>CM062820.1:1386097431-1387297431 GCA_031772625.1 Pinus tabuliformis | reverse complement strand
AATTATGTAAGAAGTGTGGTATAACATGGCAAAAGACTACTCCATATACACCTCAGAAAAATGGAGTTGCAGAAAGAACGAACAAGACGTTGATGGAAAGGGCAAGAAGCATGCTCAGTGGTGTTGGGTTAGGACAGGAATTCTATGCAGAGGCAGTGGATAATGCATGTTACCTGGTCAACAAGTCATCTTCATTATCATTGTATGATAAGACTCCACAAGAGGTATGGACTGGTAAAAAACCCTCTCTTTCACATCTGAGGGTGTTTGGATGTGATGCATATGTACATGTTCCAACGAAGAAGCAAACCAAGTTGGATAGTAAATCCGAAAAGTGCATCTTTATTGGGTATAAGGATGGTTTAAAGGGTTATAAGCTTTGGAACCCAGTAACAAGGAAGGTTGTGTATAGCTAAGATGTGGTGTTCAGAGAGGTGAAAGATGTTATTAAACATGAAGTCCAACCAAAAAAACCTGAGAATATAGAGTTTGAGCTATAGGAGGAAGAATCAACTCTACAACAGAGGAGGAATCAGAAGATGAAGAGCCACAAACTCCGGCTGTGAGAAGATCAGTTTGAGAAAGAAGTTAGCCAGAAAGGTTTAGTCCATTTGCTTTCGATTCAAATTTTTCTTTGTCTGTTACTGACGATTATCCCAGAACTGTGAAGGAAGTAGTGGATTCAGAGGATGGAAAACTCTGCAAAGAGGCCATGGTTGATGAAATGGCATCTTTGCACAAAAATGAGGCTTGGGATTTGGTGGAATCGTTGGCTAGAAGGAAACCCATTGGCAGGAAATGGGTGTTCAAAAAGAAGACAAATGCAGAAGGAAAAGTGGAGAAATACAAAGCTCGGTTGGTAGCAAAAGGTTATTCCCAGGTGTCGGGAATTGATTTTGGTGATATTTTTTCTCCTGTTTCCAAGGTAACTTCTATTAGATTACTTTTATTTGTTGCTTCTGCTTTTGATTTTGAGGTAGAAAAGATGGATGTGAAGACAACATTTCTTCACGAGGATCTGGAAGAGGAGATCTACATTAAGCAACCTAAAATCTTTGTGGTGAAGGGTAAGAAAAAACTAGTATGTAAGTTAAAGAAGTCTCGGTATGGGTTAAAATAGTCACCAAGGATGTGGTATTAGAAATTTGATACATTTATAAGGGGACTTGGCTTCACTAGAAGCAAAGCAGATCACTATGTGTATTTTAAATCAATTGGTGACTGTGTTATTTATCTAGTCTTATATGTGGATGATATGTTGCTGGTTGGAAATGACAAAGAAATTATCCAGGATTTGAAGACCCAATTGTCCTCCAAATTCGACATGAAAAATCTTGTTGCTATAAACTATATTTTGGGCATGGAAATTAAAAGAGATCGGGCAAAGAGGAAGCTCTGGTTAAACCAGAGGAAGTATGTCGAGACAATACTACAGAGGTTTAATATGCAGGAGAGTAAATCGGTGAAGGTTCCTATTCCTATAGGTGTGAGGTTATCTACTAAATAGTGTCCCAAGAGACAAGAAGAGGAAGAGGACATGTCCCATGTTCCATATGCAAGTGCAGTCAGTAGCCTAATGTATGCAATGGTCTGTACTAGACTAGACACTCCACATGCAGTGGGAGCATTGAGCAGGTTTATGTCAAAATCAGGGAAGGAGCACTGGACAACAGTGAAGCGGGTTTTTAGGTATTTGTGTGGCACTATTAATTATGGTTTGTGCCACCAAGGAAGAACATGATTGGATAGAATGTTGGATATTCATGGCTTTGTTGATGCAGACTGGGTTGGAGATCTAGATTAGAGAAGATCTACAAGTGGGTATGTGTTTAACCTATTTGGAGTTGCAGTCAGTTGGATGAGTAAGAAACAATCTGTAGTGGCACTATCAACTACAGAGGCAGAATACATGGTAGCCACTTATGCAAGCAAGGAATCAGTTTGGTTGCAGAGATTATGTTCAAGTATGGGGTTAGTACAGGAAGCTATAAGGATAAACTGTGACATCCAAAGTGCAATTTTCTTGGAAAAGAAACCCGCATATCATTCAAAGACAAAGCACATTCATGTTCAGTATCACTTTGTGAGGGATATGATAGAAGAAAAAAAGATGTTGTTGGTAAAGGTGGACACTTTAAAGAATACTGCAGATGTATTGACAAAATCTATGAGCTCTGAGAAGTTCTCTTGGTTTAGAGAGACAATGGGCGTTTAAGGGCTAGAAAAATGACTAAGCTCTCTTGTGGCCCCCTGTGGAAAGAAAACAACAAGTGGGAGAATGTTGGGTTGTGTTATATTCTTTCCATGACTAGCCCATGTAGTTAACCGGGGGGTTAGAGGGGGGGTCACATGGGGTTTGAGGTGTACCCATAACCCACCTATGGTTTTGTGCATGATTTTTGGACATGTTTTTTGGACGCGATGGTTTTCGGTCCATGGTGTTGGATGGTTCGGCATGTATAAATATATATTGTAACATTGAAAGCAATATAATGAAAAATCAAGCTGGTAGTCTCGATTTTGGGATCCAAGGGAAAATCTCTGCGTATATGTGTTTTATGTGTTATGCTCTCGCATTGTTTATTTTATGTGTTTTAGAATTCGTATGCGGGAAATTTATGTACGGGGTTAAAACCTACAATTATTTTCCCCTCATTATCCCTTCATTACTTTTCATCCCCTAATGTTGTCCCCTTTTTGGTTCAAAAGAACCCCTCCCTCTTCATTTCCCCTTGTAAAAACCCTTTCCCTTCATTTTGACATTTTTTCCCTTTGTTTCACACATTTCCCTAGATATTACCCTTTAAAAATCATTCCCTTTCCCAAGTGCGAAACCCATTCCCATCACAAATAATACATTCCCCCCTCATTAATTTCCATTTGTTCCCTTACAAACCCACTAAACCCTTTATCCTAAGTTATTTCCTAAAGTCCCACCTTATATATTTAAACCCCCACTATAATTTCTTGAACCGCCCTAAACCTTAGAAAGTATTAAAACATCCATTTTATTTAACCCCGGCCCCGCCAACCACATCCCAACTTCATCCGTGCAACTTCGCCGTGTGATAGCCCTCCGATCTCCCACCTCCAGATCCAATGGCGCATATCCATATTGCGCAATTTCATCATCTCATAGTTAAATTTCCAAAAGCATGCGAGATTCGTGATTTTGGCCAAACATGGTTTCACTATGTGGCAGCACCAGGTTATATCACGTGCTCATGAAAAATACCGCTCTCCATCCAAAAGCAGCGCGATATGGCATAAAATCGCCTCCGCATGTAAAGGAAAACTACCCACTATTCATTTCCGAAATCTTGTGCCAAAATGTAACCATTGTTGGTTAGAAAGCCGAAAAATCTCCCTTTCACTCTTTTCACTCATTTTCACTGCAAAAACCCTCTGTTAACTAATTTTGAAACCTTAAACCTCTACCAACCATTTTAACTACCTTTTGCAACCAGAAGACGTTGTATACACCAAATTGAAGCAAGAAATAGACAATTGAAGCCTTAGAAACCTCTGCAGATACCACAAAACCCTGTCTGCACACCAAATCTTCATTTTCTAGGTATTCTTGAAAGAACGAGAACAACCCTACAATTTAAGCTATGCACAATAATTATCGAAAGGTTAATTAATTAAATTAATTAAAAAAACCTTTCTAGACTGAAGAAAACCTTATTGTGCATCCAAAAGCCCTTTTCTACAAAGTGTAATTACGCTCCCCATTGTTCCAGAGCTTCTGACCTTACTCCTAAAGCCAGAGAAAAAGTAATTTAGTTGAATAAACCAAATAATGGATTCCCAAAGCTCTTTAGATATAAGACCCCTACAAACCCCTCACTTGGATATTAACCACCTCCCATTGGCCGACAGAGATTTTAAAATTAAGGACACTATTTCCCCTATCCATCTACTGAAACTCCACTCCTAGATTAAAGATAAATTCCTGAACCAGAATAATGACATTCACCTATGGGAATTAAATTTCCCAAGTACCTTTTCCCACAAGTGTACCTATTCCTAGAAATCATCCATTGTTGCCAAGCTTGCTATGTCCCAAGTCAAAGAGCCATAGTCTCTCCTAAGGAACAGATTTTATTCACCATTACTGTAGAGTCAATAAATCAAATGCTATAGATCCAGCCAAACCCAAATGAGACCCCACTTTCCATTGAAGCCTTAATTGAACTTCACACAAAGTTGGACCTTCCCAAGAGAGCTCAAATCCTTCAGAATTTCATCATAAAAGAGTCTCATACTCCTACTGATAGTCATCCATATGCTGCCACAATTTTCTCTAAGAGAGCTAGAAAAATTATAACCATGCTCTCTTGTATTCTAGGATACACCACTGATGAGCCTGTAGATGAGGTTATGATTGATTTCCTATCTATTTTTTACCCAGGCAAGCCTCCATCTATAGTTTTTAACTTTGATGAGTTCTTGGCAGACAGATTCCATGAGCAGTTTATCAGATTGCCCAATGAAAGAGTATTCAAATACTCTTCACTATTGTTTCACATGTTTCAATATTTTCAGTGAGACAAGTTTTGAGTCAGCATCTTGTTGTGCTGTAGAACAACCCCCATTTCAAAATTTTATCAAAAACTTTAAATAGAAATGGATCCCTTTTTTAAGACTGAGTTGAATTCAATAATTCAACAATAATCACATGCCTGGATTTAGTCACATAGCACATGGAAATCCTTATCAGAAGGTCTGATCCGATAGAAATAATATCCAAAACCTTTTGTTAAAATAAATTTAATATAATATGTCATATATTTTTGAGAAGCTCTCATAAGCAAATCTTTGATGCGATAATGCAAGAAGAGATCGCAAATCACAAGCTCAACAATGAATCATCCTAAAAGTCTATGCTAAACCTCCGATGCGATAATACAATTGCAATCGGTGATCGCAGATACCACGAGAGACATAACAAAGCCCTTTGGAAATCACCGATGCGATCTTATAAAGGAAAGTGTGCTATGCAATAAAAGACTGTTAAACGTATATTGGGAGGTTTTAAACTTTAAATCAATAATAAATGAAAAAGCAATAGATTCGTTGATTATCCTTCTGCCTTATTATACTACTTACCTTTATCGCAATCAGGGCTACCAATGGAAAACGTTAATGTTGACTGGTGAACCTCCCGATCTACGATATGCGATGTATCGCTGATCGCTAATCAGGAAAACCAAATGATTTGTTTTAAAGGACCATCACGCATATGTGCAATGCGACGTATAATCATTACATTTATTTATCAGGATCAACAGTTATGGAGGTCATTAATTTAGCAATTAAGGTTGAGCCCTTCGAGGATTTCATCCGTGGTAATACTTGATTACATTTCGATTATCATGCTTGAATTACCATAACTCTTTTCATTTCACATTGGCTTTGAACGTGTTTATTTCTCTATTACGTTATTTCTTTGTTTGTGCACAGCAACTCTAAGCTGATGAATCCAGAGAAAATGACAAAGAAGGTGAAGAAACCAAAGGCTCCTGTTATATAAAAAAGGAGACCAGCAAAGAAGGTTTTGATTTCTGATACTACTTGCCTCGATCTAGGAAACGCTTCATGGGAGAGTATCTACAATTTGCTGGAAGCAGAGGATCCTGAAGAACTCGAGGTGGAAGCAACAACAGATGGCATGAGTAAATCAGAGAATACTCTTAAGGAATTGGCTTGCTCATATCTTCATAGAATAGAAGCTCGTGCCAAAGTTTTACCCTATAATGACGTGGTCAGGTGGGTTATTGAGAGCATGACAACCACAGACAGAACTTTCTTCACAATTGATGGAAGAATGTTTGGGTCATTCAGAGTAGAAGATATTAGACAAATGTACCATTTGCCTCAAATGTAGAAGTGTTATAAAAAAGCGTTTTTGGAGGCTTTTGCCAAGGAGAACCCCATCGAATCCGACCCTATCAGACAATGGAGGCATTTTTCGACCAAGCACAAGCATGAAACATCGGGCATGTACTCCATAGGTTCGTTGGCCTCTCCTTATTGTTATGTTAGTGCAATGATGTGTAGACTCTTCAAAGTCAATGATTCTGCTAAATTTTCTAAAGAGATGGTACCATTAATGGAGGCTGCAATTAATGACTTTATTATGGATTGGGAAACCATCTTGTCTGATAAATTGGCCAACCAGATACTTGAAAATAGAAAAAGCAGGGTTGTGTTTACCCAGGTGATACCCTCATTTTACATGAGTGCCTATAGTATGGAAACTATCTGTTTCAATTCTGAATATCCCATTCTAAGATGGAAATGGACTCCGCAGGACCCCAACCCCATTCACCTCTTTCATAAGGAACTGCGGAAAGCCCATTACAAAAACCACCTTTATAGAATTTGTCATGGTCTTATCCTTCTCGTGTATTATGCCATATTCAATAAGCCTTCTCCTAGGTTATCCGAGGAAGCATTAGTTGACCTAACTGCAATTCATAGTTCGTTTGGAGAAGATAGATTCATCGACATAAGACTTTTAGATAGCCTTTCCAACCGACATGTCCTTCCCCTATATATCCTCGATAAACTACTAGCCAAAGAATTAGCACATCAAATAACAGTTGAATGGATGTCAAGGACTCTTAAGGATTCTAAAAAGCACATGTGGCCAACATTTCCCCTTCGATGTGGTGATTTTACTTTGCATGATTTCAAACATGAAGAAAAGGAAGCCGAGAAAATAAAGCTGCTAAAGCTCGCAACTATCCCAAAAGGCAATACGATCTTAGGTCGGTTGCCTACAATTTTACTGCTCAGGACAAAATTGCCAAATTTTATCATGAGAAGGATAGCTACGATGATTTTTTTTGTTTCAGCAGAAGTATTTTCTCAAGTCAAACATTTGGCCAAAATTAAATTGGGAGCAAAAGGACTAGAGGAATTATATAAGCTCAGGGCACGGAGATTGGAAACCCTACCTCTACACTTATTAAATACAACCTCTATGGTACAACCTCAATGCCATAGTGAGGAGAAAATTACTGAGAAGACTCCCGAAATTGAAAAGATTCCTGAGAAGGAGAAGACACCACAAAGGGAGCAAAAGCAGGTAACAACTAGTGAACCCCTTGATATGGATATTAATATTGATCCGAAGTTAATCAAGGAATGCGAGCAGTTTGATTCCATCATCAGTAACCACGATAAAACCCAAGGGTTCACTACACCAGAAGTGTCTACAGTGCAAAAAACAGAAGTCAACACAGTTCCGATTGTAGGAACAAGCAGCCCGCCCAGGTTTGAGCAAGACATAGAAATTATTCTTGAAAATCCCACTGAGGAGATTGTACTACATATTGAAGAAATACCACCACATGATGTCTTTTACAGTCCAAAGCATAGGGATGTAGTCAAAAGATAGAGGAAGAAGATGAAAATTGATCAAAGTCCTCTTTTGACTCCTCAGACAGAGATGATGAATGTGGTATGGAAAGCAGAGGTCAATCCCTCCGAAGATTTAACAAAACTATCACAGTATGCAGGAGCTTATACAACAGTGACAATGGAAAAGGCCTCAGAGGTTAGCCACCTGATGAAGGAAAAAGGCCAGGAAATCATCCAACTAGAGGCACAATCGGTAGGACAACAACAAAAGATAGATCAGCTTGAGCGGCAGTTGATAGAACAGAGGCAGCTAAATGAACAATTAAAAGTGCAGTTAAAACTGGAAAAGCAGAGGATTGATGAACAAAACCTCCATAAACAACAAGATTTGTCTCAGGATTTTAGTAGACTACAACTATTGAGTGAGAAGGAGAAAAAATCAAATGAAGAACAAATCGCACAAATGAAAGACTAGATAGACTGGTTCAAAGGATAACCACAAGTAAATGAATTTAGAATAGAAGCCCTAGAAATGACCAAGGATTTGTCCCAACAATTGGATATTCTATGTCATAACATATCATTGGCTACCCCCTTATGTGATATTTTTGCATCTATGATTGAAAAATTAGTGGATGTTAGGCTTGAATTAGATAAGGCAGATGAAAAATTAACCAATTTTATATCATGGCAAGATTCAAAAGAACGAAAAGTTGCCAATCTACCAAGGATACATGAATCACATAAGGAAATCTTGTATTCCGAATGGGAGCCTCAATTAATAAAAGCTAAAAGAGCAACCTCTAGATGTAGAGCCGCAACAAATAATCTGGTTGAATTGATAAACAACAGTTTGCATATATCTAATCTAATTATAGATTGCTCTCTACGTAAACTCCCGAAGGTAAAATTGTTGGAACAATATTGGAAACAAGAGTTGACACAAAGTTTAAAATTAATCAGAGGAATCCAAAGCCTAACATGGGAAACATTCTGGATTTTCCTTGTCAAACCACACAGTCAGCAAATGGCAATGAAGTGTCTCTCATATGCAATCAACTACATGGTCTCCGAACTCTTTGATGCCACCTATATAGCTCAGCTACACTCCAGAATGAGTCAGCCACCGGATGCTCGCCATCTATCAACTACAATCACAGGAGAAGAAGCCGATACAGTGAATCCATTTGATCGTCACAGTACTGCTATTTTCAAGATAAATCCCATATTTATGTGTCTTTAGTTATACCAGCGCATAGCGATTTTTATTCATAGTTTGTTGTCATTATTAGTATTTAAAGACCCTTTCATGTTTTTAGAAAAGGTCCGCAATTTTGTATTAAAACTTAACTCGGAGGTTGCACTACTGTACTTCTGATATATATATTTTTTATAAAAGACTAGACCAGAGTTCTAGATTTTGACAAAGAGGCTCTTATGAGATTTTCACTATTGCGTCTTTTGAAAGAATTCCCAAATTAGAAGGCAAAATTTGAATGTTTTTTACATCGGGAGATTCCAAATGCATATGGTACTATTATCTCTACTTTTTTATTATTTCTTTATTTGAATGAGCATTTATCAACATTGATATTATTGATATGTATATATGTTTTTAAAAGAAATTCTTTAACTTATCACTTTTGAATGTTTTAGAATTGTTATCTTTTGAATTAATTAAACGAAGTAATTATCATATGAATGCATATTTCTATTTTATGAATAAGTCATGTTTATGGTTATTTGTTAATAGAAACAATCAAGAATCACATTTTTAGAACAACACCTGGGATATATTAGTTATATTTGTATATTTTTTGCACTGTAGAGTAATGCACTTATCACCCTCATTATACATTACAAACCAATCACCCATCAACTCATATATCACTGGGAAACTGGTCCCATTACATCTAGTCGGAGCCACCACACCAAACGGAAAAGGAGCTACACTAAGGTCCGGACCGGGTGGTTTTCCTCGATGTTGATGCAGTGATTTTCGAGGCATCAACATTTTTGGCGCTAGAAGGAGGGCATGAACTGTGAATGGCAAGTAAATCCAAATCCATAGCCCAATCTTAGAGTACATCTCCCTCAACATCTCCCATGACTTCTCCCTCATATTCTAAATCTCCAATTTTTAAGAGAGACATTGAGAAAGCAACAACCACTGCTGAAAACCTGAACATATCAGGAAAATCCACTCTTGAATCTCCTAAAGTTTGGTCTTTAATTCATAAAATTTAAGGGTTTTCAATATCACCAGAGAAGTCTAATTTATCTCAGGGCAGTGTAACTTTGCAATACATTCCTTCCCATCCTCTTACAAGATTATAGAGTTAAAAGCTTGGTATTGAACAAGAATTTCCTCTGCCTAAAAGAAAAAGAGCAAGGAAGACACTTGAAGGGTCTGATAGTGAGACTCTTTCATCATCATCATCCATTTCATCCAACCCATTGCAAAGTCAACCATCCACTCCCCAACTTCATATTATTGTCCAACAGGGTACTGGAGCTCCAACATCTTCTTCCCAACCACTTGTAACTTCATATTTGCTTTCCTCTACTATTAGCTTAACAATGACACACAATAAACCACAACTGAGGCCATGGAAAAATCCAAGGGCAACGACAATGCCTGCACCCTTGAGTCAATTGCGAGCTCATCCCGAAAAATGGTTGCCAAAGTTTAACCCAGATATAGGCATACTGGCAGAAGAACACATAAACAACTTCATGTTGTCAATAAACTTAAACGGAGTGACAGAAGAAGATGTTGTTGTTAGGCTTTTCCCATATACCTTACAAGGAGCAGCTGGATCATGGTATTTTTCATTACCAGCAGGATCCATTACTAGTTGGAATGCTTTCCAAGAACAATTTTTGACCAAATTCGGTGATGATAGGTCTACAACAACATTAATTAATGATCTCTCAAACCTTAAAACTGAATCAAGATAACCTATAAAAGATTTCAACTCATGATTTAATAAGCTCTTAAATAAGATTTCTGCCATGTCTAAGCCCAGTGAAGAGGTCCGAAGTGAATGGTACATTTTTACCTTAACTTTGAATATAGCAATCTTTGTTGACAGAGCTGCAAAGCCCACTTTAGCAGAGAATATGAAAGAAGCAATCACCGTTGAGAAACGTATCATCGCTTTAGAGAAGAAAACTGCTCTTGAAGAGCGAAATTCCAAAAAGTTACTTTTAAAGATGATTCAAAGAAGAAAGTGGCTAAAGATCCATATGATATGGAGGGTCTGCAAAAGGTTTTAAAGGCTATGTCAAATGAAATGATAGAAATTAAGAAACAGGTCGCCGAGACCTCCACTAAGAAGCCATTTAGAAACTTCAAAAGAGATGAATCAAAACCACCTAATGCTATATCTAATGCATAATCAGATCTGGATAATGATGAAGATGAAGATACAATCTTGTCATCAGAGGAAACTGAGGAAGATGAAGTTGTTGAATTCCATGGTATGTGGGACTTCATTTTGCCCAATTCTGATACTGAAAGTGAACAGGAAGATTTCCTACTAAGTACCAAGAGTAAAGTAGCTACAAAGCCTATTCAACGAACTCAAAATAAGAAAAATGTAAGTCCTACTAATAAAGATTAGGCTCCCTTAAAGAAATTTATAACAGTTCCTACTCAAAATCAGCCATCATCTTCCAATCCACCATCATCATCCAAGACATTGGTAGTTTCTGACTCTATGGATTACAACATCATCAAAGACATGAAGAAGACTAGAGCAAATATCTCTTTATTTGAGCATAGAAAACTCAAACATCAATGTAAATTGCTACTCAAATAATTAAATGCAATACCTTCTCCTCCTTTTCCAAATGTTTTACTATCCAAGGCAGCTAAAGGAACAGGTAAGCCACCATCCGATAGAGTAGAAGCTACTGATGTTGTTTTAATTGGAGATAGATCTAATTCTCATACCCCTCCTTTTCTCTTGACCTATGAAATTTACAATAGAAATCTGCATAATTGCTTAATAGATTCAGGGGCTTCATCAAACATAATGCCAGCTTCGGTTTGCTCAAAATTAAATATTGAGCCCCAAAAATCTGCAGCGCATATTGTTCAGTTAGATTGAACTAAGGTTCAAGTATTAGGAGAGATTAATTCAATCATGATTAGGTTATCAGCTGATCCTAGAGCTGTTCAGAGAATTGATATATTGATTGTTGACATTCCTGAGTTTTATGGGTTAATTCTAAGCATGGATTGGTTTGAGAAACTTCATGGTTACATTTCTATTGATTGGTCTCATATGTGGCTTCCCTATAAAGGGAAACCAAAGCAAATTAAGATCGATCGGGAGAAGCATATGACCCATAATGTAACAGAGTTTGAGCAGGAAAATCAGCCCATAGCTTTCAATAATAACATTCTTGGGAATTACTCAGTAGAATCATTATTTGGTAATTTTAATGCTCAATCATCACCTTTCTTTGTTAATAGTTTCACATCGCAAATAGAAACATTTTCGCATATAGATACATCTAGGTGTGTTACTATTGCTGAAGAAATTGTAAATAAAACTGTAGATAAGCCTGTATTTTGGTCTTTATATTTTTATGGGTCGAAATCTAATGATGACGCAGGAGCAGGATGTATTCTAGTTAGTCTTGAGGGGGAAAAAACTATGTTGTCAGGTAGACTAGAATTTGAGTGTACAAATAATACTGTTGAATACGAGGCATTAATTCAAGGACTATACAAAGCAATAGGCCTGAAAGTGCAATATCTAAAAGTATTCAGTGATTCCAAGATTGTTATCAAACAAGTAAGGAATACTATTCATTACCCTTTCAGACATCTCAAGCATTATTAGTCTTTGGTGCAAGACCTTATATCACATTATCTAGCATTTAATATCTCTCCCATTCTTATATCTCAGAATGCAGCAATTGATTTATTAGCCAATGTTGCTTCTAAGCTCCTCCCATTTGAGGATTACAACCCTGATATATTTTTAGTCGAATTGATTTTTAGACCATCGGTTCCAGAAAATGTCACCAATTGGCGGGTATTTAATCACGACAAGGACATTTTGAATTTCTTAACCTCTGAGAAATCTTATGACGATCATATTATTGATGAGAGTGATCATGATATTCAAATAAAGCAAATACCGGAGGAGAATTCCACACCTAAATCAGTAGTCAATATTGAGGATCTTTATGACATCAAGGATAGGTTTAAACAAGTTACTAATTCAAAACTTCAAAGTTCTACTTTGAGGTTTGAATTAATAAATCTTGGCAGTGAGGCCAAACTGCAAAATATTAATCTAGGATTTGGACTCACCTCAAAAGAAAGATTTGCCTTTATCAAACTATTGAATAGATACAAAAATGTTTTCTCTTGAAATTATGATGACTTAAAAACATATGATACTTCTATCATACATCACACAATTCCAATGATTTCTGAAGAGAAACCAGTACAACAAAAGTTGAGGAAAATTCATCCAAACCTAGAAAGTTAGATCAAAGCAGAGTTAAACAAACTCTTGAAAGCCAAGATAATTTTCCCTGTTAGACATTCAAAATGGGATTCTAACTCAGTACCTGTTAGAAAGAAGAACGATGACATTAGAATTTGCATTGATTTCAGAAATCTTAATAAGGCTAGCCAAAAGGATAACTTCCCACTACCAACAATGGAACAAACTCTTCATTCAGTAGTTGGTTCTAAATTAATGTCTTTTATGGATGTTTTTTCTGGATATAATCAAATATTGGTGCATCCAGATGATAGATTGAAGACTACTTTTAGAACTAAGTGGGGAACATATGTGTACCAGAAAATGCCTTTCGATTTGATTAACACTAGAGCTACCTTCTAGAGAGAAATGGATATAGCATTCAAGGGTTTGATTAATAAATCAGTTGTTGTCTATTTGGATGACATTATTGTCTTCTCCAAGAAAAGAGCAAATCATTTACATGATTTGAAGCAAATCTTTGAACGTTGTACGACGTATAGGATTTCATTAAATCCCAAGAAATCATTCTTTGCTCTTGATCAAGGTAAACTCTTGGGGTTTATTGTGTCAAAATATGGAATTTATATCGATCCAGAAAGGATCAAGGATATTTCTGATATTCCTCTCCCACACAATAAAAAATCAGTGTAATCATTCTTAGGTCAAATAAATTTTGTAAAAAGATTTGTTCTAGATTTTTCACAGATTGTTTTACTATTACGAACCATGATTAAGAAATATTCGGTGTTCAAATGGGGGCATAAAGAAAAGGAAGCTTTTGATTCAATCAAATAGGCAATCATTAGTGCCCCTGCATTAAACATACCAAATTTTTCCAATCATTTTATTTTATATACGTTTGCATCGGATACTTCCTATGCAGCTGTGTTGACATAAATCAATGATCAGCAAGTTGAAGCACCCATATCCTTTTTTAATTCAAATCTGCAAGGTGCTGAACTTAATTACTCTGAAGTAGAAAAGCAAGCTTTCACTATGTTCAAATCTATTAAACACTTTAGGCCATTCGTCCTGAAAACCCATACAAAAGTAATAGTCCCATTCTCGGCAGTGAGACAATTAGTAGTCCAAACAGAAATGGGAGAGAAGAGGGCCAACAGGGTTATAGTGTTACAAGAATATGATTTAGATATTAAACCAATGAAAATTGTGAAATGTCAAGGTTTTTGCAGGTTGTTAGTAGGAGCTTCTAACATTCAGGAACATGAAGGTTCAAAGAATAATGAGGAAATCAATGAGATAAGTATCACCAACTCTAAATATCAATATGCGGATTTGTTATTTTATTTGAAAAATGGATATGCTCCTTCTAATCTCTCTTACAAAAATAAACATGCCTTAATATTGAAATCTAAACACTTCGAGATTATTGATGATGTGTTTTTTATAAGGAATTATGATTCGGTTTAGTTAAGATGCCCTGAAAAACTGAAGCACAAAAGGTCTTGCAGGAATTACATAATGGTCCAGCAGATGGACATTTTGGAGGTGATATAATAGCTCACAAAATTATACATGTTGGTAATTATTGGCCCATGTTATTCAAAGATGCCCATGAATATGTAAGGAAATGCAGAACATGTCAAACTGCCAGTGGAAGACAAAGAAAGCCAGCCTTTCCTTTGCAACTAGTCAACATTGAACAACCATTTGAACAATGGGGACTTGATATCATAGGACAGATTATTCCGCATTCCTCCAAGCAACACAGATATATCTTTATAGCCATGGATTACTTTACGCAGTGGGTAGAAGCAATTCCTTTGAAGGTAGCCAACTCTAGGGCAACTATTGAATTCATTAATCAATTCATCGTTACTAGGTTTGGCGTACCTAATGCTCTCATTTTTGATAATGCATCTTATTTTTCTGGAAATACCATACTTGAATTTTCTATTAGGAGAGGATTTAAATTGAAATATTCTGCAAACTACTATCCTTAGGGTAATGGTTTAGCACAATCAACCAACAAAAATATTATCAATATCATTAAGATAATCGTTGATCAGAATCAAAAGAATTGGCACAAGTCTTTGATATTTGCATTATGGGCTAACCGCATAACACAAAAGGCCTCAATAGGTACTTCTCCATTCAATTTTTGTATATGGGAAAGAATTTGTTATACGAACAAACTTAGCACTTCCATCCCTGGCCCTAGTGCAATTTATTGAAGAAAATCCCTCCTCTTCCATTCAATTAAGATATGATCATATCCTTAAATTAGACGAAGAAAGGGAAAAAGTCAGAATTACACATGTAAAACATCAATGGATTATTAAATCTTCTTTTGCTACAAATTCTATTGGCCCAAAACTTTTACAAATTGGTGATCTTATTTTGAAATGGAACAAAGCGCACGAAGATAAAGGCAAACACATTAAATTTTAGAAGATATGGCTAGGACCATTTCAAATCATCGAGAAAATAGGCCCATCAACATTCATATTGCACAATCTATCAGGAAAGAGAGATTCTTTTCCTGTCAATGGGCTTATCTTGAAAAAATTCTTTACTTAAGAAGGTAAACCCTTATTGCTTGTAAATATTCAATTTGCAGTTTTGTTTGTTTGAATCTTTATATCTAAAAAATAAGGTTGTAAATAGTCTTCCATTGACTGTTTACTATTTTGGAAAGTTTTTCAAGAAAATACTGTAAATAATTACCTTCGATAGATGGAAGCCTTTATGGAAAAGGATACAGTTCTAGGCAGTTAGATAAAAATAAAACTCTGAAAACCTCTTTTAAATTTGTAAAACCTTTTACAAGCCTTGAAAATATTGTAAATCATTTTAAGTTTTAAAAGCCCAAATGAGGTTATCTATAAAAAGCAAAGACTTACCCAAACCTAGCATTTACAACTCTTAAATCGTCATCCATATACTCTTAAGGAGTAAACCATTCACCCCATCCACAAAGTTTATGATTTTTTCAGAGTGTAATTCTAAAATATGTATGATATAAAAGATAAGAGGTCTCATTACGAGCCTGCTTACCATGATCATAGGGAACTAATTAAACTGACATTACCAATATTGCATATCAAAACAGGGTAATGGCTTATAATTATAAGACAAGGGGTCTCATCATGAGCCAACTTGTTCAGTTCAATTATAACTAGTGAATGGCATTGTCAATAGCTGGCCACCAAACCAGGACAATGGCTTTTTAACTTTTGAAAAAAATAAAGAGGATAAAAATACAAAAAGGAAAAAATATGTGTAAACATATCATTTTGGATTATCTCTCAAAAGTTATAATCTTATATGGATGGGAAAATGAATGATTAAATGGTTAAAAGGTAACCCTGTCGAGACTCTAAACGTTTGCTGGCAGCAGAGGCACTACCTATGAAAACAGAGTCATCATAAAAGCTAAGTTGGAGAAAGTCCCCTATTTTATCTTTACCAATCAGTCAAGGCTTAAATAAACTTAGAATGTTTTTATTTTTAAGATTGGAAAGAAATTGCAAAAATATTTTTTCATTATATTCAGAGTTAATATTTATCTAATTATTCTTAGATTGACTTCTTTTTCCTCAAAGGTTTCCAAATTAAGAAAGTCATAAATATTGGATTACTTTCTCAAAGATAATTGTTTCTTCTAGTGGATCACCAATTGTTGTGCTGTACAACAACCCCCATTTCAAAATTTTATCAAAAGCTTTCAATAGAAATGGGTCCATTTTTTAAGACTTAGTTAAATTTAATAATTCAACAATAATCGCATGCTTGGATTTAGTCACATAGCACATGGAGATCCTTAACATAAGGTCCAATCCAATAGAAATAATATCCAAAACCTTTTGTTAAAATAAATGTAATATAATATGTCATATCTTTTTGAGAAGCTCTCATAAGCAAATCTCCGATGCGATAATACAATCACAATTGGCCATCGCAGATACCACGAGACACATAACTTAGTCCTTTGGAAATTGCCAATGCGATCTTATAAAGGAAAGTACGCTATGTGATAAAAGACTGTTAAACGTATATTAGTAGGTTTTAAACTTTAAATCAATAATAAACGAAAAAGAAATAGATTTGTTGATTATCCTTTCTCCTTATTATTCTAGTTATCTTTATCACAAATGGGGCTACCAATGGAAAACGTTAAGCTTGACCAATGAACCTCTCGATCTGCGATATGCGATTTATCAGTGATCGTTGATCGAGAAACCCAAATGATTCGTTTTAAAGGACCATCACGTATATGTGCGATGCGACGTATAATTACTACATTTATTTATCAGGATCGGCAGTGATGGAGGTCATTAATTTAACAATTAAGGTTGAGACCTTCGAGGATTTCATCCATGGTAATACTTGATTAAATTTTGATTATCATGCTTGAATTACCATAACTCTTTTCATTTCACATTGGCTTTGAACGAGTTTATTTCTCTGTTACGTTATTTCATTGTTTGTGCAGAGCAACTCTGAGTTGATGAATCTAAAGAAAATGACGCAGAAAGTGAAGAAACCAAAGGCTCCTGTTACAGCCAAAGAAGAACCAACGAAGAAGGTTTTAATATTTGATACCACCTACCTTGGTCTAGGTAAAGCTTCATGGGAGAGTATCTACAATTTGCTCAAAGTAGAGGATCCTGAAAAAATCGAGGTCGAAGCAACAACAGATGGCATGAATAAATCAGAGAATACTCTTAAAGAATTGGCCTACTCATATCTTCATAGAATAGCAGCTCATGCCAAAGTTTGACCCTATAATGACGTGGTCAGGTGGGTTATTGAGAGCATTGCAACCACAGACATAACTTTCTTCACAATTGATGGAAGAATGTTTGGGTCATTTAGGGAAGAAGATATTAGACAAATGTACCATTTGCCTCAACCGAAGAAGATATTAGAAAAATGTACCATTTTCCTCAACTGGAGAAGATATTAGACAAATGTAGCATATTCAATAAGCCTGCTCCTAGGTTATCTGAGGAAGCGTCAGTCGACCTAACTGCAATTGGTAGTTGGTTTCAAGAAGAGAGATTCACCTACATAATACTTTTCGGCAACCTTGCCAACCCACATGTCCTTCCCCTGTATATCCCCGATAAACAGCTGGCCAGAGAATTAGCACATCAAATAATAGTTGAAGGGATGTCAAGGACTCTTAAGGATTCTAAAAAGCACATGTGGCTGACATTTCCCCTTCAATGCGGTGCTTTTACCCTACATGATTTCAAACATGCAGAAAAGGAAGCCGAGAAAATAAAGTTGTTAAAGCTTGCAACTATCCCAAAAAGGAAGTACGATCCTAGATCAGTTTCCTACAATGTTACTGCTTAAGCTAAAATCACTAGATTTGATCATGAGGAGGATATCTGTGATGATTTGTTTGTTTCAACAGACGTATTTTCTCAAGTCAAACATTTGGCCAAAATCAAATTGGGAGCAGAAGTACTAGAGGAATTCTATAAGCTCAGGGCACAAAGATTAGAAACCCTATCTCTATACTTATTAAATACAACCTCTATGGTACAACCTCAAGGCCACAGTGAGGAGAAAATTACTAAGAAGAATCCCAAGATTGAAAAGATTTCTAAGAAGGAGAAGACACCATGAAGGTAGCAGAAGCAGGTAACAACCAGTGAACCCCTTGATACGGATATTAATATTGATCCCAGGTTAATCAAGGAATGGGAAGAATTTGATTCAATCATTAGTAACCCCGATAAAACCCAAGGGTTCACTACACCAGAAGTGTCTACAATGCAAAAAATAGAAGTCAACATAGTTCTGATTGTAGGAACAAGAAGCCCAGCCAGGTTTCAGCAAGACATAAAAATTATTCCTGAAAATCCCGTTGAGGAGATTGTACTGCAAATTGTAGAAATACCACCACTTGTTGTCTTCTACAGTCCAAAGCGTAGGGCTGTAGTCAAAAGACAGAGGAAGAAGATGAAAATTGATCGAAGTCCACTTTTGACTCCTCAAACAAAGATGATGAATGTAGTATGGAAAGCAGAGGTCAATCCCTCTGAAGATTTAACAAAACTATCATAGTATGCCAGATCTTATACAACAACGACAATGGATAAGGCCTCAAAGGTTAGCCACTTGGTGAAGGAAAAAGACCAGGCAATCATCCAACTAGAGGCACAATGGGCAGGACAACAAAAAAATATAGATCAACTTGAGCGGTAGTTGATAGAAAAAAGGCAGCTAAATGAACAATTAAAAGAGCAGCTAAAAATGGAAAAGCAGAGGATTGATGAAAAAAACCTCCATAAGCAATAAGACTTTTCTTAGGAGTTGAGCAGACTATAGCTGTTGAGTGAGCAAGAGAAAAAATCAAATGAAGAACAAATCGCACAAATGAAATACTGCACAAATGAAAGACCAGATAGAACGATTCAATGAATATGCACAGGTAAATGAAGTCAGAATAGAAGCCCTGGAAATGACCAAGGCTTTGTCCCAACAATTGGATATTCTATGTCATAACATATCATTGGCCGCCCCTTATGTGATATTTCTGCATCTATGATTGAAAAATCAGTGGATGCTAGGCTTGAATTAGATAAGGCAGATGAAAAATAAACCAATTTTATATCATGGCAAGATTCAAAAGAAGGAAAAGCCACCAATCTGCCGAGGATACAAGAATCACATAAGGAAATCTTGTTTTTTGAACAGGAGTCTTAATTAATGAAAGCTGAAAGAGAAACGTCCAGATGCAGAGCCACAACAAATAATCTAATTGAATTGATAAACAACAATTTCCATATATCTAATCTGATTACAGGTTGCTCTCTAGGTAAACTCCCAAAGGTAGAATTGTTGGAACAACATTGGAAACAAGAGCTGACACAAATGGAAAATTTAATCGGAGGAATCCAAAGCCTAACATGGGAAACATTTTGGATTTTCCTTGTCAAATCACACAGTCAGCAAATGGCAATGAAGTGTCTCTCAGATGCAATCAACTACATGGTCTCGGAACTCTCCAATGCCACCTATACAGCTCAGCTACACTCCAGAATGAGTCAGCCACTGGAAATTCAGCCTATACTCACCATCTATCAACTACAATCACAGGAGAAGAAGCTAATACAATGAATCCATTTGACCATCACAGTACTGCTATTTTCAGGATAAATCCCAGATTTATGTGTCTTTAGTTATACCAGCGCATAGCAATTTTCATTCATAGTTTATTGTCATTATTAGTATTTAAAAACCCTTCCATGTTTTTAGAAAAGGTCCACAATTTTGTATTAAAACTTAACTCGGAAGTTGCACTACTATACTTGTGATATATATATTTTTTTATAAGAGACTGGACTAGAGTTCTACATTTTGACAAATAGGCTCTTATGAGATTTGCACTATTGTGTCTTTTGAAGGCATTTCCAAATTTGAAGGTAGAATTTGAATGTTGTTTACATTGGGAGAATCCAAATGCATATGGTACTATTATCTCTACATTTGTATTATTTCCTTTTGTGAATGAGCATTTATCAAATTTGTTATTATTGATTTGTATATATGTTTTTAAAAGCAATTCTTTAACTTATCACTATTGAATGTTTCAGAATTTTTATCTTTCGAATATATATGTCAATGATATATTATGATCAATGTGATAATGTTTTTATTATTACTTTGTTTAATTAATTAAACAAAGTAATTATCATATGAATGCATATTTCTATTTTATGAATAAGCCATCTTTATGGTTATTTGTTAATAGAAACAATCAAGAATCGCGTTGTTAGAAGAACACTTGGGATAGATTAGTTATCCTTGTATATTTTTTGCACTGTAGAGTGATGCACATATCACCCTCGTTATACATTACAAACCAATCATCCATCAACTCATATATCACTGGGAAACTGGTCCCATTACATCTAGTCGGAGCCACCACACCAAACGGAAAAGGAGTTGCACTAAGGTCGAGACCTGGTGGCTTTCCCCAATGTTGATGCAACGATTTTCGAGGCATCAACACATCCAAAAGTGAGACACTAAGGGCCATCCAAGATCTATCATATTTTGGACACCATTAATCCAAGATATTCCACTACTTTTAGTTATAAAGAATTCATTGATTCCTTTGTTCATCCAGTTGTAAACATGCTAACCAGTAGCAATCAACCGAGGATCGATGACGAGATTAAGAGAGTTTTGCAGCTGTCTAAGAATAGTAGAGTAGGAGACTGGTATCTATACTAGGACCACATAGAAATTAGGCTATATGGATGCCAACTTACTCCCTACAAGCTTCCCAAATACCTCCCCATTAGGATATTTGCATTAGAGTATTTTAGGAAAATCATAAACTTAGATGACGTCAATTTTCTGTTAGCTAGGAAGAAAACTTAGTTCAAGATCAAAAACCAATTGGTCCCTTTTATTTCTAATAACAGGGAAGCTGGACATGAGGCAGAGAACATCTTACAACAAATTAACTTCAATAACAGTTTTATGTGGCAGTATGACCGTAATGGAGTCATAAACAAGCTAAGGCTCAAATTCAAATTAAGTCCCTTCATACATGAGCCTAGGCTATACATTGAAAGATATGCTAACTAGTCAGAATGGTTGGAAAATACTTTAATAGACATGGAAAAAACCATAATAGATGTGGAAAAGCAGAGAGATACTAGTTCCTTTCTGTAGGTTCCAACCCTACAGGAACAGATGGGTATTAGTCCCTTTCTTCAAACTCGAGCCATGCAGGGCAGAAATGTAAAAAGAACCAGGGAAGAGGGTTCTAGCTCTGAAATGGATACTACAGATGACATGCTTGAAATCAGTTATAGGAATATGCCAAAGATTAATCCTGTAACTGAGCAAGAGGACACCATTGAGACAGCTGAAATCATTGATACTGACACAATGGTTAAAAGGAGTAAAGGTCCATAAGTTTCAGAGGAAACTCATCAACCTTCTACCTCAAATACTCAAATTATTGAAAAACAGCTTAGCATTGAAGTCTCTTCATCCAACAAACCATTGGATAAAGAGAAAGATATAAAAGAGAATTATAAAGAAATCAAGTTGAGGAATGAGGAATTAAAGGATGAAACATATTCCCAATACTTCAAACAGACACCTGCCAATAAGAATAGATTAATATCATCCTTTGAAATTAAAACTGGTAAAATGCAAATGACCTTTATGCAGCCTACAATCCAACAACCTAAATCATCAGCATACTACAAGAAGACAAAGTCTAAAGTTTTCGCCAAGGATGTTCACCTTACTGATCAAAATGAATTCCATAAGCAGACAAGTGAAATGATTTACTCTACAATGACTAACAAAGCAATGAGTGTGCACAAGCTTCAAAGTTCTCTAGACAACATCACAACACCATTAAAGCTAGAGAAGGCATTCTCAAAGTTTAAGGATAACAGAATCAAGTCACTGGAAGACTTGGTAATAAAAATTCAATATAATCCAAATGATATCAAGGCTGTAGAAAAAATTAATAAAGAAGAAAAATGAGGATATTGGTGTTTTGAAGAAACAACTGAAGTTGCCTCCTTCTGAATATCCATAGACCAAGGAGGTCCTAGAGAGCCAAACCCAGTGGGATGAAATGATGGATCTCATTCTGAAACTAAATGCTCAATTGAAAGAAATGGAGAATGAATTGGGACGTTTAATACAGCTGAAATAGGCTAGCATTGAAACAACTATTGCCACTGCTATCCCTATAGTTACTAGCGTTGGCATTATGGCACAAGTTTGGAGCTATGGCACATGTGTTTTCCTTGATGGCAACTCTGTTTGGTGACAGATCTCAGGTCCAGATCTCAGTTCAGGCTTTCAGAATGAAGAAAAAGATATATACGCATGTCCACCTAGACAAAGGCGCGTATACACACGGGTTAGACATTACAAAGGCGCGTATGCGTATACACACACTTTCATGCAAGGAAAAATGTGTATATGTTGGAGAACTTACTTTTGGTCTGTGGTAGTTAGTCCTTGGTATTTGAACCTATGGCTTTGGACCATAGTATCTCGTCAGAAGTGTTGACCCCAAGTATTGGGTCCAAGGTATTGTTTTATTATGGCTTTGGACCATGGTATTGTGAAAGGCCTAAGACTATAAAAGAGGAAGGAGATCATTTGGCAAAGTATCATCTGAATTAATTGAATATCTAATAAGTGCGAGATCTGAAATATTGGTGATTGGGTTATGGTGCAGATTTCGATCTGAATGAAGGAGGAACCTTAGCACAAAGAAGGATAAGTTCTATTGATGGGTCATAATCTTTTGGCTTGAAGGATAATATATTTGCATGATTTTGATCTATTATATGTGGCGCATGCTTGATCTATAAATCTGATAATTTGGGTTAATCAGTGTTTGAATATTCGAAAGAGTGAATTATCTTTTATAGATTTGTACGCAGGTTTAGTGAAGCGAAGGTGCGTATACACGCTAGTTCAGTGAATTAAAATAGCGTATACGCAGGTTTCTCCAAACGCAGAAGCGTATGCACGCAGGTTTTAGGTTATTGAAGTAGCGTATATGTTTTGAGTTGTGATCTAGCTGCTTATTTATATTTCCACAATGTTCTGGGTTTAGAATTGGTGTGTGGTTACAGTTACTGTGTTCTGGGTATAGCTGTCAGAGAAGTGTTTATTTTGTTTCAGTTTTGATTGGTGAAAAGGTGATGGATTGATGTATAAATTCTTGATGTTTGATTGATGTGAATCCAGTCAGAAAATTTATGAAACGTGGTCCTTGGAAGAAAGAGAAGGTTGTAGCCTTCTGTAGGCCAGCACCTATGTACTAGTATTTTGGCTAGTGCAAGAGCTAAGGGGGTTGTAGCTCCCTTCTAGGAGAGGCTGGAGAACGAGAGAGGGTTGTAGCTCTCTGCAGGTCGCAGGCTACGTACTAGTAAAGGACTGCACCAGTACATTTTAAAAAGAAGTTTCTAATTAAAAGAAGAGAGAGACGAATTGCAGTAGGTGGTTTTCACCCACATTGGGTTTCCACCTTATATCTTGTGTTCTTGTTTGTGTGATTGTCTCCAGATCTGTTTTACTATTTCTGGTTACTGTTTATTAGATCCTAATACACAGATTTATGATCAACATCAGTAAGATAAACTAAATTATAAGTTTTCATTGCATATGCGGGTTACCTTCTCTGTAGTTGCGTATATACGTAGTTTTATCTAACTGAAGTAGCATATATGATCTGGGTTTGAAAAAGAAAATATTTGACTTGATAATACTGATTCACCCCCCCTCTCAGTATTATTTCCAACAATTAGTATCAGAGCAGGTCCTTCTGAAGAAGCTTGATCGCTTGAAGGTAGATCCATCATCATGAGCAACTACGATATAGAAGCATCTATCAGGCCACCAATTTTTGATGGGACAAACTTCGTATATTGGAAGGTAAGAGTTACTGCCTATCTTCAATCTCTTGGTACAGAATTCTGGGATATCATAGATACAGCGTACACTTTTCCATCAGCAACTCCTACAGATCCGGCTGAGAAGAAGAAATATGAAACAAATGCAGAGGCTATCAATACTCTATTAGGATGTCTATCCCAATCAGAATTCATGAAGGTTATGCAGTATAAATCCACAAAAGAAATATGGGACAAGATTGTTCTGAGCTATGAAGGATATGAACAGGTAAAACGAGCAAAACTTCAAACCCCTAGAATTCAGTATGAAAATCTCAGAATGCATAATGATGAAAGTGTGGCTAACTATTTCCTTCGTGTAGATGAGAATGTTAATTGTATGAAAAATTTGGGTGAAGAAATAAAAGAGGCTATTGTGGTTGAAAAGGTTGTAAGATCTTTGTCCCCTAGGTTTGAATCTAAAGTTTTTGCAATAGAAGAAAAAGAGAATCTACTAAACCTTACCATGTCACAGCTGCACGGAATTTTGACTGCTTATGAAATGAGGAAAGGAGGACCATCAAACAGGAGAGAAGCTGCCTTCAAGGCTTCAGCAAAGGAGATTACTATGAGTCTGGACATGTGTCAGAAGAAGAAGAAGAATCAAATTTTGTCAAAAACCTTCAACGGGGTGCTGGATGATTCCGAGGTAAGTTACCTTTCAAATGCTTTGCTTGTGGAAGAGTCAGTCACTATGCTGTCAAATGTCCTCATAAGGATAAGATTGACAAGGGGAAGGAACCCGTTAGATGGAGCAAGAAACATAATGCAAATAAGAAAGGCTATTACACTCATGAAGACAATGATGGACTTTCAAATAATGACGAAGATGAACGAGGTAATAATTATAAACTTTTAATGGCTTTTGAAGATGATGATTACATTGATTCTATAGATGAAGAAGGTCTTTATGAAGAGATTTCTAATCTCAAAATTTGTTTAGAAGAGAAAAATGTGATTATTGATTCTCTGCAATGTCAACTGGCTGAAAGGGAAAAACATCATGAAAAATTGGAATGTGAAATTGTTGGTCTTAGAAACGAGATTGAGAAAACAAAAGCTCTTAATCTTAAAATTGTTAAAGGATCTAAAACTCTGGATGAGATTATCAGTGTGCAGCGTTCTCCTCTAATCAAAACAGGTTTGGGATATAATGGACAAGCATCTTAAGCATCCACCTCCAAAAGTTATCTTGATGCAGCAAGGAGGAGTGAGCAAAGGCCTAATAGAAATCATCAGGTAAATCAGGGACACTTTACCTCAGGAATGAACAAAGACTATCAAGAAAATTGGGGGCAATCTACCTTAAGGACAAACAGAAGCCACAACTAGCCACAGGTAAAATCTTCCCAATTTACCTCAAGAATGGATGTCAGTAAAAACTACAATCGGTTGGTTGATAGATTTGATAATCGCAGGAGTTTCTTCAATGGCCAATGTTTCTCTTGCCATAACTTTGGTCACAAAGCAGCTCAATGTGTTTCCTATAAGACAATCATGACTAGAGAAGCTCAAAAACAAAGAAGTATGACTGAAATCACGAAAAGGACCTATAACAACTTCTTCGCCCTTGAAAGTGAAATTGAATGTTCTATTTGTAATAACTTCGGTCATGAAGATTCTGAATGCAGGAGTAGGTTCTGAAAGACAACTCAGAAGGAACAAACCTCAAATGCCAGAACATGGAGAATGAAGGAACCACAACCAGAAAGATGTGGGATAGCTTTATATGCAGAAGGATAGGAAAATCAATGGTACATCGACAATGGATGTTCGAAGCATATGACAGGTGATAAAGAAAAACTTCAACCATATAGTGCTTTAGAAAAGGGAAAGAAAGTTTCTTTTGGAAATGATACCCCTGCAGTCATAAAAGGAAAAGGCACTGTTCAGTTGAAAGAAAAAGTCAAGGCTGGAAATGTTTTGTATGTTGATGGCTTGAAGCATAATCTATTGAGTGTCAGTCAGATGTGCGATCAAGGAACTGAGGTAATATTTCGATCAAATGGATGTAGTGTTTGTGATCTTGATACATGAAAAATAGTGATCAAAGGCATAAGAACTCCAAATAATTTATACATATTTGAAGAAGGACAATGACAATGCTATTTGAGCAAGAATGATGAACATTGGTTATGGCACCGGAGGATGGGGCATCTAAGCTTTTCACAGATAAGGAAAGCATGCAAATACCAAGCAGTTCGTGGTCTTCCAGAAATCAGAATTCCGGACAATACAATATGAAAATCATGTCAGTTTCGTAAGCAAACCAGAACTAACTTCCCTGAGAAGGAAGGATCAGCTAGCAGGCCTCTTGAACTAGTCCATACAGATGTATGTGGCCCATCTAGGAAAAGGTCACCTCGGGGAGAAGAATACTTTATATTATTCATTGACGACTTCTCCAGGGTGGTTTGGATAGGACTTATGAAGCACAAAGACGAAGCCTTCGAAAAATTTAAATCTTTCAAAGCCTTGGTTGAAAACAAATCAGATCACAAAATTAAGTGCCTCAGGTCTGATAGAGGTGGGGAATTTACCTCAAATGAATTTTTCGATTTTTGTGAAGAACATGGAATAAGAAGGGAATTCTCTACAACTAGGACTCCTCAGCAAAATGGAGTAGTGGAAAGGATGAACAGAACGGTTCAACAAATGGCTTGTGCTATGCTCGATGAGTCTGGAACTCCCGCAACCTTCTGGGGTGAAGCTGCATTTTCTGCGGTTGTTATTCTCAACAAAACAAATGTTCGGGTGAACAACATTCAAACTCCTCATGAGCTCTGGTATGGTGAGACTCCTTCGGTAAAACATTTTAAAATCTTTGGAAGCAAATGCTATATTAAGAATAATGATGAACATCTTGGCAAGTTTGAACCTAGAGCAGATGAAGGCATTCTCCTTAGTTATTCTCCACACAACAAATCATATAAGTGTTACAACAAAAGACTTGGAACAGTAGTTGACAGCATTGGTGTAGTGGTTGATGGAGAAGGAAACATTCCTAGGCAAGTAAATTATGAAAATATCGAAGATGATGAAGACCATACTTCAAATCAGACTGATGATGAAGAAGAACCAAAAGAGGCACCAGAGGAACATATAAGGATATAAGAGAAGGCTCCATCCAGGTACGTTCAGAAGAATCATCCAAAATCTCAAATTTTGGGGTAGAAAGAGGAAGGTATACAAACAAGAAGAACAATTGCAGAAGCCTCAAGTTATTTGGCATTCCTCTCCTCCATTGAACTACAAAATGTAAAAAAGGCATGCAAAGATGAATGCTGGGTCAAGGAAATGGATGAAGAACTTGAGAAAATAAAAAAGAATAACACTTGGGAGTTGGTTCCTAGACCAAAAGATAAGAATGTCATAGGGACAAAATGGATATTTAAAAACAAGTTGAATGAAAATGGAGAAGTGATTAGAAACAAGGCCAGACTTGTTTGTAAAGGGTATGGCCAACAAGAAGGAATAGACTTTGAAGAAACTTTTTCTCCCATTGCTAGACTTGAGGCCATCCGAATGTTCCTTGCTTTCTCAAGCTTTCAGAACTTCAAAGTATTTCAAATGGACGTGAAATCAACCTTTCTGAATGGAGACTTTGAAGAAGTGTACATTGAGCAACCAGATGGTTTCATTCTTGGGAATGATCCAAATCTTGTATGCAGACTAAAGAAGGCTCTCTATGGTCTTAAACAAGCTCCAAGGGCAGGACAAATATCTTCATCAACAAGGTTTTTCAAAAGGATCAGCAGATAGCAATATTTATATAAAAATTGAAAATGACAAATTGCTAATACTTGTTGTGTATGTAGATGATATTATCTTTGGCAACAATGAAGAAGCTATGAGTAAAAGCTTTGCCTTGGTGATGCAAAAAGAAGTCGAAATGTCTTTGCTTGGAGAACTGACATATTTTCTCGGATTGCAAATCCAACAAAATGAAGGCGGTATCCTTTTGTCTCAAACAAAGTATCTCAAGCAGATATTGAAGAAATATGGCATGGAAGATGCAAAACCAATATGTACCCCCATGGTTACAGGATGCAGCGTTAGTGCAAATGATGAATCAGCAGCAGTGCATCAACCAACCTATAGATCTATGATTGGAAGTCTACTTTATTTGATGGGTACCCGACCAGACATCATGCATGCAGTGGGAATAGTTGGAAGATTTCAAGCAAATCCTAAGGAAACTCATCTTCAGGCAGTTAAGAGAATCTTCAAATACCTTCAAGGAACTCAAAACTATGGCTTATGGTATCCTAGAGATACATATCTCACACTTCATGCTTATACAGATGCAGATTGGGCCAGAAGC
Source organism: Pinus tabuliformis (assembly GCA_031772625.1). Lineage (NCBI taxonomy): Eukaryota > Viridiplantae > Streptophyta > Pinopsida > Pinales > Pinaceae > Pinus > Pinus tabuliformis. The sequence continues at coordinate 1,387,268,797 of CM062820.1, read as the reverse complement.
GTGGATGACAGGAAGAGCACAAGTGGTGGTGCATTCTTCATGGGTTCCAGATTAGTATCTTGGTTCAACAAGAAACAGAGTTCGATTGCTTTATCTACAACTGAAGCGGAATATGTGGCTGCTACATCTTGCTACACTCAACTCCTTTGGATGATGTAGACCTTGAAGGATTTTCAAATCACTTGTACACCACCTATCTCCATCCTATGTGATAATACAAGTGCAATCAGCATTTCAAAGAACCCAGTGATGCATTCAAAGACCAAGCACATACCGATCAAGTATCATTTTTTCCGGGAACAAGTGTTGGAACAAAATGTCAAATTGGAGTATGTTCCTTCTAAGGAAAAATTTGTTGATATTCTCACTAAACCACTACCCAGGGAAACTTTTGAATACCTCAGACAAAAGCTGGGGGCAGTTGATGCATCATCTTGCTGTTAAATCTTGTCTGTTTAGGAGAAAAATGGGTGTACGCGAGTTTTCTGAGGAGGATACGCGTATGTAGGCCAGTTTTTAGAGAGACAGTCGTGTATATGGAGGTTCGATGGATATCAGTAGGGACAGGCTCTGGTTGAAGATATTCTAATATGGGTCTGACAGAGACCATCCGACACAGGTTCAGGGGGAGCAGATAAACTTCTAATGATGCATTGTTGGTATTATCTTAGAAGCTTTTGGTTCTAGTTCATAGTTGTTGTTGAGTTCAGGTGGAACAAAGGCAGAGGGAGAACATAAGGAAATCTTGGTTGCTGATCTGAATGGTGATTGACAGATGCTACTGCTATCAGTTATTGGTGACTTTCAAAAGTCTTGTTCTAGATATTTCGTCTCTATGTTATGTATCTCTTTTATGGTGACGAGGTCATATAACGGCCTATTTTGGTTTCCCCTCTATGCCTGAGATGAACATGTAATGAACTTGGTTGTCATATGTAAATTTCTGATGTATCCCCACCTAGTTGGGTGGATGATCCACTTGGTTGGGTGATGGATGTATGTATTGCATCTTTTGGTGATAGGAAGGTCTTTTATGATGTATAAGTCATGGTTCTTCTTGAAGAACATCTTTTTGTAGATCTTGCCTACAGTGAGGGGGAGCATGGTCAGCACAGAAGGACAAAGATTTCAGCATGTACTCAGGGGGAGCAGAACCCTTTTCCCTTGATGACAAAGGGGGAGAATGACTTTAAGGATTGTTCGGTTGCCATCAAGTCCAAAGGGGGAGATTGTTGGCATTATGGCACATGTTTGGAGCTATGGCACAGGTGTTGTCCTTGATGGAAACTCTCTTTGGTGACAGATCTCAGGTCCAGATCTCAGTTCAGGCTTTCAGAATGAAGAAAAAGATATATACGCAGATTCACTTAGACAAAGGTGCGTATACACGCGGGTTAGACATTACAATGGCGCGTATGCGTATACATGCACTTTCATGCAAGGAAAAGCACGTATATGTTGGAGAACTTACTTTTGGTCTGTGGTAGTTAGTCCTTGGTATTTGAACCTATGGCTTTGGACCATAGTATCTCGTCAAAAGTGTTGACCCCAAGTATTGGGTCCAAGGTATTTTTTTATTATGGTTTTGGACCGCGGTATTGTGAAAGGCCTAAGACTATAAAGGAGGAAGGAGATCATTTGGCAAAGTATCATCTGAATTAATTGAATATCTAATAAGTGCGAGATCTGAAATATTGGTGATTGGGTTATGGTGCAGATTTGGATTTGAATGAAGGAGGAACCTTAGCGCAAAGAAGGATAAGTTCTATTGATGGGTCATAATCTTTTGGCTTGAATGATAATATCTTTGCATGATTTTGATCTATCATATGTGGCACATGCTTGATCTATAAATCTGATAATTTGGGTTAATCAGTGTCTGAATATTTGAAAGAGTGAATTATCTTTTATAGATCTACATGCAGGTTCAGTGAAGCGAAGTTTCATATACACGCTGGTTCAGTGAATTAAAACAGCGTATACAGAGGTTTCTCCAAACGCAGAAGCATATGCACGCAGGTTTCAGGTTATTGAAGTAGCGTATATGTTTTGAGTTGTGATCTAGCTTCTTCTATTTATTGCCGCAATGTTCTGGGTTCAGAATTGGTGTGTGGTTACAGTTATTGTGTTCTGGGTACAACTATCATAGAAGTGTTTATTTTGTTTCAGTTTTGATTGGTGAAAAGGTGATTGATTGATGCGGAAATTCTTGATGTTTTGTTGGTGTGGATCCAGTCTGAAAATTTATGAAATGTGGTCCCTGGAAGAAAGAGAAGGTTGTAGCCTTCTGTAGGCCAACACTTATGTACTAGTATCTTAGCTAGTGCAAGAGCTAAGGGGGTTGTAGCTCCCTTCCAGAAGAAGCTGGAGAACGAGAGAGGATTGTAGCTATCTGCAGGTCGCAGCCTGCGTATTGGTAAAGGACTGCACCAATACATTGTAAAAAGAAGTTTCTAATTAAAAGAAGAGAGAGATGAATTGCTGTTGTTGGGAAAAGTATCCAATACGAAATGCCCCTATCCCACTCTAAGAGGTGATAGTGCCTTAGCAACAAACAGGGAAAGCTATCTGAGTATTCTTCTTTATGAGATGCAAATAGAGAAAGAAGGATCTAACTAACCGGTGTCTTCCGCTAGTTTGTCGATCCAATCACTCTCTCTTTCGTTCGCTTCCTGCTGCCTACTCTTTCACTGGTCCAGCTTCACATAGTTCCTGCAAGATCACAAGAGAGGAAAACTACACGAAAGACATAGATTCACATTCATAACTAGTTTAGGATCAGATGTAAACTAAATATGCAAATATAACAAAACATCATTGAAATACAAGCATATAGGAGAAACTCAAGCAGCTTTATTGATATGATAAACAAGGTTCAAGAGGAGATACAACCAAGTGAGTCCCAATCCAGCATCTACCTCCCAGCAAAAGAATCCCTTCCTCTCCTCCAACAAAGCATAAATCACCCAATGTACTAATCTCAATCTCAAACCAACAGCAATTCTCTACAAAGTACAAAATTCCAGCCTCCTGAACCTCTGGGTGAGAGATCCATATATAGATGTGAGTAGAGAGGATGAGTCAGCTCATGTTTTGACTTGTGGCTTCTCTCTGTCAGTTCTTGCTTCCACTTGGAGGTTGAGAACCTCTTACTCATCACTAGTCGAATTCATTGAGGCAAGTGTCATTGAGGAAGATTCTGGAAGCTTCCAGGGTCTTTACACCTCGTTGAATGAACTTGCCATTTGTCAATTCCCGCTCAGCGCACCCTGGTAGTGCTTCTACCTGCGTTGCAGTGCACCTAGCCAGTGCAAACTTTGCATTTTAGCGCAGACAGCTAGTGGAGCTATTGAATTGATCCTGATTTGACCATTTTTGAGTGGTTTTTGGTGGAGAACTTCTGGGAGAAGCTATCATTGGTTGACCTTGTTCCTTTAGGGGTAGGAACAACTCATTTGGGGACTTTGGATCCCTTGGATTATTGACATTTCATGCTCAATGTTGTAAGGCACAAAAATGTCTATAACAGTTGCCCCCTAAAGTGTGAGGTCGTTTATCGGGTGAAATTCTTTATTAGGAGGATCCGAAGTTCTTCCAATGCTGGGAGGAGACCTGTAATAAGATACAATACAATACATTATTTTTCATACTGCTTTCATGATCTAGCTGAGGTGACCATTCCCATGCTCAGCTTTATAAATCTGTTTTTCTGTACATAGAACAGACAATCGTTTGATGGTAGACTGATGATTTTGATAAAATCATCATCCTTTTGGTAGGATGATTATCTGTTGCAATGCTGTACATGTCAATGTCTTTATTTTTCCTGAATGTATATCGCAGCCCGGATGGATGAAACTAGATCCGGGTCTTCAATCTCCTTCGATCTTCACTCTAAGTACAATTCGATCCATGTGAGAAATGTTCTGAAGCCGAACATGGAAAGACATCACTTGATTACCAGTCAATGATGTAAGCTGTTAACAAGCGCGAGAGGAATCACCGATAATGATAATGACCCTCAAGGTACTACAGTACAATTCACGTGGTGTGAATAAAGGACTTGGCATCGAACACCACGCAAAATCTCCCGGTCGAAAGTCATTGATGTATACCTGTCGCAGGAAGTGAGAAACTTGCCATTGAGGCATGCAAGCTTCAAAGTACTGAAGGGGTTGTTCCTAAATCAACTTCTTGGATAATGAGCTGATGTCGACAAGAAGCGATCCGTCAAAGGAGGGCATTAATGTATCCCACATCAGTGACACGGAACGGAGCAAATGATTTTAATGGAGGTGAAAACGATCTGATGACATATGGTTCAGGGTGGCGGTCATGAAAGGATGAAGGACAATGTATGGTAGTGGATGGGACATAGTTGACTTCTCTGGATGACTTCTCTTGAACATATCGGCGACACTTGTGTGATGGATTGGTAGCATTTACCCCAAAGATGGATGGTATGGCGAGACCATGGTGATGTGACCGGTGAATGAAACAACCCAACCTGACTCAGGCACGGAGTGGAAGTGTCATGTTCAAGAGCGACTTGCTACCAATAAAAGTTCCTTGAGTTTCTTCCCAATTTTTCCCCAGTCATTTCTGACCAGTACCTCTTTATTTTTGTCAAGCTTGAGGAGGATAACATATGCTTGTTCTATAATTTTCCCTTCAGGCAAACCCATCGCTATGTTTTAACGAGCCTAGTGATAGTGAAACTCGTTCTCGTCTAAAGACAAGTTTGTCGCTATTAATGCTTTTTAACGAGTCTAACGACAAAGATAACTCGGTCCTTTTCAATTTTAGAGAGTCTGAAAAGGTACGTAAAGGTAACTCCAAAGTTCCTTTTTTGTCATCTAATCCCTTAAGTCCGAAAAAGTATAAAACAATACAGAAGGGATGGATTTTCAATGTTTTTAACGAGCCGAACAAAACAAGCGCTTGATCGTTTTGTGCAATAATCCCTCAGGTCCAAAAAGATTAAAATCTAGAGGAGGGATAGCACTTCCGGTCGCTTTAATGAGCTGGAAGGCCAAAACTCGGCAATCTTTTCATATTTTATGAGTCAGATGAAAAGAGCTTAAAGAAGACTCGTCTTTTGAGGAACGAGTGATGAAACGGGTTAGGAGCTGATTCCAGTTAAGGCTTGGAATTTTCCAATCACGGCAGTGTCACAAGGATGGCTAGTGAAATCACTCTTCGCAGCTGTTCCTCAAAATGGGTAAACAATCAAATGAAGGTGAATGATCGGCCAAATGAAAAGTGGAGGTGATGGTGCAAACACGACCAAGGCTTTAATGGCTGATAATTTACATTCGCAGTGGTTATTTACCGGGTAGTTCATTTTTTAACGAGCTTAAATGCGGATTGAAACACTTGCTCGATCTTATGTTTATTTTTTAACGAGCATGAACTATGTGCTAAAACTGCTCGATAACATGGTCTAATTTTGATTTTTTACCATAACTAGCTTTGCCCTTTTTAAAGATAGTACTGTACCTTCAATTGCTGCATCAAACTAGTTAGAAATGAATAACATTTGCTTGAAAATGAGATTAAAGCCCTAATATTTCACTTTGAACTACGTAAAAAGCAATTAAAAAGTGTTTTTACCTCTCATTTTACCATTTCATTTGAACTTGGTTTGTTGGAGCTTTGGAGGTGCCTCTTCCCCCTTGATTTTCATCAGCTGATTCCGGGAGATTCTGTGGACGATTTTCGGCGCCGTCTGGACCAGGTAGGAGCTAAACTGGAGCTCTTTCATTTCATGGTTCCCTTTCTGCATTCTGTGCTTGATTTCCTGTTTTCCTAAGCCCCTGGGGTTTTATTGGGTCACTCTGCCATCAATGCACCTAGTTCACTCAAAACCTGCGCTGAATGTCAAGCTGTATGAAGGCAGTTTGACCTTCAACGCAGGTGGAACACTGGCTAGGTGCGCTGGGCACAAAAAAAGAGTTTTGTTGCACAATTTTTGATGAAAATTTTGCCAGTTTCTCATCAAATCCAGGATCTAACTCCTCTCATGTTTTTTTTTCAAAGATTATTGGAGCAGAATGACCCTTACATGGCGAGAACGAGAACATGAAGAAGAGGACATGATTGCCCTACATGATCCTGTCACGGTGAACGCGCTGCGGAACTGTGGTCTGCTGAAGTTCTTCCGTATCTCTAGCATGAGACATCAGATCTCCTGACTGCAGTATATGCTTGATGCTTGGGATCCTATCAACCAAGTATTCCAGATTAGGGGCAAGTCTATCCCCTTGACCACAGTGGACATTTACTTGACTGGGTTGTCAAGGCGGGGTGCCCCATTTCTTTGTCAGGTTCGGCCCGAGGGAGCGACTCTGTGAGAGATTATGTGCGCCAGTATTGCAGGGAAGGATCTCAGCCGAGTAAAGACGGCAAGATCGTTATCCGTGAGGTTGCTGATAGGTCCCTCAGGTCCATTTTGTATACTATTGGTAGGATGGCCGGTAGTGCATCTCTTCACGTTGCCAACAGATCCTATGTGCAGCATGCCTTGGAGTGCCTCCAACCGAAAATATTCAACTGGTGTGATGTAGTACTTCTTTAGATGAAAAGTCAATTGACCAAGGTAAAGGACAGGAAGCTGAAGAACTTTGGGTTTGGTTCTATTTTGACCGCCTTTGCTTTGGAGAAGATACCACTGATGCAGCCACATTACATTGCACTCGACTTGCCTTCTCCTACTGAACCACGCATGCAGAGATGGGTTGATCACATGTCTAGGCATGTCGGTCAATCTCAGATTTCTTTCTCTGATACCTTCTTCAGGTGGTTCGAGCGTCAGGAGATGGTCTATTCCGAGTATCCATATTTTGGCATGGATTTCCGGGGTGATCCGGATCAACATACGCTTCAGGACTTTGTTGATCGCTTCAACTTGTCCATTGGCTTGTGGATAATACGGGGTAGAGCTGTCGTGAGATAGCCCTAGCTTTGCAGCTAATTCAACCATCATGTGATTGCGAAAATGTGATCCATGATCTGTAACTATGGCCTATGGTACGCCGAATCTGGCGACTACATGATTGAAAAAGAAAAGGGCAGTTGTTTCACCAGTGTTATCTAATGTAGGCATCGCCTCAGCCCATTTGGTAAAATAGTCAACGGCGACTATAATATACCCATGCCCCCCAGTCGAGGTGGGGTTACATGTCATGAAATCAATGCCCCATTTGGCGAAAGGCCCAACAACAACTATTGGCTGTAAAGGTGCGGGCGGTTTTCTGGTTTTGTTATCAAAAATTTCATAAGCATGGCAACTTCTGACTGCGGTTATGCAATCTTTGAACATGGTTGGCCAGAAGTATCCTGCTCGTAAGATTTTTTGTGCTATTGCATATCCAGATTGATGCCCCCCACACGCGCCTGAATGACACTCATTCAGGGCTTTTTCGGCCTCCTCATGGGTGAGGCACCTCCTCAGAACTGTATCGATACCACGATGGTAAAGCGTATCACCGACGATCATGTAGTCTTTTGCTTGGTATCGTATACATTTCTGTTCAGAGTGAGAGGTGTTAGGCCTGAACTTTTGGGTTTGGAGATAAATTATTATATCTCCATACCACTCATTGCTTGTAGATATCAGAAACAAATTCTCGTCCACGATTGATTCTTCGGATGTTTCATCGTTGGACGACGATGGGAGATCGCACAATAATTCTGCGAAAACTAGAGCTTTCTTTGATTTGGATTTTACAAATTCCAGATCAAACTCTTGAAGGATTGCTATCCATTTTGAATATTTGCCCCCCAGCAATTGTCACGACAATATATAAGTCATGGGGTTGCAATCTGACAGAATGGTAGTTTTCCGAAAGAGGACATAATGTCGAAACCTTTGTATCGCTTGAACAGCTGCAAGCGCTAGTTTTTCAACATAAGAATATTTTCTTTCTGTATCATTTAAGTTTCTACTTAAATAATATATTGGGTGTTCAATTCCGTCGACCTCTTGAACTAAAACCATTGCGATGGTCGTATCTGCTGCAGCCAGATACAGGTTAAAATCTCTTTGATAATCGGGGGCATACATTAATGATGCTTTTATTAAGGAATCCTTTAAAGCATCAAAGGAAGCTTGTGCAACCTGATCCCAAACGAAGGGTACCTCCTTTTTCAAAAGACGTGTATAACCTTTAGCAAGTTCTGCGTAATTCGGAATGAACCTCCTCAGAAAGTTTGCTTTCCCTTGGAGTTTCTGAATCTGAAGCAAATTTGAAGGTGAAAGCAAATTGATGATTTCCTGGACCTTGCAAGGGTCGAGACGAATCCCATCCTTGGAGACTACAAAGCCAAGTAAACGACCAGAACTGACGCAAAATACACATTTGTGCGGATTGATTCTTATCTTGTAGTGTCGGCAACGTAGAAATATCGCTCTTAAATGCTGCGGATGATCAGTCCGCTTTTGCGAATGAGCCAGAAGGTCGTCGAGGTATGGTTGAACGATGTTCTTGATGTCATGGAAGGCATAATTCATTGCCCTCTGAAATGTCGCCCCTGCGTTCTTTAAACCAAAGGGTAATTTTCGATATGCGAATGTGCCCCACGGACAAATGAATGCAGTCTTTGACTGGTCCTGTGGGTGGATATTTATTTGATTATACCCGGAAAATCCATCCATGAATGAAAATATTTCACATCCGGTGCATTCATCAATGATCTGGTCGATGAAGGGTGTAGGGTAGTTGTCTTTTGGACAAGCTTGGTTTACATCCCTATAATCAACACACACTCTAATTGTCCCTTGTTTCTTCATAACAGGGATAATATTCGATACCCAATCGGTTAGAGGAACCGGGTAGATGAAACCAGCATGGAGAAGCTTTTCAACTTCTGCTTTAATGGTAGCGGCTTTCTTGGGGTGCACCTGCCTGAGCCGTTGTCTTACCGGTTTGACATCTGGATACATCTTAATTTCGTGTTCAACGATACTCGAGTCAATGCCTGGCATTTCATCATAAGACCAAGCAAAGACATCTCTAAACTCACGAAAAAGAGCGTTATATATTTCCAGTTCTGAAGGAGAACAACCTTTGCCAACATAAATATTCTCTACAACATTTGTTTTAGTCGAGATATTTATGGCTATAGTCTCTTCAATATTGGATAAGTTTCGCTCGGAATCCACCGTATTTACAGTATTTGATAGGAATTCAAAAACTGAAGGGTGATAAAGGTCATGTTGAGTATCTTCTTCATAATCTGGAAGAAGGGAACGATGGTGGCAATCATTCCATGGTGCCCCCTCAACCAACATTGATTGTAGAATCCCTTCATCGGTTCGATGCACTCTCGACCAAGGATCTAAAGGGGTACCATATTCTCTAGACCTATCTACCCAAACGCTTGATGAGCGTTGATTTGGGTTCGCCTCCCATGCCCGAAACATTGATTGCTACAATATTTCTATTGGGCTTGGGGGCAAAACCATTGCATGATCCATGTTGATATCGTCTTCTGAGATCTTCGTGGAAGATATCATATTGCAGGTACCTATCGATGCTACTTCCGCCAAATCGATGGGAGGTGGAAGAGCGAAAGTTCCCATTAATATAGGATCTTTTAGTAGGCCTACTCCGATATTCTGAAGCGAATGGGGGCTTCCATGGATCATGGGAATGCTTCCTGTAACTTGTGAACCATTGGGGAGGAAGTTTTGTTGGTCGACGATCGTAATCCCCCCTTGAAAGGGGAATGCGATCTTTCTAAAATAGGTCGACACAGCAGCCACCATGGCATATATCCATGGTCTTCCTAGTAGGATGTTGTAATCAAGATTCCCATTGATGACTTCAACATCTATTTCTACTGTTTTTCCCCCTAGTTCAACCTTCAAGTTATTTAGGATACCATATGGGGTATATGTCCTTCCGTCGAATGCTTTTAATGTCGTCGAAGATCGCGACAAGGTTGGAGATCCTAAAGTTTTCCAACAACTCATCGACATAATACATGTAGATGCCCCCTCATCAATAATTGTTTGGTGAACAGTTTTGTTGAGGGCTTTCACTTGAATAAGGAAAGCTAGCTGAGCTGGTAACTGAGGATCGTATCCCTTGTGGTCAAAGGATATAAGATTGGAATCCTTAGGATCAACCCCACCAATGGCCAATAACAAAGCCTGCCTTTGGGATGGACAATTTTGCAGTACTTCAAGAGTCGACATAGCGGATGGCGATTGGGTCAAATCTTCCACTATGTTATAATGCTGCGCTGCTCTGCCGCGAGGATTAAATGTCGACTTGTGTACTACTCACTTTGGCGGTTTTATTGTTAATTCAGGGATGATGGGTGGTACAACTTCTGTCGAAGTTGTTGTCGAACTACTTGGTTGATCTTTACCTTTGTCGTTTGACAGCTGCGGATTCCCGTAATCTTTTTTCCTTGTCGAAATCAAGGCATCATTCTGTTGCTTGGAAATCGACAACATTAGCACTTGCGACGGGGAAGCATTTCCACTATCAACCAGATTTGTGCCTGGATTGGGAAACGGATCAGTCAACACAGCTGAAGTTTTCGAACTTTTAAAGAACTTTTTAAGCTCAGCTCTGTATGGACAATCGGCTGTCCAATGATCCTCATCGCATATAAAACATGGACTTTTTGGTTTCCTATTTCCAGGAGGGTTTGAAGAAGTTTTTTCAGGAGATGATTCATCCTGTTTCTTCTTCTTCCCTTTGCTTAGTTTCTTCTTTCTTCCTGGTTGTTTGGTTTCTTTGCCCTTATCTGCTGATACGGCATTTACTTCTAAAGCAAGAATTTCGTCTTTCGCATTTTGATCTGAAATCTTACGGGCTTTCTTTGACGAAGCCTTTGTCGATTTCGCGTTTGTCGTGCCAATCACACCATCGCCAGCATGAGAGTCATTATTTGATTTAGGAGGAGGAGGAATTGAGAATTCCGGTCTAGGGGCGTCAGGTATTTTGTCGTAGAGCGTGCCAGACTGAGTATAGACCAAGTCTAGATATTGCGCACGAGCGATGACTTGCTCTTTCGTTACGACTCCTCCCTTTGCCACATCTTCCGTTATGTCAGGAAGTAACGACTTGATAAACCATTCAGCTAATAGCTGATCGGGAATGTACATTTTTACCATCCTATGACGACGTCGCCACTCATGTATATGATCGGATATGTGAGTGGCCGTTGTCTGTTTGAAGTTGGTTAAGATTTCCGTTCCCGTTTCATACCTTATCGGTAATTGAAAATGGGTTAAGAAAGTCATGGCTAAGGTGCTGAAATTGTCAAACGAAGCTCTAGGTAATTCAATATACCATTTTGCCGCTGGACCCGTTAACGTCCTCCGAAAAAGGCGAAGCCTTATCGAATCATCGTTTAGGGTGTTTGATGAACACCACAGATGAAATGTCATCACGTGATTCGATGGGTCTTCACCTGGATTTCCATTAAATTTAGGAATGTCCGATGGAAGTTTGTGAGGAATCGCTGGCCACCAAGGGGCGTAAGCAATTGGATCGTTTGTTAAACGGTGTAAATCAGGTAACTCTAAAGTTGCCACGAATGGTAACTGTTGATTTAGGTTAGGTGAAGCATACCCAGGGTACGATGGAATTGCCTGAGTAGTTGGCCTTTGCATACCAGCATAATGTAATTGATGCTGGTATGACTGATACGGTTGGTGGACTTGACCACTGTAAAGTGGTTGATTTTGACCGTTTTGAATGTACGGTTGTCCATTGTTCGCAAAGATCTGCTGCTCAGAACCTTGGTACACTTGTTGGAATTGTGGTTGTTGGTATTGCACCATCCACGGTTGTGAAGCCATGTTCTTTTGTGCTATACTAACCGTCGGACCAAGATGTGGGGTAATTGTACCCGTTTGGACCTGTGTCGCCCCACCAGTTGGCAATTGTGGTTGGGTCACAGGGTCAAGGGGCTGTTGCATTACAACCTGAGAAATTTGAGGTTGACATACAACAGGCATCGTTTGAACTTGTGACACTGTTACAATAGCTGGTGTTGTCGGGATGTTCGACATAGGTACACATTGTTGCATAGAATACACAACTCTTGGTTGTTGGGGTAGTATAGGTACCCAACCACTTGTTGTAATTCCAGTATAACCTGAATACTGTTGAGAACTCCCGTATGGATATCCTCCCGGAGGGGGTAATGAAAGGGCATACTGCCCCCCATACAGTGGTAATCCGGAACTCAAGGGGATTGTTTGCCCTTGGGGACTGGATGCCCCAAATTGACCTCCAAATGGATCAATTTGTCGAGTCTCAACATAAGAGTTGCCGGATATTATTCCGGAAGAACAAACAGGAACGGACCACACTGTCGAAATAGTCCCTGGATGGACTCCTTCTAGCGGTTGCGAGCTAGTCGGGACAGATGGTACGCCGGCAAACATTGTCGGAGTGACGGCAGGGAGTTCTGCTGTCGCTGTGTCATTCGACACAGTCCTAGATGTTGACGGTTGTTCAGAAATTTTGAGTCTATCGAATAGATTGCCTAGCGATTCTACAGGAACTTCCACTTGTGGTAGACTAACTTCTGATGTCGAAGGAAATAGAGTGACCCTGACTCCAAAATGTGTTGGAGTACTTGCTTGCGGATCTTTAACAATTTCCTCTATTGCAATCAAACCAGGTGGAAGGGGAAGACCTTCAGGTACGTAAAATATTTCTGGTGCCGAAGAAGGGGTTGAATCGACAGCGACAGTTGTTTGAGGAGCAAGACTCTCTGAACCGGTTACGGATGGAACTGGTTCAGTAACGCAAGTAATTGCTCTCAGACTAGGATCAGTATCACTGCCCCTCTGTGGCTGTTGAACTTCTTCTATAGAGGCAGGGTTTCCAGAAATGTTTGGAGTAACTGGAATCTCAGATGTTGTTGGAACACTTGTTCTAACTTTTATAGGAGATTTTGAACAGGTTAAACGAGTTCGCTTTGTCCGTATTGTTTTCGATTCCAGAGACAAAGACGGTTGACTTGTAAGCCTCCGCGAACGATGGGGTTTCAATTCACTTTCTTCCATGATTGCGGATTACTCGATCAACCAAAATACAAAAGGGGAAAGTGTGTTTCCGAATTAAATGAATTTTTAGACGCTTTAGACACAACTTGCTTTTTCACTTTTAAAGAGTCGAGAAAAATTTAAAGATGACTCTAGTCTCCTTCGATGTTTTAACGAGCCCGAAGCGACAAATGCTCGGATGGACTTTTTCCATTATAGAGTCTGAAAATGGCCAAAAGGAACTGCTCTGGAGTTCTAGGCAGAGGGTGTGCCAAACTTTTCGCAAAACCGCAGAATACTTTTTAGGGTATGGGCGGTCGATCTTCCTAAATGTTGTGTTCAGTGCATTGCGATCAGTAGGGCAGCCGACACGGCTTCCTATGGATAAAGGTTATATTCCTATAGGGGTCTCCCAATATATACACGACGGTACTTGGGAGCACAATCTGTACTGGTACTAATCGTCTCTTAGGAGGAATCACCCAACCATCAGTGAGGCGACCAGTGACCAGGTTTTACGACGTCGGAACACGTCTCTAGCCTAGACCTCTATGTTGTGCATTATGTTACAAAGCGTTGTTAAGTTCATTCAATTTATTTTAGGTTGATATTTTTTAGAAGTTTTCCTTTTTGGATCACCACGAGATGTATGATACAATTCCTAAATGCAGTCTAAAGATGATAAGCAAGCTTTTATATCTTTTCAACAATGAAAATCCTAGCTACAAGGGGAAAAGAAAGACACCATCTTTTCTCAAAGAGCATAGAGCACACAGTAATGCACTTTTTCCTAAATCAACATACAAACTGTCAAAATGCAAATGCACATATGCATGTATTTGTTTTCGCTTTCTTAATATTGATGCCTAAAAAGAAAGTTGTTATATAAATTTGAATTTGATTTCAAGTGAAAACACAAACAAGTTCCTTTTTCGAAATCAAAAAGACAATTACGACACTTTATGATTTACTTGTTTCGACACTTTGAAATGCATAAATTCAAACCAAAAGACAAAAGTAAAAGCTAAATCAACTGTGAACAGCAAACAAACTCACTCCTAAGATCAAAATGACACTTGCGACAGGTCTAGATCTAGGGGCGACAGTATGACCAGTTTACTTCTGTAATGGGAAACTGCAAATGATGTAACAAATACACAAAGAACGAATACAGTTTCTTTATATAACTGAGGCGGAATTGAGGCAAAGAAAAGGGGTTTCAGATAGGTACACTGACTGATAACAGGCTACAAAAACAGAGATGAAAACTGAGCAAAAGGAAACAGGGAACCACAGCTGCACAAGGCAAAGACTGATCAACGCACTCCTAACACAGAGGTTTTGACATTCAGCACAGGTAGCCTTCACGGGACTTGCGTTGAAATGCAGAACCTCTTCACAGAGTCTACGCTGAAGCAAAAATGAGAGTTGTTTCTGGGTTCTGGGTTACGGTTTGCAGTTTTTTCTACAGTTTTTGGCCGGATAAAAGCTATCAATTAGGTACAATTAGGAGGATGATTTATAGGAGGACTAAGATCTATCACAAAGGGCTGTTAGAGCACTTGTGGATCAGCTTCTCAGATCATAAACAGGCCCAGTGAGAGGGCTAGAGTAGCTGATCTCTACTTTGCATTTGTAAATAGCAAATGCAGTTCGATTCGGCACTCTTGAGTTTATGAAATGAATAGCAACAGAAACACAAGTAAACCAACAAGATACTTTCCCCAGCGGAGTCGCCAATATGTTGTTGGGAAAAGTATCCAATATGGAATGCCCCTATCCCACTCTAAGAGGTGATAGTGCCTTAGCAACAAACAAGGAAAGCTATCTGAGTATTCTTCTTTATGAGATGCAAATAGAGAAAGAAGGATCTAACTAACCGGTGTCTTCCGCTAGTTTGTCGATCCAATCACTCTCTCTTTCGTTCGCTTCCTACTGCCTGCTCTTTCACTGGTCCAGCTTCACACAGTTCCTGTAAGATCACAAGAGAGGAAAACTACACGAAAGACATAGATTCACATTCATAACTAGTTTAGGATCAGATGTAAACTAAATATGCAAATATAACAAAACATCATTGAAATACAAGCATATAGGAGAAACTCAAGCAGCTTTATTGATATGATAAACAAGGTTCAAGAGGAGATACAACCAAGTGAGTCCCGATCCAACATCTACCTCCCAGCAAAAGAATCCCTTCCTCTCCTTCAACAAAGCATAAATAACCCAATGTACTAATCTCAATCTCAAACCAACAACAATTCTCTGCAAAGTACAAAATTCCAGCCTCCTGAACCTCTGGGTGAGAGATCCATATATAGATGTGAGCAGAGAGGATGAGTCAGCTCATGTTTTGACTTGTGGCTTCTCTCTGTCAGTTCTTGCTTCCACTTGGAGGTTGAGAACCTCTTACTCATCACTAGTCGAATTCATTGAGGCAAGTGTCATTGAGGAAGATTCTGGAAGCTTCCAGGGTCTTTACACCTTGTTGAATGAACTTGCCATTTTTCAATTCCCGCTCAGCGCACCCTGTTAGTGCTTCTACCTGCGTTGCAGTGCACCTAGCCAGTGCAGACTTTGCATTTCAATGCAGATAGCTAGTGGAGCTATTGAATTGATCCTGATTTGACCATTTTTGAGTGGTTTTTGGTGGAGAACTTATGGGAGAAGCTATCATTGGTTGACCTTGTTCCTTTAGGGGTAGGAACAACTCATTTAGGGACTTTGGATCCCTTGGATTATTGACATTTCATGCTCAATACTGTAAGGCACAAAAATGTCTATAACAATTGCAGCAGGTGGTTTTCACGCACATTGGGTTTCCACCTTATATCTTGTGTTCTTGTGTGTGTGATTGTCTGCAGATCTGTTTTACTGTTTCTGGTTACTATTTATTAGATCCTAATACAAAGATTAATGATCAACATCAGTAAGATAAACTAAATTATAAGTTTCCATTGCATACGCTGGTTTCCTTCTCTATAGTTGCGTATATACGCAGTTTTATCTAACTGAAGTAGCGTATATGATCTTGGTTTAAAAAAGAAAATATTTGACTTGATAATATTGATTCACCCCCACTCTCAGTATTATTTCCAACAACTAGAACAGTTCCTTCGACTTTGGCAGCTTCATTGGCACCAACAGCTCCACTAGCTACAACACTTCTAGCTGCAATAGCAACTACATCAGCAACAAGTTCAACAATAGCAACAACTCATCCAAGTTATGAAGCAAGTAAACTGGTCAAATCCATGGAGGACATGTCTATTCAGACCACTGAAATAAATAAACTTAAAAAACATATAAGAAGTCTATAGGATGAGAAGAAACTGGCTCAAATTATGCATAAAAATTAAGAATAGAAATCAAACAGGTTGGCTGAGAGGATAAAGAACTTGGAAAAAGAATTAACATTGAAGGAGCCACTCACCAAAGAAAAAGAGCAGCTATGGGCCAATATCATTGTCATTGTCAATGATATTTGGCCATCTATATAGGTTATGTTTGAACAAAATGATTTAGTCAACGAGGTTGGTGAAGCAATTAAAAGAGTTAAGGACAAAATTGGAAATATGCTAGAAGGAGCCTCAAGAATAATCCAATTCCTTAACTCAAAGAATAAATATGAATTGCAGGAGCTTTACACAGCTAACAGGACTGGCACTATACTAGAGGTGAAGAAAGTAATCACCAAGAGGAAGTTGATGATGCAGCTTGCGGACAAATGCCAAACCATGGAGCTAGCTATAGGAAGGTTCATGGTCAAATTTCATGCTCTGGGGCAAAAAGCTCTGCCAAATCCATTGGTAATAAATGACAGGTTAATGCCATATGAATACTATAACAAGAAAATCGGAGAAGTTCAAGGGAGTAAGCCAATAGTTTCTCTATGAAAGGGATTCCTACAGGAAAGTTTCTTTACCAGACTTTTGAGAACCTCTTTTACCTCCAGCGTGAGGTAAAACATATTTTTGTAAACAAGCCCACCTTTGTAAAATAAAAAGAAGTTGATGAATTCTACAGATGAATGTTAAATATTAAATTACCAGATACAAAGACTTGGAAAAATTAAATGATTTACTGTGGAAATCCAAGGTAAAACGGTAGATACAGAGCAATAAAAGAAAAGAAGTAGGTTAGCTAAGTCAAATAGTATCGGTCAAAAGGAAAAGTAAAATTATAGCCAATGTAAAAGAAACAACAAAGGATAAAAAGCAACAAAATATCTGACAACAAAGCCAAATAAACATGGATGGCTTGCAATAGTTACATAATTTTCTCTACTTGCATGAAGATTTTTCTTTTTCCTTGAATAATTCCCAAAATGGTGTAGGATATTTTGTAATAAGTGTTTGTATAAATACTTCATAATTCTAAGTATAGAAGGTGGATTGCTAAATATTTCTATAGTTGTATTGATCTAAAACCTAAGGGTTCATTGTACCATTTTTTCAGGTCAACAGACCAGACTGAGTAATAAAGGCATTGCATTACAAGATTCATGTGTTGGTCCACTTCAGTGAAGTATTTTATGTTTGTCAAATTGTTATCTTCTTAAGTGTTTCACATACTTGCATGCTATCTAAATTTAATGAAATAACTGGAATATTATTACAGAATTTGTTTAAGTACATTGTGTCTTGAACAATTATTCATTTTAATGTTTTCTTTTGATATCCAGAGTAGGGAATCCTTCATTGCTCCCTAGTTCGATTAACCTCTGTCATTTCCTTCATTATCCGGTTTTGGGAATCCTTAATTTCTCCTTGACCCTGATTGAAAACCACTTCACCATCCAACCTAAAAGAACTGAATTTACTCGGCTACCTTGCCCTGTGAACACTATCTTTAAAACTTGATTCAGTCTTGTTTTCTTGACACTTGACCCCATGGCCAATGGTAAAATACATCCCTCTATCCATCTAAGTCAATGATTCCACCACCAAATCAAAGTCAAAACCCAATAAAGCTTAAATAACTAGCCTAAAATCAATTAACTCAGAAAAGTTAAATCATAAAGAGAGAGCCCTATCTGAGCATTAGGAAGGCTAGATCCTGATCTCAAAAATTAGGTTTGTGGTTACCTCTAATATTACTTTTGACGCAATATAACAACCCTAGGGAAATTTTAGAGTGATAGTAGCGTAGACCTCCCTCTTTATAATCTGAAACTGGAGTCAATCAGTTAGGCTATTATCGACTAAGATCACCTGGTCGTATTTTCCATATATATTCGCCATCAACTAAATTCTTTCATCTAGCTTATCTTGTGGAGTAGAGAGAATTCCTTTCACCATTGCTCTATGTCTTTGATAAACAATTGTCACTTAAGGCTTCACACTCTCGTGTTTCTACTATTTTTCTTCACAAAGACCTGGATTTTCTACTGTAATTGAAATTTTGTAGCGTTCTGCATTATCCTTTGCAAATTAAGTAGTCAGACTTGACATGACGTTTCCTAATTGGACTTTGGAAACTAATTATTATGCAACTTTCCCCATGTATTCTAACCAAGATTTTTCTCTGTCGATTGACCTGGACTTGACATTTCTGACGTAGACTAGGAACGTATAGAGTGGGCCGCATGGACTATTAATTTTGCTGTGATGGGGGTTATTTATTAACTATACTGTTCCTAACGAGAAAATATTTTATGAGTCCCACTGGACAGTTTCACTATTGGTTACTTCTTATGGAAATGGCTATTGGTACAGTGGAAAGGACAAATACGGCATGTGACCATAAAGATTGAAAAAGCGACTGCTTACGTGTAACTTAAGAGCTGGCAAGCATGTGCCTACAAGTGACTGTTAACTTTACCTATTCCCTCCTCGACCACAAATGGGTTCCAATCCTATGACAATGTTGCAATAGCCTTAGTAATGTTATAGCCTATTCTTATTAAAATGATGTAAAATACATAAACTCAAACGGATGCTGAAACTTATTTGACTATAATTTATTAACTCCAACGTACTTGCAGGATCATTTTCGTCACCCTTTCAACATGAGATTTTTTTCCTTGGCATGTGGAAGGGTTTCAGGCATGCATTATTTACCCAACCTTGTAGTATATCTCCATCCAATTGCACCAACTATACCACTTCAGAATCTCTGATTGTTGAAATTATGAATGGGCCCAGTCAGTGCATCTTCAGTTTACCCAGGAACTTTTGGAACTTGTTGTTGTATAACAATACAGGATCTCCAATTTTGAATATTTTCCTCCTAATGCGCCTGTCATGCCAAGATTTTTTCCTTCTCTACTCTATTGACTGGTGAAACTCACCCAATAACCTAGATTCATCAAGTTCCATTAGTTGATTTAACCTTTCTCTCAATTCTACATTGTCCATCATTCTCGTTGCCTTAGAGATGAACATGCTCGGTATTATGAACTCTGCTGGCACCACTGCTTTCTTTCCATATACTAGCTAGAACGAGGTTTGTTTATGATGTCTTTTTACCATTTTTATGTATGCCCATAGTGTTGTTGGTACTCTTTCATCCCAATCATCCTTGTTAGCTGATATAATCTTTATGAGACTCTTTTCCAGTATTTTTCTGAACCCCTTGACAGTCCCGTTGGTCTGTGCATGACATGGACTACTCTTACGATGTTCAATCATGAATTTCATGAGAATAGGCTCAACTATTTCATTTATGAAATGTGTTCCTTGGTCACTTGTCAAGCTTTTGGGCATCCAAATCTTGAGGTTATGTTCTTGAAAATAAACCTTGCAGTAGTGCGAGTTGTACAGTCTCTGACAAGTGCTGCTTTTGCTCATTTGGTGAGTATTAAGTGGTGGTTATTATGTATCTTGTGTGTGAATGTCTTGCTAGTGGTGTTATGGGTCCAATTAAATATATCTCCTTCTTCTTGAATATTTTCACTGCATGAATGGGATTGAAAGCCAGTTTGTCCCATTGGGAAGGCTTGCCAACCCTCTAACAAACATCGCAATTCTTAGCACATTCCTTAGAATCTTTGTGGAGGGTTGGCCACCATAATCCTTCATGTAGTATCTTCCTTACGATGGCTTTTCCTCCTACATGGCCTCCCGCGATCCCCACATGACATTCCCATAGCACACCCTTTATTTTGTGTTGGAGTATGTAGCGCCTTAGGACTTGGTACAAGCCCATCTTATAGAGATGTTCTATGATTAGTTGGTAGTATGCCGCTCTTACTATTAAGTGTCGCCTCTGTGTTGTTGTATACCTCTCCCGGTAGTGCCCTATTGCCAACAACGTAACAATCTCTTCTAATGAGTCCGAGACTGATTCTATTCTGAATAAGTCAGCATCACACAATTGATCGTCCAATGCTCCCTCGATCTCTCCAGACTCCAGTCATGATAAGCGATCTGACCCCACATTCAATCTGTTTGGTTTGATGACCACCTCGAAAGTGAATTCTTGGAAGATTAATAACAATCGTCATATCCTTCCTTCTAACACTCGTTTGTTCACTAGATACTTCAGTGCTAAGTGATATGTGAAAAACTTGAATGGCGCCCCCAACAGGTAATGCCTAAATTTTTGTAGAGAGTAAACCATGGCCAATGCCTCCCTCTCTATTGTCATATAATTCCATTCTGCACTTTACAACTTCCTGCTGTCATAGTACACCGAGTGATGCATATTTCTTTCCCCTGGTTGTGCTAAGACTACTCCTAGCGCGATCCCTGACACATCAATGTGTACGTGAAATGTCTTGTTCCAATCTAGATAGACAAGGATCAAGGCACTTACCAATTTCTCTTTTAATTTATCGAATGCTTCTTGACAGTCCTCTATCCAATTAAATGCTTTTGTCCTCTTTAGTAGCTTCTCCATCGGGGACGTTATTGATGCATAGATCCCGACAAAGCGTCGGTAATACCCTGTATGTCCTAGAGTGGACCTCAGTTGCGTTACATTGTGTAGCAGTTCCATCTTGGTAATTACCGCAACCTATGGTGGATCTACACACCCTCCATCCTTATAGACTATGTGGCCAAGTAGTGTTCCAAAGGGAACCGAAAAAATGCATTTCTTTAGGTTTGAGGAAATTTGCAACTATTGGTACCTTTTAAACATGACCCTTAGTAGGATTATGTGTTTGTTCAACAAGCTATATACTATCCAGTCATCTATGCATACTTCTAGAAACCTTTGCATGTAGTCTTAGAATGTCGTTATAACAATTTTGAAGAAGACCGCAAGCATGTTCTTCAACCCGAAGGACATTACATTGTAGGCATATGACCCCCACTCAGTGGTGAACATTGTCTTTCTTTTGTTGTCTTCGGCTATTCAGACTTGATGGTAGCCCGAGAATCCATCTGTGAATGAATATGCTTCATTTCCCACTACATTGTCCAAGACGTCACCACTGAAGGGCATCAGAAAGGGATCATGCACACATGCATTATTCAAACTTCTATAATCAGAAAAAACCCTTATTTCTATTTCTTCTTTCTGTTCTGTATAACTATTGGACTTATCCACTCCGCTTCATCTACCAAAAATATAATCCCTGCCTCCAACATTTTTTCGATCTCCCTCTTAACATATTCCTTTACCCTGGGGTTCAATATATACAGCCTATGCTTCACTAGATGGGCATTCGACCTCAGAATAATCTTCATCTCCCCTATGTCTCCTTTTAGTCATTTTAGCTCCTCTACTGACGCTGGGAACAAGTCTTGCTATTCCTACAAGAAGTCAAAAATTTCTTTTATCATTTGTTCATCCCAATAATCTCCAATAGACACCATCTTAGGTTTATCCTCTGTTCCAACATTTTGCTTCCTTAATTTCATCGGTAGAAGGTGAGCAGCTTCTACAGTAAGACTTTCCCATATATCTCTTTCCCCTTATATTTCTTCAAAGCTTGGGTGTCTCAGTCCTTCTAACCCATACTCATCTAGTTCTGCATCCATCTTATCGCAGGCTATGTATTCTGGAGAACCTATGTCATAGAGGTACTGTAAGAACTTTTCATCAATGCAACCTTCAACCACCTGTCCTGTGGTGAACATGATCCTTTTAATTGCCTACAGTGTTTTAATCATGCGTATATCATCATCCCTGAATGAGAAATTGTTAATGAACTGAGCCACCATAGTATCCCAATATTTCATGTACCAAGCTTGGGGAATGGTACCTTGGGCATGTATGAATACACGTACCCAAAGCTCTTTCGGAATCTCTTTTCCTTCCCAACTTCTCATGAAAGCCTCTAAGTGCTTCTTAGGATCCAAACTACCTCTTTACTTCATATTATCTTAAGGCTGGTCCTCCTCCTGACCGAACCTCTCCCTCATGGCTTGCTTTATGGCTACCCATTCTCACAACGTGTTGTGCTGTGTTCTCCACAACCTTGCCAGTATGGCAAGGAGCATGATATATAGCAAGGGAACTTTATGTGATCCTCCCTTACAGTTCTATCCACTTTGTTCAAGAATATGTCCACTGGTTCAATGCCGTGGATTTTCGTATAGTCAATTACCTCTTCTCCTATCCAATTTATTTGGCCTATCGTTTCACAACGTCTGGTATTGACATCATATCAACCTTGACGTCATGCATCCCACATAGCTTCCGAACCAGTTTTCTAGCTCTGAATACTCCTCCAACTCACAGATCCTCCTATTGTAGGATTTATTTAATCTTCTCTTTTACTTGCTATTAGGGTGTATAACTGGTCTAGCACTCCTGGGTCGTGCATGTCATCTATGAGTTCCGTGAACTTTGGTCCTTGATAGCGATCTAAGGGTTGTATCACTCTCATCCCTTCTACTTCAAAAATCATTAATTCTTTCTTTAGATCAATGGCAACAAAGTTTTCATAAGCCCAGTTAATCCCAAGGAGCGCTAGATATGGATCCTTATCACCCATTATATCGATTAATTCAAATTTAGTGTACGTCTTCACTCCCACTGCATCTACTTCTACATTCTCTAGCCTTCCAATGGGTAGAATGCAGTACTGGTTTTCCATTCTCAATTGTATCGACAAATATCTCAGTTGCGGCTTCCCCATCACCTCCCATGTTTTCTGAGCAAGGATTTTTACATCTAACCCTAGGTCTAGTATTTTGTCCTTGATTTGGAATCCCACAACCTGGGCATTGATTCACACTTCCTTTCTACTTCTCTTCTTATTTCACCGCACTCTTCTAGTATGATTTCTGGTAAGTTGGAAGATGGTCATTTCGCTTCCCCTTCCTCTTGGATAATGCTGCCTTTAAACTTTTACGCAACTCTTTCAACATGTATTCATCCTCAATGATCTACAAGAAAAACTTAAGTCATTCTTCTATCAGGTGAGAATTTCTGAGCATGTGGCCATTCTATCTCTAAGTCTCACTTGTCTCAGTCATCCCTTTGAACAATTTATCTGCCTCGTGCTAATACTATTTTTGTTACTTAGGATGGTATGATTTCTTTGGGGGCATTGTCTTAACAACCAAGGGTGGATCCACTATTCTTCGATCCTCCCCCATCCTCTTCCCCCTCTTGTGACTATATTTATATGGTTACAGGAAGACCATCATCAGTACGAGGTTTAGTGTTAACCAGGTTAGCCCCTCTCTGTCTAGTCCTTTCTTCCCACATTGCGATGAGGTCTGTGAAATCCTCTATGGCATGAGTATTGATTCTGAATTCTGAACACCATGGTCTTCTAGGGAGCGGGCATTCCCTGGTGACTTGCCCCTATTGGTCACAGTTGTAGCATCTCACAGGACCTCTTCCTACCATTCTCCCTCCTCTCCCATTTCCTCATCGTCCTCCCCGGTTGGACTCATTGATTTGAACATCGACCTTTCCAGTTGTTCTGCTAGAGAATCTAGTGGTCTGCACTGGTCAGTGTGATGCGTTGTGGATGGAAAAAAATCACAATATTTGTTGTTGGGGACATTGGAGTACTTCTGTAGTATCCAACACATCCGTGGTAGATGTACATAAATCCTACAGATCTCATAATATTCATTATTGTTTCATCCATGGAAAAATCCTTGTGCTCCTACTACCACAACTCCTGCTGTTGGTGGGGTTCCTGATGATCCTGCAATTCCCCCTAGATGATTAATTCTCCGCAACCTCACACACTCAGTCATGAGATGTCCCTCAATCATGCAGTGCGTGCACCACACATTGAGCCTAGCTATCCACATTGGCTGAAGGTCCTTCAATTTCTCTGTTAAAGTTCGAATTTTATTTTGAAGGCCCATAATCAAAGGATCTTGCAATCTCAGCCCTCCTCAGTATTTATGAGGATATATATCCATACACTCTATACATGATGATTTCTCTAGAGCATCATGGAGGGTCCCGATCTTCTATTGCATCAAAGACATCCTTGTAAGGGGCTAGAGCACCTTGATGAACTGGTCTCTCTAGTGATTAGGATCTAGGGTGTAACTCAACTTATCAATGGTGTTCTTAAACCTTTGCATTAGTTCCCAAGTAGTTTTGCCTTTCTTCTGCTTGATTTCCCATAGCTCTGATAACCCTTGTTGGTCAGTCTTAAGTACTTTAAATTCATGTACGAACCTCCTCTTGATGTCATATACCATGGGATTCGGGTTCTGTTCTACCCATTTTATAAAAAAATGTAGAGATCTCTCTCTTAGCGTGGTCTGGAACTCAACTATTTTGACGTTGTATGGAGTTTGTCGTGCTCTCCATATAGCTTCACAGAGATACCAGTGCTATTCCATTTCTTCATTTCCCCTACCTACAAACTCTAGGTATCTGGTAAAATATGTCGCCATGTTTATTTGAGTATCCACTAATAACACAAATCCCTTGGTTCGGGCTGTTGAGATCCTTGCAGTCCCAAGTTACTAATACCACTAATTCCCCTGTTGTTTATTGTATTGAAACTAACCTTATATCTCTCGTGCATGTTGTGTACTTGTATTGCTTTAGCTAATTTAATAATATTTTTTTTCAGATTATAGGAAGGTACTAGGGGAAGGTCGAGAGGAACACTACTTGTACCTTGGGGACATTGTTGCTGATTTCTTATGGATGCTTTTTCTTTGGCAAATATCATTCTCATGATGTTTCCCATTTCCTCTTCCCTTTCCTCTTCACAAGTGCTCAACATTTGTTCCTCTGTTATCCTCCTCACAACCTGTAAGGAAGGATCCTCTTTATCATCCTAGCTTCTGTCTTTGCAATCACCAATCCTTCCTTGTCTGGAATCTCCCTTTTCTCTCCCTTCCTCTTGGGGTTTCGCCAGAAGCACTCCTACTTGGTGGGGTCCCATATTTCTCTTCTTCAGAGTCTAAACCACTCTTGCTTGTCACTTTTTAGCTAACACTGCTCTCCTCTGTGCTCGAACATCTCTAGCTTTCCACAACCCTTCTACATCCATTCCTTCATCAACATTTATATTACCCAATGAGTAGCATTCTCCCCTTAGGTCCTTCCCCTAGTACTGGGATTTTAGACTATCATCTCCGTGGTAGGTGAGGGTAGTAGTCCTTCTTCTACCATGAAAATTTTAATCCATGACAACACTTCCTTCACCAACCTTCCTCTTAACGTAAACCTGAACACCACTTCCATCATTAAAAAATATTGATAACTTTCTACAACAAACTCGACTATATACCCCTCCACTATAGTCTTTACCCAAAATTTGACCACTTTAGTCAGATTGCTATCTACCTGTTGTAGTAATATAAGATTTGAGGAAGTCCAGTTGCAACGGGCTGACGTTATTTCACTCGATGGGTTGTGCACTTTTAGCCTTCTTAACGAATTATACAATTCTTCTGGGAAAGTTGCACCAGAAGATATCATACTGATCACTAGCACCCTCAACATACAACGTCTCTTCGCTAACTTTGGCAGCTAGTTATCCTTGTTGAGTAGCTTGTTCCGCTATAAATTGATCTACTTTATTATTCCACCAATATTTAATATCTTTCTTGAATATCCTCAACACCATGTTCTAAACGAGTTCTTGTAACTTCAGGTCCCGGCAACAAAACCATTTCTCGGCATGAAAGAGTCATCGGGGGGAGACCCTGGGTTCAGGTTCGGAGGGCCAACAATGGCACATTACAGTCTAGGACAATTCTGACATTTACACCTTACCCAAAGGATAAGGAGTCCCACCTGAGGCATGTCGTGATGAGAACGAAGAAGGTTCATCATGGGGTCAAGGGTATGTCAAACATTAATATATAAACAACATCATACATACAAGTGATACAACAACATATCACTTAATCACCATGAAGCCACTATATGCTTAAACTTGCAGAATAGTTTACAATATAAGTGGGTCCATACATCATAAGCAATCACGTACATTGTATCAAGAAACCAATCCATATCTCACTTCATATTAAGTCCACAAAAGACAATATATAATAGACTGGCCTTAACAATAAATGATTACAAGGAATACCTGATTATATGCTCTAATGGCCTATGACAGATTTAGAGGTTCAATCTTCGACCCACAGGTCCTACTCATCCGCATCCTGACGCTATTGTTCTATCCCACTACAACAAACCAACCTACTAGCAACAAAAACCCTTTCCCCTTATGTGTTTCTCCTTTTTCATTTCCTCTATTACTTGGGCTTCCAGTTCCTGCTCAACTGTTCATTCCCTTGGTTGCCTCTCCATATTTCTCGTATGCCCAGTTGCCCCTACCTTTTGCTGACACTTTTCCACAACCACCCCAGAAATACTTGTTCCTACTTCCTGCACCAGTTGTCTTCACCGCAACCCGATTGTTATTTCCACCACCCATTTCCTCTTCATTCTATGGAAAGCCAAAATAGTCAAAATCTTTTAAAATCAAAACGAAGGCCCCAACATATTTCCAAAAATAAAATATAATAGATATTATTCCTATGCACATAAAGTCATATTCTCTTTAAGTGTCTGATGTTTCTCTTAATTAGGAATCTAATGCATATGTATCATGTGAATATCTCATGTAGTCTTTTAATGAAATAACCCAGTTTCTCTATCTTTTTATAAGCAAAGTTCACATGCATTTCTTTTTCATGGAGATTGTCATGAATTCTCAAATATTTTTTTGTGTAGTTGCAAGCATTTTTTTCAAGAAAACAATAAAACTAATAATAAAGATAATAATAAAGCTAACCTAATTTAATTGTTTCTTGGGCATATGAACAATTTAAATTTTTTCAATAAAATTAACGAGATACTTAGCTTTTGTGTGCAATAACCATGAAGTCTCACCTCCATACCTCCACAACATTCCTTACAAAATTTGTGTTGATCAATACCTCAAGACTTCACATGATGAAAAATCTAGTGGGTGAAGATGATAATGAATTTTTGAGTTTACGAATGAATTTAAAGAACTTGTAAATCTTTCTTTACATTAATGAGTTATCATTTTCTTATTTCATTCAAATTTGTTGCAAACTAAATCATAATTTTTTTTGTCCTAAACCATTTTTTAAACATGGTGAGCATAATCTTTTTCATCATGAATGCCAACTTAAAAACAATTTATATGAATATTGCAATAGTATGAAGGCAATGTGTAATTTTGTTAACATTTCTTATAATAATAATAATAATAATTTATTTAAACTGTTTTACATAATATTATTATTAAACATAGTCTCACTGTAAGTGTTCTTCCTTTATTAGTTGTTGATAGGACATATAGTAAAGATATTTCACTGTCACTCTCAATTATAAATAAAATACTTCCATCTCCTCTTTTCAAGTAATATATATATATATATATATATATATATATATATATATATATATATCATCTTATTTAATATATTTTCATGTTTCAATTCGATAAGTAAATGTTTAGTTTTAATATCCACTTTAGAAAAAACATAAGCATATATGTATATATATCAACTAAAATATTTTAGTTTTCAAATAGAAGAAGTAATTGAACATAATATTGAAATGTTTTTAAAAATATATTAATAGAGAAAATATGGAGAATGTAATCCATGAATAAAATATCTCAATTTACTCATGGTAAATAAATAATAATAATAATAATAATAAAACTCTATACATTATATAAATTAATTGAGAAAATAAATTCCTAGTGTTATAAGCTTTGAGTATCATTATTTTATATATGGACAATTTTATTAAGGGTTAATTTTAAATGGTACAAAAGCTCATTCTAACCATTATGAGGGTGATGTTTAATTCGATCCATGCTCAAAGTGGAACTCAAACATGTAATTATTAAAATAAAAATAAAATAAATTATTCTTTAAATTGAAAAATAATTTCAGATATAATCAAAATATAAAACAAATATACATATTTGGTTAGTTTTTCATAATGTAAAACTCTAACTATGCTTGATTTAATGGTTGTTAATATTACAACTCAATACAAAGGAGATATGGTTAAAATATTTCTCTCAGTTAAAAATAAAATATTTCCATGGACGTATGAAATAAGATAATTTTATATCAATTTTTAAAATTCTTTTAAAATAATTAAGAAAGAAACAAATATTATATACATTTTCATATTTGAATTGGAAAGTTAAATAAACCATTTAATATCTATACTGTCAACTTTCAAAAAATAATAAACACACATGGATATATATATATATGAACCACAATAAAATATTTGAATGTGCAAAGAGAAAAAATAATAATATTGAAATGTATTTAAAAATATATTAATAGGAACAAAAACTTTAATGGACAATTTATTCCATAAATAAAATATCTCAATTTGATAATATTAACTAAATTATTTTAATATTAACAATTTATATATGATTTTATATAATAATAATAATAATAATAAAGTTTATACATTATATAAATTAATTGAAAAAATAAATTCTTATTTTATATCCTTTTGATATCATTATTTTACAATTTCACAATTTTATTAAGGGTTAATTTGAATGGAGAAAATATTTTTTGGAATTGCATGTTTAAGCTTTTTTATTCTGTGTGTGTGTGTGTGTATAGAGAGGGAGAGATAGGGAGAGAGAGATCCCAAGTTCATAGAGTGATGCAATTTCTGGAGGTGCAATTTTTTAAAGTTTTGCACTATAAAAAACATTTGCACCTCAAGAAATTTGATTCCTCTTAGCTCTGGATAGATCCATGGTTAAAATTGATCTATACTCTTAAGGAAGACTGATATACTTTATACTATGATAGAAATCAAAAAACAAAATTAAAAAGATCATAACCCTCAATAAAATAGGATCTCCTCTAAAGGATAGGTCCCCTTCTAACTATTGACGGCTTTGGACCTGCCAAAGTGTCAAGGGATCTCACAAGTAAGAAGTCCCAACTACACCTCAGATTTTTTCAAATAGGAGTCCAAGCAGTGGGTAGTAAAGCTATGCCTTGATCGCGGTAAGGCACAGCGGTAAGTGTGATATCTTTGTCAGAAGAAAGTGTGTGACCTTTTAGCGAATCAAGTGACGTGCATGAGGTTTCTAACACATGAAGGGGGAAAAGTAAGTGTGCCCCTTAGAAGCTTGTAATAGTATGCATCCTGAAAGGAACATACTATTTGAATGCCATCACAAGATGGAAAGAAGAATAATAGACAATCTAAAGTGATGGGTTAAACCAACAACACGACTTCAACAAGATTCATACAATCATATACAAAATAGTTCATATACTAATGCATAGTTAAAGAACATACATTTCTAAAGTAAACAAAATAGTCGAACTACAATAAAAACATATGCATGAAGAGGTGGTGGTTCTATTATATTATATAAAGTGAAAGTTTCATCCATACATACACCATTGACAGCCACTAGCCGCAATAGTGGAACATTACAGTCAACACCGCCTTCTCCTCCAAAGATATGTACTCTCTCTCCACTGTGGAGAATCCAAGGCTCGTCATAATACTCTCCAAGTCCTCTCTAATAAATTCCTAAAAAAACGTGGGCTCCCAAAAGT
The DNA here is from genome assembly GCA_031772625.1 of Pinus tabuliformis. Lineage (NCBI taxonomy): Eukaryota > Viridiplantae > Streptophyta > Pinopsida > Pinales > Pinaceae > Pinus > Pinus tabuliformis. Next base: position 1,387,238,845 of record CM062820.1, on the reverse strand, counting down.
CTGTCCTATGAGTTATGAGGTTCTATTTATAAAAAAGGGTGGGGTGACCCTTGACAATCCCCTTTGGGACTCTTAGACTACCCTCAGGACTCTTCAACCTCATTATATATAACTCTTTACATTACATATGATTGCTTGCATTCCACTAATGACACTTGTAATTTCACTTTATATCATATTTACAATAATAAGAAATTTTCCACATATACCCATGTGGGACAAAAATAGGCTTGAGTCAGCGAGATAAGACAACACTAAGAATCAGACGCATGTGGAAAGACCAACTCATCATCATCCTCTTTGTGATACATCGTGACAAACTGACGCCAAGCTTGGTATTACGCCATGGTGTCCACATGCTGCTTGATGATGGCTTTCTGGAAATGAACTCTTGCCTCCATCACTTCTCGGTATACTAATCAGGAAACTCTTTCCAACTCATCCTGTAACATGCACAACTTAGCCCTTAGAATCCCCAGACCGATGGCATATCTCTGCATGTTCTCTATGTTGATATGGAAATCTGCACTGGTGGCCATGTGCATCAATTGATCAAAGTGCATGTCGAGTTCCAGTCATACTTGCTTCTTCTCTTTGGCATCAGTGAGTGTTCTAATTGATGGGGTGATGTATACTTTCTCACCACAACATTCAAACTCCTTAACGACCATGTGTACGAAGCCTCAACATTGGTGAAGAGCGACGAGAGTTCCTCATAGTTCCAAATCAAACTCCGAATGTGTTCTTTGTCTAACTCTACATGGGGATTCATCATCTTGTGCAAGTGAAGCAGAGATCCCTTATACATCATTATCCATGTCTGCACCTGATCAACAGTGGCATGTATGTTTGTGAGTGTGCGTGTTATCTTGATGCAGTGCTACTGATGACCATGTAGATGGACAACTACCTTGTGCACAATGATGAATATGTCATACAGTCTCTACAACATTGTCTCAAGAGACAATACTTCAGAAAGTATCACATCATTCAACTCTTCTCTCTAAGATCTTGTTGATTGTTCCTCTCTCTACTTGGCTTCCTACAATTCCTTAGCCACACACTCATTTTCTTCTATCAAGAACTTCACACATGAGCTCGTGGCTTAAACATAATCCTTCATAGAATCGGACAAGGTAGATGGATGTCTTCATACATCTTCCAAAATCACCCATTCTTCAAAATGTGTAGGTGATGCATGTTCATCTGGTATGTGCACTCTTTGTGCATGTACAAATCTATGTTGTGACTCATCAAAGGTTATGTTGTACACATCTTTTCCCAGATCATCCTCATGGAGAACGATATCCCCTTGTTCACTTGGGACTTGCTCTGTTGCTAGAGTTGGTGAAGCCTATGGCATAACCTCGGTTGTTTTTGGCGTGCGGTTAGTGTCCTGATCTTGTTTTGGTTGTACCATATAAGTGTCCATCTCTTCTACTATCGGTTCATCCTGCTGAGCAAATTCCTATTCCTACAATTTCTCACCCTGTTCATCATTTGTTGCTGGTGGATCTGAGTCTTCAACCTACATCGGTGCATTTTGTGTAGTCTTTGAACCTTTTACTTCCTCCTGTTCCTATTTTTGTTCCTCTTTGAGATTATGCTCTACTTCTTGCAACTTCATCTTCGTCTCTTCCTGCCTTTTCTCATCTCTCCTTTTTTATGTTGTTCTGCTATTGTATTATCACCTCTTTGGTTATCTCTCAAAAGATACTCTCTCAACAAGTGGATATTCAATTGTAGAGTTGAGGCTTCTGTGATCCATATCAAGTTTACAAAAGATTTTTTGGCGAAAATCACATGAAATATCATTTGCCGACGCATTTCGAACCAACCAGTGTGGTTCATCATCAGGACAAGTTGAAGAAACAGATCCAGCTTAGCATGTTAAATAGGCTGAGCAGAGCCTCCAACGGCTAGTTTGACCAACCACTAATATTGACTAATGGACAATGAACCACACTGGTTGGTTCGAAACGCGTCGGCAAATGATATTTCATGTGATTTTCGCCGAAAAATATTTTGTCAAAAAGTGGATATTCCTTAAAATTGTAGCTTTTCTCTCAGTCTCTTCTTTCAAGAATCTTCCTCTTGCCTTTGTCTTGCACAAGTTTGTTGTTTGCTACTGTTGTTGTTGCTACTCCCTGTGATGCTACTATCTTGAGTACTGCTAGCGACTATAGTGCCATGTTAACCGGTTCATTAAGCATAGAGGAGTTATAAAAATATCTCCAAGGGTCTTCTTCTAGCCAATGACATACACCGAGATCTAGGGATAATAAAGTATTGTACAGTAGCCCCTGCATAAGTCATGCAGATCATACAAATTGAAACTATTGGTGTTGAACTTAAACTTCTTGAAGTCCTTGACCTTAGCATCCAGTTCTTTCAAACAATGTATCACGTACAACCCAATCCACAAAGGAAGCATAGGCCATGGTTCCTTATTCTTCCTGTGAAATATAACCAATAGACCTATCGAGATGTGGTATGCAACCTCCTGCATGACCATCTTTTCCATGGAAAACTTCGGCAAGAAATGCAGAGCCTTCTTTGCGTTGTAGATCTTGATGAAGCTGCCATAGGGTGAGGTGTACCATTCTGCAATGTACAAGAACGCCTCCTTTTTTTCTTGGGACATGCAAGGAGGATATTGCTCAAATATCATCGTGTACAGAGGATCAAAGAAGTGGTAAGATAATCTAGCCATGACTCATCAGTAGCTATAATCTGAGAGAAACTTGCAATATATGTTCACATTATTCTCTGAAGGTGTCCATGCCCAACCCATGCCAAGAAACACTTGATAGGTACAGATTACATCAAGTAAGTAGGCGGACATGAAGAATATTTCTTTTTGAACCTTGGGCAGACTCCAGCCATTTTATACATGCACTTTTAGTTGAAGAGCCAACATGTCAATCCAGTTGAAAGGATTTCCTTCACTTGTCACTTGATCCAACAGAACCACCCAATTTTGCAGGGAGGTCTCAGTACTCTCTTGGCCATACAGGCAGCATGCGAAGATGACCAAGAGTTGGTACGCCTTCTTGAGTGTCTTTGTCTTATAGATTTGGTTGGGTACCATCCTGAAATTTGATGGCTTACTTACCCAAGGCTTCAAGATGTCTCTTGTGTCCATGCTACTCTTAGGAGCGTAGAATGGTGCATGCATCTTATTCACCGACTATAGCAAATGATACATATTTTGATAATATTCTACCCTAAAGGTAGAAATATATACTCCACTGACACTACTCAGTATCATCATCTCAGGGCCAATGTGTGAGACAATCAAGTGGATCATGTATGCACATGGGAAGGTGGGATACCTGCATGAAACCTTATACAATGCTAACTTATCAATGTTGACATAGACATGACAGTCCTCTAGATTCTCCTCAAAATTACATGTGAATATAGTGTTGATGTATTGCCATGTGATCTTGATGTATTTCTCAATGAACAGATGCGCGTCTGCATAAACGAGAAAGCTAATAGACACATGTTCAACCACATCTCCAGTACTACTTTCAATTCTGTCCTTTGATGTAGCTCTCTCGGAGGCCATGTTACCTATACTACTGAGACGCAACTCAACACCTATTGTAAATAGAGATAGAGAATACACTCACGGCAAGCCAATGTTAGTAGAAAACCTAAAGAAACTTGAGAATCAATCATGCATCAAACTGGGTGACTGTTGGGCAAGATTGCACAACACTGAATCTGAGAGGATCATGGACTATTAGCTAGACCTATGAATTTCACAGTCCTAGCTACCAGTGACACCTGCTACTATCTGGAACTATGCAGAGCATAGTCCAGAGAGGATAACTATGGACTGGAACTATGAATAAGCAATTCAGTCTAGCTGAATTGCTGGATGGAACTACACATTACCCAGTACCAATGGGTAGAACTTGGCACTGTCTCCTGGGATTGCATAGAGCACAACCGGGAGTCAGTGTCAAGCTTCCTCTATGCAATTCTTGGAGGAAAGGTAGAGCCTTGACTTCCGAGAATGCATAGTGCATGCAGGGAGACTTAAGATCTCTGCCAAGGCAGCCCATATCTTCCCAAGGGAAACTTGAAAACGAGAAGGACTCAATGAGTGTCAAAAATATGGCGCTGGTCTGAGTGAATAGAAATGCATGCAATCAAATAAATTATAGAAATTAGTCAAATAGAAAAACAATTAAGATCATGAAAAGACTCATTGCAACAGTGATAGTAAGTGTAGAAATAGGGTTATGCACGCAATGCTAAGGAAAGCAATGCAAAAATTGAAGAAACATTTCTACAAGTTAAAATACATTGAAATAGATTTTTTTCAATAAAACAAGGAAAAAAACACTCACACAACCCAAAAAAATCAAAAGTGACAGAAAAAGAGGCAAAATACATGAAATCCAAAAGTTACGCCAAAAAGTTGTGCCGACTATGTCAAAGGTTCCTAGATGCCTCGAGAATTCCAAACCTCCAAGATAGAATTTTAAGAATGAGTTATGGAGTCCCCATTAAATATATTTTTTAGATTTATGGTATATGGCATGCACACCACAAATCTAGGAAAAAGCGACACCTAGTAGGAAGTTTCTAAAATCGACTTTGCATGTAACTCCTGGTGCTAAAAATAGATCCCTAAAATATAGGTACCATTTTTCACTTTTTCCTTTTCTTGTTTGGGAAAAGTTTCCATGCATGCAAGGAAGAATTACGTTGTTCTGGAGGTAACCGAGTAACCTACTGGCACATGCAACAAACATCAACTAAGGGGCAGCTTCTGCACTGTTTCTGGGCTAAGTGGCCCCATCTGTCTCAAAAGTTCTGCACAATTTCCGAGAGTAAGGCTAGCTACTTGTTGGGTCAATGTAGTTTTGAGCCCCAGTTCACTATTCGATGGTCTATGAAATTTTCCAAAGAAAGGTAGGGCTCCCTACTCTGCACAATTTTCCAGAGCAAGGCTACTAGCCTGATCTACGCAATTTCTGATTACAAGGTAGCTATTGCGTCGCTCTGCGTAATTTCTGATTGCAAGGTAGACTGACCCAGGAATGCACAATTTCCCATACATCACAAAGATAGGAAATGAATCAAGCTATTGGGTCAACTTGCAGGTATTCGAAAGAGCAAGCAAGTCAACACAAGTTGTTAAGCGAAAGATAAACTTGAATGAAATGCAAGTACTTGAGTAGTACAAAATGGCTGCTAATATTTCAAGGATGGAGGCTCCGAAATGAATTGAAGGAAAAATTTTGGTGGGTGGTTGTAGCCGCTACAACATCTGTGACACACTGGTTGAACTTGAGCTCTCTGTATGGACCTTATTTCGTGAAAAGTGAATCGAACTCCTTCGGAAGTATTGTTCGATTCTTTTATCATCATGGCTTTAGCACTAAGCTTGAGTTAAAGATATAGTCATTGCCACTCTTGATCGGTCAGCACATATACCAATCCAAGTCCACTAATTTGTTTTGATTGGTGATGAGGGTTATATTGGTGCACAAGTAATATAAATTTAAGAGTCTTAGTTTAATCTCTAGTGTTTGTATGCTATCGGCAGGCCTGGATTACCTCGACGGACTAACACAAGAACATAAGCATCACTCCACTACCAGCGAGCCTGGTTAGTACCTAGATGGAGATACTTGCATGATCACCTCTCTGCACAGGACATGTGATTCATGTGATTCATGTCAAGGATGTCAAATCCATGAATTATATTGATCTTCAATGTAAAAGAGAGAGTGATGTAGATCCTTGAGTGTTTCAAAAAATTTCTGGTCTAAAGTGGAATTGACCTCAAGACAGCGAGGACCTGACATAACCATCAGCTTGGGCTGAAGTGCCTTGATAGCTTGTGGGGTTTCCACTTCATGAGAAGGCAGATCATCAAAGACTGGTGGCTTATACATATCAACAACAAATGAATCAACATTGTGATCAAATGGAGTAAAGTGATCATGACAACCATGATCAAAAAATTCAATATGTTCATCAACATCCTCATGATCTAATGAGTCACACAGAGGGGTTGATGAAAAAAAGAATGTTCACCCTCTGCTTTTCTAGAAATGACAGATGAAAGATTGAATAGATTTGAAAATAAAGATGTGTCCTCTAAGGAATGTAATGATAGACTAACATCCAATGTGTTTTGTGAATGATCAGAAGTACAACATCTAGAATGATTTTTTCGAAGACAAATAAGAAATGGCAGTATAACAAAAGATGTCAAGAAATAGTGGATCAGGTGCAAACAGAAAGAGATCATACTTCATTGTAGGTTCTTCTTGATATTCCCACACATAATCATCATAAATGATAGCGCAGGTTGGCTGCTTAATGCGAACTCCGTCGACAACTTGATCCTTGTGAAAAATAAGTGTGGGGTCCAGAATGTGAGAACACAATAATGTACAATTTGGAGGATCAACATAATGAGAGGACAAGGGCTCAGAGAAGAAGCTCAAGGGACAACCAATAGGATTTTCAACCAAATTTGTGCAGATATCTAGAGCAAGTGGGGTGGGAGGATGTGACAGTTCAAAAAATGTGTGTTTGCCTTCTCCCACCTCACACTATGGAGCTAGAGTTGTTTGATGAGAAGTGCAGAGAGCGTCACTTGTGACGACAACATTGTCCATCTTAGATTTAGCAGATATAACAGTAAGGTATGTTGGGAGTGGTTTGAATGATTCTACGATATGGGGATTTTCATATATCTGAAGAAGATACTAAAATATTTCATGAAAAAAATTCCAATCAATTTCATCTTCGGGGATTTGAAATGAAAGATTACGAAAGGGATCCCAAAATTGCACAAGGGATTCATCAGGTGCTTTCCGTAATTCCATATTTATTTTATTCAGTTCTTTATTGTCAAAATGACGGAAATCATTAGCCAACTCTTGAATCAGCTGATTAAGAGAGTGAATGGATGTTGCAGGCAATGTGGTACACTAGTGTAGTGGATGCCCTCAAAGTGTGAATGTGAACATTGAGAAATAAATGTAATCTTCATGGGTTTCATGCCTTTGACAAAAGCTCATAAAGGTGACTTTGTGTCTAAGCTAGGTTTCTCCACCATCACCTTCGTATGTGTTATGTGACACGTCATTCCAAAGCTCCTCCGATACTTCAAAATTATTTCCATAAGATAGACATCTCGGAGGATAAATTATACTGTAAGACATAAAAGATTTGCAGAGATTCAAAACAGACTTTGAGTACTCAGCATTTAATTTGGCTCTCCTAGAGCCAAAAATATTGACAGTGCTGGACTTGCCAGCATTTTAGGGGATCTCCCTGGTAAGAAGTCCTAACTAGAACTCAGATCGTTTAGAGTAGGGGTCCCAACAGTGGGTAGTAAATCTATGCCTTAACCATGGTAATGCGCAAAGGTAAGTGTGATATCTTTGTTGGAAGAAATTGTGTGACATTGCAGTGAGTCAAGTGAGATGCATGGGGGTTCTAACACATAAAGTGGGAAAAGGAAGTGTGCCCTTTAGAAGCCTGTAATAGTACGTAGCCTGAAAGGAACACACGAGTTGAATGACATCATAATGTAGAATGTAGAATAGTCGACAATCTAAAATGATGGGTTAAACCAACAACATGACTTCAACAAGATTCATACAATCGTATACAAAATATTTTATACACAAATACATAAGTTAAACAACATACATTGCTAAAGTAACCAAAATAGTCGAACTACAATAACAACATATCCATGAATATGTGTTGGCTTTGTTATATTATATAAAGTGAAAGTTCCATCCTTACATACAATATTGACAACCACTTGTCGCAATAGTTGAACATTACAATCAACACTACTTGCTCCTCTAAAGAGATGTACTCGCTCTACACTGTGGACAATCCAAGGCTCATCACAATACTCTCAAAGCCATCTCTAATCAATACCTAGCAAAATCCTTGCTCCCAAAAGCCTGGCCTATGAGCTATGAAGTTCTATTTATATCAAAGGGTGGGGTGATATTTGAATTTCCATTTTGGGACTCTTGGACTACCCTCATGACTCTTCAACTTCATTACATATAACTATTTACATTAAATATGACTGTTTGCATTCCACTAATGACACTTGGAATTTCACTTTACATCATGTTTCCAATAATAATACATTTTTTGCATATACCTATGTGGGACAAAAATAGGCTTGAGTCAGCCAGATAAGACAACACTAAGACTTGGATGGTTGTGGAAAGACCAACTTATTGACATCCTCTTTGTGATCTTTGGTGACGAATTGATGCTAATCTTGGTATTTCACAGTCGTGTCCAAATACTGTTTGATTATGTCTTTCAGGAATTGAACTCTTGCATCCATCACTTCCGGGTATATGGATTTGGGACCTCTCTCCAAATCATCTTGTAACATGCACAAATTAGTCCTCAACATGGCTGGACCGACGAGATATATTTTCATGTTGTCTTCTCTGATCTACAAATCTATGCTAGTGGCCACGTGCATCAACAAATCAACGTACGTGTCAAGCTCCATTTGGAGTTGGTTGTTCTCTTTGGCTTCAGTGGATGTTCCAATTGATAGGGTGCCATACTTTCTCACCATGACATCCAAACTCTTGAATAATCATGCATATGAAGCCTCAACATTGGTGATGAATGACGAGACTTCCTCATAGTTTTGGATGAGTCTCTAGATGCATGTTTTTTTCCAACACCACCTATGGCTTCATCATATTTTGCAAGTGAAGTGTAGATCTATTGTACCTCATTGTCCATGTCTGTACATGATCAACAACGACATGTATGTCAATGAGTCTGTGACCTATCTTGATGCAACACTGCTAATGAGCATGTAGATGGAAAACTACCTTGTGCATGGTGACGAATCTATTACACAGTCTTCACATGATTATCTCAAGAGTTGATACTTTGGCAGGTATCACTTTCTTCATCTCTTCTGGCAGACCCTATTGGTTGTTCCTCTCTCCTCCTCGCTACTTTCTATTCATTAGCCATGCACTCATTTTCTCCTATCAATAACTTCACACTTGATCTTGTGGCTTTGGCATAAGCTTTCATAGCATCGACCAAGGTAGCGAGATGTCTTCGCACATTTGACACAATCTGTCATTCTTCAAAGTGCACAAGTGATGCATGCTCATCCAGGATGTGTGCTCTCTATGCCTGTACAACTTTGTGTTGTACTCATCAAAGGATATGTTATATACATTTGTTCCCGGGTCATCCTGAAGGAGAACGGTATCCCCTTGTTCACTTGGGAATTGCTCTGTTGGTGGAGTTAGTGAAGCCGGTGGGGTGACCTAGGCTACTTTTTGCATGAGGTTAGTGTCCTGATCCCGTCCCGGTTGTACTATCTTTGTGTCCATTTGTTCTACAATCAGTTCATCGTGTTGAGAAAGTTCCTATTCCTATAGCTACTCATCGTTTTCATCATCTGATGCTGGTGGATTTGAGTCTTCAACCTGTATTGATGCATTTTTTATTGTCTGAGTGCCTTGAACTTCCTCATGTTCCTGTTCTTGTTCATCTTTGAGCTTCTGCACTACTTCCCGCAACTTCCTCTCTGTCTCTTCCAGTATTTGATTATCTCTCCTATTATGTGCTCCTCTCCTTTCAAATTGTTTCCTCTTTTCTTCTATCTCCAAAGCTACTCTCTCAATAAGTGGATCTTCCTTAAACTTGAAGCTTTTCTCTGCCTCTGTGCTTTATGCAATCTTCCTCTTGCCTTTGTCTTACACAAGTTTGCTACTTGCTGCTACTGTTGTTGTTACTCCTTGTGTTTCTGATGCCTTGAGTACTGCTAGCCACTCTACTTCCATGTTGACCGGTTCAATGAGCCAAGATGAGTTATAGCAATATCTCCAAGTGTCTTCTTTTAGCTAATGACACACCCCGTGGATCCAAGGATAGTACAGTCTCATAGATTGGTCTCTCCATACGCCATGCAGATCATATAGATTGAAACTCTTGGTGTCAAACATAAACTTATTGAATCCATCGACCTCGACATCCACTTCTTTCAAACTTTGGATCTCTTACAACCCAATCTACAAAGGATGCATAAGCCATGGTGCTTTCTTCGTCTTGTGCAATCCTGCTGATAATCTTGTTGAGATGTTGTATCTAACCTCCCACATTACCATCTTATCCATGGAAAACTTCGACAACAAATATGAAGCCTTCTCTACGTTGTACATCATGATGAAGGTTCCATTAGGTGAGGTGTACCAATCTGCAATGTCGACCAATGTCACCATTGCTGCCTGGGACATGCAACGCAGATCTTGCTCAAAGATCATCATGTACAGATAGTATAGCCATGCTTCTTAGTGGTTGCACTCTGAGAGAAACTTGCAATATATGTTCACAACATTCTCTTAAGGTGTCCATGCCCAACCCATGCTAGGAAACTGTTGACGGGCATAGATTGTATTGAGAAGATAGGTGGACATAAAGAATCTCACTTGCTAATCCTTGGGCGTTCTCTAGGAATTTGATACATGCACTTTCATTTGAAGAGCCAACAACTCGGACCAGTCAAAAGGCATTCCTTCACTTTCCAGTTGATCTAATAGAACCACCCAACTCTGTAGGAAGGTCTCAGTAATCTCTTGGCCATACGGGTGGCAAGCGAAGATGACCAAGAGTTGGTAATCCTTCCTGAGTGTTTTTGTCTTATAGATCTTGTTGGGTGTCATCCCAAACTGTGATGGCTTCCTTACCTAATGCTTCAATATGTCCCTTATTTTCATGATGTTTTTGATAGTGTAGAATGGTGCATCCATCCTATTCAGCAGCTGTGGAAAATTATACATTTGTTGATAATCTTCTGCCATGAAGGTAGAAAGATCTACTACACTGACACTACTTAGCATCATCGTCTCACAATTAGTGTCTGAGACAATCTAGTGGATCGTGTCTATGCATGGGAAGGTGGGATACCTGCATTCAACCTTGTAAAATATTGACTTATGAATGTTGGCATAGACATGATGGTCCTCTAGATTCTCCTCAAAATTTCCTACGAATATAGTGTTGATGTCATTCCATGTGATCCTAATGTCTTTCTCAATGAAAAAATGTGTGTCTGCGTAAACAGGGAAGCTCATAGATAGATGTTCAATCATATCTCTAGTATTTATTTCAATTGTTTCCTTTGATCCATCTCTTTTAGAGGCCATCTTACCTATACTACTGAGAAGCTTCTGAACACCTCTTGTACCTGGAGATAGAGAAGACACTCACAGCAAGCCAATGTTAGCAGAAAACATAAAACAACTCACGAATCAATCAAGCAGCACAGTGGGTGACTGTTGGGAAAGATTGCACAACATTGACTCAGAGAGGCAAGGAGATTGTCAGCTGGAATTATGCATTGTGTAGTCCTAGCTTCCAGCGCAGCCTGTTGCTGAATGGAACTAAATAGAGCATAGTCCAGAGAGGCTTACTATGGACTAAAACTATGGAATGTACAATTCACTCAAGCTGTGTTGCTGGATGAAACTATGCATTATGCAATCCCAATGGGAAGGCCAAGGCAGTGTATCCTAAGATTGCACAAAGCACAACTAGGAGGCAGTTTCAGGAAACCTCTATAGAATTCTTATAGGCAAGGAAGAACCTTGACTTTTGAGAACATAGAGTGTAGGACAAGAGAAGCAAGATCTGGGCCAAGGCAGCCCAGATCTACCAAAGGGAAACCTAAAAATGAGAAGGATAGAATGATTCTGAAAAGAAGGTGTAGATCTGAGTGAATACACATGCATGCAATCCAAGAAAGTTCAGGAATCAATTAAATGGAAAAACAATGAATCTCATGAAGAGAGTTTCCTCAATAATGACTATTAGTGCAGAAAGATGGTTATGCATGCGACACTAAGGAAATGAAATGAAAAAATTGAAACAACACTTCTATAAGTTAAAATACATTTAAATTCTGATGGTCCTTCAATAAAACAAGGAAAAAATCACTCACAAGCCAAGAAATCAAAAGAGACAAACAAAGCGGCAAAAGACATGAAAAGAAAAAATTAAATGGAAAAGTTGTGCCAACTTTGCTGAAGGTTCCTAGATGCCTCGAAAATTCTAGAGCTCTAAGATCAAATGTGAATTATGATCTGTGGGGCACGCATTAAATAGATTTGTTAGATTTAGGGTTTATGATGCGCATGCCACAAATCTAGGAAAAAACAACACTTTGCAGGAAATTTCTAAAATCTACTTTGCATGTAACTCCTAGTGCTAAAAATAGATAACTAAAATCTATGAATGCTTTTTCTCTTTCTTGTTTTTTTCTTTTCTGGGAAAAGATGCCATGTATGCAAGCAAGAATTGCGTTATTCTGGAGTGAACTGGGTAACCTACCGTCAAATGAAATGAACATCAAATGAGGGGAAGCTTCTGTGTTGTTTCTGGGATGAGTGGCCATGGCTGTCTCATAAGTTCTATGCAATTTCCTAGAGAAAGGTTGGCTACTTGCTGGGTCAGCACAGTTTTGAGCCTTAGCTCACTATCGGTTGGTCTGCACAATTTTCCAGAGCAAGGTTGTGCTCCATACTCTATGCATTTTTCCAGAGCAAGGCTGCTGGCCTGGTCTGTGTAATTTTCCAGAGCAAGGTTGTTTGCCTCTCTGTGGAATTTATGAGTGCAAGGTAGCTACTAGGCTTCTTTGCGCAGTTTCTAAGTGAAGACAAACTATCCCAAGAATCCATAGTTTTCCAGATAGCACAAAGACTAGATGTGAACCAAGCTGCTAGGTCAGCTTGTGGTTAATTGACAAAACAAGTAAGTGAACACAATTTGTTAACTGAAATACAAAATCAAATGAAGCACAAGTATCTGAGCAGTACAAGTTGGGTACTAAGATTTCAAGGAGAGAGGCTCCAAAATGAGGCAAAGCAAAAATTTAGCAGGGTGGTTGTAGGCACTACAACAATAGCATAATGTTATCACAAGAGGAAGTTCTTCATGGAATCTAGGCATATTTTCCAACTCCAATCCTAGGGAAATATAGAATGGACTAAAAGAGGTGCTAAAATTAATTATCATTTCATCTTGAATGTTGCAGAAACCTGTTGGCATTATGACACAGGTTTGGCACTATGGCACAAGTGTTTTCCTTGATGGCAACTCGCTCAGATGGAAGATCTTAGTTCAGGCTCTCAGAATGAAAGAAAAAGAGATATACGCAGGTTCCTCTTAACCAAGTTGCTTATGCATGCGGGTTCGACGATCAAAAGGCGCGTATACGTATGCACACACTTTCATGCAAGTAAAAGCGCATACATGTGGGAAAAATTATTTTTGGACCATGGTATTTAGTCCTTGGTATTTGGACCTATGGTTTTGGACCATGGTATCTCGTTTGAAGTATTGAACCCAGGTATTGGGTCCATGGTATTGATTCTCTATGGTTTTGGACCATGGTTTTGAGTAAGGCCTAAGACTATAAAAGGGGGAAAGATGATTAGGCAAAGGCATTAACTCAAGTATTGAATATCTTATGAAGAGCAAGATCTAGAATTGGGTTATGGTGCATAGCTAGATCTGAACCAAGGAGGAACCTGAGCGCTAAAAGATGGATAAGTTCTATTGATGGGTCAAGATCCTAAGACTTGAAAACTAGTATCTTTGTGTGATTTTGATCTGTTATATTTGGCGCATGATTTGATCTATAAATCTGATAATTTGGGTATAGATAATCTCTGAATAAGTGAAAAGGATAAATTATCTTTTATATATCTGTACACAGGTTCGGCATATCAGAGGCACGTATACACGCTGGTTTAGTAAGTCAAAACATTGTATACGTTGGTTGGCCTTAATACAACAATGTATGCATGCAGGTTTCTACATATTGAAGTAGCGTACGTCTCATGAAATATGTTTTATCTGCTTCTGTTTATTTCAGCAGTATTCTAGGTTCAGGATTGGTTTCTGGTCACTGTTAATTTATTCTGGTTAAAGAATTTAGAGAAGTAATTGTTTGATTTAGTTTTGATTGAAGAAAAGGAGACTGGTTGATGCAGATATATTTGATGTTTGATTATTGTTATTGATGGATCCAGTCTAAAAATTTATGAAACGTGGTCCTTGGAAGAAAAGAGAAGGTTGTAGCCTTTTGTAGGTTAGCACCTACATACTAGTACATCGGCTAGTACAAGAGCTAAGGGGGTTGTAGCTCCCATCATGGAGAAGCTGGAGAATGGGAGAAGGTTGTAGCTGTTATAAAACCAGCTCAAGAAAAGATAGAAGAGATAGATCAACACCTTAGAATTCAGCCTCTTCGAGGGGGCAACCTCCTTTACATTACATAAATGAACAATTTTTGGATGATTCAAATGACAAAACCTGACCTAAGGAGTCACAATATAACCCAGCTGACCTAACAATAATAATATAAAGCCACAAAAATAACAATAGAGGGATTCTATGGGGCACAATAATAACAATATGGGGATAATAGGGGCACAACAATATTAATAAGGGATGCAACTACAATAGTAATGGGGTAATCACTAGTATTATAGGGACCCAACATGCCCCTCTCCTTCAAAATAGTGTTGTCCTCAATGCTTGAGTAGTTCTAGATGCTTCTGTATAAAATTCTCATCCTCCCATGTGGAATCTTCAATGGATAAGTTCTTCCGCTTGATAAGATACTCCGAAATTGATCGATTTCGTAGTTGTCGAGTTCTTGTTTCTGTGACTGCTTCCGGTTCCAATATAATTTTTCCTTCCTCATAAAGTTCTGTTAATATTGTTTGAATTGGGAGCTTGTCACATATAACCTTCTTTAAACATGAAACATGGAAAACTGGGTGCAATCGAGAAGCTACATGAAGCTCCAATTTGTATACCATAGTACCAATCTTTTGCAACACCTTGTATAGACCATAGTACTTTGGTGATAATTTATTATCCTTCTTAGCTTGCTTGAGGGACATTTTCTTATATGGTTGTAGCCATAGGAATACCCAATCACCTATATCAAAACTTCTTTCACTGCGATGTTGATCTGCCTATTGTTTCATTCTATTCTGTGCCAACACGAGGTTATCCTTTAAGAGTTGGAGGACTTGTTGTTGATGTTCGATGTGATGTTCCACTACTTGAACCTTAGAATTTTCTCTTAAATATGATGTGATGGATGGTGGCTGATATCCATAAAGTGCCATAAATGGGGTAATTTTTGTTGCTGTATGGAAGAAAGTGTTATATCACCATTCCGCCAGAGGCAACCATTTGACCGATTGTGTTTGTTTATCAGATACAAAGCAACGAAGATATCCTTCCAAAAATTTGTTTACTATCTCATTTTTCCCATTAGATTGAGGATGATAAGATGAGCTATGAGCTAACTGAGTACCAAGACAAGAAAATAATCTTGTCCAAAAATTTCTTGTGAAAATGGGATCTCTATCACTTACAATAGTCTTTGGGTTTCCATGTAGCTTTTGAATTGTTTCCATAAATGTTGTACTGGCTTTAAATGGATGTGATAATGAACAAAAGTGTGCATACTTGGTAAGTCTATCAACTATCACCATGATGACACTCTTTCCCTCAGACTTGGGTAAACCTGTGATAAAATCCATTAAAACCTCCTCCCAACGTTGGTTTGGAATGGATAAAGGTTGTAATAGACCCCTTGTCTTAATTGTTTCAACTTTATTTTGTTGGCAAACCAAACATTCCACCACAAATTTTTGAATATCCGATTTAACGCCATCCCAAAAAAATTCCTTCTTAACCCTGTGGTAAGTTTTTAAAAATCCTGAGTGCCCTCCTAAGGGAGAAGTGTGCAATTCCATAAGAATCTTTTGTTTTAGTTGGGAATTATTACAAAGGTATAAGTGATATTTGTACCATAAAGAATCATTTTGCCAGCTAAATGTATCAAACGTACTAGAATCTTGTCGTAACTTTCAAATAAATGCCCACACTTCTTCGTCATTCTTCCATTCCTCCCTTGCTTCATTTATCCAATTTGGTTGGATAAAAGAAATGGCACACAACAATGCTTCCACATCCTCATCCTTTCTTGAGAGTGCATCTGCCACCACACTTTGCTTCCCTTTTTTGTAGATGATTTCAAAGTCATAACCCAACATCTTTGTGACCCACTTTTGTTGCTCTTCAGAGGATAATCTTTGTTCTAAAAAGTATTTAAGGCTATCATGATCCGTTTTTACCTTGAAGTGTCTTCCCATTAGGTAGGGTCGCCATTTCTTAAGTGCATGGAGTATTGCCAAAATTTCCTTCTCATAAATAGCTTTGTGTAAAAACTTTCCCTTGATTGAAAAACTTTCAAAAGCAATGGGTCATTCATCTTGCATTAAAATAGCACTAATTCCATTTCCTGAAGCATAAAATTCCACAATAAAGGTTTTTGTGAAGTCCGGTGTAGCTAAGACCGGTGCTTGGCACATTGCCTCTTTAAGATGTTCGAAGGCCTTTGTTGCTTCTGGAGTCCATGAAAATGCATCTTTCTTCAATAATGTTGTTAGAGGTGTTGTTATTCTCCCATAATTCTTAACAAACTTGCGATAATACCATGTCAACCTGAGAAATCCTTGCAGATGCTTTATGGATGTGGGGATTTTCCATTCCTTAATGGCTTTAATTTTGTTAGGGTCTACCTTAACTCCTTCATGAGATACAATATGACCCAGATATTCCACCTCTTGTACTCCAAAGAAACATTTGGATCTTTTTGCATATAATTGTTTCTCCTCTAATAGTTGTAGCACTTTGTCAACATGTTCAACATGATCCTTCCAAGACTTGATGTAGATTAGTATATCATTTAAAAATAATAACACAAATTTTCTAAGGAATGGTTTAAAAATAGAATTCATCAAACCTTGAAATGTTGAAGGTGCATTGGTAAGGCCAAAAGGCATGACCAAAAATTCAGAATGACCCTCATGAGTTCTAAATGTTGTTTTCAGAATGTCTTTAGTCTTCATTCTGATTTGATGATATCCTGAATGAAGATCCAACTTGGTGAAGTAAATTTATCCATGAAATTCATCCAGTAATTCATCAATGACGGGAATGGGAAACTTATCTTTAATAGTGAGCTTGTTGAGCTCCCTATAATCTGGACACATGCGCCATGATCCATCCTTCTTGTGCACTAATACTACTAGAGCAGAGAAAGAACTTTGACTCGATTGAATTATACCAGCCTCTAGCATTTCTGCAACCATACGTTCAGTTTCACTCTTTTGGGCATAGGGATATCTGTACAGCCTGATGTTTGGAGGAACACTTCCTGGAATCAAATGAATAGCGTGATCATGATCACGAATAGGTGGGAGGCCTTTGGGAGTCTCAAATACCTTGGAATGATTGTCCAAGACTTTTTGGAGATCTGGAGAAATAGATGATTGCGATGTGGAAACATCTAGCGAACATAATTGTGCAATTACACCCCTTTGTTCCCTTTTTAGAAGCTTTGTCATACCATCAGAGCTAATTATCTTTCCCAGTTTCTCTGCAATACCCCTTAATTCAACTTCCTTTCCTTCCATCGAAAATTTCATGAAAAGTTCTTGAAAATTAAAAGCTATTGTACCCAAGGATTTTAGCCATTGGACTCCTAGTACAACATCAGCACCTCCCATTGGAATGGAAAGCATTAGGCTAGTCAATACATATTCTCCCTTTGATAGCTTGATATTATGGCACTTTCCAGAGCAATTTATTGTTCCTCCATTTGCAACCATCACTTGACACTCTGGTGCTGGATATAAGAAGCAATTCAATTATTTTGCTACCTTATAATGAATAAAATTGTGGGTACTTCCTGAATCAATCAAAACTATTACCTTTTTCTTCTTGATTTGTCCTTCTATCTTGATGATTTGAGGAGTGGTAATTCCCACCAATGCATTACAAGATATGGTTGGATTCATTTCTTCTTTATCCAGGCTTTTTTCCTGGAGTATATCCACTTCTTTTGACCTTTCTTGCTCCTTTTCTTCTTCCTCTTCGCAATCTATGTAGAATAATTTATTCTCATCACACTTATGACCTGTAGTGTATTTGATATCACATTGACTGTAACAAAGCCCTTTTGCTCTTTTTTCTTCCAATTGTTGTGGTGTCAACCTTATAGGTTGTGGAAGACTATGGGCAACCACACTTCCATCTTTATAGTTGTGAGTGGTATGCTTCCTAGTTGCCATAATTTTGCTTTCCATTTTTCTTGCCAACCTGAATGCCTTCTGTAATGAATCAAGTTCCCAAAGGCGAACATCATGTTGGATATTATCCTTTAAAGTCCCTATGAACACATCAATCCTATACTCATCTGGAATATTTTTTACCCTTATGTTCAATTTTTGGAACTCCTCATTGTGCTCCATTATTGAACTCTTTTGTTTGAGACTTATCAATTGGCTAAAAAAAGTGTTGCTTTTTGTATCCTCATAATGTGCTATTAATTCTTCCGTAAAAATTGCCCAAGTGATAATTTGTTTACAAGAGCAAAGCCATTGATACCATACAAACTGATTTGGTTCCAAATATAAAGTTGCAATACGTACCTTTTGTGTGTTTTGCACATTATTGAGATCTAAAAATTGCTCCATTTGTAATATCCATGTTGCGGGATCCTTGCCATCAAACTTCCTCATATCGATTTTTGGAATATGGTGGGTCTTCAATCCCACATTAGAGTCTAAGAAATTATGATTAACATTTCTTTTGTTCGCATCATGAGTTTCCTTTACTACCTTTTCACCATTAGTAAGTATTTCTTGTAGAAAATTTGTCAAATCTGTCTTCAAATCTGCCATGCCTGTCTTCAAATTTGTGTTCAAATCTATCTTCAAGTTGTCCATCTTAGCTTCCATTCCATTCATCTTAGCCTCCACGCCATTTATCTTAGCTTCTGTTAGCTTTTGTGAGAGTGACATTTGTTGCACTTGTTCTTGTAATTTTGATATATTATGTAGCATTTCTTCCTCTTCTTCATGAGTCATGCTAGAGCTTTCAGGTTTCTTACTAGGTGTTTGCATTTTCTTTCCTCGTGGCATCAGTTACTGATAATAATGCTCTACTATGGCCTTTGAATTCCTTCAAAATAAATTTTCAAACCAAGCTTAAGCAAAAATTTAAAAAAACTACACCCCTTTTTTTACTTTGTTGGAGCTCGATATTGCCTCTGATGTATCTCTGTATTTTCTGATTATCCAATTCTGAAATTGTGACCTGCAGTAGAACTATGTGTCCTCTTTCTAATGCCACCAGTCTGACCCAAATTGGATTCTCCAAGGAAGAGTTATGTGAAATCTCCCATAATGACTTGATTATAGACTAGTTCAGTAGAGCGAACTTGTACGACATGCCACGAGTCACTGTTTTGACCTTTGGACCTGAAAATATCTACAAGAAACTAAAATCCATCCTCTTTTTGTAACTTCTTACGAAATTTCAATCCGATGCTCAAAGAGAAAGTTATGACGATTTTCCCTAGGTCACTTGTTTGGAATATAATTCAGGAGTCTACAAAAAGACCAATTTCCTCAGATCATATCTCCGAAAATATAGGGCAAAAAACTCTGAAATTTGGACTCACAGTTTAATGCGACGTCTTCTCAAATGGGTTTTTTTTTTTAGCTTTTGAAACATCATAGAAAGAAAGTTATAGCGACAATGCTACGATAACCTATTTGGAGTAGAGAAACCCTAGAATCCAAGGCTCTGATTCCAAATGTTATGAAACCAGCTCAAGAAAAGATAGAAGAGATAGATCAATGCCTTAGAATTTAGACTCTTTGAGGGGGAAACCTCCTTTACATTACATAAATGAACAATTCTTGTATGATTCAAATGACAAAGCCTCTTTTCTATATATAGGAGTCTAAGGAGTCACAATATAACCCAGCTAACCTAACAATAATAATATAAAGCCACAAAAATAACAATAGAGGGATTATATGGGGCACAATAATAACAATATGGGGATAATAGGGGCACAAAAATATTAATAAGGGATGCAACTACAATAGTAATGGGGTAATCACTAGTATTATAGGGACCCGACAGTAGCCTTCTGCAGGTAGAAGCCTGCGTACTGGTATAAGACTGCACCAGTACAAAAATATTGTAAAAATAAGTTTCTTATTAAAAGAAGATAGAGACAAATTGCAGCAGGTTGTTTTCACCCACATTGGGTTTCCACCTTATACCTTTTGTCCATGTGTGTGATGATCTATTCTGTTTTACTGCTCTTGTTTATTTTTCTTATGATTAATGAAGTCCTGATGCATTGATTAAAGATCAACATTTAATGAATCTTAATTTTTCTGATATACACTGGTTGCTTTAGACACAGTAGCGTATATATGCAATTACCCATAGCTGAAGTAGCATATACAAATGTGATTGTGTAATGAAAAATAATTGATTTGATAATACTGATTTACCCCCCTCAGTATTATTTCCAACAATTGGTATCAGAGCAGGTCCTTCAGAAGAAGATTGATCACTTGAAGGAAGATCTATCATCATGAGAAACTATGAAAAGGAGGCATCTATCAGGCCACCAATATTTGATGGAAGCAACTTCATCTATTGGAAGGTAAGAATCATAGCCTATCTTCAATCTCTTGGTACAAAAGTTTGGGATATTGTGGAAATAGGATACACATTTCCATCACCAATTCCTACAGATACGACTGGTAAGAAGTAGTATGAAAAAAATGCAAAGGCTATCAATACTCTATTAGCGAGTTTATCTCAATCAGAATTCATCAAGGTTATGCAGCTCAAAACCGCAAAAACAATATGGGACGAGATTGTTCTGAGCTATGAAGGAGATGATCAGGTAAAACGTGCAAAACTACAATCCCTCATAATTCAATATGAAAATCTCAGAATGCATAATGATGAAAGTGTGGCTAATTATTTCTTACATATAGATGAGATTGTTAATCATATGAAAAACTTGGGTGAAGAAATAAAAGAAGTTACCTTGGTTGAAAAGGTTCTAAGATCTTCGTCTTCTAAGTTTGAATCAAAAGTTTCTGCCATAGAAGAAAAGGAGAATCTACAGAGCATTACCATGTCACAGCTGCACGGAATCCTAACTCCTTTCAAAATGAGAAAAGGGGGACCATCAGATAGGAGAGAAGCTGCATTCAAAGCTTCAGGAAAAGGGGATTACAATGAGTCCGGACATATGTCAGAAGAAGAGGAAGAATAAAACTTTGTCAAGAACCTTCAATGAGGTTCTGGAAGATTCAAAGGTAATCTAACTTTCAAATTCTTTTCTTGTGGAAGAGTCGGTCATTATGCAGCCAAGTGTGCTCATAAAGATAAGCTTGACAAAGGTAAAGAACTAGTTAGATGGAACAGAAAACAGAGTGTAAGTAAGAAGAGCTATTATACACATGAAGACAATGATGGATTTTCAATTAGTGATGAAGATGAACAATGTAATGATTATAGAATTTTAATGGCTTTTGAAGATGATGATTTCTTAGATGCTAGGGATGAAGATGATCTCTATGAAGAAATTTCTAAACTTAACATCTATTTAGAAGAAAAGAGTATGATCATAGATACTCTGACATTCCAACTTGTTGAAATGGAAAAAGAAAATGAAAAGTTAGAATGTAAAATTGTGGGACTTAGAAAAGATGTTGAGAAAACAAAAGCCCTTAATCTAAGATTTGCTAAAGGATCTGAAACTTTAGATGAGATTATCAAAGTGCAGTGTTCTCCTCTAATCAATATAGGTCTTGGATATTTTGAAGAATCATCTCAAGCACAGAAGCCATCCACCTCCAAAAGTTATCTAGATGCACCAAGGGGAAGTGAACAGGTTGACAATTGACAACAAAGGCACAAAGTAGATCACCAAGTAAATCGGGGGCAATCATGGATGAACAGAAGTTACAACCAACCATAGGTAAATCACTCTCAATTTGCCTATGGAAACTACAATCACTTGGAGGGTAGGTTTGATAATCGCAGGAATTTCTTCAATGGCCAATGTTTCTCTTGCCATAACTTTGGGCACAAAGCTGCTCAATGTGTTGCCTACAAGACTGTCATGACTAGATAAGCACGAAATCAAACGAGTGTGACTGGGATCATGAAAGGGACTTGTAATAAATTTTTTGCCCTTGAAAATGAAATAGAATGTTCTATTTGTAACAACTTCGGTCATGAAGATTCTGAATGCAGGAGTAGGTTTCGGCAAAAAACTCAGAAGGAGCAAGCTTCATTAAGTCCCAAAACATGGAGAAAGAAAGAACCGCAACCAGAAAGATGTGGTATAGCCTTATATATGGAAGGACAGGAAAATCAGTGGTACATCGACAGTGGATGCTCGAAACATATGACAAGTGATAAAGAAAAACTTCAGTCATATAGTGCCTTAGAAAAGGAAGGGAAGGCCTCACTTGGAAATGACACCCCTGAACTCATAAAAGGTAAAGCTTCTATTCTTTTGAAAGAAAAGGTCAAAGCTATAAATGTTATGTATGTTGATGGCTTAAAGCATAACCTAAGGAGTGTCAGTCAAATGTGTGATCAAGGAAATGAGGTAATATTTCGATTAAATGGATGTATTGTTCCTGAGCTTGATACAGGAGAAATAGTGATGAAAGGCATAAGAACTCCAAATAATTTATACATACTCAAGGGATGACAACAACAATGCTATCTAAGCAAGAATGATGAACACTAGCTATGACAGAGAAGATTGGGGCATCTAAGCTTCTCTCAGATAAGGAAAGCATGCAAATATTAGGCAGTTTGTGATCTCCTTGAGATCAGAATTCCAAACAATAAAATATGCAAATCATGCCAGTTTGGAAAGCAAACCAGAACTAATTTCCCTGAGAAGGAAGGATTAGCTAGTAAGCCACTTGAACTTGTCCATACTGATGTATGTGGTCCATCCTGGAAAAGGTCACCTCGAGGAGAAGAATACTTCATATTATTCGTTGACAACTTTTCCAGGATGTGTTGGATAGGACTCCTAAAGCATAAATATGAAGCTTTTGAAAAGTTCAAAGCATTCAAAGCCTTGGTTGAAACGAATCAGATCGCAGAATCAAATACCTCAGGTCTGATCGAGGAGGGGAATTTACCTTGGATGAATTTTTTGATTTTTGTGAAGAGCATGAAATGAGAAGGGAATTCTCTACTGCAAGGACTCCTCAGCAAAATGGAGTAGTAGAAAGGATGAACAGAACGGTTCAACAAATGGCTCACGCTATGCTTGATGAATTTGGAACTCCTGCAACATTTTGGAGTGAAGTTGCGTTTGCTGCCGTTACTATTCTCAACAGGACAAATGTTCGGGTAAACAACACTCAAACTCCTCATGAACTTTGGTATGGTAAGACTCCTACGGTAAAATACTTCAAAATTTTTGGAAGCAAATGTTACATCAAAAGGACTGATGAAAACCTTGGCAAGTTTGAACCTAGAGCAGAGGAAGGCATTCTCCTTGGTTACATTCCCCACAACAAAGGATATAAGTGTTACAATAAAAGACTTGGAAAAATGGTTGAAAGTATTGATGTAGTGGTTGATGAAGAAGGAAATATTCCTAGGTAGGTAAAATCCAAAAATTTCGAAGATGATGAGGACTATCCTTCAACATCAAATCAGACTTATGATGAAGAAGAAACCGATGAGTCACCAGAAGAACAAATAAGGGTAGAAGAAAAGACTCCATCCAGGTACGTTCAGAAGAATCATCCAGAAACTCAAATTTTGGGGCAGAAAGAGGCAGGGGTACAAACAAAAAGAACTATTTCAGAAGCTTCAAGCTATCTAGCATTGCTCTCCTTCACTGAACCATGAAATGTAAGTGAAGCATGCAAAGATGAATGTTGGGTCAAGGCCATGAATGAAGAACTTGAACAAATTGAAAAGAATAACACTTGGGAGTTGGTTCCTAGACCAAATGATAAGAATGTCATAGGGACAAAATGGATATTCAAAAATAAGATGAATGAAAATGGAGATGTTATTAGAAACAAGGCTAGAATTGTTTGTAAATGGCATGCTCAACAAGAAGGTATAGACTTTGAAGAAACTTTTGCACTGGTTGCTAGACTTGAAGCCATAAGAATGTTACTTGCTCTTTCTAGCTTTCAGAAGTTCAAAGTATTTCAAATGGATGTGAAATCTTCCTTTTTAAATGGAGACTTGGAAGAAGAAGTGTATATTGGGCAACCAGATGGATTCATCCTTCGAAATGATCGAAACATGTATGCAGACTTAGGAAGGCACTCTATGGTCTTAAATAGGCTCCAAGGGCTTGGTATTATCGTCTGGAAAAATACCTCTATCAACAAGGTTTTTCAAAAGGATCAATAGATAGCAATCTATATGTAAAAATTGATAATCATAAATTGCTAATACTTGTCGTGTGTGTTGATGATATCATCTTTGGTAGAAATGAAGAAGTCATGAGTCAAAACTTTGCTTTGGTGATGCAGAAAGAATTTGAAATGTCCTTGCTTGGTGAGCTGACATATTTTCTTGGTTTAAAAGTCCAACAAAATAAAGACGGTATCTTTTTATCACAAACCAAGTACCTCAAGAAGATCTTGAAGAAATATGGCATGGAAGATTCGAAACCAGTATGTACCCCTATGGTAAAAGGATGAAGCCTCAGCAAAAATGGTTATTCAACAACAGTACATCAACCAACCTATAGATCCGTGATTGGTAGTCTACTCTATCTGACAGGTACCCGACCAGACATCATGCATGCATTGGGAATAGTTGGAAGATTCCAGACAAATCCAAAAGAAGCACACCTTTAGGCGATTAAAAGAATTTTCAAATATCTTCATAGAACACAAAACTATGGCTTATGGTATCCTAGAGATACAGATCTCACACTTCATGCATATACAGATGCAAATTGGGCAAGAAGCGTGGATGACAAAAAAAGCACTAGTGGTGGTACAATCTTTATGGGTTCCAGATTAGTATCTTGGTTTAGCAAGAAACAAAGTTCAATTGCTTTATCTACAGCTGAAGCGGAATATGTGGTTGTTGTATCTTGATGCACACAACTCCTTTGGATGATGCAAATTTTGCAAGATTTTCAAATCACTTGTACTCCACCTATCTCCATTTTATGTGATAATACAAATGCAATCAGTATTTCAAAAAATCTTGTCATGCATTCAAAGACTAAGCACATACCTATCAAATATCATTTTCTCCGAGAACAAGTGCTTGAAAAAAAGGTCAAATTGGAGTATATTCCCTCCAAGGAATAGGTTGCCGATATACTCACCAAACCACTGCCCAGAGAGACATTTGAATACCTCAGACAGAAGCTAGGAGTAGTTGATGCATCATCTTGTTGTTGAAACTTGTCTTCTTCAAAGAAAAGTGGTTGTACGCGAGTTCAGAGGAGAATCCACATACATATGCTGGTTTATGTGGATACAGTCGCGTATACGTTGGTTTGAAGACAAAGAGTGGGCCAGGCTCAGGATGAAAAGAGTCCGATATGGGTATGACAAAGACCATCTGGCACAGGTTCAGGGGGAGCATATATATACTTCTAATAATGCATTGTTGGCATTATCTTAGAAGATCTTGGTTCAAGTTCATAGTTTTTCTGGTTTCA
The DNA here is from genome assembly GCA_031772625.1 of Pinus tabuliformis. NCBI lineage: Eukaryota > Viridiplantae > Streptophyta > Pinopsida > Pinales > Pinaceae > Pinus > Pinus tabuliformis. The sequence continues at coordinate 1,387,213,194 of CM062820.1, read as the reverse complement.
GCTGGAACAGGTGCAGAAGGAGAACATGGTTGCTGGTCTGAATGATGATTGAAAGATGATGTTGATGATAGTTGTTGATGACTATCATAGTCTTGGTGTAGATATTTCGTCTCTATGTCATGTATTTCATTTCTTATCAAGGTCATGTAATGGCCTATTTTGGTTTCCCCACTATGCCTGGGATGGATGATGTAATGTTCTTGTTTTATCATGTGTAAACCTTTGATGTATTCCCACTTAGTTGGTTCGATAAGTCAATATTGGTATATCCCCACTTGGCTGGGAGATGGATGTATGTATGAGTCTTTGGTGATAGGAAGGTCACTTATGATGTATAAAGTCATGTTTCTTCTTGCAGAACATCTTCCTGCAGACCTTACCTACAGTCAGGGGGAGCATGGACAACACAGCATAATAGATATTTCAACATGTACTTAGGGGGAGAATAACCATTTTCCCTTGATGAAAAAGGGGGAGAATGACTTTGAGTGACTTGGGGTTGCCATCAAGTCCAAAGGGGGAGATTGTTGGCATTATGACACATGTTTGGCACTATGGCACAGGTGTTGTCCTTGATGGCAACTCACTCAGATTGAAGATCTTAGTTCAGGCTCTCAGAATGAAAGAAAAAAAGATATACGCAGGTTCCTCTTAACCAAGTCACGTATACACGCGGGTTTGACGATCAAAAGGCGCGTATATGTATGCACACACTTTTATACAAGGAAAAGTTCGTACATGTGGAAAAACTTATTTTTTGACCATGGTATTTAGTCCTTGGTATTTGGACCTATGGTTTTGGACCATGGTATCTCATTTGAAGTATTGAATCCAGGTCTTGGGTCCATGGTATTGATTCTCTATGGTTTTGGACCATGGTTTTGAGTAAGGCCTAAGACTATAAAAGGGGGAAGAGATCATTAGGCAAAGGCATTAACTAAAGTATTGAATATATTATGAAGAGCAAGATCTAGAATTGGGTTATGGTGCATAGCTAGATCTGAACCAAGGAGGAACCTGAGCGCTAAAAGATGGATAAGTTCTGTTGATGGGTCAAGATCTTAAGGCTTGAAAACTAATATCTTTGTGTGATTTTGATCTGTTATATTTGGTGCATGATTTGATCTATAAATCTGATAACCTGGGTATAACTAATGTCTGAATAAGTGAAAAGGGTAGATTATCTTTTATAGATCTGTACGCAAGTTCAGCACATCAGAGGTGCGTATACATGCTAGTTCAGTAAGTCAATACAGTGTATACGCCGGTTGGCCTTAATACAGCAGCGTATGCCTGCAGGTTTCTACATATTGAAGTAGCGTACGTCTCATGAAATATGTTTTAGCTACTTTTGTTTATTGCTGCAGTATTCTGGGTTTAGGATTGGTTTCTGGTTACTGTTAATGTATTCTGGTTATAGCATTCAAAGAAGTAATTGTTTGATTTAGTTTTGATTGAAGAAAAGGAGATTGGTTGATGTAGATATATTTGATGTTTGATTAATGTTATTGATGGATCCAATCTGAAAATTTATGAAACGTGGTCCTTGGAAGAAAAGAGAAGGTTGTAGCCTTCTGTAGGTCAGCACCTACGTACTATTACATCAGCTAGTACAAGAGCTAAGGGGGTTGTAGCTCCCTTCCTGGACAAGCTGGAGAACGAAAGAAGGTTGTAGCCTTCTGCAAGTAGAATCCTGCGTACTGGTATAAGACTTCACCAGTAAAAAAATATTGTAAAAAGAAGTTTCTTATTAAAAGAAGATAGAAACGAATTGCAGCAGGTGTTATAGACATTTTTGGGCACTGCAACCCCAATCATAAATGTCCATAAAACAAGGGCTCCTAAGTCCCTAAAGGTGTTGTTCCAACCCCTAAAAGAACAAGGTAAACTGATTACAACATCTCCCAGAAGTTCTCCATGAAAAACTACTCATAAGTGATCAAAACTGGACCATTTCACCTGCTCCATAGTCAAAGTGCATTGCATCCCACCTGAATACACACAGTCGGTGTGATGCATGTTAAAAATCCCTTTTATGGGGTGCGATGGACGAGAAGTGACAAATGGCAGGGTCAATCCGCAAGGTGGAGAAGCATGGAATCTTCCAGAAACTTCTCCTATGACACTTGCCTCTCTGCATTCGACCAGGGATGAGTAATAGATCATCAATCTCCAAGTGGAATCAAGAACTATCAGAGAGAAGACACTAATCAAATCTCAGAAGCTGACTCATTCCCCTTGCAAACATCTATATATCGATCCCTCATCCCAGAGATCTAGAGGCTGGAATTTTTTATCTTGTAAGGAAGTGTTGTTGGTTTCTTGGTGCAATATCATAGTGTTGGGTGATCTAAGCATTTCATGAGGTGAAGAAGGGCTTACTTGCTGAGAGGATGATGCTGGGTCAGAACAATTGGTTGTAATCCTCTTTGCTCTTTCTTGATTATCAATAAAGCTATTCAAGTTTTCCTCCACATTCTTGTATGATTGATGATTTATGCATTTGTGTGGTCAATATACATCTGGTCCTGTATTTTTTATGATAATAGATCTATGTTCTTGGATAGTGTTATACTGCTTTGATTCTATAGGTACTCTTTGAAGCTGGGTAGACAAGGAAGCGAGTGGCAAAGACCTACCAGAAAAGAGAGGAACCGAGCAAGGAACCAAGCGCAAGACAGAGGTTGGTCTCCTTATTCTTCTCTCATCTATTTCTCATAAAGGAAAACGAAAGTAGTTTTTAGTGTGTTTGTTTCTAAGGTAGCTACCAGCCTTAGTGGGACTAGCAGCTCTGTATAGACACTAGTTTTCCCGATAACAAAATGGCGACTCCGCTGTGGAGCGAATAGAGTGTTTGTTCATCTACATTTTTTTACTTTATAAACTTACAGACGGAGCCTGAAGTCAAGCCAGCTAGCCTTCGAACTACATTTGCTATGCAATTGCAAAGTAGATCAATGCTGCTTCAGTCTATCTCCAGGTTTTTTTATGAATTAAACGATTGATTTACAAGCTCTCTGATTGCCCTCGTGGTGGCTCTAGGAACCTCTTTAGATCTACCCCTATGATTGATTTACTGATTACCACTTGCTCGGCCTAAATCCCTGAACTGAACTGTAAACTGTGACCCGGAACCCAATCAAAGTCTCGTCCATAGTCTAGTGCATTGTCTGTTCTGTGAACTTCAAATGCATCGCACTTCCCGAGTATAGTAGGTGTGTTGCATGTCATTTTCACTGTGTTACCAATGCGCTAATTAGACAAGGCCTTGTTCCTAAATTTTGGTTTCTGTGTTCACTCTTTTCAGCTCTATTCAGGAGTTTTGCTACCTGTAGTCAGTACACCTCTATTGAAACCCCTTTCCTTGCTGTTATTCCGCCTCCATTGTGAAAAGAACTGTAAATGTTTTTATGTATTTTTGATTCATTTTCAGTTATCCTTTACAAAGAAGTAGCGTAATTGCACTGTCGTTTCTTGATTTGAAAGTGTCGCAAGTGTCGTTTTCAGTCATAGAAGAGAATCTGATTGTTCTTGATAGTTGATTACACTGTTACTCTTGTATTTGATTTGAATTAGTAGTTTTTCAAGTGTCAAAAGCAAGTTTTCAATTCCAAATAACAAAGTGTCGTCATTGTACTCATTTTGTTTTGAAAAGAAACTTGTTAGTAATTGTCGCTTAGAAAAATAATTCAGATTCGCACTTAGCTTTCTTTTTATCATTCACACATTAAGAAGGCTGAAAACAAATACATGCATGTGCATTTGCATTTATACTGTTTGTTGGTTTGATTTAGGACAATGCATATAGTGTGCGCTCTCTACTCTTTGTTGAAAGAACGCCATCTCTCTTTCCTTAGTAGCTAGGATTTTCATTGCAAAAAGAAGATTAAACGACTGTTTATCATCTTAGATTGCATTTTAGGAATTGTACATCTACATCACACGGTGAACCTGAAAGGAAAATTTCTTAAGCAAGGTCAACCATAAAATAAATTTAATGAATCTAAAAACACTTTGGAACCTAACGCACAACATTTAGAAGTCTAGGCTAGAGACGTATTCCGGTGTCGTATAGCCTAATAACTGTTGTTTTCACTGTTGGTTGGGTGATTCCTCCACTTTGAGATGATAAGTGCTAGTACGGACTTGTGCTCCCACATACCATCGAGTATATTTTGGGAGATCACAATAGGCTTAACCCTTTATCCATAGGAAGCCGTGTCTGCCGCCCTATCGATCGTAATGCACTGAACACAACATTCGGGAAGACTGATTGTCGTACCGTAAAAATTATTCTTCAATCTTGCGATTGGTTTGGTAATCCCTCTGTCTAGATTTCGAGAGCAGTCCCTTTTGTTCCTTTTCAGACTCCTTAATGGAAAAGGTCCATCTGAGCACTTGTCACTTCAGGCTCATTAAAAATCGAAGGCGACTAGAGTCATCTTTCGTTTTTTCTCGACTCTTACAAATTGAAAAAACAAGTTGTGTCAAAGCATCTAAAATTTATTTTAAACGGAATAAACATCACCTTTCCTACATTGGTCTTTGGTTGAGAAAAATGGAGTCCACCAACCAAGGAGTTCCCCTTGGAGGAAATCCTAGTCCATTCTCCTCTTGGGGAGATGTTGGTGCACCCCATATGGCCACATTGTCTCTTCCAGGATTGACAATCGGCTTGCCCGTATGGCTCTTCTCAACTTTTGTCGTTCAGAATACTGTGATTCCTGAACAGTCAAGTCAGCAACAAAATGATCCCAGAGTTACCCCCCAACCCTCTACTTCATCCAATTCTTCCTCTCCTCCTTCCTCTTCGCTTGATGAAGCTAGTAAATCCCAAAATCATGTAATTGAGAAGAAGAAGAAAGAGAAGAAGAAGAAGGAGCCAAAGGCAAAAAAGGGCAACCAAGCATCGTCTAGCGAAAATCCACACACTGCACTGACCAGGCCTAAATCACCATGTGTCATTTGCAAAGGAGACCACTATCATCGAGATTTTCCTTTCATCCCTCAGATCTTAAGGGACTGGTCTCCTCGTTTGCACAATCCGGTGTCATCAACCTCTGATGATCATGTTGAGCATACACCGTCAACTAGTGAAAGTGAAGCCCCTGGACAAAAAAGGAAAACATAAATTTCCTTGTAAATTGTGCGAAGGCGATCACGCCATCCACTGTTGTCCCTTCTTAGACGAAGCTGAAAGAGTTTTGGATGACCATCTGGTTTCACCATTACGGCTTCCTCCTGGATGCAAGAAACTCTTGCCGAGTCCGTCACTAGTTGAAAATCCGGCTGACACGCCCTTATGGTAAGCCAAAGTGTTTATCATTGAAGAGAAACCATTTGAATCCATACCAGACGAAAGTCAAAAGGTCGAGGCGGCAATTGACTGGGTCTTGCCTTCAGAAGGTCCATCTTCAGATGATACAGTCACCGAAGAGAACACAAACGACATCGTTCAAATTCTCTTTGTAAGCACAAACTCCGATGAACATGGGGGCAGTCTACCCGTTCCTTTCCCGTAAGAAGGAAGTTCTTCAGAGTCATATATGGCCGTCTATTCGGTCCCACCTCTAAGCAACCTAGTTGTTTCCTTTGACTGGAATCTACTAGCCAGACCCCGTTTACCGACTAGTGTACCATTCCGAATCATTGCTCAAATATACAGAATGGTCATGGGTGGTACCATCATAGATGAATGGGCTTCTATGAGTATCCTTTCCTCAACTGCTTGGAAAGCGCTTGGTTCGCCAACGCTTTTGCCTGAGATGAGAAATCTAATAGGCTTTGACAAAGGAACCAGTCGACCATTAGGGATCCTTCCTGATGTGCCAATAACATTGAGAAGGAAAACCGTTCACATGAACGTAATGGTAGTCCAAGGACCCCTGGATTATAATCTACTCCTTGGATGAGACTATATTTATTGCATGGGAGCCGTTGTCTCCTCACTCTTTAGAGTAATGTGTTTTCCGTACGAAGGAAGAGTGGTCAAGCTCGTAGACTAGCTTTCATTTCCCAGTTCACACATAGCAAATAGTCATATACCAACCCTGAATGGTCTTTTCACGCAAGGAATGTCTCATCAATTCCCAGTTCATCCTCCTGATGAGCGCGAGTGATTCAGAGGATATGACTGAAACCGAGGGGGCATGCACCCTTGCCTGTTTCGACAGGAAAACCTTGGGTATAGGGTAGGTTTCAGCGGAGAGTATATGACTGGCCTAACACAACCGTCCATTTTGGAAAATGGGATTAGACTGGAATAAGATAGCTCTATTAAGGTAGGCCTTTCCCGATAAACAAATGTTTTGTCTACAAATTGAGGGGTGACCTGAAAAGGTAGGCCTTTCCCGATAAAACAAATGTTTTTTCTGCAAATTGATGGGTAACCTGGAAACTCTACTTCGCTATACCTGGGGGCATGCAAACCTTTTGGCATACAAGCAAAGAGCGGCCATTTATTTTTTAAATTTATAGGTCCTCTAACCCTTTAAACTCGTAGGATTGGTCATTTCCTAACTTGCATAAAGAAAGGATGCGGGGCAAAGCTTTGAAATAATGTCATTTTTATAGATGAGACATCCTTATTATACGACTGGATCGAGCAGTTTTAACGCGGAATTCAAGCTCGTTAAAAAATAAACATAAGCAATGAGCAAGTGTTTCCCCCAGCGTTTAAGCTCATTAGAAAATGAACTAATTTCCGGTAAATAACCATCGTGAATGTATTACTTCAGTCTTTGAAGCCTTGGTCGTGTTCTCATCATCACCTCCACTCTGTATTGGCTGATCATTCACCTCCACTTGATTGTTTACCCCTTTTGAGGAACAGCTGCGAAGAGTGATCTTGTTAGCCATCCTTGTGACACTGTCATGATTGGAAAATTCCAAACCTTACCTGGAATCAGCTGCTACCCGAATCTATCACTCGTTCCTCAAAAACGAGTCTCCTTTAAGCTCTTTCCAACTAACTCGTAAAATATGAAAAGATTGCCGAGCCATTGGCCTGTCCAGATCGTTAAAGTGACCGGAAGTGATATCCCTCCTTTAGATTTTAATCTTTTTGGATCTGAGGGATTATTACACAAAAAGGATCGAGCGCTTGTTTTGTTCGGCTCGTTAAAATTACCGAAAATTCATCCCTTTTGTATTATTTTATACTTTTTCGGACTTAAGGGATTAGGTGACAAAAAAGGATTTTTGGAGTTTCCTTCACATCCCTTTTCAGACTCTCTAAAATTGAAAAGGACCAAGTTATCTTTGTCGTTAAACTCGTTAAAACCTAATAGCGACAAACTTGTCCATAACAGACAAGAAACGAGTTTCACTATCGCTAGGCTCGTTAAAACATAGCGATGGGTTTGCCCGAAGGGAAAATTATATAACAAGCATATGTTATCCTCCTCAAGCTTGGCAAAAATAAAGAGGTACTGGTCAGTAATGACTGGAGAAAAATTGGGAAGAAAACTTGAAGAAACTTTGTTGGTAGCAGGTCGCTCTTGAACATGACACTTTCACTCTGCATCCGAGTCGGGTTGGGTTGTTCCATTCACTGGTCACATCACATTGTTCCAGCACACCATCCACATTTGGGGTTAATGCTACCAATCCATCATGTCGATGTCGCCGATATGTTCAAGAGAAGTCGCTCAGAGAATTCACCTATGTCTCACCCACTGCAATACATTTACGCTCCATTCTTTCATGACTACCACCCTGAACCTTATATCACCAGATCGTTTTCACCTCCATTAAAATCATTTGCTCCATTCCGTGTCATTGATGTGGGATTCACTAAGGCCCTCCTATGATGGATCACTTCTTGTCGACATCAGCTCATTATCCAAGAAGTCGATCTAGGAACAACCCTTTTAGTAATTTGAAGCTTGCATGCCTCAATGGCAAGTTTCTCACTTTTGGCGACAGGTTTACATCAATGGCCTTGAACCGAAAGATTTTGCGTGGTGTTCGACGCCAAGTCCCTTATTCACACCATGTGAATTGTACTGCAGTACCTTGAGGGTCATTATCATTATTGGTGATTCCTCTTGCGCCTGTTAACAGCTTACATCATTGGCTGGTAATCAGGCGATGTCTTTCCATGTTCGACTCCAGAACATCTCTCACATGGATTGACTTGTACTTTGAGTGAAGATCAAATGAGATTGAAGACCCCAGATCTAGTTTCATCCATCCGAGCTGTGATATATATTCAGGAAAATAAAGACATCAAATGTACATCATTGTTGCACAGATAATCATCCAATCTAAGGGATGATGGCTCTAACAGAATCATCAGTCTACACTCAGACGATTGTCTGTCCTATGTACATGAAAAAGAATTTATAAGGCTGAGCATGGGAATGCCTGCCTCTGCTAGATCATGAATATATTATGAAGATAATTTATTGTGTTGTATCTTATTACAGGTCGCCTTCCAGCTTGAAAGAACATCGGATCCTCATGATAAAGCATTTCACCCGACATCAAAAGATTAACGACCTCATGCTTCAGAGGGAAACTGTTATAGACATTTTTGGGCACTCCAACCCCAAGCATAAATGTCCATAAACCAAGGGCTCCTAAGCCCCTAAAGGAGTTCTTCCAACCCCTAAAAGAACAAGGTCAACTGATTACAGCATCTCCCAGAAGTTCTCCATGAAAAACTACTCAAACTAGTCAAAACTGGACCATTTCACCTACTCCATAGTCAGAGTGCCTTGCATCCCACATGAATACACACAGTAGGTGTGATGCATGTCAAAAAACCCTTCTATGGGGTGCGATGGGCGAGAGTGGACAAATGGCACGGTCAATCCGCAAGGTGGAGAAGCATGGAATCTTCCAGAAACTTCTCCTGTGACACTTGCCTCTCTGCATTCGACCAGGGATGAGTAAGAGATCATCAATCTCCAAGTGGAATCAAGAACTATTAGAGAGAAGACACTAATGAAATCTCAATAGCTGACTCATTCCCCTTGCAAACATCTATATATGGATCCCTCATCCCAGAGATCTAGAGGCTGGATTTTTGTATCTTGTAAGGAAGTGTTGTTGGTTTCTTGGTGCAATATCATAGTGTTGGGTGATCTAAGATTTTCATGAGGTGAAGAAGGGCTTACTTGCTGAGAGGATGATGCTGGGTCAAAACAACTGGTTGTAATCCTCTTTACTCGTTCTTGATTATAAATAAAGCTATTCAAGTTTTCCTCCACATTCTTGTATGATTGATGATTTATGCATTTGTGTGGTCAATATACATCTGGTCCTGTATTGTTTATGATAATAGATCTATGTTCTTGGATAGTGTTATGCTGCTTTGATTCCATAGGTACTCTTTGAAGCTAGGTAGACAAGGAAGCGAGTGGCAAAGACCTACCAGAAGAGAGAGGAATCGAGCAAGGAACCAAGCGCAAGACAGAGGTTGGTCTCGTTAGTCTTCTCTCATCTATTTCTCATAAAGGAAAACAAAAGTAGTTTTTAGTGTGTTTGTTTCTAAGGTAGCTACCAGCCTTAGTGGGACTAGTAGCTCTGTATAGACACTAGTTTTGTTGAAAGAACGCCATCTCTCTTTCCTTAGTAGCTAGGATTTTCATTGCAAAAAGAAGATTAAACGACTGTTTATCATCTTAGATTGCATTTTAGGAATTGTACATCTACATCACTCGGTGAACCTGAAAGGAAAATTTCTTAAGCAAGATCAACTATAAAATAAATTTAATGAATCTAAACATGCTTTGGAACCTAACACACAACATTTAGAAGTCTAGGCTAGAGACGTATTCCGGCGTCGTAAAGCTTGGTAACTGTTGTTTTCACTGTTGGTTGGGTGATTCCTCCACTTTGAGACGATAAGTGCCAATACGGACTTGTGCTCCCACGTACCGTCGAGTATATTTTTGGAGACCACAATAGGCTTAATCCTTTATCAATAGGAAGCCGTGTCTGCTGCCCTATCAATTGCAATGCACTAAACACAGCATTCGGGAAAATTGACTGTCGTACCGTAAAAAGTATTCTGTAGTTTTGCAATTGGCTTGGTAATCCCTCTGTCTAGATTTCCAGATCAATCCCTTTCATTCCTTTTCAGACTCCTTAATGGAAAAGGTCCATCTGAGCACTTGTCACTTCAGGCTCATTAAAAATCAAAGGCGAATAGAGTCATCTTTTGTTTTTTCTCGACTCTTAAAAATTGAAAAAACAAGTTGTGTCAAAGCGTCTAAAATTTATTTTAAATGAAATAAACATCACCTTTCCTACGTTGGTCTTTGGTTGAGAAAAATGGAGTCCACCAACCAAGGAGTTCCCCTTGGAGGAAATCCTAGTCCCTTCTCCTCTTGGGGAGATGTTGGTGCACCCCATATGGCCACATTGTCTCTTCCAGGATTGACATTCGGCTTGCCCGTATGGCTCTTCTCAACTTCTGTCATTTAGAATACTGTGATTCCTGAATAGTCAAGTCAACAACTAAACGATACCAGAGTTACCCCCCAACCCTCTACTTCATCCAATTCTTCCTCTCCTCCTTCCTCTTCGCTTGATGAAGCTGGTAAAGCCCAAAATCAAGTAATTGAGAATAGGAAGGAAAAGAAGAAGAAAGAGAAGAAGAAGAAGGAGCCAAAGGCGAAAAAGGGAAACCAAGCATCGTCCAGTGAAAATCCACACACTGCACCGACCAGGCCTAAATCGCCATGTGTCATTTGCAAAGGAGACCACTATCATCGAGATTTTCCTTGCATCCCTCGGATCTTAAGGGACTGGTCTCCTCGTTTTCACAATCCGGTGTCATCAACCTCTGACGATCATGTTGAGCATACACCGTCAACTAGTGAAAGTGAAGCCCCTGGACAAAAAGGAAAATATAAATTTCCTTGTAAATTGTGCGAAGGCGATCATGCCGTCCACTGTTGTCCCTTCTTAGACGAAGCTAAAAGATTTTTGGACAACCGTTTGGTTTCACCGTTACGGCTTCCTCCTGGATACAAGAAACTATTGCCAAGTCCGTCACTAGTTGAAAATCTGGCTGACACGCCCTTGTGGTCGGCCGAAGCATCTATCATTGAAGAGAAACCATCTGAATCAATACCAGATGAAAGTCAAAAGGTTGAGGCATTAGTTGACCCGGCCTTGCCTTCAGAAGGTCCATCTTCAGATGATACAGTCACCGAAGAGAATAGAAACGACACCGTTCAAACTATATTCGTAAGCACAGACTCCGATGAACATGGGGGCAGTCTACCCATTCGTTTACCGCAGGAAGGAAGTTATTCAGAGTCATATCCAACCATCTATTCGGTCCCACCTCCAATCAACCTAGTTGTTTCCTTCGACTGGAATCTACTAGGCAGAACTCGTTTACCGACTAGTGTACCATTCCGAATCATTGCTCAAATATACAGAATGGTCATGGTTGGTACCATCATAGATGAAGGGGCTTCTGTGAGTATCCTTTCCTCAACTGCTTGGAAAGCACTTGGTTCGCCATCGCTTTTGCCTGAGATGAAAAATCTAACAGGCTTTGACAAAGGAACCAGTCAACCATTAGGGATCCTTCCTGGTGTGCCAATAACATTGAGAAGGAAAATCGTTCACATGAACGTAATGGTAGTCCAAGGACCCCTGGATTATAATCTACTCCTTGGATGAGACTATATTTATTGCATGGGAGCCATTGTCTCCTCACTCTTTAGAGTAATATGTTTTCCGTATGAGGGAAGAGTGGTCAAGCTCGTAGACCAGCTTTCATTTCCCGGTTCACACATAGCAAGTAGTCATATACCGACCCTGAATGGTCTTTTCATGCAAGGAATGTCTCATCAATCCCCAGTCTGTCCTCTTGATGAGCACGAGTGATTTAGAGGGAATGACTGAAACCTAGGGGGCATGCACCCTGACCTGTTTCGACAGGAAAACCTTGGGTATAGGGTAGGTTTCAGCGGAGAGTATATGACTGGTCTGACACACCGTCCATTTTGGAAAATGGCATTAGAGAGGAATAAGATACCTCTGTTAAGGTAGGCCTTTCCTGATAAAACAAATGTTTTGCCTGCAAATTGAGTGGTAACCTGAAAAGGTAGGCTTTTCCCGATAAAACCAATGTTTTGTCTGCAAATTGAGGGGTAACCTGGAAACTCTACTTCGCTATACCTTAGGGCATGCAAACCTTTTGGTGTGCAAGCGAAGAGCGACCATTTATTTTTTAAATATATAGGTCCTCTAACCCTTTAAACTCGTAGAATTGGTCGTTTCCTAACTTGCATAAAGAAAGGATGCGAAGCCAAGCTTTGTAAGGTGCAAGCTTCTTAAAAATGGCATCTTAGATGAGACATCCTTATTATACGACTGGATGGAGCAGTTTTAATGCGGAATTTAAGCTCGTTAAAAAATAAACATAAGCAATGAGCAAGTGTTTCCCCCAGTGTTTAAGCTCGTTAAAAAATGAACTAATTTCCGGTAAATAACCATCGTGAATGTATTACTTCAGCCTTTGAAGCCTTAGTCATGTTCTCATCATCACCTCCACTCTATATTGGCAGATTATTCACCTCCACTTGATTGTTTACCCCTTTTGAGGAACAGCTGCGAAGAGTGATCTTGTTAGCCATCCTTATGACACTGCCGTGATTGGAAAATTCCAAACCTTACCTGGAATCAGCTGCTACCCGAATCTATCACTCATTCCTCAAAAACGAGTCTCCTTTAAGCTCTTTTCAACTGAGTCGTAAAATATGAAAAGATTTCCAAGCCATTGGCCTCTCCAGCTCGTTAAAGTGACCGGAAGTGCTATCCCTCCTTTAGATTTTAATCTTTTTGGACCTGAGGAATTATTACACAAAAATATCGAGCGCTTGTTTTGTTTGGCTCGTTAAAATTACCAAAAGTTCATCCCTTTTGTATTATTTTATACTTTTTTGGACTTAAGGGATTAGATGACGAAAAAGGATTTTTGGAGTTTCCTTTACGTCCCCTTTCAGACTCTCTAAAATTGAAAAGGATTGAGTTATCTTTGTCGTTAAACTCGTTAAAACCTAATAGCGACAAACTTGTCCATAACAGACAAGAAAAGAGTTTCACTATCGCTAGGCTCGTTAAAACATAGCGATGGGTTTGCCCGAAGGGAAAATTATAGAACAAGCATATGTTATCCTCCTAAAGCGTGACAAAAATAAAGAGGTACTTGTCAGCAATGACTGGGGAAAAATTGGGAAGAAAACTTGAAGAAACTTTGTTGGTAGCAAGTCGCCCTTGAACATGACACTTTCACTCCGCATCCGAGTCGGGTTGGGTTGTTCCATTCACTGGTCACATCACCATGGTTCCATCACACCATCCACATATGGGGTTAATGCTACCAATCCATCAGGTCAGTGTCGCTGATATGTTCAAGAGAAGTCACTCAAAGAATTCACCTATGTCTCACCCACTGCAATACATTTACACTCCATTCTTTCATGACCGCCACCCTGAACCTTATATCACCAGATCATTTTCACCTCCATTAAAATCATTTGCTCCGTTCAGTGTCATTGATGTGGGATTCACTAAGGCCCTCCTATGATGGATCGCTTCTTGTCGACATCAGCTCATTATACAAGATGTCGATCTAGGAACAACCCTTTCAGTACTTTGAAGCTTGCATGCCTCAATGGCAAGTTTCTCACTTCCGTCGATAGGTTTACATCAATGGCTTTCGACCGAAAGATTTTGCTGGTGTTCGACGCCAAGTCCCTTATTCACACCACGTGAATTGTACTGCAGTACCTTGAGGGTCATTATCATTATCGGTGATTCCTCTCGTGCCTGTTAACAACTTACATCATTGGCTGATAATCAGGTGATGTATTTCCATGTTCGACTCCAGAACATCTCTCACATGGACCAACTTGTACTTTGAGTGAAGATCGAATGAGATTGAAGATCCCGGATCTAGTTTCATCCATCCGGGCTACGATATATATTCAGGAAAATAAAGACATCAAATGTACATCATTGCTGCACAGATAATCATCCAATATAAGGGATGATGGCTCTACCAGAATCATCAGTCTACACTCAGACGATTGTCTATCCTATGTACATGAAAATGAGTTTATAAAGTTGAGCATGGGAATGCCCGCCTCAGCTAGATCATGAAAATATTATGAAGATAATGTATTGTATTGTATCTTATCACAGGTCGCCTTCCAGCTTGAAGAAACTTCGGATCCTCATGATAAAGCATTTCACCCGACATCAAAAGATTAACGACCTCATGCTTTAGGGGGCAACTATTATAGACATTTTTGGGCACTGCAACCCCAATCATAAATGACCATAAACTAAGGACTCCTAAGTCCCTAAAGGTGTTGTTCCAACCCCTAAAAGAACAAGGTTGAAACTGATTACAACATCTCCCAGAAGTTCTCAATGAAAAACTACTCAGAACTGATCAAAACTGGACCATTTCACCTGCTCCATAGTCAAAGTGTGTTGCATCCCACTTGAATACACATAGTAGGTGCAATGCATGCTGAAAAGCCCTTCTATGGGGTGCGATGGGGGAGAAGTGACAAATGGCAAGGTCAATCTGCAAGGTGGAGAAGCATGGAATCTTCCATAAACTTCTCCTGTGACACTTGCCTCTCTGCATTCGACCCACGATGAGTAAGAGATCATCAATATCCAAGTGGAATAAAGAACTATCAGAGAGAAGACACTAATCAAATCTCAAAAGCTGACTCATTCCCCTTGCAAAGATCTATATATGGATCCCTCATCCCAGAGATCCAGAGGCTGGAATTTTGTATCTTGTAAGGAAGTGTTGTTGGTTTTCTGGGTGCAATATCATAGTGTTGGGTGATCTAAGCTTTTCATGAGGTGAAGAAGGGCTTTCTTACTGAGAGGATGATGTTGGGTCAGAACAATTGGTTGTAATCCTCTTTGCTCTTTCTTGATTATCAATAAAGCTATTCAAGTTTTCCTCCACATTCTTGTATGATTGATGATTTATGCATTTGTGTGGTCAATATACATTTGGTCCTGTATTGTTTATGATAATAGATCTATGTTCTTGGATAGTGTTATGCTGCTTTGATTCTACAGGTACTCTTTGAAGCTGGGTAGACAAGGAAGCGAGTGGAAAAGACCTACCAGAAGAGAGAGGAACCAAGCAAGGAACCAAGCGCAAGACAGAGGTTGGTCTCCTTATTCTTCTCTCATCTATTTCTCATAAAGGAAAACAAAAGTAGTTTTTAGTGTGTTTGTTTCTAAGGTAGCTACCAGCCTTAGTGGGACTAGCAGCTCCGTATAGACACTAGTTTTCCCAATAACAAAATGATATTTTCATGATCTAGCTGAGGCGGGCATTCCCATGCTCAGCTTTATAAATTCATTTTCATGTACGTAGGACAGACAATCGTTTGAGCGTAGATTGATGATTTTGGTAGAGCCATCATACCTTAGATTGGATGATTATCTGTACAGCAATGATGTACATTTGATGTCTTTATTTTCCTGAATATATATTGCCAGATCATTTTCACCTCCATTAAAATCATTTGCTATGTTCCATGTCATTGATGTGGGATTCACTAAGGCCCTCCTATGATGGATCACTTCTTGTCAACATCAGCTCATTATCCAAGAAGTCGATCTAGGAACAACCCTTTTAGTAATTTGAAGCTTGCATGCCTCAATGGCAAGTTTCTCACTTCTGACGACAGGTTTACATCAATGGCCTTCGACCGAAAGATTTTGTGTGGTGTTCGACACCAAGTCCCTTATTCACACCACGTGAATTGTACTGCAGTACCTTGAGGGTCATTATCATTATCGGTGATTCCTCTCGCACCTGCTAACAACTTACATCATGGGCTGGGAATCAGGCAATGTGTTTCCATGTTCGACTCCATAACATCTCTCACATGGATTGACTTGTACTTTGAGTGAAGATCGAACGAGATTGAAGACCTCGGATCTATTTTCATCCATCTAGGCTGCGATATATATTCAGGAAAATAAAGACATCAAATGTACATCATTGCTGCACAGATAATCATCCAATCTAAGGGATGATGGCTCTACCAGAATCATCAGTCTACACTCAGACGATTGTCTGTCCTATGTACATGAAAATGAATTTATAAAGCTGAGCATGGTAATGCCTGCCTCAGCTATATCATGAAAATATTATGAAGATAATGTATTGTGTTGTATCTTATTACAGGTCGCCTTCCAGCTTGAAAGAACTTTGGATCCTCATGATAAAGCATTTCACCCAACATCAAAAGATTAACGACCTCATGCTTTAGGGGGCAACTATTATAGACATTTTTGGGTACTGCAACCCAAATCATAAATGTCCATAAACCAAGGGCTCATAAGTCCCTAAAGGTGTTGTTCCAACCCCTAAAAGAACACGGTCAACTGATTACAGCATCTCCCATAAGTTCTCCATGAAAAACTACTCAGAACTGATCAAAACTGGACCATTTCACCAGCTCCATAGTCAAAGTGCGTAGCATCCTACATGAATACACACAGTAGGTGTGATTCATGTTGAAAATCCCTTCTATGGGTGCGATGGGTGAGATGTGACAAATGGAAAGGTTAATCCGCAAGGTGGAGAAGCATGGAATCTTCCAAAAACTTCTCCTGTGACACTTGCCTCTCTGCATTCGACCCGGGATGAGTAAGAGATCATCAATCTCCAAGCGGAATCAAGAACTATCAGAGAGAAGACACTAATCAAATCTCAAAAGCTGACTCATTCCCCTTGCAAACATCTATATATGGATCCCTCATCCCAGAGATCCAGAGGCTCGAATTTTGTATCTTGTAAGGAAGTGCTGTTGGTTTCTTGGTGCAATATCATAGTGTTGGGTGATCTAAGATTTTCATGAGGTGAAGAAGGGTTTTCTTGTTGAGAGGATGATTCTGGGTAAAAACAATTGGTTGTAATCCTCTTTGCTCTTTCTTGATTATCAATAAAGCTATTCAAGTTTTCCTCCACATTCTTGTATGATTGATGATTTATGCATTTGTGTGGTCAATATACATCGGGTCCTGTATTTTTTATGATAATAGATCTATGTTCTTGGATAGTGTTATGCTCCTTCGATTCTACAGGTACTCTTTGAAGCTAGGTAGGCAAGGAAGCGAGTGGTAAAGACCTACCAGAAGAGAGAGGAACCGAGCAAGGAACCAAGCGCAAGACAGAGGTTGGTCTCCTTATTCTTCTCTCATGTATTTCTCATAAAGGAAAACGAAAGTAGTTTTTACTGTGTTTGTTTCTAAGGTAGCTACCAGCCATAGTGGGACTAGAAGCTCTATATAGACACTAGTTTTCCCGATAACAGCAGGTGGTTTTCACCCAAATTGGGTTTCCACCTTATATCTTGTGTCCATGTGTGCGATGATCTGTTCTATTTTACTGCTCCTGTTTATTGTTCTTATGATTAATGAAGTCCTGATGCACTGATTAAGGATCAACATTTAATGAATCTTAAGTTTTCTGATATACGTTGGTTGCTTTAGACACAGTAGCGTATATACGTAGTTACCCATAGCTGAAGTAGCGTATACAAATCTGATTGTGAAATGAAAAATAATTGATTTGATAATATTGATTCACCCCCCCTCTCATCATTATTTCCAACAAAACCTAGTATATGGAAAATGTGAAAATATACTAGAAAATGAATAACATCACTGGTAGAGTCATATTCGAGTGGTTAGAGGAGATATATTTTAATTTAGGTGGACAAGGCATAAGGGAAACAAAAGATTTTACTTCACATGGACAAGGCATAGGGAATTTGGAAATTTGGTTCCTACTTGTCTCAGTTGTGACTCTTTCTATGTAAAGGAGTCTATTCATATTAGTTAGGGTTTGTTAAGATCTAGATGTTTCCTAAATTGGTGTGTGGTTGAGATACTCTCTCAACCAAGTGATTGTGTGTCCAAGTTATTTTACCTATCTTGAGACAACACTAGATGTATTTATATGTAAAATTATTTGATTTGGATGCAACATAGCGTGCACTTTCAAAATTTATCTCGATATCGGAGCCCGTATGCGCATGGGCCTTGGCCCCTCTTAGGCTGAGGGAAATAAGAGTTTATATATATATATATATTTGTTTTCCCATTCATTCATCCTAAGGTTGGCTAAGTGTGGATGAGTGTTTCCACTATGTGTTTTATGGAAGATCAAAATCGTTACCTTTTACTCTTGTGGTGAGGTCGCACTATGACGAGGGTGAAAGAAAGCCTGTCATTGTTGTGTTGGAATTTTTTTTTTGTCCTCTACGGGTTTATGTGGTGCCTGCATTAACTTTTGATGTTTAGGGTTGACTGTTTGTGCCTATGCTAACAGACAAAGCTGTTAGTGATTATATCTCTGGAGGAGCACCTGTTGGTGATTATATGAGATTAAATTCTTGGGCTTCCTATGACGCATACATGCTTATCCAATATATTTTCAAACAATGATTTTTTTGGAATGATGTTTGTCCTTATTTGGCATCATTTAGAGGATCCATTTGTTGGCATGGTTTGGTTTTCTAAGAGAGTTTTGTAACATAAAATTATCCATGCCTGTGTTGTTTCAAGTTGCATGCGACTAGATATCTTCACTGGAGTTGACCCTGTGTGGAGAGTGATGTGTGGCCTGGCCCGATTATATGTTCTGAAAACCCTGATGGTGTGTGATTTGATCCCTGCCATTGAAACTGGTGAAATGACACTAGTACTAGATTTTTCATGGTGAAATCACTCACCTTATTGATCTATCTAGTTTTTCTCTATAATTTTGGGCACCCATTATGGGTGAAAACATATTGTATCAACTCCTTCAACAAAAACAGGTTGTTCATGTTGTGAAATGGCAACAAGAAATTCCAGTTTAATTTGTCCTTGAATAAAACTATGAATTAAAATAGAATTATTTTCTCATAGAAATTTGAAAATAATTAATTAAGTTTAATTAACTTAATTAATTTAGGAAATTTGAATTAGAAGTCTTTTACAAGACATGTATATGTTATCCCTAACTTATAGGAGTTAAGGATGAGTTATGAATGAGTTGTAATTAGTTAACTCAGTTTATTCAGTTAATTCCAGTTAAGTTATTTTGAATCAGTTTCAGGAACTAATAGTGAGTAAACAATGACTTAGGACACTAGTGATGTAATTAGTGCTACTCTAGTTAATTGAAGATTCCACCATTACAAAATCATGCATGTTGATTCTGTTAGGCCCCTATACTGCTAATATAACCCCTTATTGTTATTATTACAACCCCCTTATTATATTTTTCTACCCATTTAGTCCCCATGTTGTTATTATTGTGCCCCATAGAGGCCCACTATTGTTATTATTGTGCCCTTACATTTTTATTGTTATGTCGGATCTGATTATATTATGACCCCTTAGACTCCTATATATAGAAAGGAGGTCTTGTCATTTGTAACATGCAAGAATTGTTCATTGTGTAATGTAAAGGAGGTTTCCCCCTCGAAGAGGCTGAATTCTAAGGCATTGATCTATCTTTTCTAACTTTTTGTGAGCTGGTTCCATAACATTTCGTATGAGAGCTTT
The DNA here is from genome assembly GCA_031772625.1 of Pinus tabuliformis. Taxonomy (NCBI): domain Eukaryota; kingdom Viridiplantae; phylum Streptophyta; class Pinopsida; order Pinales; family Pinaceae; genus Pinus; species Pinus tabuliformis. The sequence goes on along the minus strand of CM062820.1, from coordinate 1,387,193,616 downwards.
GGATTCTAGGGTTTCGCTACTCCAAATAGGTCATCGTAAAAGTTTCGCTATAGCTTTTCGTTTGTGACGTTTTAGAAGCTTAAAAAAACCCATTTGACCTGAAATGTTTTGAACTTCTGGTCCAAATTTGAGATATTGTCTTGCTATATTTATGGAGATATGATCTGAGGAAGTTAGGGTTTTTTCAAGCTCCATAATTTCATCTCAAACAAGTTATCATGGAATTTTCACTATAATTTGTTTTCTAGGAATGTTCAGACTCTGAAATTAAAACCCATTTGATCTGAAATAATGGGCAAGCTCGGACCCAAATTTAAAATCTTGTTTCTCTATATTTTTGGAGATACAGTCCAAGACCTTTAGGGTTTCTGCAAGCTCCTGAATTACATCCCAAACAAGTGACTTGGGGAAAATCACCATAACCGTCTCTGTGAGCATCCGATTGAAATTTTGTAAGAAGTTATTGAAAGAAGACATAATATAGTTTCATGTGTATATTGTTCAGGTCTAAGGGTCAAAACAATGATGCATCACTTCATACAAGTTTGCTCTTCTGAAAAGGCATATAATTAGGTCATCTTGGGAGATTGTGCATAACTCTCTTTTGGAGAATCCAATTTCGATCAGACTGGTGCCATTGGAAAGAGGACATCGAGGGCTACTACAGGTCACAATTTGAGAACTAGAAGATCTGAAATTATAGAGTTATAGTCATTTCAAGATCGAGCTCCTAAAATCAAGAAAACGAGATATGAGGAAGTTTGATGGCAAGGATCTGATAAATTGGATACCACAGATGGAGAAATATTTTGATCTACATGAGGTGCAACTATTACAAAAGGTATATATTGCATCTTCATATTTAGAACCAGATCAATTTTTATGGTATAAAGGGCTTTGTTCTCATAAACCACTTGTTGCGTGGTCAATTTTCACGGAGGAAATGATAGCGCATTATGAGGATACAAAGAGAAACACCTTCTTTAGCCAATTAATAAATCTCAAACAAAAGTGATCAATGGTAGAGCACATTGAGGAATTTGAAAAATTTAATATAAAGGTAAATGATATTCCAAAGAAGCAAATGATTGATGTCTTCATAGGTACTTTAAAGGGTAACATTCAACATGAGGTTCGTCTTTGTGAACTTGTTTCATTAGAGAAGGCATTCAGGTGAGAAAGAAATATTGAAAGAGAAATTATGGAAACAAGGAATCCCACCACTCACGACTATAATTATGGAAGTGCTTTTTCTCCTAGGTTTCCACAACCTACAAGGTTTACACCAAAACAATTGGAAGAGAAAAGAGAAAAAGGGCTTTGTTACAATTGTGATAGCAAATGTACTAAAGGTCATAAGTGTGCTGAGAAGAAATTATTTTACATAGATTATGAAGAGGAGGAAGAAAAGGATCAAGAAACATCAAAAGAAGAGGATATACACTAGGAACCAACCCTAGAGAAAGAAGAAATGAATCCGACCATATCTTGTAAAGCATTGGCAAGAATTACCACTTCTCAAACTCTCAAGATAGAAGGACATATGAAGAAGAAAAAGGTTCAAGAAGTGAAAGTTCACATCGAGAAAGAAGAAATGAATCCAACCATATCTTGTAATGCATTGGTCAAAATTACCACTCCTCAAACTATCAAGATAGAAGGAAATATCAAAAAGAAAAATGTTCAAAAAGTGAAATATCACATCAAGAATGAAGAAATGAATCCAACCATATATTTTAAAGCATTGGAAGAAATTACCATTCCTCAAACTCTCAAGATAGAATGACATATCAAGAAGAAAAAGGTTCAAGCAATGAAATATCACATTAAGCATCAACAACAAGTTCTCCAACTTTTAAAGGATAATGCCACTTTGGTGCAGAATCAAATGAAACAATAGGTAGATCAACATCGCAGTGAAAAAAGCTTTGATGTAGGTGACTGGGTATTTAAATGGCTACATCTCAAGCATGCTATTTATGAGAAGGAAATGTCGGTAATACTACATGCACTTAAGAAATGTCGACCTTACCCAATGGGTAGACACTTCAAGGTAAAAATGGATCATGATAGTCTTAAATACTTTTTAGAGAAAATATTATCTTCAGAAGAATAGAAAAAATGGGTCACAAATATGTTGGGCTATGACTTTAACATTATCTACATAAAAGGGAAGGAAAATTTTGTTGCAGATGCAATCTCAAGAAAGGATGTGGATGTGGAAGAATTGTTTTGTGCTATTTCTATTATCTAACCAGATTGGATAAATGAAGCAAGGGGTGAATGGAAGAAGCATGAAGAAGTGTGGCCACTCATTCAAAAGTTGTAGAAGATTCCAATTCAAACGATATTGCCAGAACTTGAAGAAGAAGGAAAAATCATATTAGAACCTGGAGCAGTCACAAAAACAAAAACACAACAGCTACGAAATCGATCAATTTTAGAGTATCTCATTAAGTGGAAGAACTTACTCGCTGAAGGTTCCACATGGGAGGACAAGAATTTTATACAGAAGTATCAAGAACTACTCAAGCGTTGAGGGAAATACCTTTTGAAGGAGAGGGGAATGTTACGCCCCTATACTACTAGTGTAACCCCATATTGTTATTAGTACAACCCCCTTATTATGTTGTTCTACCCATGTAGTCCCCATATTATTATTATTGTGCCCCATAGAAGCCCATTATTGTTATTATTGTGCCCTTACATTATTACTGTTATGTTGGATTTGATTATATTATGACCCCTTAGACTCCTATATATATAAAGGAGGTCTTGTGATTTGTATCATCCAAGAATTGTTCATTTGTGTAATGAGAAGGAGGTTTCCCCCTTGATGAGGCTAAATTATAAGGCGTTGATCTATCTTTTCTATATTTTTGTGAGCTGGTTCCATAACAGAATTTGAGAGAGACCCAGTTGAGACTAGAGTGCAGGGATAGTGTACTAATTATTTTGGATTTTTTTGACTTGCATTGATAGTGCATGGAATCAGGAACTGATCCATGAGGGATTGCGTTATTTTTAGAGTCTTCATTTCCCTTTAAATACCAGCTATCCCTCATAGGGATTACAAATTGAAATAGAGGCTTGAAGAGATTGTGAAGAGGTTATGCTTTGGCCTTGAGCTTTCTTATGAGTTAGATATTGAATTTGCTAAGTGCTCGGATTGTTCTAGAGAGAACAAGCATTGTAATTTCATATTGATTATCCTTACTAGTACAAAACAGATAGTGGGGTTTTGAGCTGTGGATTTTCCCAGATATCTATTGTGTTGTGTGCCTTTCATTCTATTCCTCTATTGATTATTGTTTGCTCGATGTTTATGGGCTTCCACTATAAATAGTAGAAGTAGATTCTTATCTCTTGTTTAGTATATTACATGAGGTTGTGAATCTATAAGATTTTCTACGTGGTATCAGAGCAAGATTTTTTTTGGGTCGAGAGTTTGCAGAGAATTTATGAAAATATTTGTGCAAAATTTTCAAAAAAATCAAAAATAAGAAAATAAAATTAAACAAATAAGAAAAATTTAAATTAAAGAATAAAATTTAAATTAAAAAAAAAAAAAAAAACTAAACAAAACAAAACAAAATAAATAAATAAATAAAAATAAAATAATTTTTTTTGCATATTTGGATTGCTTGGGAAAAGATAACCAAATTCAAAAAACAAATCGGTCAAATCAAAGTTCGGATGAGGGAGATATCACTGATTTAAAATCATCTCTCCAGAGGAGATTTCGTAGTTTAGAGTTTCTGGGTTACAGGTGAAAGTCAAATTTTCATACATACCTCAGGATCGACAGATGGTGTTCCATGGGTTGAGGCTTGAGTATCCCTTGGAAGGTAGCTTGAATTTTATAGCTTGGAGGGACACAATGGAGGCTATGCTAGAAGATAATGGCTTGAAGGAATTCATTGATCAAGAAATTCCCAAGCTAGCAGCTACGAATGCATAGAACTTGGCCGAATGGAAGAAGTGTGTGATGAACACAAGGTGGATAATCCTTGTGGGAGTTTGAGACCACATTGTCTTGAGTCTCCATGGCAAGGAAACTCCATGTGCTATGTGGAAAACATTGACCGACTTGTATCATAATAGCAGTGATCAAAGGAAGTGGGCACTGAAGGATAAACTTCGTAAAATCAAGATGGAGAAAGTCAGGACGATTCCAAAGTACTTGAACAATTTCAGTCAATGTTGGGATGAATTTGGAAGTGTTGGAATACAGTTGTTGAGGAGGATATGGTGAGCCTTTCTCTTCCTGAACTCCCAAAGAGTTGGCATAGTTATGATGACTCTATCAATTATCTGGAGAATCTGCCTGATTGGGAACGACTATGGTAAGATTTGATGGAGGATGAGATCAGGAGGAACACCAGTGATGGATCTTCATCAAAGAATGATGATGAATAGAATTGTGCCTTAACGATTAAGGAAAGGAAGGGGAAAGGTAAAATATCTCATTCTAAATTAGATTATTATCATGGAGGTAAGAAGAAAGACATGACAAAAGTTCAATTCTTTCATTGTCACAACATGGGTCACTTTGCTACAAATTGTCCATTGAAGAAGTCTAAGGAGAAGTCCTCAGGAGGAGCAGTGGGTGAGGATTTTGCCTCACAATTTGAATTGGAATTTTCCCACATTGCATGCATGGTGTCTTCAATGATGGTAAGTGTCTGGTACTTAGACATTCTAGCTTCTTTCCACATGAGTGGAAATAAAGAGTTATTCAGTGAACTCGAGGAGAAAGATCTCAAGATGCATATCGAGATGGGTGATGACAGTAAGTATAGTGTTACTAGTGTGGGCACTATTACTTTTCAAAGGGAAAATGTGGCTCCACTCACCTTGAAGAATGTAATGCATGTACCCAGACTTACAAAGAACTTGGTATCCATTGCCATGGTTGAGGATAGAGGATATGATGTAATCTTTTCAAAAGGAAAGGTGTTCATTTGACACATAGCCACGAGTCAAGTAAATGAGATAGGGATTCGAGTTCATAATCTCTGTAAGATAGAGGTAGAGTATTGTGCTACTTTGAGTTGAAAAGTGGGAAAGTTGTTGAGCAGAGAAGTCGGCGAGTTGTGGCATAGGTGATTGGGCCAATTGCATCATGGGGCTTTGAAGATATTGTAGCAAATATCTACCGTTCTTCCCAAAGGTACGCTTGAGCAAGTTGATACATGGAAGGGTTGTACTTTGGGAAAATACACCAAGTATTCCTTTGGAGATAGAGGCAGTCGTGTAAACTCTATTTTGGAGAGTGTCCATTCAGATGTGTGTGGACCATTCTCGACAGTATCCATTGACAAGCATAGTTATTATGTTATATTTTTAGATGACTATTCTCATAAATGTTAGATATTTTTCATGCAGAGAAAGGATCAGACATTGAGAAACTTTTGTGAATTCAAAGAATTGGTCAAGAAAGAATTAAGAAAGAAGGTTAAAGCTCTACGGAGTGATAATGAGAGAATATGTCTCCAATGAGTTTAAGAACTTTTGTGCAATGGAAGGGATTAAACGAGATTTGATGGCACCTCATAACCCTCAACAAAATGGGGTTGTCGAGAGGAAGAACATGAGCATAGTAGGGGAAACAATGACAATGTTTCATGATCGTGGCCTACCACTACACTTGTGGGCTGAGTCATGCAACAAAATAGTTTATGTTGAGAACCATAGCCCACATTAGATACTTGAGAGTAAAACACTAGAGGAACCTTATTTTGGTAAGAGGCTAGATGTTGGTCACTTCAGGATTGTTGGGTCAATGTTTTATTGCCATGTCACCAAAGATGCATGGAAGAAGCTTGAGCCAACATCAGAGTTGGGGTTATTTGTGGGGTACACTGATACTCCCAACAACTATCGGGTGTACATGCAAACTAGTCGGATGACAGTAGTTCGGAGGGATGTCAATTTTGATGAGGAGAAGGCCATATGGGTATCCCTTAAGAGGGAGATCGAGCTACATGCGGAGGAGGAAATTTTAGTTCGTAAGGTTGAGGAGCCTCAGATTATTATGGAGCAACCACATGCAGAGGTTCTGGGAGTGGAGACATCCATTCAGGAAGAGTCTTCCAAAGAGAGAAGAAAGTTCACTAGAGAGGCTAACAGATTGTTGGATGATGCATGGGAGAATGTGGGAGCACTCTCTTCTCAGTGCAAATAGAGGAGGTCACCAGAGAGGTACACAAGATACATGGCACTTATGGGTGAATGTGTTGTGACAAAGCTATCTTCCTTTCAAGAAGCAATGTAACAACCAGTTTGGGTTGATGCGATGGTGGAGGAGTATGACTCCATAGTTCAAAATAGTCTTTGAGATGTGGTCCTGAAACCGAAGGAAAACTTAATTGTGAGGTCTCATTGGATTTACAAAGTAAAGAAAGATGCAGATGCTAGTGTGGAGAAACATAATGCCAGATTTGTGGCTTGTATATTTTCACAAGTAGAGGGGACTGACTATAATGAGAACTTTTCTCCTGTTGCAAGGTACTCTACTATGAGATCTATTTTGGCACTATGTGCATAGATAGGTTGGAGTATCCAAGAGATGCATGTGAAGACTACCTTCCTCAATGGAATGATTGAGGAAGAGGTGTACATAGAGCATCCCAAAGATTTTAAAACCTTGGACCGTGAGTCGCATGTGTGCCAACTCAATAGAGCGTTGTATGGGATGAAGCAGGCACCCCGTACTTGGTACACTAGGATAGATAGCTACTTCACCGGGTTGGGCTTCATGAAGAGTTAAGGAGATCTGAACCTATACCACATAGTGTTGGAAGGTAAACTTTTCATCATTGAAATTTATGTAGATGATCTCATACTAATAGGTGATGAGAAGCTCACCATATCTTTCAAGGAGGACCTTGCAAGAGAGTTTGAGATGAAGGACATGGGGCTCATGGATTACTTTCTTGGCAGATGGGGAGTTGTTTGTCTCTTAAGGCAAGTATGCCAATGAGATACTTAGGAGATTCTACTTGGAGAGTAGTAAACCCATGGAGATTCCTCTAGCTTGTAACTAGAGGAAGGAGGATTCTACTTCAAGAGAAGTAGTGGAAGTTATTGTTTACAGGAAGCTTGTGGGTTCACTCATGTACTTGGTGAACACACAATAGGATATGTGCTATGCAGTTAACCAACTTAGTCAAGCGATGGTTAGGCCAACCAAGAGATATTGGAAGGTGGCAAATCATGTATTGTGATACCTCAAAGGCACTACTCAATTTGGGTTGTGGTACAGACTGACATAGGGAGTGAAGCTTCAAGGGTTCACCAATGCAGATTGGCTGGGGAGTCCATCTAATAGGAAGAGCATATTAGGAGGGATCTTTATTGTTAGGTCAGCTGCGGTTTCTTGGTACAACAGGAAATAGATATCGGTTGCACTCAGTTCGATAGAGGCAGAGTACATGGATGCAATTCAAGCAGCATGTGAGCCTACTTGGATCAGGAAGATCCTAGTTGGTTTGTTTGGTCAGTAGATGGATCTGACAGGGATTTATTGTGATAATCAGAGTTGTATCAAACTCTCTGAAAATCCCGTTTTTCATGATCGGTCCAAGCATATAGATATTTGTTATCATCATCTCAAAAATTTTGTATTGAGGTGGATCATGTTGTTAGATTACATTCCCATGGAGGAGCAAGATGCTGACATCTTGAAAAAGACATATCCAGCATGTAAATTCGAGTTTCATAGAGATAGCATCAAGGTAGTAGATAATCCCTTTCCTATTGAGAGGGAGTGTTGAGAAATGGTAACAAGAAATTCGAGTTTAATTTGTCCTTGAATTAAACTGTGATGTAAAATAGAATTATTTTCTCATAGCAATTTGAAAATAATTAATTAAGTTTAATTAAATTAATTAATTTAGGAAATATGAATTGGATGTCTTTTAGAAGACATGTATATGTTATCCCTAACTTATAGGAATTAAGGATGAGTTATGAATGAGTTATAATTGGTTAACTCTGTTTATTGCATTAAGTCTAGTTAAATTAGTTCCAATCAGTTTCAGGAACTAATAGTGAGTAAACAGTCAGTTGGGACACTAGTGACCTAATTAGTGCTACTCTAGTTAATTGAATATTCCACCATCAGAAACTCATGCATGTTGAATCTGAGAAAGACCGAGTTGAGAATAGAGTACTGGGACAATGTGCTAATTGTTTTAGATTCTTCTAAGTTGCCCTGATAGTGCATGCAATCAAGAATTGATCCTTGAGGGATTGCATTATTTTTAGATGATTTATTTCCCTTTAAATAAAAGTTATCCTTCTTAGGAATTACACATTGGAATATTGACTTGGAGAGATTGTGAAGAGGTTATTCTTTGGCCTTGAGCTTGCTTATGAGTTGGAGATTGAATTTACTAAGTGTTGGGATTGTTCTAGAGAGAACAAGCATTGTAATTTCATCTTTATTTTTTTTTATTAATACAAAACAAATAGTGGGGTTTCGAGCTGTGACTTCCTCAGATATTTATTGTGTTATGTGCCTTTGATTCTCTTCCTATATTTATTATTGTTTTCTCTATGTTTATGGGCTTCCGTTGTAAAGAGTAGAAGTATATTCTTGTCTCTTGTTTTAGTAAATTACATGAGCTTGTGAATCTACAAGATTTTCGACATGGTATCAAAGCAAGATTGTTTTTTGGGCTGAGAGTTTACAGAGAAGTTCTATGAATTTTTGTTCACAATTTTCAGAAACCAATTGCATATCTGGATTCCTTGGGAATCGATACCCAAATTAAAAATAAAAAATAAAAACTCGTTGGAATCAAAGTTCGAATGAGGGAGATATCATTGATCTAAAATCAGCTCCCTAGAGGACATTTCAAAGTTCTGAGTTTTTGGGTTAGAGGTGAAAATCAAATTTGCATACATACTTCAGGATTAGCAAATGGCATTCCATGGGTTGAGACTTGAGTATGCTTTTGAAGGAAATTCGAATTTCATAGCCTAGAGGGACAGGATGGAGGCTATGCTAGAGGATAATGGCTTGAAGGAATTCTTTGATCAAGAAGCCCCCAACCTAGCAGCTACGAATGCACAAAACTTGGCCGAACAGAAGAAGTGTGTGGCGAAGGTAAGGTGGATAATCCTTGATGGAGTTTGAGACCACATTGTCTTGAGTCTCCATGGCAAGGAAACTACACATGCTACGTGAAAAACATTGATGGACTTGTATCAGAATAACAATGATCAAAGGAAGTTGGCACTGAAGGATAAACTTCATAAAATCAAGATGGAGAAAGAAGAGATGAATCCAAAGTACTTGACCAAGTACACTCAATGTTGGGATGAACTTGGAAGTGTTGGAATCACAGTTTCTGAGGAGGATATGGTGAGCCTTGCTCTTCTTAGACTCCCAAAGAGTTGACATAGTTATGAGGACTTTGTCCATGGTCGGGAGAAGCTGCTAGATTGGGAACATTATGGTCATATTTGATGCAAGATGAGATCAGGAGGAATACCAGGGATGGCTCTTCATCAAATACTGATGATGAAAAAAATTGTTCCTTAGTGATTAAGGCGAGGAAGGGGAAAGGTGAAAATTTTCGTTCCATATCAAATTATTATCATAGAGTAAGAAAAAGGACATGACAAAAGTTAAATACATTCATTGTCACAAGATGGGTCACTTTGCTACAAATAGTCCATTGAAGAAATCCAAGGAGAAGTCATCAGGAGGAGCGGTGGGTGAGGGTTTGGCTTCCCAATTTGAATTAGACTTTTCCCTCATTGCATGCATGGTGTCTTCAATGATGGGATGTGTCTGGTACTTAGGCAGTGGATATTCTTTCCACATGACAAGCGACAAAGAGTTATTCAGTGAACTAGAGGAGAAATATCTCAAGATGCATATCAAGATGGGTGATGACGGTAAGTATAGTGTTAGTGGTATGTAGTCTTCACATCCATCTCATGGATAATCTAACCCATCGTGCAGATAGTGCCAAAATGGATCTGATAGATGAGTACCTTGCAACAGGAGAAAAGGTCTCATCATAGTCAATCCCCTCTACCTGTGAAAATCCACAGGCCACAAATCTGGCCTTATGCTTCTCCACACAACCATCTGCAGCTTGCTTTACCTTGTAAAGCCAACGGGAGCTCAAATTGACTCCTCCTCCAATCTTGGGACCACATCCCAAAGATTGTTTTGAATTATGGAGTCATACTCCTCCAAAAGCACATCAACCAAAACTGGTTGCTGCACTACTTCTTGAATGGAATATGGCTTTGTCACAACACATGCACCCATAAGTGCCATGTATCCATTGTACCTCTTTGGTGACCTCCTCTGTCTTCGCTAAGAAGAAGGTGCTCCGACATTCTCCTGTGCATCTACAAATAATCTGTCAACCTCTCTAGTGTGCTTCCTTCCCTCTTTGGAAGACTCTGCCTTAGTGGATGTCTCCACTCCCTGAACCTCTGAATGTGGCTACTGCAAATTAATATGTGGCTCCTCAACCTTAGGAACTAAAAGCTTCTCCTCTGCATGTAGCTCAAGCTTTGTCTCAATGGATACTCACATGGCGTTCTCCTCATCAAACTTAACATCCCTGAAAACTACTATCATCTGACTCGTTTGAATGTACACCCGATAGTTGTGGAGAGTATCAATGCACCCCACAAATATCCCCAACTCTATTGTTGGCTCAAGCCTCTTCCATGCATCTTTGGTGACATGAAAATAAATCGATGACCCAAAAATCCTGAAGTGACCAACATATGGCCTCTTACTAGAATAAGCCCCTATGGTGTTTTACTCTCAAGTATCCAATGTGGGCTATGGTTCTAAACATACATGTTGTGTTGCATGCCTCAATTCACAAGTGTAGTGGTAGGCCTTGTCATGCAACATTTCCCTTGCTACCCCTAATATGATCCTATTCTTCCTCTCCGCAATCTCATTTTGTTGAGGGTTATGAGGTGTCGTCAACTCTCGTTTAATCCCTTCCACTACACAAAACTTCTTAAACTCATTGGGGACATATTCTCCACTATTATCACTTCGTAGAGCTTTAACCTTCTTACCTAACTCCATCTCGACAAATGCTTTGAATTCACAAAACTTTATGAATGTCTGATCCTTTCTCTGCATGAAGAATTTCCAACATTTATGAGAATAGTCATCTACAAATATAATATAATACATATGTTTGGTGGTGGATGCTGTCCAGAATGGTCCACACACATATGAATGGACTCTCTCTAGAATAAAGTCTGCTCGACTATCTTTATCTCCAAAGGAAGACTTGGTGTATTTTCCCAAAGTACAACCCTTGCATGTATCAACATGCTCAAGCGTACCTTTGGGAATACTGGTAGATTTTTGCTGCAATATCTTCAAAGCCCCATGATGAAAGTGGCGGAATCGTCTGTGCCACAATTCGTTGACATCTTAGCTCAACATATTTTCCGCTTTTGAACTCAAAGAAACATAATCCTCTACCTCTATCTTATAGAGATTCTAAACTGGAATCCCTATCTTCTTTACTTGACTCGTGGCTATGTGTCGAAGGAACGCCTCTCCTTTCAAAAATATCACATCGTAGCCTCCATCCTCAAGAATGACAATGGATACGAAGTTCTTCGTCAGTATGGGTACATGCATAACATTCCTCAAGTTGAGTGGATCTACATGCTCTCTCTAAAAAGTAATAGTGCCCAGAATTAGCTACTCTAACAAATCACGCAGGTGAATCCAAGATAATTAAACTAGAAAAAGAAAGAATATACCAAAGGTGTTGAGATTTTCTGTTTTGAATAAAATAGGCAAAATCTCAGTAGATGACAACAATAGGAATTAGTTCCTAGATTAGCTCCAGTTTGTTGGGAGGGAGTTAATGCATCCTAAATTTGATGTGAGAGGATTTATGAGGTAGTTAGATTCTCTTTGCTATATAACAGGTATCCATACGGATTGTTTTGATGGTGAGAGTTTGTGAGGATTTATTTATGTAATCCCTTGTTTGATTAATAAAGAATTTCTGATGCCTATGTTTGGTGAACGTAGCCTAGATTGGTTGGGTGAACCACGTTAATTGTTGTGTTTCCTGTGCATGATTATTGTGCTGAGTATTTGTTTTAATTCACTGTGCATCTGATCTCCAAAAATTGGTATCAGAGGAGTTGGAGGTGGACCGCGTACTGGAGGTGGAGGTTTGTTTTGCATTGGCGCTGCGTGGAGGTGCTGGTACTGAGAGGATTCTCTGCGTGCGTGTGTGGTGGATCATTTTCTGGCAGCGTGCGTGACTGGAGAGTGCGTGTCAGTGATCATTTGCTAGCTGCGTCCGCTACTCTGGATTGTCTTGCGGACGATGTTCGTAGAAATTGAGATCGTAAGAACGCTACCCTGATATTTTTCATTCCAATGTAACGCAATTTGGCACGCAAATCAACGTTATTTTAAGGACGCAAATCAGAGTTGCGCTGGAGGTGCTTGGTGCCTGCTGCGTGAAGCAAAGTAACTGGAGTGTGCATAAAGCATTCCTTTGATTGCTGGTGCCTGGTGCGTAGTGCTGGCAGCGTAAGTGGATTGCTGGTGCGTGGAGCGTTGCTGGTGCTGCGTGGGAAGCATACGGACTCCAGAACCAGTGGTATTTTGTTGCGCTCTATTGCATGGAGACTGCTGACTGCTGGTAATGTGTTTTCAACACTGCTGTTGCGTGGAGACTGCTGGTAATTCAAGGGCTTTCTCGTCAGCGCAAGCTTGCAAGAGATATTTGTAGCGCGGGTTGCCCATTCCATACACATGTCGTTCAATTTCTATTGAATTCATTACTACTGTTCATTTGCGCTACATAAGGAGAATCTTTCATTGTTCTAAATCCTTTTAGGCGACAGGACCATGAGCTAGAGTTGTAACTTCCCTTAACTATGATGACGGCTTCGTTAGTTTTAATATGAATCCGATAAGCTGCAGAAAACCCAAATGTTAACTTTATAATGGAATCTGTATTTATGCTGCGCAGTTGCAGTAAAAGGAAAAATTTTGTTTTTTGTTTAAAGCATAGGCATATGGCAGAAATTTGTATGTGAAGTACAAAGGGCAGATATTTGCTTGTTTTTAAAGGCAAAGGCATTTTTTAAACACAAACTTCATTTATTGAAAGTTGTTTTTTTGGAGATTATTGTGTTTTTTGGTTGATACAAGATGGCGAAAACTCAGAGTGCCCGGTTTGAAATTGAGAAGTTTAATGGCAAGAATAATTTCGAGATCTGGAAGGTGAAGATGCATGATTTGCTTTTCCAACATGGCGTGGCAAAGGCGTTGTTGGGCAAATCCAAACAGCCTTACAACATCACAGATAATGAGTGGGCTGAGATGGATGAAAGAGCGATAAGTGCTATTCGACTGTGTCTAGCTGATGATGTCATGTTTAATATCATGTCGGAGACAACAGCTGCTGGTTTGTGGACGAAACTGGAGAAACTGTACATGACCAAATCCTTAACCAATAGGATTCTCCTGAAGCGACAGTTGTACAGTTTGCGAATGAAGGAAGGTACATCAATTTCTGATCATTTAAATGCTTTTAATACTCTTCTTGTGCAATTACAAAGTATAGAAGTAAAAATTCCATCCGAGGATAAAGCTATTACTTTATTGTGCTCGTTGCCCGAATCATGGGATCATTTTGTTGCTTCTATAAGTCTTAGTTCATCAGAAACTATTAAGTTTGATGATGTAGTTGCATCCTTATTATCGAAAGAAACAAGGAGAAGGTCGCATTCTGAAACCTCTACATCAGAAGCTATGATGGTTAGAGGTCGTTCGAAAGAAAGACACTCCAGGAGGCCGAGCGACTCACGTTCAAAGTCGAAAGGGAAGAAGAGTAAGCTAAAGTGTTGGTTTTGTGGCAAATCAGGGCATTTAAATAAGGACTGATGGAAGCGACAGCAACAAACTTCTAAAGCAGATTCTTCGACAGAGAAGAAGGAGGCGAATACGACAGATACAGGTTCGACATCTGGTTCAGGTATGAGTGATGAAGTATTATCAGTTAATGTGTCAAATCATGGTCAACATTGGTTGTTAGATTCCGGTGCATCAAACCACATATGTATCCATAAAGAATGGTTTAAGGAATATAAATCAATTAATGATGGAGTGGTGTACATGGGTAATGATGTAACATGTAATAATGTTGGGATTGGGAGCATACAACTACAAATGTGTGATGGGACAACTAGAATATTAATTGATGTGAGGCATGTACCAGATTTAACAAAAAATTTGATTTCATTAGGAGCACTTGATTCAAATGGATATAAAACTGTAATTCAGGGTGGAGTAATGAAAATTTACAAAAGAATTTTACTAGTTATGAAAGCTAAGAAGGTAGGAAATCTATTTCAGTTAGAAGGAAGTACAGGGTCAGATTATGTGTCTACGGTGTCTGAACATGACAGTAGTTCCATTCACTTATGGCATCAAATATTGGGGCATATGAGTGAAAGAGGGTTGAAAATTCTGGCTGATCGCAAGTTACTTCCAAATCTAAAGTCTAGAAAGTTAGATTTTTGTAAGCATTGTCTATTTGGAAAACAAAGTAAACGAAAGTTTAAAATAGGCAAACATACTAGTAAAGGTATACTTGATTATATCCATTCAGATGTTTGGGGACTAGCCCCTACAACTTCATATGGTGGTTCGTCTTATTTTGTATCATTTATTGATGACTTTTCTAGGAGGGTCTACATGTTGAAAAGAAAGTCTAATGTTTTTTCAGTTTTCAAGCAGTTTAGAGCATTGGTAAAAAACAGCACTGGTAGAACAATAAAATGTTTAAGAACTTACAATGGTGGTGAGTTTACTTCCAAGGAGTTTGACAGCTATTGCAAGGATGCAGGGATCGAGAGACATAAGACCACGGTTTATACTCCTCAGCAAAATGGAGTTGCTGAACGCATGAACATGACTCTTATAGAGAGAGCAAGGAGTATGCTGAGTAATGCCGGGTTGCAAAAGGAGTTGCGGACGGAAGCAGTGGCAACAACTTGTTATGTGATAAACCGATCTCCATCGATGACGATAGACTGCAAGATTCCGCAAGAGGTATGGAAAGGACACCCTTGTGACTATTCTAAACTCAGAGGGTTTGGTTGTGATGCATATGCTCTAGTGCCTAAACAGCAGCGAACTAAATTAGATCCAAAGTCTAAAAGGTATATCTTTGTTGGGTATGGTGTTGAAACAAAGGGATATAGATTGTGGGATCCTACTACCCACAAAATCATCATCAACAGAGATGTAAAATTTAATGAATCCTCTCTTGTACAATTAGATGTAGATAATAGATTGAAACAGGATGATGTATCTGACTTTCAGCACATTTAGTTTGATATCATTTCTAATGATAGTCATGACGACCATAGTTAAGATACTAGTCATGAATAGGTTTCAGAATCAGAACATGAACAGGGTTCAGGTTTAGATCATGAACAGGTCTCAGATACTGATCGGCAAGAAGTTCCTACAGATGGTAGTCAGCCAATCGAGGAAGCGCCAGAAACATCCTTAAGGAGGTCGACAAGAATCAAACGGACACCGAGAAGGTATGATGATTATGTTACTTCAGTTGCATTTACTGCTAATGACGATGAACCTCTGTGCTATCAGGAAGCAATAGAAGGTTCGAAAAGTGACAAGTGGAAAGCAGCCATGAAGGATGAAATGATGGGCTTGAGTAAAAACGACACATGGGATCTGGTTGAGCTTCCGAAAGGCAGGAAAACTGTGGGGTGTAAATGGGTTTTCAAGCTGAAATGGGGTGTGGATGATATGGAAGACAGGTACAAAGCACGGCTGGTTGCAAAAGGGTTTTCTCAGAAAGTCGGTATTGACTTTCATGAGATTTTTTCACCAGTGGTTAAAATTGTTTCAATTAGAATTGTGTTAGCATTAGTGGCTTTGCTTGATTTAGAGTTGCAGCAATTAGATGTTAAGACTGCATTTCTACATGGTGACTTATATGAGGAAATTTATATGGAACAACCAGAAGGGTTTGTTCAACATCGCAATGAGAAATTTTTCTGTAGGCTCAAGAAGTCATTATATGGCCTGAAGTAGTCGCCTCGGCAATGGTATAAGAAGTTTGATTCTTTCATGTTGAGTCAGAAATATGTTAGAAGTGAATATGATCATTGTGTTTATTTTAAGCAATTGAAAAATGGCATATTCATTATCTTAGTATTGTATGTTGACGATATGCTTTTAGCAAGCAAAAGCATAGAAGAAATCAACAGGTTGAAGGCTCAGATGGCAAGGAAATTTGATATGAAAGATCTAGGAGCAGCAAGACAGATTTTGGGCATGGAGATTTTCAGAGACAGGAGCAATGGTAAGCTATGGCTATCACAACAAAAGTATATTGAGAAAATACTTTTGAGGTTTGGTATGAATAACGTGAAGCCTGTGTCAGTCCCTCTCGCTTCCCATTTCAGGCTTTCTTCGAGTTTATGTCCTAATTCAGATGAAGAAAAGGATTTTATGTCTCGAATTCCATATGCTAATGTAGTAGGATGTTTAATGTATGTGATGGTGTGTACGTGACCAGGTATTTCACATGCAGTTGGGGTTGTTAGTAGGTACATGGAAAATCTAGGTAAAGAACACTGGTCAGCAGTGAAATGGGTGCTTCAGTACTTGAGAGGCACAAGTAGTTATTGTATTACTTACAATAAGAGTAGTGAATTTGTTTGTAGATATGTTGATTCCGATTTTGCAGGTGATTTGGATAAGAGAAGGTCAACTTCAGGGTATGTCTTTACTCTTGCAAGTGGAGCTATAAGCTGGATGTCAAAGCTACAAAACATTGTTGCTTTATCCACTACTGAAGCAAAATACATTGCTGCTTCTCATGCTTGCAAAGAAGCGGTTTGGTTGAAAGGTTTGTTTGGTGAATTTGGTAGGTTGCAAGACAACATCAAGTTATTTTGTGACAGTCAAAGTGCAATACATTTGGCTAAGAATCCGACCTATCATAGTAAATCAAAGCATATACCGATCAAGTACCATTTTGTAAGACAGGTTATCACTGAAAGGGGAGTCTCTCTTGAAAAGGTGCATACAAAGGAGAATTGTGCAGACATGTTCACAAAACCAGTTTTGTTAGAGAAGCTGCACTGGTGTTTGGCTTCTCTTGGCTTGCAGAAAAGATAAAATAATAATAACAAGGCATCAGGCTAATTGTTGTCAAGGTGGAGATTGTTGAGATTCTCTGTTTTGAATAAAATAGGCAAAATCTCAGTAGATGACAACAATAGGAATTAGTTCCTAGATTAGCTCCAGTTTGTTGGGAGGGAGTTAATGCATCCTAAATTTGATGTGAGAGGATTTATGAGGCAGTTAGATTCTCTTTGCTATATAACAGGTATCCATACAGATTGTTTTGATGGTGAGAGTTTGTGAGGATTTATTTATGTAATCTCCTGTTTGATTAATAAAGAATTGTCGATGCCTATGTTTGGTGGACGTAGCCCAGATTGGTTGGGTGAACCACGTTAATTGTTGTGTTTCCTACGCATGATTATTGTGCTGAGTATTTGTTTTAATTCATTGTGCATCTGATCTCCAACAAAAGGCACTCGATGGTCAAGGATGAAGTGCAACAAATATTGATTTTGTGTAGTAACTATAGTGAAAATTTTGGATGATGGACAACCAGATGAAAGTTTGTGTGGGTTTGTAAAATAGACTGTTGATCATGTAGTATGTGTCACATACATTTATTAGTAAGCAATTCTAGGATGTTAAGGTAGTGGTATTTTTAATGTATGTACCTCGTAACTCCAAGAGTTGGAATGTGTAATATAAGCTTTACTAGGCATGCATATCCCCATAAAGTTCATGGTAATATTAAAACCACTTTGTAATTACAGGTTTGTGGTAATAGGGAAACCAATTTGTAGTGTTGTTTGTGGTAAGCCAGAAAACAAGTGTGAGAGTGAAGTGGTCAGGGATTTTTGTAGGTATGGTTTAGGGTCAGCCGACAAAACGTTTAGCAAGGTTAAGGGTGAGTTGAGAAAACCCTGGGCCTAGTTGAGTTAGGTATGTGGTGAGCCTTGGTTGCTAGATTGTGAGCCTTGGTGGCTGACTTGAGCCTCAATGGCTAAGTTGAGCCTTGGTGGTTGAGAGCCCTTATGGGCATGGTTGAGGGTAATTCGATAAAACCTATAGCATGGTTATAGATAATTCAAAAAAACCCATGATGATGATGATGGAGGGGGATTTGCATGTATAGGTACATGTATATAGATAATGGTTGATAGAACCATGTATACAAAGGACATCCTAGTAGAATGGTGGCTGTAATGGTTAGGAACCCATGCATTTTTGTGGATGGTTGTTCCTTTATATGGAAATTGACATATTGTTTTGTCATGTTTGTGTTGGGTTGTGTTATATTCTTTCCACGTAGTTAATAGGGGGTTTGAAGGGCACCGGTAACCCCACTTTATGGGGTCCGGGGCAGTGCCCCGGAAAATTTTGGTTTTGGACCATATGTTAGGTTGGGCCGACCCACCTATGGTTTTGTGCATGATTTTCGCACATGTTTTTTGGACGCGATGGTTTTCGGTGCATGGTATTGGACGCGATGGTTTTCGGTCCATGGTATTGGATGCTTCGGTATGTATAAATATGTATTGTAACATTGAAAGGAATAATGAGAAATCAAGCTGGTAGTCCCGGTTTTGGGATCCAGGGAAAAATCTCTGTGCATATGTGTTTTATGGGTTATGCTCTCGCATTGTTTATTTTCTTTGTTTAAGAATTCGTATGCAGGTAATTTCTGTACAAGGTTAAAACCTACATTTGGTATCAGAGCTGTTTTGGCTTCAAGGGGACGCCTTTGTTGTTGAGGGGTTTCACTCGGGCCTGTGGTAGACCCTGTTCAGTGGGAGATCTGCGAGATCGATTCTGGTGGTGAAAGAAGATGGCAAGCAGTGGAAAGATAGAGATTGAGAAGTTCAATGGTCAGAATTTTGAGTTGTGGAAACTCAAGATGGAGGATCTGTTGGTGGATAAAGATCAGTGGATCGCGGTAGATCCGGGTACTAAACCATTGGGAGTGACCGATGAAGAATGGAAGAAGTTGGATCGGAAGGCAAAGAGCACAATACGATTGTGTGTCTCAGATTCAGTATTGCTGCATGTATTAGGGGAAGCTACGGAAAAGGCTTTGTGGGTCAAGTTAGGGACTTTGTACCAATCTAAGTCTCTGGTGAATAAACTGTTCTTGAGGAAAAAGTTGTATAACCTGAGGATGAAAGATGGAGACTCGGTGACAGAGCATATGAATGCATTTAATACTGTGGTAAGTCAGTTATTATTTGTTGATATTAAAATTTCAGATGAAGATAAGTGCATCAGTCTGTTGTGTTCTCTACCAAATTCATGGGATAGTCTGGTTATTGCAATAGGTAGCAATGCAACTGCTTTGCAGTTTGATGAAATAGTCTCAGCCTTGCTGACGGAGGAGATGAGACGGAAAAATATGGACAACCAGAATGGTGATGCCTTCTCTGTACGAGGACGGTCCCAGAACAGAAACAAAAATAAGTCATCGAGTGGGAGATCTAAATTTAGAGGGAGATCTAAATCTCCAGGAAAACCTACAAAGGTGGTGTGCTGGAAATGCGGAAAGGAAGGGCACTTCAGAAGGGATTGTAAATCTAAAGCTCCTGATAAAGGAAAGGGATCTGATGATGCTCCTTCTGCAAAGGCAAAAACCACCTCAGATGAAGGTGGGGATGTGTACTTGGCTTCTTCAAGTACACATGTAGATCATGAGGCATGGTTGATTGACTCAGGTGCATCCTTTCACTTCACTCCCCATAGAGAGTGGTTCTGCGAGTATGAGAAATACGATGGTGGTGATGTCTTCTTAGGAGATGATAGGAAGGCTAGAATCATTGGTCGGGGAAAAGTAAAGTTGAAGTTGCAAGGTGGAAGGGTTAGAACACTTCCGGGTGTTCTACATATTCCTGCATTGGCCAAAAATCTGATTTCTGTAAGCAAGTTGGATGATGCAGGTGTAAAGACGGTGTTCGAGAAAGATACCTGCAAGATGGTTCAAGGAGCACTGATATTGATGCGGGGAGTTCGGATTGGAACTCTGTACAAGCTGCAAGGTAGCACTGTTGTTGATGGGTGCAATAGTTCTATGGTTCCTGAAATTGGAGTAGAAAATCTAGTGGTCTCTGGAGAGAAGACCATGTTGTGGCATCAAAGGCTTGGACATATTGGAGAGAAGGGCCTTCGAATACTTCATGGTAAAGGTATGATAGAAGGTATGAATGATAGCTCTCTGGATTTTGATTTCTGTGAAAATTGTGTGTATGGGAAGCAAAATTGGGTGAGTTTCCCCTCTGGTGGTAAGAGGACAAAACAGATATTAGAGCTTGTGCACAGTGATGTGTTTTGACCAGTGAAGGTTCCATCACTGGGTAAGTCTGTGTACTATGTATCATTTATAGATGACTTCTCAAGGAATACATGGATATATTTCCTTAAGAAGAAATCTGAAGTCTTTGACAGGTTTAAAGAATTTAAGGCTCTGGTGGAAAATCAGACAGAGAAGAAGATAAAGGTATTGAGTACAGATAATGGTGGAGAATTTTGCAGCAAGGAATTTGAAGAATTCTATAAGAAGTGTGGTATAGCACGGCATAATACTACTCCATATACACCTCAGCAAAATGGAGTCACAGAAAGGATGAACAAGACATTGATGGAAAGGGCAAGAAGCATGCTCATTGGTGCTGGGTTAGGACAGGAATTCTGGGCAGAGGTGGTGGATACTGCATGTTACCTGGTCAACAGGTCACCTTCATCAGCGTTGGAGGATAAGACTCCACAAGAAGTATGGATTGGTAAGAAACCCGCTCTTTCACATCTGAGGGTATTTGGATGTGATGCATATGTACATGTTCCAAAGGAGAAACGAACCAAGTTGGATAGTAAATCTGAAAAGTGCATCTTTATTGGGTATAAGGATGGTTTAAAGGGTTATAAGCTTTGGAACCTAGTCACATGGAAGGTTGTGTACAACTGAGATGTGGTGTTTAGAGAGGTAAAAGATGTCATTCAACATGAAGTCCAACCAAAGGAACCTGAGAAGATAGAGTTTGAGCCAAAGGAGGAAGAATCAGACTCTACAGCAGAGGAGGAATCAGAAGATGAAGAGCCACAAACTCCGGCTGTGAGAAGATCAGTTCGAGAAAGAAGGCAACCAGAAAGGTATAGTCCATCTGCTTTTGCTTTGTCTGTTACTGATGATGATCCCAAAACTGTGAAGGAAGCAGTGGATTCGGAGGATGGAAAAGTTTGGAAAGAGGCCATGGTTGATGAAATGGCATCTTTGCACAAAAATGAGGCTTGGGATCTGGTGGAGTTGCCGGCTGGAAGGAAACCCATTGGCAGGAAATGGGTGTTCAAGAAGAAGACAAATGTGGAAGGAAAGGTGGAGAAATACAAAGCTCGGTTGGTAGCAAAAGTTTATTCCCAGGTGCCGGGAATTGATTTTGGTGATATTTTTTCTCCTGTTGCCAAGGTAACTTCTATTAGATTACTTTTATCTATTGTTGTTGCTTTTGATTTTGAGGTAGAACAGATGGATATGAAGACAACATTTCTTCACGGGGATTTGGAAGAGGAAATCTACATGAAGCAACCTGAAGGCTTTGCGGTGAAGGGTAAGAAAGAACTGGTATGCAAGTTAAAGAAGTCTCTGTATGGGTTAAAACAGTCACCAAGGATGTGGTATCAGAAATTTGATACATTTATACGGGGACTTGGCTTCACCAGAAGCAAAGCAGATCATTGTGTGTATTTTAAATTAATTGGTGACCGTGTTATTTATCTGGTCTTGTATGTGGATGATATGTTGCTGGTTGGAAATGACAAAGAAATTATCCAGGATTTGAAGACCCAATTGTCCTCCAAATTTGACATGAAAGATCTTGGTGCTGCAAACTATATTTTGGGCATGGAAATTAAAAGAGATCGATCAAAGAGGAAGCTCTGGTTAAACTAGAGGAGGTATGTCGAGACAATACTGCAGAGGTTTAATATGCAGGATAGTAAACCGGTGAAGGTTCCTATTCCTGTAGGTGTGAGGTTATCTGCTGAACAGTGTCCCAAGACACAAGAAGAAGAAGAGGACATGTCTCGTGTTCCATATGCAAGTGCAGTGGGTAGCCTGATGTATGCAATGGTTTGTACTAGACCAGACATTGCACATGCAGTGGGAGTAATGAGCAGGTTTATGTCAAAACCTGGGAAGGAGCACTGGACAACAGTGAAATGGGTTTTCAGGTATTTACGTGGCACTAGTGATTATGGTTTGTGCTACCAAGGAAGACCAGGATTGGACAGAGTGTTGGATATTCATGGCTTTGTTGATGCAGACTGGGCTGGAGATCTGGATCAGAGAAGATCTACAAGTGGGTATGTGTTTAACCTATTTGGAGGTGCAGTCAGTTGGATGAGTAAGAAACAATCTGTAGTGGCACTATCAACTACAGAGGCAGAATACATGGCAGCCACTCATGCAAGCAAGGAAGCAGTTTGGTTGCATAGATTATGTTCAAGTATGGGGTTAGTACAGGGAGCTATAAGAATAGACTGTGACAGCCAAAGTGCAATTTTCTTGGCAAAGAACCCTACTTATCATTCAAAGACAAAGCACATTGATGTTCAGTATCACTTTGTGAGGGATATGATAGAAGACAAAAAGGTGTTGCTGGTAAAGGTGGACACTTTGAAGAATACTGCAGATGCATTGACAAAATCTGTGAGCTCTGAGAATTTCTCTTGGTGTAGAGAAGCAATGGGAATCTCAGGGCTGAAAAATGACTAAGCTCTCCTGTGGCCCCCTGTGGAAAGAAAACAACAAGTGGGAGATTGTTGGGTTGTGTTATATTATTTCCATGTAGTTAATAGGGGGTTTGAAGGGCACCCGTAACCCCACTTTATGGGGTCTGGGGCAGCGCCCCGAAAAATTTTGGTTTTGGACCATATGTTAGGTTGGGCGGACCCACCTATGGTTTTGTGCATGATTTTCGCACATGTTTTTTTGACGCGATGGTTTTCGGTCCATGGTATTGGAAGCGATGGTTTTCGGTCCATGGTATTGGATGCTTCGGCATGTATAAATATGTATTGTAACATTGAAAGGAATAATGAGAAATCAAGCTAGTAGTCTCGGTTTTGGGATCCAGGGAAAAATCTCTGTGCATATGTGTTTTATGGGTTATGCTCTCACATTGTTTATTTTATTTGTTTAAGAATTCGTATGCAGGTAATTTCTATACAGGGTTAAAACCTACAGTTTGACCACAACTAGACTTTTCATATTGATATTGCGACAAGTAGTCATTAAGGGCGCGACTTGGAAATTTAATTCCTACTTGTCTCAGTTGCGACGCTTTCTATGTAAAGGAGGTTGCTCCTATTACTTAGGAATTGTTGATATCTAAATGTTTCCTAGATTGGTGTATGGTTGAGATATTCTCTCAACTAAGTGATTGTGTGCCCAAGTTAGTTTACCTATCTTGAGACAACACTAAATGTATTTATATGTAACATTATTTGATGTAAATACAATATAGTGTGCACTGTCAAATTGAATCTAGGGAAAACTCAAAAAGTTTTCCTTTATGTTAAACCTTACCGATCTTAATGAAGCTCTAAACCAATTATATTATTTTGAGTCGGAACTTATTTCTATATTCTTAGAGTAGTTATTGGTATATTGGATATTGTAAACGTTTTCTATTTCATTAAATCTTACCAATCTTAATAAAATTCTAAACCAATTACATTATTGTGAGTGGGTACTTATTTCTATATTTTTAGAGTACTTGTTAGTCTATAGGCCCTATTATTAAAGGTAAATCCACACACCGTTCTACATATCTTGCTGTTACACAAAATTGGCAACATCAACTTGGGTGGATAGTTAGTAACATATTTCCAAGGTGATGACTAGCTGGGTGGATAGTTAGTAACATATTTCCAAGGTGATGACTAGTCGAAAGTTATAATAGTTTGGATTTATCAACTTTCCACATCCTAAAGCTATGATGGCCACAAAACTTGACTCCAAAAGGGAATTCCACCTTTGTCAATATTTTGATACCATATAAATGTTTGGCACTCCACCAAAACCTATAGGTAGGAATATATTTCCAAACAACCAACATCATTTGAATAGGTTTTTGGGCTCATCCACTTATAATAACGTAACCGAAGGTGCAAAATTAATCCACCGTGTACTCTATTTTCTATTATATATATAGATATATAATATAAAATTAAAACAAACTTAATTTAAAATAACCTTTAATCTAATTTCCCAACTTTAGAACAAAAGATTAACAAAACCAATGAACTTTTTGATTTTCCACCATAAATAAACGTTAAAATGTAATTTCATCAATATACACGAATATAAACAACATAAGATATCCTCGACTTATATTTTATATAACATTGTGAATTTTTAATGTTACAAACATATAAACCACACGACTTATTCTTTATAAAAATATTGTGAATTTTTATGTTATAAAAATTATGTTTTTAACTATCATTTTAAATTGATATTTAAACGGAACCAAAATTACAAAATTATTGCGTCAAAGAGTTTTTTTGTTAAATAAAAATATTAAAATTCAATTTAATGGGTTATATTCCAATTTTATTTTGATTAATAAAATTATAAATTATTATTTAAAAAAATAACTATATAGACAACCTATTAAAATATATTTAAAAAAATATAATTCATATTTTTAATCATGATATTTTAAAATATATATTTAATAAAATATTAAAAAAAATTAATTCTATTAGAATTTAATTTAATTAGTTATATTGCAATTTTGCTTTTATTAATACAATTCTAAACTATTTAAAAAAATAAAATTATATACCTATCATATTAAAATATGTTTAAATAATAATAATTCATATTTGTAATCATCATATTTCAAAATATATATTTAATAAAACAGTAAAACTTTATAAATTTATTAATAAATATATGATTGAAAATAAGAATATATATAAATGTGTGATATATAAGATCCAATTTATGATATAAATTAAAATTAAAATTTATAGTTGTATCCATTTTATTTGAAAAAATTATATTTAAGTTAAATTAACAAATATGTAAAACCTTAAATATTTACAATAAACTCTCTATCTCTCTAATTAATGCTAAAATTTTAATTACGAAAATAATAAAATATAAAAAAAATTCAAATCCTGGATATATCAAATCAATGTTTCAATGAAATAAAAAATAAAAATACTCCATATACAAAGATATAAAATTTATATAAATATAAACAATATTATTAAAACTCAATAGAGATTTATTTGACTTCTAAATCGATTAATTATCCAAAGAAATCAAATTTCTCTTAATGCTAACTTTTACTCAAATTTTGTCTCAACAAATATTTGCATTTTGAAAAATTTAATCTTCAAAACAATTGACAGTTTCAAAATTAACCTAAATCTATATTAATTTTACATAAATCTATTTTATAAATTCACATTAAAAATCTTTCCATAATTAATTATATTTAAAAATAAAACTAATATCTATTAAAAAAATGTTATTTAATAATATATTTAAAAAAAAAAATGAAATATGTAACATTACATTGTAATAAAAAACATTCAATAATAATAATAATAATTATAATTTTATAATAATAAAGAAAAAGAAAAGGAAAGAATCGTTTTACAAGTAATTGTTGGATCCAGATCCAATGAATACCTAAAACTTCTCTTGCAATGTGTCTCCAACTAGATTTCACTTTTGTTGAAGGTTCCCTCAAGTGAATGACCCTAAGCAATTTAATATTCATAAAGTTTGCGGTGCACATTCTTGACTGTATTTTCCCGGTATAATGTAAATGGATATCTGAGGGAATTTGCATGTGTCTCCAACTAGATTTCACTTTTGTTAAAGGTTCCCTCAAGTGAATGACCCTAAGCAATTTAATATTCATAAAGTTTGCGGTGCACATTCTTGACTGTATTTTCCCGGTCTAATGTAAATGGATATCTGAGGGAATTTGCATGTGTATTATTAAATGGTATACTGGGATTATTTGCTCTTTGTTTGACATATGGCAATGTTGAACAATAATTTCTCGCTTTTAGTCTAAACTTACACATCCTTAGCAGGTATTGTGAGTAAAGGTTAATAATCCTAGGAAAAATGTCATTGTTTTTATTTTTATTTTTAAATTATATATTTTAAATTATCTTAAAATTATAAATGTAATTAATAAAATATTTAATTGTTTTTAAATGTATATTTTTTTCAATAAATCTATCCAATCAATGGTGTCTGATTTCATGGCATAGAATTCTCGTATTTGGGGACATGGGATTTATGTTATTTTAATGCGAATGAAGCGAATATATACACAATTTTATAACATTTAATTCGGGCTTATATGTGGATTAGGGTTGTCCATTTTGGCATCTGCAATGTTTTTATTGTTCCCTCAGAGTCAAGTTCATTCTCTTAATTCAATGTAAGAGATTTGCTTTCCTTTACGAGTCAAGCTCATTCCATTAGTTTTACTTTTCTGTTTCTCAATGAAGTTCCCCGTAAGGATGGTAAGGTATTTGCTTTACTGTACGAGTCCAGTAAGGGAGTTGCTTTACTTTACTTTGTTGTCTCTGATTGAGGTTTCGCGTAAGGGATTTGTATCAGTGCAAAATGAACGAAGCGACATTTTAATTACTTTACAACGTACTGAGTTGTAAAATAAACTTTTGGGCGAAATCATATTCCTATTTATAATTTATTTACAATTTTTAATTCATCAATTAAATTTAAATAATTTATATTAATAATTAAAACAGAAGTATTGATAATTAAAACCAGTTATATTAATAATTAAAACACAATGTTTTTGCGCTTAACTTTATTTATACATATGGTAAAAGTTTTCTATTTCATTAAATCTTACCGCTCTTAATAAAATTCTAAACCAATTACATTATTGTGAGTGGGTACTTATTTCTATATTTTTAGAGTAGTTATTAGTCTATAGGCCCTATTATGAAAGGTAAATCCACACCCCTTCTACATATCTTGCTGTTACACAAAATTGGCGACATCAACCTGAATGGATAGTTAGTAACATATTTCCAAGGTGACGACTAGTCGAAGGTTATAATAGTCTGGAGTTATCAATTCTCCAAATCCTAAAGGTGTGATCTCTAAAAGGGAATTCCACCTTCGTCAATGTTTTGATACCATATAAATGTTTGGCACTCCACCAAAACTTATAAGTAGTAATAAATTTCCAAACAACCGGTTTTTAGTCTCATCCACCTATAATAACGTACCGAAAGTGCAAAATTAAGTTTACTCTATTTTCTATATATATATATATATATATATATATATATATATATTATATAAAAATTAAAGCAACTTAATTTAAAATATTTTTTAATCTAATTTTCCAATTTTACTTAAAAACAAAAACTAACCAAACCAATGAACTTGTTGATTTTCCATAATAAATAAACTTTCAAATGTAATTTCATCAATATACACGAATATAAACAACATAAGATATCCTCGACTTATATTTTATATAACATTGTGAATTTTTAAGTTACAAACATATAAACAGCACGACTTATTCTTTATAAAAGTATTGTGAATTTTTATGTTATAAAAGTTATGTTTTTAACTATAATTTTAAATTGATATTTAAACTGAAACAAAATTACAAAATTATTGCGTCAAAGGTGTTTTTTCGTTAAATAAAAATATTAAAATTCAATTTAATTTGTTATATTCCAATTTTATTTCGATTAATAAAATTATAAATTATTATTTAAAAAAATAACTATATATAGCATATTAAAATATATTTAAAAAAATGTAATTCATATTTATAATCATGATATTTTAAAATATATATTTAATAAAATATAAAAAATATAACTAATTTTAATAAAATTTATTTTAATTAGTTATATTGCAATTTTTTTTTATTAATACAATTATAAACTATTTAAAAAAAATAAAATTATATACATATCATATTTAAATAATAATAATTCATATTTGTAATCATGATATTTCAAAACATATATTTAATAAAGTAGTAAAACTTTATAAATTTTATTAATAAATATATGATTGAAAATAAGAATATATATATAAATGTGTGATATATAAGATCCAATTTATGATATAAATAAAAATTAAAATTTATATTTGTATCCATTTTATTTGAAAAATTAGATTTAAGTTAAATTAACAAATATGTAAAGCCTTAAATATTTACAACAAACACTCTATCTCTCTAATTAATGTTAAAATTTTAATTACGAAAATAATAAAATATAAAAAAAATTCAGGTATATATCAAATCAATGTTTCAATGGAATAAAAAATAAAAATACTCCATATACAAAGATATAAAATTTATATAAATATAAAGAATATTATTAAAACTCAATAGAGATTTATTTGACTTCTAAATCGATTGATTATGCAAAAAAATCAAATTTCTTATGATGCATACTTTTACTCAAATTTTGTCTACACAAATATTTGCAGTTTGAAAAATTTAATCCTTAAAACAATTGATAGTTTTAAAATTAAACTAAATCTATATTAATTTTACATAAATCTATTTTATAAATTCACACTAAAAATCTTTCCATAATTAATTATATTTAAAAATAAAATTAATATTTATCAAAAAAATATTATTTAATAATATATTTAAAAAACAAAATGAAATATGTAATAAAATAATAATATATTTAAAAAATAAAATGAGATATATAACATTCTATTGTAATAAAAAAACATTCCATAATCATAATAATAATAATAATAATAAAACTTCTATTCTGTAATAATGATTTTATAATAATAAAGAAGAAGGAAAAAAGAAAAAGAAAGAATCGTTTTACAAATAAAAATAATGATTTTATAATAATAAAGAAGGAGAAAAAAGAAAAAGAAAGAATCCAGAATAATGATTTTATAATAATAAAAAAGAAGGAAAAAAGAAAAGGAAAGAATCGTTTTACAAATAATTGTTGGATCCAGATCCAATCAACACCTAAAACTTCGTTTGTAATGTGTCTTCAACAAGATTTCACTTTTGTTAAAGGTTCCCTCACGTGAATCACGCTGAGCAATTTAATATTCATAAAGTTTGCGGTGCACATTCTTGACAGTATTTTCCCGGTCAAATGTAAATGGATATAGGGAATTTGCATGTTTA
Organism: Pinus tabuliformis; assembly: GCA_031772625.1. Taxonomy (NCBI): domain Eukaryota; kingdom Viridiplantae; phylum Streptophyta; class Pinopsida; order Pinales; family Pinaceae; genus Pinus; species Pinus tabuliformis. Next base: position 1,387,164,276 of record CM062820.1, on the reverse strand, counting down.
AAACTTAAATGGTATACTGGGATTATTTGCTCTTTGTTTGGCATATGGCAATGTTGAATATTAATTTCTCGCTTTTAATCTAAAATTACACATCCTTAGCAGGTATTGTGAGTAAAGGTTAATAATCCGAGGAAAAATGTCATTGTTTTTATTTTTATTTTTAGATTATATATTTTTAATTATCTTAAAATTATAAATGTAATATAATAAAATATTTAATTATTTTTAAATATATTTTTTTCAATAAATCTATCCAATCAATGGTGTTCTGATTTCGTGGGATGGAATTCTCTTATTTGGGGACATGGGATTTATGTTATTTTAATGCGAATGAAGCGAATATATACACAATTTTGTAGCATTTAATTCGGGCTTATATGTGGACCTAGGGTTGTCCATTTTGGCATCTGCAATGGTTTTTTTGTTTCCTCAGAGTCAAGTTCATTCTCTTAGTTTTTGTTCTCTGGAATAAAGTTCCATGTAAGAGATTTGCTTTCCTTTATGAGTCAAGCTCATTCCATTAGTTTTACTTTTCTGTCTCTCAATGAAGTTCCCCGTAAGGATGGTAAGGTATTTGCTTTACTGTACGAGTGCAGTAAGGGAGTTGCTTTACTTTACTTTGTTGTCTCTGATTAAGGTTCCACGTGAGGGATTTGCTTCAGTGCAAAATGAACGAATATGCCACATTTTAATTAAAATGGGTTTGCCGACGCATTTAATAGTAAAAGAGAGTGAGTTGTACAAAGAAAAGAGATGACTTTGCTGGATTCCTGGACGAAATTTTCTACAGAATTTCTATATTCTTTAGGAAACTCTATCAATCATCGTACATGAGCGAATAAGGCAGCACTCTATGAATGATTGGATGTATGCGAATAAAGCAGCACTCTATAAATGATTGAAAGTATGCAAATTTGTTTCATCTGTGTTTGACCAGTCTGCCCCAATATGTTCACTTTGATTTAGTGAAGGCATCCATCAATTTTAATCTCCAGATATCTGATCTGTCCCTCATCATGGCTTCTCTAACGCTGACTGAACTTTCTCAGTTGTTGGGGTTGTTATTAGGAACACTTGTGTTCATTGCCCTCTTGGTTGTGGACGTAGGCAAAGCAGTAAAGAGGGGAAATTTATGGGTTCCTGGACATGCTCTCGTGCTCAGTGCTCTCAGCATTCAGCTAATGAACTTTGTAGAAGATCGGAGTGATTTACTCGATCACGCTTTACTCATTGAGAACACTAACTGTACTGGTGTTCAGAACTCGAGCACTACGAATGTCACTAATGCCGAGTTTACGAACATTATTCAAGTGCAGAGTGCCTTCCACGATCAGAATTCAACGCCACCGGGGCCTGTTAAGTGCAACAAGACTGATGCGGTTGATCTGAATACTGGAGCCTCGGTCGATATGAATAATGCAGCTGCGGCCGACAAAAATCTGCAGGATGTCTTGTTTATGGTACATTGCAGCAGAGTCATGTTGTGCGTGCTGATCGCATTTTTCCTGCCGGGAATGGCTCGTCCCGGCTATGAAGACGCATGGACCACAATAGGGGCCCTAGGGTTCACTGTCTTTCTCCACATTTTCACCGAGATGTTAAGCGCAAGTCAAAAATGGGTTAACTCCAATCAATTGTATTCCCACTCCTATTTTTTTTTCTTATACAAGGGTTTTTACGAGGATAACAATGTGTGGGTCATTGTATATGCGGTGATAATATCAATATCTTTAGTTTGCCTACTTCTTCTTCTTATCTGTGCAACTATAGCCAGTAAAGGCATTCGCAATATCACCGCTCAGAGAATTCCCTTAATTCTCACCAACCCTGGAGAGAATTCGTGGAAAGCAGTGGAGGATCAAGTACTCAAGTCGTGGATCGTGGCCCGTGCATGTAATCCTGAATCTATCGTAGCCAGATCAGCGTTAGCATTAGCAGCTGCTTTGACAGTAGCACTGTGTGGTGGAATATCACTAGTTAGTTGGGGTTTACAGTATTTCCTGCAGGGTTCAATTGTGCATTTCATTGGTCCACCCGCTTTCTGGTTAAAATTCGTAGTAACTATTGTGGAAATTTTATTCATCCTAATTGGAGGGGCAATTATCTGTTGGAGAGGGCTTTCGTCCGTAGCTTACTATGGACGATTGCGAAGGAAAGAAGAAAACTGGCGTAGCTATTTTCGAGTGGAGGACTATTGGACAGAGTATATTGTTGAGCTGCAGAAACCCAAAGAATCTCCTTTGCTGAAACGATCACATGATGATTATAATAAGAGAGCAAATAAAATTATTGAAATGGAGGGAGAACGTAAAAAAATACCAAGGTTATTGCTGCGATGTTTGTTGTGGCAACAATGGTTTGTAGTATTCATCTGTAAGGTAGCTTGGTTCTTCTCACATCTTGTGGTCAAGAATAAGTTTGTCCACAAGATAGCCACGACGATATTATCAAAGCACTTGGGAAACGTGGCCACTGAATTTGAAGCATACCAAGCTTTGTTGAGCAACGTGTATATCCTTTCAGAGACACCTGATAGTGTGTTCTTAACGAATCGAAAGTCCATCAAGCGAGCCAAGGAAATCATGGAAAACGGCAACGACGCTGGCAAAAACTGCAAAGCCCTTATTTCTTTTCTGCAACATAGAAGGCGGCGATCAGGTCATGTTGGTATATTGCCTTTGCACCCTGGAACGGCAGGCGATGGAGCAAATTTGAAATTCTTGTGGAAACGTGATGCAGACAACGTGTTAGACATGGCAAGGTATTTCATACCCTCCAGCAAAGATTCATGGAAGCTAACCGCGGTCTCATTGATGAATATAATCTCCCGGCTTCCCCACGTTCCATGTGGGGTTCATCATTGTTCATGTGGTGCAGATAATTTGAAAGTATACCAGGAGGCATGGGAGCTTATGGATTTGGTTGAGGAGTCGGATCCTGAAATCCAAAGCTTGCTGAGTAAGGCAGCAGATAGACAATTCATGGCATTACGGGAACAAATTGAAAAGAACTGTACAAAATCTACAGCTCGAGCTACAAGGATGGAGGAAGCAGATGCAGCGATCCAAGGGCTTGCACAAGAAAGTAAAAGAGAAGCTGAGATCAATGATAACGGCAAGGACACTCCAGTGGATTGGGAGAAGTTCGCGGCAGGGACCGCATTATACAAAATATGCATGAGTATTGATTGCAGCTCAGGGGATCTGACTGAACTGGTGAACGAATTACAGAGCACATTAGCTGATATCATTGGCGGTTGCATAGAGAAAGTCGGAGTTGCATTAGTGGAGAAAACCAGGAAATGGGCACAAGAAATGGAAGAAAGAAAACTACTGGAGGCTGTGTACATGGCAGGGAAATCTAAAGGACTGATGGATCAGGACCAGCCGGGATGGGGTCCCAACGTCAGCATTGCGCCAGTAATGGAAGAACCGGCCATGGTGTAAGTTGTAGCAATTGCGTTCTGCATAGTCTGCCAAAGTGTCTTAAAATGCTTTCCGCTTCTAGCACTGCATGCATGGTAGTGTTCCCTTCAAATATTGTCAGCAGTTTCGTTGTCGAGTTTATTGGATGAATGAAGATAAAGATGTGAAAAAGTTTTATATATATGTGGGGGAAAGGGTGATGATTTTAGTTTTAATTCATTTTTATTAAATTTATTTCAATTTAATGTAGATGAGGATTTTTTGTTTTTTACTTTATTGAGTTTATTGGATGAATGAAGATAAAAATGTGAAAAAGTTATATATATATATGTGGAAAGGTTGATGATTTTATTTTTAATTGTTTTTTATTATTTCAATTTAATTTGGATGAAAATTTCTTGTTTTTTTATTTTATTTAATTAAGGTAAGAAATTAGATTTGTGTCAAGTGGCTCATGTTTATCAATTTTTTAGGGATTTGAGATTAATCCAATTTTAATAAGCTCTTTATAAGTATTTAGTTTTTCTTTTGAATTGATATTAATTTGTCTTTCACCTAAAAATCATTTATGGGAGTTTAACATTAAGAATTCATTTTTTGTTATTTTTTATTATTATTTAAATTTATTTATGTGTAAGATTGGTCCAAGTTTTATTATGGGGTTTTTTAGTAACTTCCAATTTTATTAGTTAATAATTTTTTGGTTTTAGTCTTCTTTGTTTTTTATTTAACCTTTTGAATTTTTCTTTTTCTTTTTTCGATTATATTTATTTTCATTAATTATAATGTTTCTACAATATTTTCAATTTAAAGTCACCTATTATATATTTAAATTTTATTTTAACATACATAGAGATATGTATGTTAACATAAATAATATTAGTTAATCATATTTTTTAATTTTTGGTTATGGCTTTTAACAATACAATATTTTATTAGTTTTTTTATTTTTGTGATGAAATCATTGTCTTTGTTAATTTTTGTTTAATTAAGTGATATTTAAGCCTCTTTGTTATATTTTGTTTAATTAAGCTATATTTAAGTCAAGCTGCATGTGCTAGCTACTATGTAGCCCTTGTAATTTATAACATTGATTTATATAACTAATTTTTATTTTAAAAAATAGACCATTTTACAATAACATGTGTAATTCTTTTTTTTGTCAAGTTAAAGTTGAATCATAACTTTTTTATACATGTCAATCACGTAAATGTATGCATTCATAAGACATTCTTCTTAGTGCAATAATTATTTTTCTTATATTTATGAAGCATGCTATATCAACCACCACATTAATATTTTTAATGTGGTTATATAGGTTATTAAATTCGATAAGTAAAAAATCTATATATTTTTGAAATTACTACCAATTATATAATTAATTTTTTTTAATTATCATTTTTCCTAATAAAAAATAATAGTTTATAATTATTGTTTAATTTCTAATCAGAAAATAGTTTAAAAATAGTAGCTTCACGACATTATGGTTTTATATTATGTAAGATAATCGCAGAAATATATATTTTTATTAATGAAATTTGATTGTTTTTAATATATTAAAAACAAGCTTCACGACATTATGGTTTGATAGAAGTTTATAATTATAGTTTAGCCTAATATTCAGCTTCACGACATTATGGTTTTATATTCTGTAAGATAATCGCAAGAAACATATATTTTTATTAATGGAATTTGATTGTTTTTAATATATTAAAAACAAGCTTCACGACATTATGGTTTTATATTCTATAAGATAATAATAAGAAACATATATTTTTATTAATTGAATTTGATTGTTTTTAATATACTAAAAACCAACTCATAGAACTAAAGAACACAACTAGAGGAGGCATTCACATGTGTACTATTAAGGTATTTAAGGGGTAAAGGTAATTGGTTTCAAACTAAGTTTTTTTTTGGGTCCAGTTAAGATGTGTCTCACATACCTTAGTAACCATAAATTTTTTTATACAAATTACCCACAAGTAATTATCTAAATCATTATTCCACATTCCTCAACTATCAACTATCAGCTAGAATGTTCACTAGTACATAAAGTAACTTTCAATAAAAGGTATTAATGTTGTAGTATATTAACATAACCATTAACAACCATTGTTGTAGTATTATTGTAGTATATTAACATAAATTTTTTGATGAACCATGCATCTATTTCATGATTCCCTTAACCAGATTAATTAATCACGTAGTTGACATTATGAATCTCACCTCAAATAAGGAGTCAACATCATAAAAATAACATAATAAGTAATCACATCATTGAGATTAATTGATCACATAGTTGAAATTATGAATATGACATCAAATAAGGAATCAACATCCTAGCATAATAAGTAATCACATCATTGAACACCAATATACACTGGAAACCTCGTACGGTGAAAATGGGAAAACGCTTTTAATTTTATTATTAAACCCTATGGAATCCATCACTTATCCATTGTTATGAAAGATTACAATGAAATATCATTAAAATCCACATACCTAGCTCACAACTATAACAATCATAATGAAACTATTTACCTACAAATCATCACTCTCTATATCCTTGTGGCATGATTCTTCCATCAGTGGACCATCCTCCATCTTGTACTCAATAGCATGCACCATTAGTTCTTATCTGCCACAATATTAAACATAATTTTTCTTTCACACAAATCGCCATCCTCTCCTATCATTTTTGTCATCACAAAGCTTTATTAACACAGCTTTAGCAACATGATTAGATAAAGTATTAATCAATCAATAATTAGCATGCACCATTAGTTCTTATTTGCCACAATATTAAACATAATTTTTCTTTCACACAAATCGCCATCCTCTCCTATCATTTTTGTCATCACAAAGCTTTATTAACACAACTTTAGCAACATGATTAGATAAAGTATTAATCAATCAATAATCAGTCTTTAAAAGCAATCCTTTAACATCTATTCATGTGCATACATGAGATGTAAATATCATATCACAACATGTCTCTTCTAACAACATTGTGCATGTATAAACAAATAATTATCATGCATATCAAAATAGATTTTTCCTTCTAAGGGGAAGCTAACATGATAAAAATAATTCTCCTGCATGCAAACATAAGTCCTTTTTCAAAAAACATCTTTTCCAAGGTAAAGCGATTTACAAAATCTATTGTATGCACAACAATATACATTCCTCTAAACAATAACTAATGTGTTAGCCATTATTTCTTGCATGCAGATATATGCATTTTACAAAGGAAAGCTAGTGCACTTATTGCAAGCAATTACTTGTTTTACTTTCCATGATCTAACATAACACTTATTATTTCCTCCACACAAATCCATGTTTCTCTTTAAAAGATCTAGCATAATAATTATATTTTCATGCATGTAATCAACTATTGTTTATGTATTTTACAAAGGAAAGCTAGTGCACTTATTGCAAGCAATTACTTGTTACATAACACTTATTATTTCCTCCACACAAATCCATGTTTCTCTTTAAAAGATCTAACATAATAATTATATTTTCATGCATGTAATCAACTATTGTTTATGTATTTTACAAAGGAAAGCTAGTGCACTTATTGCAAGTAATTACTTATTTTACTTTCCATGATGTAACATAATACTTATTATTTTCTGCACACAAATCCATATTTCTCTTTAAAAGATGTAACACAATAATTATATTTTCATGCGTATAATCAACTATTATTTCTATGCTTCTGTATTTTTGTTGTTTTCACGTAGTTATTTTCAAGAAACCGACATAGTTTTTCTATCTTTTTATGTACAAAGATTTCATGCATTTGTTTGCAAGAAAGTATCATAACAAAGTTGTCATGCATTTGTTTTCAAGAAAGTACCATAATCAACCTTTCTTTTGGGCATAAGAACTAAAATAATAATAATGTTAACAACCTTTTATGCATTAAACTATGCAATTAAATCAAGCTATCCAATATACATCACACAAATCATTTACCTTTTTAGTCACCAAAACTTGTAACATTTGCAAATCTTGCAAATGAATTAACACCATTAACTTATTCCTAAGGAAAACATATTCTTTCCAAAGAAGATTCTTATGACTTGTATTCTTTCCAAAGAAGATTCATATGACTTATTTTCTTTCCAAGGAAGATTCCTATGACTTATATTATCTCTGTGCATTTCATCTATGCATAGGTTATTATATTTTCTCATAACTAAGTATTATTTTTCAAAAAAACTCTCTTAGCCATGAGAATATTTCACAAATTACCCTCTTTAATCTATATTCACTTCTAGAGAAATAACTACAAAATCCCTTTTTAAGAAAAGAACATGCATCCTATATTTTCTTACTCCATGTTATGTAAAGACAATAAAGGTTACTCATCCTTTAATGCTGCAAATATATTTATAATAACAATATTTTACTATATATAGTAATAACAATATTTACTTACATGTAGAATATATTTTCTCTACCAAGAAAAATATATAAATAATATATTTTCTTTACCAAGAAAAAATATATGATAATCAATCTTTATCTACACACAGTAATATATTTTTTTTACCAAAAAAATGTTTTACTAATTAATCTTTATTTGCATGTAGTAATATATTTTGTTTTCAAGGTATAACATGTATTTCTTTACCAAGAAAAATATATGATCACAATCTTTATCTACATGAATTAATATATTTTCTTTACCAATAAAAATATATAATAATCAATCTTTATTTACATGCAGTAATATATTTTCTTTACCAACAAAAATGTATTACTAATCAATCTTTATCTATCTGCATGCAATAATATATATATATATATATATATATATATATATATATATATATATATATATATATTTATTTATTTCTCTTACATGCAATGTTTCCATATATTCTTTTCCAAAAGCTATTTCAAATGACTAGAAAAATAAACATATATTTATTTCTTTTTCCAAAAAAATATAACCTGAATACCAAGAGAAATGTATTACTAGTAAATGCATGCAGTAATATATTTTGTTTTCATGATATAACATGTATTTCTTTACCAATAAAAATATATGATCACAATCTTTATCTACATGCATTAATATATTTTTTTACCAAGAAAAATATATAATAATCAATCTTTATCTACATCCAATAATATGTTTTTTTTACCAAGAAAAATGTATTACTAATCAATCTTTATCTATCTGCATGCAATAATATTTCTTTTTCAAAATACAACATATACTTCTTTCTGTTACATGCACCGTTTCGATGTATTCTTTTCCAAAAACTGTTTCAAATGACTAGAAAAATAAACATATATTTATTTCTTTTTCCAAAAAGAATATAACATGAATTCTTATCTATGTATACACAAAACGAACTCATCTTTATATTCAGAGAATTCGATAAAACTATCTCAAGAAAACTCATAACCAATAAAATATTTGCAAGAGTTGAATTACTACTCTCTTATTTTCTTAAGAACTCATGCGAGTTTTTCCAAGAATTAAACAAATTAATTTACCTACCTCATTTACGCAAAGGAATTTGGTTCAACCTACCATGGACTAAGGGAGGGAAAGAATTATTAACAAGAAATGAAAAGTTTTCCGCCAACCTTGTCATCGAACTGCAAGAAAATTGAAAAAGTTCAACCGCATAACTGAAAAAGGTCAACCACATCAGGGTCAAGCCACTATTCCATGCTGGCATATTAAGGCATGCTCAACTGTCATAATGAGCAACCTTCACCTCCAAATATTTATTTTGCAACGATTTCGTTAAGCAGAGAAAAAGCCCCAACCATTGGAACACATCCAACTGAAGAAAGAAAATGAAAGGACAATTATCAAAAACCGAACCCTAACTAAATTCTAATTCAACTTTTAAGTAAAATAAGATGAATAAATTTTAATTAATATTTTTTTAGTAAAATAAACTTAAAATAAGGATATTACACCGTGATTCTTTCAAAATTTGTGGATTAAGATGTAGAGAGTTGGTGTGGCCTAAATAAGCTTGGATCCCCAACTAATTTTGACGGCCTAAAATCCCCTAAATCCACTTAGTGTTGCCTATAAATACAAAACTTTTACAAACCAACAAATATATATATATATATTTTATAAAACGAACTGATTTTTTTAATTATTATAAATAACATTTTATTTATCTTTATAATGTTTAATAAAATTAAATCAAAATGAATTAAGTAAATTTATATATTTATATTAATTTAAATATTAACTATAATTATTTTTTATGTAAATCATATAATTTTTATCAATCTAATCTAATACATTAATTAAAATTCCTTATTTAAGTATTTATTTCCCTGTTCAATTTTCAATATAAAATAATTTAAATATATTAATTTAAAATTTAATAAACCCCATTATAACGATGAATATCGTATCTATCATATCTTATAACAATGCATGGCGTATGTTTTCAGTCTCCTTTTCTTCTTCCCATTGGAGGCTCTTTTCTTGTCGCTTAAACGCATAATTTATGTATTTTCAATGGATTTTTTTTTAGCTTATAATATACGATAATATTGGAAGGCTTTTCTGGTTTTTAGAAATACTGTTTTTATAAGATAAAAAACATTGCATGATAATAAGTTTCCGCTTAAATGTTTGAAAATATATAATGAATAATAAAATCAATTAAATAGAGGATAATTGAATCTGATGTAGAGATGGAATGAGGTTGTTTTTATGATTTTTTGTTTTATAAAAATATATATATTTGGTTCATATAAAACATTATATATATATATATACAAAACTTAATTAATATAAAGTTAAAGAATTAATTATTATAATATTTGTTTTTTTACAAGAAATGATAAAATTGAATTTTTTTATAATATTTTTCCCTTACATTTATCTAAGTTAATCGGTCTATTCGGGTAAATATGTGACAAAGAGTTACTATGATATAATTCAACTCTCCAAGTACAGTGAACGAAGTGGAACCGACATGTCAAGACCAATCTGACCTTCCACACATGCTACAAAACTTCTAGGAGCTAACCAAGCCTTGGAGGTGACAAACCCCTTAGAGAACTTGCTTTTTCACTTCCCTAGAGCCTCAGTTACTCCCATTACAAGACATGCATGTGACATGGGCCCTCCAGTCACTCCCACAACAAGGCATCCATGCGATTGTGGCGTTTTCCGGGTAGTTCTGTGTGAGTGGCCCCAAATTTTGTGCTAGTTTTAAGGGTCGGGACTCAAACCAATATCCAGAACTTCATGAAACTTCTAGAAATAATAAATAACATAGAAACAAGGGTAGTAATATAAACACCCGAATAAGGACTTGACCTGGCCCCTACTATCCATGACATGCATTTTATCAAACATATCACAAACATGCAATTTACATGTAACAACAACAGATCTAGGCATAAGGCTCTCATACTTATCTCACAATTGCCAAGGAGGACTGATATCTCCTCACAATAACTACATTATCTATTAGTTCTTTCATTCACTAATATTTTATATACTAACCAAAACATAATGAGATCAATACATCATTATTATCATGAAACATACTTACAACTAGCAAATAACTAAAGAGATGTGAATGAGGAAACAACCATTAAAGCCACATAATATCAAACACATTTACTCATGATAGTACCAAGGAAAATGAACACTTATTAATGAATGCATAAGCCAACCAAGTTTGGGACTTCCAAAAACCACTAGACCATAGATTAGGTGAACCAAAAATTTCTTTCAATCAATCACCTATGTGCCATATTATAAGCATGAACGTGGGTTCTCATGAATCAAATCAAACAAAACCAAATTAGGTCTTCCAAAGAACAAACAACCTCAACCCTTAACCAGTGATTCCATATCACAGTCAGACATCACTAGCCATCACTAGATTGGTCTCTACCCAATTTGTCAAGGGCTTCCAGACTAGTAACTCAATGCACAAATGTTGTCAGGCTTCAAGAGCATTTGTCGAAGCACAGCTTCCAAGACTAGTAACTTAAACAACCAAGGGCTTCTAGATCATTTTTACAACCAAAGCCTCAAGTACTAGTAAATCAACCCATGTTGTTATAGGGCTTCTACAGTGTTTCACCAACAAAGTTTTCTAGGAACTAGCAACTCAACCCACAATCATAAGGAACATGAGAACCAACTAGAGAAAAATGGAAAGACATTCACAACACCATGGTTATCTAGGAAATGGAAAGGCTAGGAAAATCCACGTCAATCGAGACAATCCTCCACGCCAATGGCAGATCCTAACCAAAAAGACCAAATGCATGAGTCATGCATGCCAAAGCTAGCAAGGAAATCATACATGCAACTCTATACCTGCAAAAAATATATGATGTAGTTGTTGAGCCTGATGTCCTCTTATGCTTTCCCACTCTTCCTTTGCCTTCTTGTCCCAAATCCCAAGTATTTCATGCTCCTCTAAGAGTGGTCCAAGAAAATCTATGTTTCCAAGTGTATGAGAGAGAGAGAAGAAAATGAGAGCCCCAAAATTGAATTGTCAAAAAGATACAAACTAATCATCCTAAGCCTTTTTATTAATGAGGTGTCTATTTTCTTCATTTCCATTATTTTCCTTTAGCTTCCTCCTCACATGCAACATGTGACTTTTCACCTTCCTTTTCTCCTAATTTCCAATAGTTTCATAAATAAAATTCCAATAAATGTCTCATTCCTTTCCAAATCCTTTTCCATTGCCTTTTAAAATTTCTATAGCCATTAATTAATCACAAGTGAGCCCCATCACTACATTTTTTCCCAACATTCAACTTGGAATACATGTCTCATTACACAGATTTTTGACTAGGTATTTTTCACATTCATACTATTTAAGTACATACTAATATTTCCCTCAATGGGGATGAAAAACTCCCACTTGCTACCCAGGTCAAGAGAGGGAAGGAGAAAAACCAGAGAACCACAATGACAAACAACTAGAGTGTAAGCCAAGCATGGTGTTAAGGTGTTTGTTGCTTTAAGAAGGGATGAATCAAGACATAGAAAGAGCCTTGAGTGAGATTTCACTCGACTTATCATCCCATACAAAGCATTCACTATGCAATGAATAAAATCAACAAATGTTATGGAACTCGAGACAAAATTTATAGGACATTCAGAATGTATTTGGGATTGTTTCTCTAGATAGAAATGGTTTATACCAACTAGTTTATTAGAGATTAGATGAGGCAAGCAAATAAATCTACAAGTAATATTTTCATGACAAAGAAAGAGAAAGGACTAGATCCTCTTGGGCTAGTCCATTTACCTAAATAGGTCTATAATATTAGCTAACACTGATTTTTAGCCAACCTTACTAGTTGCAGAAGCTTCAAAGCCACTAATTACACTACAGAAATATCTAGTCGTATTTTGCCTCAGAGAAAGAGATTGGGTGCACCATAATGGTGGGGGTCGTAATTACAATCCTCTAGCAAGGTCACAAGCCTAGGCTTCCACTTCGAGGTATCTTGAACATACCCCATTGGTGGTCCAACACAAAATATCAAATATTGAATAGGAATTAGTAGATGAGAGGAAATAACCCTTATATTTTGAAGTTATGGAAGAAGTGTAGCACTAGGTTTCTAACTTGGGCACAGCAAGAGCAAGGCACACTTAGTATTTCACATGAAATATTTGTATTGTCATGTTAAATATTTTCTACGAAAAGTACTATTTGATTGCAATGACACCATAGATGAAACTCTCGTTCACATGCAATAACTCCATGATCAACTTTGAACATGGTATCACTAGCAGTATGCATTTTAGTATATTTGGTATCTCACATACATATTTATTTTCCATATTTTCATCAAATTTCTATGTATTTCAAAGTCAAATTTTGTAAGTCATGACACTGTGAGTTTGGTCTTCCACCAACTCTATCTATACATGTATGCAAATTTTGAGTCCATTCTTGTTCATAGTTCTTATTATTGTTCTATATTAGACAACCTAAACTTGATAAACAATTCCATCCCAAAAATGTATTGTATATATTTCAAATTACAAAATAAAAAATATAAACTTAAAAATAAATAAATAAAACATACAAAGACTGATATTTAAGCATATATCAATAAATATAAATAAAACTTACTCTTTAGAAAATTTCTTAATATTGTATAATAAAAAATAAAAATAAAAAGTACATGATAAAACAAAAAATGTTAAACATTGTGTAATTAAATACTATTAAAACAAATAAGTAATCATCTTATTTTAAGATTACTTAGTGATTAATTGGCTAAGATCTAGTCTTCCTTGGACATAATAAACTAGTTTAAGAGTGAAATCATGTCTCCTTGCAAGCCACCAACGATTAATTACAGGTAACTTGATGGTCCTTCCCATTGCTGGTGCTATGAACCCAACTCACAAAAAGATAGAAAAGAAAGATGGACACCTTATAAATCAGCCTCTTCAAGGGAGAAACCTCCTTTACATTACACAAATGAACAATTCTTGGATGATACAAATGACAAAACCTCCTTTCTATGTATAGGAGTCTAAGGGGACATAATAAATCAGAGACGACATGAAAATAATAATGTAAGGGCACGATAATAACAATAGTGGTCTTTTATGGGGCACAATAATAACAACATGGGGACTACATGGGCAAAAAAATATAATAAGGCGGTTGTACTAATAAAAATAATGGGTTAAACTAGTAGTATAGGGACCTAACATGCCCCTCTCCTTCAAAAAGTGTTGTCCTCAATGCTTGAATAGTTTTGGATGCTTCTGTATAAAGTTCTCGTCCTTCCATGTGGATTCTTTAGTGGGTAAGTTCTTCCATTTGATTAGATACTCTGAAATTGATCTATTTCGTAGTTGTCGATTTCTCAATTCTGTGACTAATTCAGTTTCTAATATGATTTTCCCTTCCTTGTCAAGTTCTCAGAATATTGTTTGAACTGGGATCTTCTAGAGCTTTTGAGTCAGTTCCCACCCTTCTTCGTCATTTTTCCATTCATCCCTTGCTTCATTTATCGAATTTGGTTGGATAATTATACCAACCTCTAGCATTTCGGCAACCATATGTTCAATTTGACTCATTTGGGCATATCGATATTTGTAAGGCCTGATGTTAGGAGGAGCACTTCCTTGAATCAAATAAATAGCATGATCATGATCAGAAATAGGTGGGAGGCCTTTGGGAGTCTTAGATACATTGGAATGATTGTCCAAGAAATTTTGGAGATTTGGAGAAATAGATGATTTCAACGTGGGAACCTCTAGTGAACCTAATTATGCAATTACACCTCTCTATTCTTTCGTTAGAAGCTTTGTCATTCCATTAGAGATGATTATATTTTCTGGTTTCCTTGTGATACCCATTAATTGAACTTCATTTCCTTCCGAAGAAAATTTCATGAAAATTTCTTGAAAGTTAAAAGTTATTGTACCCAAGGATTGTAGCCATTGGACTCCTAGTACAACATCAGCACCACCCATTAGAATGGAAAGCATTGGGCTATTCAATACATATTCGCCCATGGATAGCTTGATATTATGGAACTTTCTAGAGAAATTTATGGTTCCTCCACTTTCAACCATCACTTGACACTCTGGCATTGGATATAGGAAACAATTCAATTCCTTGGCTATCTTACAATGAATAAAATTATGGGTATGACTTGAATCAATCAACCCTATTACCTTTTTCTTCTTGATATGTCCTTCTATCTTGATAGTTTGAGGAGTGATAATTATGACCAATGCATTACAAGATATTTTCAGATTCATTTCTTGATGCTCGATGTGATCTTTCACTTCTTGAACCTTTTTCTTCTTTATATGTTCTTCTATATTGAGAGTTTGAGTGGTAATTCTTGCCAATGCTTTATAAGAGATGGTCGGATTCATTTCTTCTTTCTCTGGGGTTAGTTCCTAGTGTATATATTCTTCTTTTGATGTTTCTTGATCCTTTTCTTCCTCCTCTTCACAATCCATGTAAAATAATTTCTTCTCAGAACAATTATGATTTTTAGTGTATTTTCTATCACAACTGTAACAAGGCCATTTTTCTCTTCTTTATTCCAATTATTATCATGTAAAATTTATAGGTTGTGGAAGTCTAGGAGAAAAAAATTCCATATTTATAGTTGTGAGTCATAGGGTTCCTTGTTTCCATAATTATTCTTTCAATTTTTCTTGCGAGGCTGAATGCCTTCTCCAATGAATCAAGTTCCCAAAGACGAACCTCATGTTGAATGCTATCCTTTAAAGTCCCTATGAGGACATCAATACTTTCTTCTTTGGAATATCATTTACCCTTATATTCAATTTTTGGAAGTCCTGAGTGTGCTCTACCATTGAACCCTTTTGTTTGAAATTTATCAATTGGCTAAAGAAGGTGTTACTGTTTATATCGTCATAATGTGCTATCATTTCTTCCGTGAAAATTGACCAAGTGACAAGTGATTTACGAGAACAAAGCCCTTTATACCATACAAATTTATTTTGTTATAAATATAAACATGCAATACGTACCTTTGTAATAGTTGCACCTCATGTACACTAGATTATTGCTCCATTGTAGTATCCAATTTCCTCATATTTCTTTTTCTTGATTTTAAGAGCTCGATATTGAAATGACTTTAACTTTGTAATTTCAGATCTCTAAGTTTTGAAATCCTGATCTATTATAGCCTTTCTTAATCCTATTTCTAACTCCACAAGTCTAATCACAATTGGATTCCCGAAGAAAGAGTTATGCCCAATCTCTCGCGATGACCTAATTATAGAATGGTTCAATAGAGCAAAATTGTACAAAGTTCCATGTGTCACTGTTTCAGCCTTTGGACCTGAAACCAATACACAAACAAGTATATTCCATCCTATTTTTGTATCTTTTTACTAAATTCCAATATTATGCTTAGAGAGAAAGTTTGGGATGTAATTTGGGAGCCTACAAAAACCCTAAATATCGTGGATTATATCTACGAAAATATAGTGAAAAAAGATCTGAAATTTGGGCCCACAATTCATCATGATTTCATCTCAAATGGGTTTTAATTTAAAAGTCTAAACCTTTGTATAAAACAAATTATAGTGAATATTCCACGATGACCTATTTGAGATGGAATTATGGAGTGTGGAAAAAACTCTAACTTCCACAGAACATATCTTTGAAAATATAGTGATCCAAGATCTTAAATTCAGACACAAGGTTCATAATGACTGCAACTCAATTGTGTTTTTGTTGTAGATTTCTAAACATTGTAGAAAAAGGTTATAACGAAAATTCCACGATGACCCGTTTGGAGCAGCAAACCCTAGAATCAAAAGCTCTAATAGAAAATGTTATGAAACCAGTTCAAATATAGGAAAGAAAGATGAATGCCTTATAAATCAGTCTCTTCGAGGGTGCAACCTCCTTTATGTTACACAAATGAACAACTCTTGAATGATACAAATGAAATGACCTGCTTTTTTATATAATTGTCTAAGGGGACATAATATAATTAGAGCTGACATAACAATAATAATGTAAGGGCACAATAATAACAATATGGGGACTACATGGACTCAACAATATAATAAGGAGGTTGTACTAATAACAATAAGTGGTTAAACTAGTAGTATAGGGACCTAACAGTTGGTTTCACAATTGAGCTATGACAAGTTTTCCGACTATTTAAAATTTAGCTTCAAATTATATATATCTATATCTATATCTATCTATCTATATATGTATATATATATATATATATATATATATATATATATATATATATATATATATATATATATATATATATATATGTATATATATATTCTACATGAGGAATATTCATTTTCCATCCATTACAACAAAGTTGGATATGTCACTTGAAAAAATTGAACATGGGTGGGGAGGATAACAATCATTCCTCCCAACCACTCATAATAAATCCAATTGACATATATTAAAATTATATATTTAAAAAACTTATCGTTAATTATTTTAACAACATCTGTATTTTGAAACACTACTCCCATAATTTTAATTTAATTATTAAGTAGTGCACCCTGATATGGTTTATAAACGCGTATTTGTATCAATCCATGGTAATCATAAAAAAACTTAACGTATGATACATATCATATTGACCATATTAAAAAATATCATGAAATTTAACTAAATTGTACTTTTATTTTGGTTTTCTATGTGATCTGAGTCCTGAGATCACTGCACACTTAACATTTGGGTGTCAAATTCCCTTTGGGATCACTCTTGACTTGGGAGACACTAGCCCTTAACATGATTGGATTTTTTCCCATGGAGTTTTCAACTGACGATCTTCACACCACAGAGTGCATTAAGAATACACCTCATTACTCTCTATTCTATGCCGAGTGGGCAACTAAGTTATAAATTTATTTTAAATTATTATTATTATTATTATTAATTGCTTTGAGGAGAGTATGGCAGAGTTGTTGTAATGTCCTATCTAAAATTTTAATTCATCCAAATAAAATAAAAAATAAATTATAATTATAATTATAATTTTGGATCTATATTTTGAAACAAAAACCTTATTTAGTGTGAAAAGTGTTTATCCCTCTGGCCGATAGGAAGATTTAGAGTTAATATGGATCTAGGCTGAATTAATATACGGGTTAAACATATATACATTTTAAATGAGATATAACAATATTCTTAACTATATGTATTCAGGCCCACTTTAACATGGGAATTCTTAAGTTTTGAATAGCCCATAGAAAAATCTCATCACAAACGATTTTTGGCGTCAACATTTCGAACCGTCTAAGTTACACCCTACAGTATAAAGGAGGGTTTAAACACAATTTTTGGGTATATTTCATTAACTTAAGAAAATAAAAACTTGTGTATTTTCTTAAATATTGTCATTAAGTGGGTGTCTCAAATTATTTTCTTAAAATTTTGTATCTATAAAGAGAGTATATAACACAATCATTATTGTCCCTTAGGAGATAATTTCGCTTTTTCCTCTCTAGAGACAACCCTTGGCATTAGAGACAATATGTCTTTAATGCTAGCTGCTGCTTCTCTAGAGACAATAAGAAATTTATTTACAGGTCCCTTTTCTCTCTCTAGACAATATATAAAACAATGAATCGAGAAAAATATCTCACCATTGAAATAAATAAATATGAAAAAGATTTAATTAAAAATAAATTACAAAATCGTTGATTATTTCATGTTAGGGAGAAATGGAGTCGAACTACCAACCTCATTCTTGTAAGGCATGCACTCTTCCATTGAGCTAGCACACTCTAATGAATTATGTGAAGAGTTACGACAATCCTTAAAATTACATATCTAGGCATTGATTTAAAAAAAATGTTGGACACATGATCTATAATATTTATAAAGTCTATAATCATGTAGACCCTATTTTTGACTTACTAAAATAACTCAAGGGAGTTTCTTGAATGCCACACTCGACAGCATGACCCACACAACTTGTGGAGTACATTCAATGTATTGCTACAATGCAATATTATGAGCACAAGAATGAATTTGAGAATGAAAGAACCAATAATGTCAATCATCCACAAAACCCGCTAACAACCTTGTTTCCATAGGCTGACATAATATATGATGCAAGTGAATGAATTTTACCTAATCACCCAGGACATTGATTTAAATTTCTCATATTACATAATAATTGAAACCTAAATTTCAACTCATTTATAATGAAGTATCTATAAAAAAACAGATCTAGCATAGTTCATTTGGACATTTATTTAAAATTCCCATTCCACATAATAATTCAACCCTTTTACCATGCAACATCTATACAAAAAGATATCTAGTATAGTCCATGATGCCTTCATGTGAAAAGGGATAAATGTCTACTTCCATTGGTCTGCTATAACTGTTCCAAACTAGGTGAAGGCTTTCCAACTGAGGGCATGAATATTGAAAACTCTAAAGACATTGAAGAACAAGAGGTTTCATATATTCCAATCACAAATTCTTCTAAATTCAAAGATGAAAATTGGCATTCTAAAAGATCATGAACAACACCAAATGTTGCAACTAAAAGAGATGTTAAGTCCTACATTCATGAGGCAAAAACTCAGTGATATCATGAAATGAATTGAAAACATGAATGTATTGGAAAAAAAATCATATTTAACTTTTCAAATAGACAATACTAACCTTTAGAATCAAGAGGAACATTGTTGGGAGTTTTAGTTCATTAATTTAAAACTCCTAATATTAAATCATCAACCAGGGGTCGTAAATATGAGATACACTGTTATTGGTTCAAGATCTAATTTTAGAGTATGTGATTTCCTTTGTAATCAATTCCTAAGTGCAAGAGCCTATTTAATCAAACCCCTATTTCTATTTGATGCATTAAAAAGTCCTTCATCTACACAAATCCACTCAAAAAAGCCCTTCTAGCTAATTAAAGTAAAATCTCTTCTATCTTCTTAAAGAATCAAGCATGAAAAACCTAAGAGAAATCATACTTATCTCAGAAGACTCAATTCTCTCACTTACTCATCAAACCCTAAAAAAATATTCTTGCTTTAAATCTATTTAAGCCACTGAAAGAGACTTATAACTAACACAGGCTTCGTTGAATTATTTCAACACTGAAAAACTTAAATAACTCAATTAAAACACTAAATCTAACTCGCTTTAACTGATGAAATGCTACCTACAAAATTTAAATCTCATTCATTCAGTTAATGCACACATTCGATTGTTCTAATTAAAATCACCCTTGTGAGACACTTAACTACATGATTCAAATTGCATCTAATGAAAACATTCACTTAATGAAATGTTTAACTACATAATTTAAATTGTATATAATGAAAAAATTCACTCTAACTGAAATAAAAATAGTTGAACTACAAGATTCGGATTGCACTCATGAAAACATCCATTAAACAAAATCACTCTAGCTTAAAATTGCATTCAATAAAAAAAACTCCTCTTCAATCAAAATCACTCAGGATTTTAAAATGTTAAATACAGAACTTGAGTTGCATTCGATGGCAAACACATTCTTAACAAAAATTATTCTGGCTTTTAGAATATTAGCTACAGATCCAAATATCATTCAATGGTAACGCTACTTTCAACTATTCTATGCTGAGACATCCATGTACAGTTTTTAAATTCAAATATTGATAGAGTATATGGTTTTAGAACACTTATGCACAATCCAATTTAGATCAGAAGAATTTTCAACACATTAGTATAACGAAATTCTTCAGAAGAGATAATCAACAATTTGAATTATATTGAATGTTTATGAACTGAATAGGAAGCTTAGTTACAAAATTGAAATGAAATCTTAAGTGCAAAATCAATTTAACCATTCGGAATTTAAATGATCACTCACTATTCTATGTAAGATCACATAGTAAACAATTTCTAAATCTAATCTAACTATCAATCTTGGTTCCAGATGTGGTGAGCCCTTTCCATGCTTGGAGCCAGCGAAACTAACTCAGTAAGATGTAATATAAAACAAAAACACCACTACTTACAGTAGAATAATTCCGAGACTGAATCAAATCAAAGCTTAGATGTAGTCATACATAGCCTAGGATATCCAATACATAAATTTGCAAAATCAATAATAACAGAGCATTACATCGCCATCACTACTTAACAGTAACCCCCTTAATTTCAACCTCATTAGGATTTTTAGGACGATAGCTACTGAATACAAGACTTAACCAATTATTCCTTGTTGTAGAAACTTGCTGACTAATGGATAATCTTTGATTGCATGGTGTCTTTATAAGATTGACCTTAAATCACCTGCGTTTGGCTTGATAAACTACTTCTATCCTTGGCCACTAAAATATCGGTGTATGAGATGCTAGATCTCAAAAACCACTTACACTTCCATCAAAATGAGTTGCCACTTGTTGACTATGATCTTGAGTATGGGACTGGAAATTAAATTTTAAGTATAGAATAGTATTGGCACTTAGATGATAAAGCATCCACCACCTCATACTCCAACCTAGTATTTAGCCTGCCATGCACCTATCAATAGTCTTCGTAGATATGAGCCCGAAAATAGATAGTTAGGGATGTCCTAATAAGCATGATTATATAATCTATCTAAATTTAACCAAAAACACCAAAATAATGTTAAGTAAAATTCTTTTACCTCTAGTTACATGGTGGCAGGGTTTTGGCAGTAAATGATATGTTATACTAGGTGAAAAGAGTTACAATATAGGTAAAAAGGGTAAAAATGTGAGTGAGAAGATTAAATAAGTGGTGACGAAAATGGGCAACATCATCCCCCCACGCCTGTACAAATGCATGCCCTCATGCATCAGCTATAATCCACCAAAATGGTAGTGTAAGAGAGACCTCCAGCTCAAGCCATGTTCTCTTAACCAGAACCTCTAAACCACAATTAAAGAGGATGGAGCACTTCTTAAACTAGAGAGTCAATTCCTGAGCACTAAGTTTCATTGTCGTCTTAAGCCGGGATGTTTTCCATCGAAGAAGCTTCTTATTCTTCCGCTTTAACACATCATTTTGAGAAAATAGTTTGGGAGTAGTATCTCTAAATTGATTGTTAACTTTGCGCATATAATAAAACAAAACTTTGTACTTATGTGCTTGCTCCCATATCTTTACAAGAGTCTTTTGCAACTAAACTAAATGAATCCTTAAGTTGTCTTCACTAGTAGAAGTATGGGTCTTGATTAGTGTTGCACACTATTGAGAAACACTCCCCCTTTGATCTCGATTGATGACCTTTTGGTTTGAGTTAGTATTTTGTCTCCTGTTACCAGTGCTTTTGCTAATCGCTAGCTGGGGTGGAGACACATCTTCTAGATCCTCAGCAATGTCCAGGGGAACATTTTCTTTAAACACTAGAGTGTTCATCTCTTCACTTGTTAGATTCGGCCTTCTAGTATCTGAGTCAGGGGAGGAGAGGACATCAATGGGCTTTGAATTTAGGGTCTCAGTTACAGGGTGTTTGACCCTAATAATATTTCTGGTTCATCATCAACCTTGGGTTGGGATTTATGAAGTAGGATATGACTTCAAATTGGTGAGAGAGAGAGTTTTCATTTCTATTTGTCGGTTTCCTCTGCATGTGCCTATTTTTTAGGGGCCTTGGAAGTTGGTTCTTCCATTTCAGGAAGAGATCCCTCCAAAAATGCAAACACAAAACGCTTCAAGACACAATGTTGATGATTGTGGCCTCTTATTTTAAGTAGTTTGGGTACTGGTTTCTATCATGTAATACTTGATCAAAGAGTGTGTGTTATAAAATCTTGGCAACTGTGGGGTTATTTGTCATGTATGGTTTGTATATGATTGCAAAGGATATAACATCTTTGCGTGAGGTGGTTGAAAGTGTGGTTTGGTGATGACACGAGTAGTGTGCTAGATGTGTTAATGCCTTTGGTGGAGTACATTCGTGTGGGCTTCAAAAGAATGCATCTGAGTAAAGCTCGGTGGATGGAGAAAGAAAAAGTGAGGGAGAAAATTGCTTACTTGCCAATTGACTGAAACGGCTTTTGGTAGTCGAAAATCTCTTAGTGGGGTGGATTGATCTAGGTGGATCTCTAAAAAAAGAACTAGAGACATCGTAAGAAGGCTTAAAACTCAATGTGGCATAAACTCTATAAACTTAGCATCAGATTGAAGTGCTCGTCATCCTGATTCCAATGGTGTGAACAACACTCAAATCTATTCTCATATGAAGAAGTTAGAGCAAGTCAAAGTTTATGTTTGACTTGGACAAGTGGCAGGAGGAGATGACGTGGAAAAATTCAGTGAATGGGTAAGTGCCAAGTGACAGGCCGCTATTGGTACCGCATTTCTCTTATTGCCGAAGGCAGAGGTCAGTGGTTTAAATCAGGCCTAGGCAAGAGACGTTGTGATGCAATAATCGCATATCACAATCGCAAAAGGAAAAGTGTTTTTGAAGCAGCCTTGACAAGATCTTGGTTGCAATTGCAATATCGCATGTCGTGTATTGGAGGGGATCATGTGTCTAATAATAAACCCACGACAAATTCCAGTTGCAATGTAATACATCACAATTTTAGTTCGCAAAAGGGGGCTAGTATTATGGAGTGCCAACCCCAGTTCTACACCGATTGTGATTTGTAATGAGGCCCGATATGTTATGAACTGTGTTTAATAATCCATCAGGTCCGTTGTTATTGTAGGATACCTCTTGGAAACGATGGGATCTGTACGCTGGTGGAAAACACGAATTGGGATTTGCAATGAATAAAATTGCACCAATGGATTATTTCATCGTTTGAGGGTTAATGCGAAAATAGTCCGTGGATTTCTTTTTCTATGTTTAACTAGGTTGTTACCACATATTGTTCAAGGGTCAGAGAATCTCATCCTCAAACAAACCCACCATCTAAAACTGGTAACTTATTTGGACCAACCTGGAAACTGAGGAGCTAACCATCATCATATATATATTGGACTATCCCCACAGGAAATAGGAGGAGACTGACCGATAATTCAGAATTCTACATAGCAGTAACCGAACCTCGCAGTAGGGCGAAAAACCATGCCTTGAGTAGCTGGGAGGTTCTGGGAAGGTGCAGAAATCCTAATTATTCTAATTGGGTGTTTGGATAGTGTTTTTGCACAATTTTTCACCAGAATTTCGATGGTACTATATGTTTGTGCAGTTGGGCTCTCCATTCTTCATCCATCTGAAATCTTGGAGGTATGAGGATTATAGTTGAATGTTTCTTGTACTTTTATCTCTTTTTATGCCACTTAATGAAAGGCCTCCCCACTATTAAGCAGGGCTTGAAGAAATAGTCCAAATTGGATGAACTCCATAATAAAATATTTGTGTCATAATTTTTTACTTATTGTGTTATTTTTTTGTTTTATGTTCTTTTAAGTTCCATGATTTATAAGCTCTATTTCATGTAATTCCAATGCATCTATAAGTAAAAGATCTTGGATCAGTACTTCAGCAGCTATTTGAGCAGGAGGAAAAATTATCAATGTTTGATTATGTGATCCATTGTAAACTATCATTTATCCATTTCTACACCATATGACAGTGTCAATGTTAGGCCCTTGTACTACTAGTGTAACCCCTTATTGTTATTAGTACAACCCACTTATTATATTGATGTACCCATGTAGTGCCCATATTGTTACTATTATGCCCCATAGAAGCCCACTATTGTTATTATTGTGCCCTTACATTATTATTGTTATGTCGGCTCTGATTATGTTATGACCCCTTAGACTCCTATATATAGAAAGGAGGTCTTTTCATTTGTATCATCCAAGAATTGTTCATTTATGTAATTTAAAGGAGGTTGCCCCCTCGAAGAGGCTGAATTATAACGTGTTGATCTATCTTTTCTATCTTTTCTTGAGCTAGTTTCATAACATTTGGTATCAGAGCTTTGGATTCTAGGGTTTCGCTGCTCCGAATAGGTCATTGTGCATTTTCGCTATAACTTTTTCTCTGCGATGTTTCAGAAGCTAAAAAAAATCCCATTTGAGAAAAAATCACACTGAATCTTGGGTCCGAATTTAAGAGCTTTTCGCGCTATATTTGCAGAGGTATTATCTGAGGAATGTGGTATTTTTGCAGACTCCTAAATTACATTCCAAATAGGTGACCTCAGGAAAATCGTCATAACTTTCTCTTTGAGAATCATATTGAAATTTTGTAAGAAGGTATAGAAAGAGGACGAACTGTAGTTTCTTATATATATTTTTTAGAGCCAAAGGTTGAAACAGTGACACGTGGCACTTCATACAAGTTTGCTCTTCTAGAGAGGTCTATAATCAGGTCATCTTGGGAGATTGTGCATAACTCTTTCTTGGAGAATCCAATTTGGATCAGACTAGTGGCATTGGAAAGGGGACATAGAGGGCTACTATAGGATGCAATTTTAGAACTTAAAGATCCAAAAGTACAAAGTTATAGTCATTTCAAGATCGAGCTCCTAAAATAAAAAAAAAGCAAGATGAGGAAGTTTGATGGCAAGGATCCGGTAAATTGGATACTTCAGATGGAGAAATATTTTGATCTACATGGTGTACCAATGTTACAAAAGGTATGTATTGCATCTTCGTAATTAGAAATGGATAAATTTATATGGTATGAAGGGCTTTGTTCTCATAAACAACTTGTTATGTGGTCAATCTTCATGGAGGAAATGATAGCACATTATGAGGATACAAAGAACAACACCTTCTTTAGAGTGACACCACAACAATTGGAAAGATTAAAAGGGCTTTGTGACATAGTGGAAAGAAAAATTATCGAAACCAGGAAGCATACCCCTCACAACTATAAATATGGAAGTGTTGTTTCTCCTAGCCTTCCACAACCTACAAGTGTTACACCACAACAATTGGAAGAAAAAAGAGAAAAAGGGCTTTGTTACAATTGTGATAGAAAATGCACTAAAGGTCATAAGTGTGTTGAGAATAAATTATTTTACATAGAATATGAAGAGGAGGAAGAAAAGGATCAAGAAACATCAAAAGAAGAAGATATACGCTAGGAACCCACCCCAGAGAAAGAAGAAATGAATTAGACGATATCTTGTAAAGCATTGGCAAGAATTACCACTCCTCAAACTCTCAAGATAGAAGGACATATCAAGAAGAAAAAGGTGCAAGAAGTGAAAGATCACATCGAGAAAGAAGAAATGAATCCAACCATATCTTGTAATTCATTGGTCAAAATCACCACTCCTCAAACCATCAAGATAGAAGGACATATCAAGAAGAAAAATGTTCAAGAAGTGAAAGATCACATCGAGCATCAAGAAATGAATCTGACCATATCTTGTAAAGGATTGGAAGAAATTACCACTAATAGAGTTTAGGCTTCTGTGATCCATATTAAGTTAGAGAAATATTTCGGCGAAAATCACATGGAATGTCATTTGTCAACGCGTTTCGAACCAACCAGTGTGGTTCATCGTCAGGACAAGTTGAAGAAACAGATCTAGCTTAGCATGTTATATAGACCGAGCAGAGCCTCCAACGGCTAGTTTGACCAACCGTTAATATTGACCAAAGGACCAGGATCAAAATAATAGTTTATCAATAAAAAATTAAAGGTCAATTATTATTAAAAGAAAATTAGTTGCAACGGACCGCTTCTAAGAATAAATTAAGAGAGAATGAAATAACTAATTGAATAAAAATAAAATAATAAAAATAACAAATTAAATAAATAAATAGATATAAAAACCCCGAAATAAAAATAATAAAAATAAAATAAATACACAAACAAATAAAATAAAAATGAAATCAGATAATAATAATAAAAATAAATAACTAGATATGAAAAAGAGTTAAACGTGAATAAACATGAATAAAAATAAAAATAAAAATAAATAAATAAAATAAAAAGAATAACCATTATCCCTATTTTTAAAAGTGGAGATACAAAGAACCCCTCTAATTATCGGACAATTATGATCAGCCCTCTCTTAGCCAAGTTGTATGGTAGTATTCTGGAAAAAAAGTTAAGCATATGGCTTGAAAGTGAAGGTAAGCGGGCTAAAGGCCAAGCAGGTTTCAGAAGGCATCACTCAACAACAGACCACCTTGTTACGCTTAGGATAATTGCGGAGGAATGTCGTAATGATAAATCCAATTTATTTTGCTGCTTTGTAGACTTTAGAAATGCTTTCGATACGGTTCCTAGATACAACCTTTGGAATAGGTTAGAAGAGCTAAAGGTTCCTCTTGAGTTGAGAGCTGTTGCTATAAGGCTATACGATAATGTAATTGCCAAGCTAAAGAACAATGAGGGGTGGTCAAAAGATATTAAGTGTAACATCGGAGTTAAACAAGGTTGCCCCCTCTCCCCTACCCTATTTGGCATTTACATCGATAAGCTCGAAGGTTATTTAGAAGAAGCAGGATGTGGTGGCACAATCTTAGCTGGGATAGTTGTTATCCTTCTTCTCTATGCTGACGATATTGTTCTTTTGGCAAGGTGCCCTTTTGATCTTGATAAGAAACTCAAGCTTCTTAAGGATTTCTGCTCTACTATGGGTATGACTGTTAACACTGACAAAACAAAAGTTATGATTATCAAATCCAAGAAGGACACTTGCGCTAATTTTATGTATGACAATAGTAACTTGGAGGAAGTGTACTCTTACAAATACCTAGGAATTGATATCCATCACAAGCTCAACAGGAACCATAGTATTGAGAAAAGGATCAATGGGGGATGGAAAGCTTATTTTGGTCTTGAAAATAATTGTAAAACAGCAAACCTCGTAATGTGGGATAAAAAGAAGTTCCTCTTTGAAACTTTAGTCACTCCTGTTATCTTATATGGCTGTGAAGTTTGGGGCTGCAGCATCTCCAGAGAATCATGGAGAAAGATTGAGCAAATCCAGAAGCGTTTTATAACTTATAACCTGAAAATTAAAAGTAATACACCCTATCCTATTCTCCTTATAGAAGCAGGTCTTTCTCCTATTGAGAGCCTGGCTATGCTCAGGTTTCTGTTGTACAAGCACAAGCTCAATAACATAGACAATCATAGACTTCCTAAGCTAGCTTTAAATTCCAGCCAAAACCACCTAAGGCTTAACCGAGGATGGCATAAAGACACAAGGGCCTGGTTAAACTATTGGGAGATCAATGAGAATGATGCTTTGCAAAACATAAATAACATTAAAGATATTGTTACTTCTAAGTTCAAAGAAAATTTGTGGTGTGAGAAAGATTTAGCGTCTAAAAGAAAATTAAGTTATTATAAGAAGGTCATCAACCCCACCCTTGAAGATCAAAAGTATCTCTCTATTTTAACTAGCTCAAAGAAGAAAATTAATATAGCAAAGATTAGAACGAATTCTCATGAGCTCCATAGTGAAACTGGCCGTTGGGCAGTTCCTAAAACGCCATGGATGGAAAGGATCTGCCATATTTGTGAGAATAGGAGCATCGAGGATGAAAACCACTTCCTCTTAGAGTGCCCTGCATACAACCACATTAGATCTCAATTTCACAACCTTTGTTACAATACTGACCTTCCTAGCCTTTTACAATGCCAAAATTATAGTGAACTCGGGAGGCTTCTCTCCAAGCTTTTTGAGCATAGGAATAAAATCTTAAATCAAAATAAATAATTTGTCTTTTTAGGTCCGATAGATCATTATTTGGTCTCAGCGGACGTTAACCACCATCATCATCATCATCATCATAAAAATAAATAAAAATAAAGTAATAATAAATAAATAAATTAATTAATTAATAAAAAATAAAAATTAATAATAATAATAATAATAATAGTAGTTAAAAGTGAATAAAAATAACAACTAACTAAGTAAAGATAAAATAATAATAAAACACGAAAAATAATAAAAATAAAAATGAAATAAAATAATTAAAATAAATAAATAAAATTGAATAACTAAATGGGAATAAAACTTAACTGAATGAATAAAAATAAAAATAATAGTAAAAATAAATAAATAAATAAATGAATAAAATAAATAAAAATAATAAAAATAAAAATAAATAAAAATAAAAAATAAATTAATTAATAAAAATTAATAATAATAATAATAATAATAATAATAATAATAATAATAATAACTAAAAATTAAAAATTAATAATAATAATAATAATCGTTAAAAGTGAATAAAAATAATAACTAACTAAATAAAGATAAAATAATAATAAAACACGAAAAATAATAAAAATAAAAATGAAATAAAATAATTAAAATAATAAATAAATAAAATTGAATAACTAATTGGGAATAAAACAACACTGAATGAATAAAAATAAAAATAATAGTAAAAATAAATGAATAAAAATAATAAAAATAAATAGAAATAAATTAAAATAAATAAATAATAAATTAATAATAATAATAATAATAATAATAATAATAATAAATAAAATAACTAAATAAGAATAAAAATAAAAGGGAAAAAATTAGATGTATAGAGTAATGTATACAGCTAAATAATATAAAAATTGCGTGTTAAATAGTAAAAGAAAAACAAAATAAGCAGAAAGGAAATAATTTATTTTTATTTTATTTGTTTGTGTATTTATTTTATT
Organism: Pinus tabuliformis; assembly: GCA_031772625.1. Lineage (NCBI taxonomy): Eukaryota > Viridiplantae > Streptophyta > Pinopsida > Pinales > Pinaceae > Pinus > Pinus tabuliformis. The sequence goes on along the minus strand of CM062820.1, from coordinate 1,387,134,784 downwards.
TTTATTATTTTTATTTCGGGGTTTTTATATCTATTTATTTATTTAATTTGTTATTTTTATTATTTTATTTTTATTCAGTTAGTTATTTCATTCTCTCTTAATTTATTCTTAGAAGCGGTCCATTGCAACTAATTTTCTTTTAATAATAATTGACCTTTAATTTTTGATTGATAAACTATTATTTTGATCCTGGTCCTTTGGTCAATATTAGCGGTTGGTCAAACTAGCCGTTGGAGGCTCTGCTCGGTCTATATAACATGCTAAGCTAGATCTGTTTCTTCAACTTGTCCTGACAATGAACCACGCTGGTTGGTTCGAAACACGTCGACAAATGACATTCCATGTGATTTTCGCAGAAATTACCACTCCTGAAACTCTGGAGATAGAAGGACATATCAAGAAGAAAAAGGTTCAAGCAGTGAAAGATCACATCGAGCATCAATAAAAAGTTCTCCAACTTTTAAAGGAGAACGCTAATTCAGTACAAAATCAAACGAAACAACATGTAGATCAACATTGTAGTGAAAATGTTTTGATGTGGGTGATTGAGTATTTTTACTGCTACATCTCAAGCAAGCTATTTATGAGAAGGAAATGTTGGCAATACTACATGCACTTAAAAAATGGCGACCTTACCGAATGGGAAGACTCTTCAAGGATGAGGACGTGGAAGCATTGTTTTGTGCTATTTCTATTATCCAACCATATTGGATAAACGAAGCAAGGGATGAATGGAAGAAGGATGAAGAAGTATGGCCACTTATTCAAAAGTTGCAAAAGATCCCAATTCAAACAATATTGCCAGAAATTGAAGAGGAAGGAAAAATCATATTGGAACTGGAGCAGTCACAGAAAAAAGAACCCGATGGCTACAAAATCTATCAATTTCAGAGTATCTCATCAAGTGGAAGAACTTACCCACTGAGGATTCCACATGGGAGGAAATTTTTTTTATATAGAAGCATTAAGAACTACTCAAGCGTTGAGGAAAACACTTTTTAAAGGAGAGGGGCATGTTAGGCCCCTATACTACTAGTGTAACCCCTTATTGTTAATAGTACAACCCACTTATTATATTGATGTACCCGTGTAGTTCCCATATTGTTACTATTGTGCCCCATAGAAGCCCACTATTGTTATTATTGTGCCCTTACATTATTATTGTTATGTCGGCTCTAATTATGTTATGACCTCTTAGACTCCTATATATAGAAAGGAGGTCTTTTCATTTGTATCATCCAAGAATTGTTCGTTTATGTAATGTAAAGGAGGTTGCCCCCTCGAAGAGGCTGAATTCTAAGGCATTGATCTATCTTTTCTATCTTTTCTTGAGCTAGTTTCATAACAGTCAACAATAGATAACCAAGGGCATCCTAGGACTACTAGATGTCTTGGTCTAGAATATTTTTGAGAAATGATAATAAAATCAATGGGATATTGCCAAAACGCAATCATTACCACTATGTATTCTAAGATCCCCATGGGTTTGACAATGGATTTTTCTACTAATTCCAAGATTATACTTGTGGGTTTGATTCCTTGTAGCTGTAAGGATGTCAAGGCTTCGAATGTCATGGTGTTGATTGTTGCACCTATATATACAAGGGTGTTTGGCAAGAGAGATACATTGATTTCTATGGTAGCTATGGGGTTTACTCGATTGTTATACTTCAATGGTAAATCAAAAATCATTATGGTCATTTCACTCATGATTTTCACATTCTAATTTTTATGTCCTTTTCTACCCAGTTTCCTGATGCAGAGATATTTAATGATTTTAGTATATATAAGAATGTATCTAATGGCGTGTAACAAGGGTATTTTGATACAGACATTCCTTAATTCATATTCTAGATCATATTCTATAGGGATCTCAATTTTCTTAACAAGTAACCTTTCTGGACAAGGAGGTTCATTTGGTTCTTCTGGTTCATTTTTTATTTTATTTTCTTTATGTTGATGATTTTCATATTTTCTATAAAGTCCTCTTCCTAAATTATGATAGCTAATTTTCCTTATTAACTGTTTTCCCAGATCTCAATTAAATTTCCCTCATTGGAACAACAGCAATAACATAGGTGGGAAATAGATGTACTTCTACGTTTTGGACAGATTGAGGTTGTTTATTATGATTTTGATTAGCTACGGGTTGTGTAGATAGAAAGGTAGGATTAGGTGGGTTAAATGGTTGTGGTGCCTCTGAAGGTGATGAGTTAGAACTTGAGGGTAAAATTTGGTGCAAAGGAGGCTGTAGTAGGGCGGGTTGCTAATAATAATTGGGGTTATATACTTGCTGATATTTCGAGATATTCTTTGACTAGGACATGTTAGGAATTCTTTGGTATTGAGGATATGACTGATTTTTGGTTTGAAATGTATTCCCATAAATATTTCCTCTCCAGCCTTGGATCCATCGGAAATTTTGGTGTTGTTGATTACTCCAAGGGGGGTTGGATGGCTGAAAGTTCCATGGTTGGTTTTGAACGAAGTTTTGTAGATTAGGGTCTTGATACATGTTTTGATTTTGCCCTTTCCATGAAGGTTTTTTTTTTGTTTTAGATGGGTCATTAGCCTCCATACTACCTTTATAAATGGATTGAAATCTGGGAATGGCTGCACATCTTTCAATGGAATGTTCCAAGGCACAAATTGCACATAATTCAACCATATTGATAGGGAATTCTCTCTCCATGTGTTTTCCTTTACATTTAGGAAAGTAGATTGCCATGGAAGCTCTCTCCTCTTCTTATTTTATCTTAATTTTGAAGGTGTCTAGTTGGTCACTAATGGTTTTTAAAATGTTTGTTTTAAAATTTGCCAAAATATTTCGCGGCTCAACCCTGGTAACAACATTAACTAGAAATTTTGAGTTCTTGGGCACATAGTCTCTTGGGTTGTCCCCGAGTCTTTTACCTACTTTAGCTTGACTCCTTGAATAGGTTTGGTATAATTCAACTACTTCAACAAAATTCCTTTTATAAATATCATCATCACTTAAGAGACTCAGTGTCTCAATACATTCTTCCCTTCATCCATTCAAGAAGATAATCCTAATGGACCGTTCATCTAAGGTTCCCCGCCATGAATTATGATAGTTAGAAAGGAATATATATAAATATTATTCTAGGCTTTCATCCTACATATATTGCATCCTAAAGACATCATTTACATCTCTACTTTTATAGTAATCCAGATATTTTTTAAGGAAAAAATATTTCATATCGTCCGAGTAATAAAAGGTACGTTCTCCTAGGCTCATGAACCATCTCAAGGTTGAGTCTTTTAGGGTGGAAGGAAATAATTTTAGTTTTTGTGCACCATATAATAATTATATCTTCTGGAAAGGATATCAAATACAAATAGAAATACTCAGGGTCTTCAGATGAAATACCGCGAAAAGGTGGAAGCAATGCCAACAATGGATTCTTCATGGTAACATCTCTAGTTATGTCCAAGATAGAGAATCCAAAAGTTGTTTCCTCCTCCTATTTCTCCTTTGTCCCACCTCTTGGTCCATTGTTGCTTCCCGCAAATAGAGGTTGTCATGTACCCTCTCCTTCACCCTGGTTTCCTACATTGTTCTTGTTGTCTCTTCCTCCTCCATTGGCCATGTTTATTGCATATTTAGGATGTTGTTTTGTTATAACAATGTGGCTGGAGGAATACCCAACTAGGTTGATTTTAATGTTTCCAGACCCTAAATCTCAGTGAGGATGTCTAGATGCTGATTCCACTTCTTGAATGAGCACCAATGTTGTTTCTGTTGTGCTTCCCAAGACAGTTTGTTCTTGTTGAGGCATAGTTCAGGATTGTTTAGTCCCCTTTTTCAGGGGTGTTTCCTTTGCTGATGCCACCTTGTTGTTATTTTCTCCTCCTTTGTTGACACCTATATAAAGATTAACCAAATTAGTTTGAGGTGTTTTTGTGGGACCAAATAGTCCTGAAATAATTGTGCATCTAAAATAAACCTACCTTTGTTATCCCTAAACCTACTTTTTCTTCTACGCATAAAGAAACATAAATGATAGTGAAATGATACAAAAATATGGTCAGACATTGGAGCAACCCCACCAAAGTGGATGCATGGATCTTCACTCATGTCTTATCATACACTCCGTACACTCTGAATGCCCAACAAATACCTTTGTAACTCTAAAAAAAAGAAATATTACCTTAACCCAATGCAACTCCCTGACAATGGCGCCAAAAGTGTTGGGAGTTTTAATTCATTATTTTAAAACTCCTAATAGTAAATCGACAACCAGGGTTCATAAACACGAGTACACTGCATATTGGGTCGAGATCTAATTGTAGAGGATGTGATTTCCTTTGCAATCAATTCCTAAGTGCAGGAGCCTATTTACTAAAACTCCTCTTTCTATTTGAGGGATTCAAAACTCCTTCATCTACTCAAAGCAAATTAAAACAAAACCTTCTAGGTAATTAAAGTAAAAACTATTTTATTTTTTTCAAGAATCAGGCATGCAAAACCTTAGAAAAACCATACTTATCTCAGATGACTCAATGCTCTCACTTACTCATCAAATCATACAGAAACTATTCTTGTTTTAAATCTATTTCAGGCACTCTAAGAGACTTATAACTAACACATGTTTGCTATGAATTATTTCTACAATGAAAAACTTAAATAAATCAATTCAAATACTAAAGCTAACTCACTTTAACTTATGAAATTATACCTATAAAATTTAAATCTCATTCATTCAGGACACACAAACAATTGATTGTTCTAATTAAATCACTCTTATGAGACACTTAACTACATGATTCAAATTTCATCTAATGAAAACATTCACTTAATGAAATTCTTAACTACAAAATTTAAATCGTATCTAATGAAAACATTTACTCTAACCAAAATTGAAATACTTTAACTACAGGATTTGAATTGCACTCATGAAAATATTCATTAATGAAAATCACTTTGGCTTCATATTACATTCAACAAAAAAAACTCCTCTTCAACTGAAATCACTCAAGCTTTTAGAATGTTAACTACAAAACTTGAATTGCATTTGATGGAAAACACTCATTGTTAACAAAAATTGTTCTGCCTTTTAGAATATTAGATACAGATTCAAATCACATTCAATGGTAATGCTACTTTTGACTATTCTATGTTGAGACATCCATGTACACTTGTTGCATTCAAATGGTGACAGTGTATACAATTTCATAGCACTTATGCACAATTCAATTCAGATCGAAACGATTTTCAACACATTAGTATAATGAAATTCTTCAGAAGAGATAGTCAATGATTTTAATTATACTCAGTGTTTATGGACAGACCAGAAAGCTTCGTTAGGGAATTGAAATGAAAGCTTAAGAAAAAAATCAGTTAAACAATTCAGAATTTAAACAATCACTCACTATGCTATGTAAGATCACATAGTAAATAATTCCTAAATCTAATCTAACTATCAAGCTTGGTTTCAGATATGGTGGGCCCTTGCCACACTCAGAGCGAGTGAAAGTAACTTAGTAAAATGTAACTTAAAATACAAACACCATTACTAACAATAGAATAATGTCGAGATTGAATTAAATCAAAGATTAGATGTAGACATACATAGTCTAGGATCTCCAATATATAAATTTGCAAAATAAATAATAATGGAGCATTACATCGCCATCACTACTTAATAGTAACCCCCCTTATTTCAACTTGATTGGGCTTTTTAAGAGGACAAATGATTAATACAATACTTAACCAACTATTCCTTATCATAGTAACTTGTTTCCTAATGGATAATCTTGAACGATATGATGTATTCATAAGATCAATGTTAAATCAACTTTATTTGGATTGATAAACTGCTTCTATCCTTGACAACCAAAATATTGGTCTATGAGATGCCAAGAGTTCTCAAAAGCCACTTACACTTCAATCAAAAGGATTTGCCACTCGTTGACTGCTAACTTGAGTACAGGACTGGAAATGAAGTTTTAAGTATAGAATAGTAGCGGCACTGAGATTATAAAGCATCCACCCCCTCATACTCCAACCTGGTATTTAGCCTACCATTCACCTGTCAATAGTCTTCATAGCTATGAGCCTAAAAATAGATATTTAGGGATGTCCTAATAAGAATTATTCTAAAATCTATCTAAATTTAACCAAAAACACCAAAATAATGTTAAGTAAAATGCATTTGCCTCTAGTGATGTGATTGCAGGGTTTTAGTAGTCAACCATATGGTACAGTAGGTGAAAAGTGGTACGATATAGGTAAAAAGGGTAAAAATGTGAGTGAACAGAGTAAATAAAGGGTGACAAAAATGGGGGCCAACACTACCAGAACAAAGACCCTAATCATTAGGAACCTAGAAATGACCATGCAAATTAATAGCATTCCTCAAGAACATAGAACATATCTCATTAATAGAAAACACCCTAAACATTGACTATGCTTATATGTAAAATATAGGTAATGCCTAGAGAGTTGACTATGATTGATTGAATTGTAGGAAAATATTGACATGCATCAATATTTGACAAGCTTTTATCAATGCATTTATAGACACCTCAGTTAGATCACATTGATTAAGAACTAACGCATGCAAAGGTGGTGACCCATTTTTGAGTAGTGAAATAATTTTGTGTAATCCATAAAAGTAAACGATTTCATGCTCAAAAAATTTGAAGAGAAAAAATTAATGAATAACACATGAAAAAGTAAAAATCTTACCAAAATAAAAAGAAATATGTTTTCTATATGCAAACTTTCGTGCTGGAAATAGACAAGCAAAATTTCACAATATATAGTAGACCTTTCAAGCCATGCATATTTAACCTACATTCTTGTTTAAAGCTATATTAGCTACACAAAGCTCTTTAATATTTCTACCATATTTTTCCATCAACATAATATCAACATCCGAGTTTATACTTGTAATTTTACTAATATTTATCATGTAATTTTTTAAGTCACTAATATAAAATTGCTTCAGCCTATTCTAAAAACATGTGTAACATTGAACAAATTAGAATTTAAAATAGGAAACCTAGATAGTCAACATAGTGAAAATCTACAAAGGACTAGTTATGCATGGCTAATTTATCTGGAATATAAGTTGTAACCTCACAGCACCAAATCGGAAGGTTCTCATAGGGGAGTTCTATTGAATCATATATTCCTTTCCAATGTCTTCAGAAATAGGTCTTCCAAATCTTATTTTATATCTTCCCAAATGTGTCACTTGAGTAGGTAACATTCTATCATGACAGGGCTATCCTTTCTAGCTGATAGTCCACCACTCCCAGATAGTACTAGTGAGAAGTCTTCCACTCTCAAATGGTACCAGCAGATCACTCCCTTGAGACAAAGAAACACTCCATGTACCAACTCTTGTTCTATCACTTTAAGACAATCTTTCATTACAAGTTTTAGTTTTCATCCTCTGATGGTAGAAATAAACCACATGAGAGAAATTCTTTCTCTACTTCAGGTGATAGGACCAGGGGGCATTGATGAATTTGCCCTACCCTACTTACCTTCTTTGAATACATCCTTTCAATGCACTCATTTTGGCCCTTAGTAATTTAACAACACTTTCTTTTCTAGCTACATGAGTTAGACCCATTTTTTGTCTTTTTATATAGGAGTGGCGCTTGAGCTCCCACAATGTATTGAGGCTAATGAAGTTAGAATTCCCATTGGCCGATGTGTTCATTTGTTTGACATTAATGAAATAATCTTATTAAATATTTTCCCAAATATGTCACACATGAAATGCATAGAAATAGATAGGATCATGACAAAAAACTACCTTCCCTCAAAAATTTTCTCGGAACATATGATATATAATATTACATGTATTTAACACACAATGATATAAAAAAAAAATATGACAAAATATATGTATACAAAAAATGCATTGAGATTAATAAACCAACCTTATATGTACAATGAAGACAACTTCCCATATGTCCTATGACTATATAGAATCTACAAATAAGTTGCATCAAGTTTGGCATGACAAGTTATGTAGAGTAATATCAAACCTCATTTGAGACAGATCTAGACTTGTTCATATATATTGAGAGGGATAACACCATTCCATATTTTCAAACAATGTTCTCAGTAGGAACATCATATATAAACCCTTTATTTTTTGTGCTTTCCACCAGAGTCACCAAGTATCCATTATCAAATATTTGATCAACTCCTTTTGTCGTTGTTTGCCCAACATATTCCCTAGATCCACTTGAAGGAAAACAAAACATAAATTAATATTAAAAATACTTTCTAGATAAAACATATAACCTGGAGCAAGAATATAGAAAAAAATAGATTGAATATGGAAAAATGTTGGAGAGTTGTTTTGGTCTTCCTCAATTTTCATAATCTCACCTCCACAAAACTAATTGGGATCAACCATGTTATTCCTTTTTCTTTGTTGGCTGCTTTGGATCAACAAAAAATTGGCATGTGATACCATTGTTCATGGACTTAGTACAAGGACGGGAAGCAATAAATGGACCTAAACATATGTACATTTTCTAAGAAGCACAAGAAAAAATAGCATTCATATATAGTATTTCTAAATATATTTTCAAAGAAGAACAGGAAGTTGAAAAATAATTGTAGTTTTACCTATTTGATTATTAGAAGATGAATACCAGGAAGAGAAGAAAGTTTTCCCAGTGCTCCAAAGTAATGAACTTGCCCAAAGCGGTATAAAAGATCAATGTAATGTTCGCGAAGCACGAGTAGTTTATAATTGACCAAAGAATTTTTAAATTTGTTGCTATTTCCTTATATATTCTCCCTTTAATAACATATAGATAATTCATTTCCCATGAATAATGGAGCAAAGAGAAGAATACAACAAAAGAAAATTCCACATTATCAATACGAGTTAACATATGTAAAAAATAGATAGAATGTTCAACTACGCAACTAAGATCAATGCTTTAGCACCTATAAATAATTCATTTCCCATGAATAACAAAACAAAGAGAAAAACTTAACAAAGGAAATGTAACAAATTGTTAGGATATTCCGACACATAGGAAATAGTTAAGTATAACTTGGTCTAGTGTAGAGTTAGGTAAAGTGTGTTTCTTTACTATGCACTTTTGTAACATACAATCCATTGTTCAAGATATGTTCTAGACATGAAGCGATCCGACAGTTCATACTCTCCTCGGTATTACAGACACTTGATTCGTGGCTTAACACCAGATTGGTCCATGATCTCTATTTAAAGCGCATGGAGGGTGATTTGTAGGGTAACCATTCATGAGAGAAGCTTATGTAAATTTTCATTCTTTTATTAATATATTGCCTGAAGTGGCCACATTGACTCACACTGTGGACTGTTTCCCTCTTTGAGGGTTTTAATCATGTCAAGAATACTAGTGTATTGATCTGTGATCTATTTGTGAGAGGTGTCCTTTGGTGTTTTGTCTAAGGAACTTACCTTGTAAATTCCTACATGGTATTAGAGATATTTGAAGGCTGCATCTATTGGTGATCCAAATTTGAAGTCGGTGCAACTGCATCTGACTATTGGTTCTGACTGCTTTTGGGATGAGAGGATTGCTCTATTGTGTTAGGAGCATTTGTTCCAGTGAGGAACCCCTATCGTTTCATGACAAAAGGTTTCTAGTAGCCATAGCTACGTCATTTTTAAGATCTGGAGATATACAGTCTTTATTTGCAGTTCTAGCTATTCATCTCTCTGTTTATTTTGGTTTATTTAGCTGTCTATTTTTTATTATCGGATCTATACCTTTCATTTCTACGTATGCTCTTTGCTTTGTGACTCTATGCAATCTGGGAAAATCAGAAATAGAAAGGAATGATTTTTCTCATGCTAATGCTCTTTTCCACCGCCCCTTAGTGTGATCTCGGAAAATCAGAAACATTGAGTAAAATATTTAGTTTCTAGGTAAAGCTAACTTCAAGCCGTAAGGTTTGTTTTTTTTTTGTATGTCTGTGTTGGGTTTTGTGGTTTTTGTTTTGTAGGCAAAAAAGAGTTTTTTCAATTAAGCATGCACCCCAAAGCTTCAGTGAGTAAAAAAAAAAACCTTCCTCTTTTCCAAAAATTACTAACCTTTTAAACTATCTCACTTGGTCCAAAGTTACTTTATGAGAATTGAGGTCTTGAGTTCAAGTCTTTCTCTTTGTTGAGATACCTTTTCAAAAAGCACATGTAACTTATGTTTTAAAGTTACTTTATGTAAAATAGTTCTCTCCCATTATAAAAAGTGAGTCACTTATAATTCTAAAGTCTCTTTATCTTTTATTTAAGTTACAATTTAGTGGGTAGCTCAAAAAGTACCATTGTAAGAGTGACTTTCACTTATTTATAAAAGTGAGTCATATAATTTTTTTAATGTGAGCTAATTAGATTAAGTTTTGAAAGGGGGATAGATTTTTTTTTAAATATAGCATTATCATTCATTTCTGCACATTCACGCACTTCATCGGCATCTTCAACAACTTTTCTTCAAAAAGCCATAACTTCTTCATCCAGAAGTCATTTTCAAAGCCGTTTTTTTAATCAGCCCAATTTTTGAGATATTTCCATTGGAACACTTAGTTTCAACATCTATAGCTTCAGTTTCTATTAAAATGGAAAGTCCATACCAAGTTATTCTTGACCTCACTAACTGCTTCCAATGGTGGTCCTACATTGTGGATTTAATTAGTAGTAAAGGTCTTTACAGAATAGCCTCAGGCCAACAAACAAAACCGAAAGATGAAGATAAGGCAGCCACATGGGAAAATAGGAAATATCATGCACGTGGGTTGATAAGGATGTTTATCTGCTGAGACCTTAGATTCCATTTCATAGAAATTGATACTCCTAATGAAGCAATGGAACAGATCACTAAAGTTTTTGGAATTAAAAATGAAATTAGAGCTCATCAACTCGAAAATGAGTTTCTTACATACCCCAATAATTTTTCTTCCATTGAAGATTTCTTGTCCAAGTTCAAGACCCTTATACTTCTCTTGGATGTTGTTAAGTTTAAGAAAGAAGATGATATCCTTATCTATTCCATTCTTACTAAGTTGGGACTAGCCTACTCTGTGTTTGTTTCCACCTTCGATTATACTAGAGAAGCCTTTATTTCTCAAGGACAAGAATACAAGTCCCCCTCTTTTCATGCCTTTTGTGATTCTTTAATAAGAGAACAAGAAAAGCTCTTATATCTTGGTCTTCTTAATCTTGGAAACTCTTCTAAGAAGTCCTTAGCTACCCGACAGCAACCGAATTCAAAGAATCCTAAGAAGCAGTATACTAAAAAGAATGGTCCTAAACCAGTCAAGGGTCCTAGGAAATTTTAGTCTCAAAATGAAAAATCATTTCAACAAAACCATAAGTCAAATAAAAACAAAGGGAAGAACACTGATAGACATTGCCACTTTTGTAATCAAGATGATCACTTAGAATCCAAATGCTTTAAGAAGATGGAAGCCTTGGAAGCAACAATGAAGAAGCATAACATCCATTTGGAAAATTCTTCAACTTCAACTTCATCTTTAGGAATAACACTTTCTGCATGTGGTTGTCAAGCATCTCGGTTTGGTTATGCACTAATGTATCTTCTTCTTCTCATTCTCATGAGTGACTCGTTGATTCTAGAGCTTCTTATCACATGGCCAAAAACAAATCCATGTTTTCTTCTTTAAATGATTGTAACACAAAAAATATATATGTTGGTGATGATAGATCGTTAGTGTTGTAGGGACTGGAAATGTTAATCTAAACAATGGTCAATTTAATGATGTATTATGTGTTCCAACCTTATCCTGCAACCTTCTATCCGTATATCAGATAACTCATTCAAGTGAAGGTAGAATCATTGAATTTTCACCTCACAATGCTGTCATTAAGGAACTAAGAGATCCTAGACAGATCTTAGCTACTGGAATTGCTAATGATTCTAAAAGGTTGTATAAGTTTAACAACATTGGGTCATCAAATCTTCCCTCGGTATTTGTTTCTCATAATGATGAAGTGAGCAAACTTTTGCATGACCCATTTGGTCACTTAAACTATCGCTCCCTTCAGAATCTATGCAAAGAAAATATGGTGACAGGTTTTCCAATGGTATCTTACAGAGATGGTGTTTGTTCAAGATGTGTACTCAGAAAACATCATTGGGATAGTTTTGAAAAACATGCCTCTCGGCATGCCTGAGCCCCCTTATAGCTTGTGCATAGTGGTTTATGTGGTCCACTTATAGTTGTTTCATTCTCTGGCTACAAGTATTTCTTAACTTTCATTGATGATTTCTCTAGACGCACTTGGGTATACTTCTTAAAACTCAATAGTGAAGTATTTAACATGTTCTTGGCCTTTAAGGTATTTGTTGAAAAATAATCTAGACATCAAATTCTTAAGCTAAGATTTGACGATGGCAGAGAATATGTTAACAAAAAATTCATCAACTTTTTCACTGAGAATGGAATTCAAATGCAACATATTGTTCCATATACTACACAACAAAATGGTGTAGTTGAAAGGAAGAATTGCACCTTAAAGGAAATAGCTAGTTGTATGCTTCAACCTAAAGGACTTAGTCTTAATTTTTGGGAAGAAGCAATTAATTGTACAAATTACATAATAAATCACACTCCTACTAAGGTTTTAAAGAATACCACTCTAGAAGAATCATGGAGCTCAATTAAACTAGATGTAAGTCACTTTCGAGTTTTTGGATGTGAAGCATGGGCCCATATTCCAAATGAGAAACATACATATTTAGAACCTAAGAGTGAAAAATGTATTTTTGTTCGATATTCTAAAGATGTCAAAGGATATAGACTTATTCCACCTAAGTCCAAAAATGTTATCATTAGAAAAGATGTAAATTTTATTGAAAATATATCAGCCTATGAGCCTAGTTCAGTAGATGTGCCACCTCTCTCTATCCCTTCTACTTATGAAAATATTTCTTCTTCAGATGATGACAATGAGGATGAAAATCCTCCCCCACCTTCTCAAGATTCTCCTTTAGCTCCTAAGCTTCCTAGATGGGTACGTGCTACTCGGGATGCAGCAGGTCCTCTTGTCGGTGATCCTATAGGTCAACAACGTATACATTCTCAGTTCGATAAAGCCTCTTCTTTACTGGCTCAAGCTTTAGTAAATTATGATCTTGGCGCCTTTGCGGAAGCTTCAGGCCATCCAAATTAGGATGCAGCTATGAATGAAGAATATCGCTCATTATTGGCAAATGATACATGGGATCTTGTTCCTCTTCCAAAGGGATGAAAACTTGTTAGATGCAAATGGGTTTATAAAACCAAGTATGGAATAGATGGAAAAGTTGATAAACATAAAGCTTGTCATGTTGCTAAGGGTTTTTCACAGGTTGAAGGCATTGACTATACTGAAACCTTCTCCCCTGTTGCCAAAATGAAGTCTATCCACCTTATTCTTTCCCTTGCTACATCTTTCAAATGGGAAGTCCATCAGATGGATGTTAAATTTGCCTTCTTGCATGGGGATTTGCATGAAGAAATCTATATGTGTTAATTTTAGGTATGTTCTAAGCTTAGAGCAACATATTGCATTTTTCATAGTTAGCTCAATATATTTTCCAGATTAGTAATCACATCACATTAAAGTAAACTATAGATAGAACATAAAAATAAATTGCAGAAGACAAGCCGAGATAAGAGGACACAATATGTGGCACTAGGTAGGGACAAACTGCAATGTGGGGAAACCCATGATAAATTCTTCATATATGTTCTTCAATAGTTCAACAAAGAGAGAGAGAGAGAGAGTATGTTTACAATAGAAGTCAACACTTTGAATTATCTAGATAAGAGCATAGATCATCTCTAAGAAGATGATACATGAGATTAGTTGAAGACATGCTACTTCAAATAATTCTCCAAGGTGACTTATTCACCTCTCGTTGTGCTGCATTTCGTCATCATGGTGCACCTCACCACACTACACCATGCTACACCCATCATCACTATGCTGCATCTCATCACGCTTCATTAATCATGATTGTACCCATCAATGTACTGCATTATGTGCCATTGCTGCACCATGTTGCCATGCTGACCTATGCATTGGTTGCACCTTTCTTGCTTTTTGTCCCTTGCTTGCCTGTTGTTTGTAGCATGCTTCTTGTCCTTACCATGCTTGTTCTCGCATGCTAGTTGTCCCTTGCATGCTAGCTGTAACATTGCATGTTTTGTGTATTTGCTGCTAAGTACGATACAACTGTACCAATGTTAGTTAGTTGTCCCTTGCATGCTGCTCTCCTTCAGAGGCAGATGCTACGGTTGCTTCGACAGTTCTGGTAGTTCCACCTGTTCCCTACAATTCCAACAGTTCCCAGCAATTCTAGTAGTTTCGGTTGTTCTCGGCAGTTTCGGTAGTCCCTGCAGTCCCAAAAATTCCTGCTTTTCCAACATTTCCAGCTTTTCTGGCAGTTTTAGCTTTTTCATTATTTCCAGCTTTTTCAGAATTTCTGGCTTTTCCAACTTTTCTTGCATTTCTGGCTTTTTTGGCTTTTCTTGGCTTCTATGACATTTTCGGCTTTTCTAGCTTTTCTGGCTTTTCCGGAATTTCCATCTTTTCCGGCAGTTTCGGCTTTTCCGACAGTTCCGGATTTTTCGACAGTTCTAGCTTTTCTTGCTTTTCTGGTAGTTTCAGAATTTTTGACATTTTCGGTAATTACGGCTTTTCCAGTAGTTGTGGCTTTTCCTGCAGTTTTGGCAGTTCCCACTTTCTGCCAGTTCCAGCTTTTCTGACAGTTTTGGCATTCCAGAATTTCCTGTAGTTCCAGATTTTCCAGCAGGATCGGCTTTTCTGACTTTTCCCACAGTTCCAGCTTTCTGCCCTCTGGATCAGGGCAACATTATTCCATAGGATCTCTCCTCCTACTAAAACCCAAAGACAAGTAGAGAGAGGAAGAGATCCCAAGTGTGTTGAAATGACTTGAAGGCCACCTCTATTTATAATAAAACATTGAGCACATGTGGGGTTTATTTGGTTGCTGGCCAACCTTGATGAATTGTCTTATAATGCAAATAAATTCATAACTCCATGAATACTTATCGGAATAAGATGACCTTTAGATCAATTGTACACCTCTTGATAAGAGGGATACAAGAAAAATATCGGTTACCATAAATAAGATGACCCACATGGATTTTTTCCCTAGTTGCTAGTTTTAACAATCCCTCTCAACTAGAGAGAACACCATCCATTGATCCGTATGTCCGACTGTACTATCTTTGCCATCAGTGCCCTATACTACTCTGCTCTACTGAGATCTGCTTTCCTTTTCTCTGCTCTACAGAACCATGAAGAAGAAGAAATGATCGAGAATGTCTCATACCATTCTTTACTAACCGGAAGTCAGTTTCATTTGAGGAGAGTGTGTCACATCACTCTTACCGGCCCAAAGTCAGTTCTGTTGATGCCAGATCAATATCACAAGAGAGTGTCGCAGACCACTCATACTCATCCCAGATTAGTTTCATTGATCCCAAATCAATGTCACAAGAGAGTATCTCAAACCAGTCATACTGATCCCAGATTAATGTCACAAGAGAGTTTCTCAAACCACTCATACTGATCCCATATCAGCTTTACTGATCCCAGATAAATGGATGTCATCCTAGCATAGGGAGTATTATAGATACAACAATGCGTCCATCGATTGTACTCCTATGGTCCCTATCCTCATCTCCCTGCTCATTGATTAGATGAGAGGTACTTCCCATGAGTCTTAGACTACATGGGTAGGATGCCTCGATAGGAGAACTAATCATCATGTCCAAAGGAGAATGAATCATCCTGTCAGTGGAAGCCACAAAGAACTAATCATCCTGGCCCACAGGAGAACTAATCATCCTATTCCACAGTCGCCATGGAGAACAAATCATCCTGGCCCATAGGAGAAGTAATCGTCCTGTTCCATAGTTGCCATGGAGATCAAATCATCCTGGCCCATAGGAGAACTAATCATCTTGTTCCATAGTTGCCACAAGAGAACTAATCATCTTGGCCCACACAAGAACTAATCATCCCGTTCCATAGTTGCCACAGGAGAACTAATCATCCTGTTCATAGCGCACCACTAGGGGAGGGTGAGTCGCCCTGTGGTCGTATGTTACTCCAGTAAGTACCCCAAGCCCCCTAGAGCTCCCAGAGTTGAATGCATGCAACATGCAGGACCCTTATAAGAAGGTCTCTCAAGGACTCCAAGTCGTTCGGGAAAGTCACAGATTTGACCTTTCTTCGAGGCTTTGACAAAATGTCTGCGACCTGTACATCAGTCTCAATGTGATGGAGCCTCTTCGCTCATCGACTTACCATATTGCAGATAAGGAAGTATATGATCTCTATCCTCTGGAGGAATCATCAAATATAGGATTCCTCAATAATTGAACCCCCCCTCGAGTTGTTACATAGAACCACAGTGGTATTCATCATGTGTACAAACAACTCACTTAAGAGCTTCTCCAACCATGAGGCTTCACACGAGATCATACTCGTAGCTATGTATTCGGTCTCGGAAATTCTTATAGAAACCGACTTCTTCTTCCTGCTCATCCATGATACCAAAGCAGAATCCAAAGAGAAGCAGGACCAAGAAGTGTTCTAGTGATCCTCCACACTACCTGCCTAGTCAACATTTGAATAATCATGTAGTTTCATATTTCTGGCAGTGTATCTCAATCCATGAGAGATTGTGCCTTGAAGATATCTCAGAAGATTCTTGGCACCAATCCAGTGAGGCTCAACCAAATATGAGCTCACCATGCTAACTGCAAAACATATGTCTCGATGGAAGTTCACCAATAACATAAAAGTGAATGAATTTATGAAACTTAGAGGCATTTCCTAAATATGGTCCAATATCACTACCATATAACTTCTGAAACTTAAGATCCTCGAGGTAGTCACAGGCTTGTAGTTTATCATTCCACATTTAGAATTCAACTCCCTCTTACTTCTGCAAATGATAGGGTCTGCACCTGTCAGAAATAGGTCATCCTCTTAAGGTGTCAGTATGAGAGGTCTATCATCCACAACCTTCGGTAATGGTTTGGATCGGTTTTACTCCTAGTGAATCTTAGCTTCATCAGACAGCTATCAATCCTCTCATACTATGCCTGGGGTGTTTTTCTTCAAGACATAGAGGGATTTCTTCCACCTGTATACATGAGATTCCTGATCATGAATCACAGACTCCTCGAGTTGTTCCAAACCTGTGGACTTGCTGCATGAGGGGAATGGTCCCCTTATAAGATTTTCATTCGGTACATCTCAAACATGTACTTTCATGTTCTACTTGAATTCAAACATCCCTATCACCATTTGATTCACATCAGGTAGGGCCCCATAGGTAGACCTCTAGTGTTATAGATGCGATATGTCAATTGACATGATCCCCAATGGACCATATTGCAACTTGATAGAAATTTCCAACCCTGAACCCATGAGAAAAATCATATTTGAAAATTATATTGTTTAACACATACCTTTCCATCAATGAATGATAGCATGAAACCTTTGACTTCTATTTCTGAGATGGACACCAGGTTCTTGCGATCAGGTACATAAAAGAGATTTTGTAAATGAATCGAGCTACCATTATTCAATTGAGAGTTAGCATTCCCTACACCTTTTCTGGGATAGGTGGCATCAGCTCCATCTATAGTCCCACAATTGTTTCCATCTCTACCAAATTAGAGGGTGCACCCATCTATCTGATGAAGTGCCTTGAAGCACTACAATCTATAAGCTAGATTCCCAAAGAATCTAAAGAAGAGTGCTAATACAAGATAACACTTCTTTATCTTATCAGAAACAACATTTGATTCTTCATATCTGGGGTTCCTTTCTTTCTATGAAGAGTAAGCCATTTCTTTGATGACTTGTGTTATCACTCAGAATTTTCTCAAGGTTAAATAAAGAAATTTCCGAGGTAACCACAAACCAACTTTTAAGTACAAAATCTAGCCAATCGTACTTAGAGAGGGCTCTCTCTTTGCGATTTAGCTCTGTTTTGTGAGATAGTAGGCTAGTTATGGAAGCTTGGGGGGTTTTGATTTTGTTTGGTGGTGGAATTCAGGAGTATATGGATAGAATGAGGTATTTTAGGCCATTGGGCTATGGATTCAACTGAATATGGCTTAACTGAATCAGGTTGATTCAACAAAGGAGGGCTTCATAGGGCAAGATAGCTAAACAAAATACAAATGATAGCTTAAAGGGGTGAAATGGTCTTGAAAGGGAGGAAGGGCAATTAAGAATCCCTCAAAAAAGTTCAAGATGAGGGAAAGTGGGTGCTCATTAACAAAAAGAAATTAAGAATTATTTGTTAAATGGTCATAGTGATAAACTAAAAAGCAGAGAGCAATTAAGAATTTCATACCTATGATAGCTTAGAAGAAAACATTAAGAATATAAATGATTTTAAAGACAGAATGCAGTAAAGCTATTTTTCAAATATACTTTTTCATTTATCATTCAGATATGGAACACATATGAATATTTAAACAAGAAAACTATAAAAACATAAGATATAGAATACTTATTTGTTTCTCGTTTGACATAGAAATCCTATAAAAGTCCTTTGCTTTATTACTTTGTCCAACCAGCCATACAATAGTTGTTCAATAGCACTTCTATTCCAAAGTAAAGAGTCTACAAAAATGTCTAAGAATCCACACAAAATACTTCAAATGAAGAAGTATTTATACTAATTGTAAACTGAAGTATCTTGAAAAAAATATCAAGATTGGTTTACAAATATCTCTAACTGTTTTACAATAATAGAACTTAAATAAAGGACATTCAAAACTAATGAATATATTTGGTAGGATTACTATGGATTTATAGTGACAAAGAAGAGAATGTCAAATTTTATAGCAACCCTTAGTTGATGATGAGGCATCCCAGTCACTAACTGCATCCTTCCTTTGTGCATTCTACCCTAGAAATTCTGCAAGATTAGGGTCCAATGATACGCTTGTATATCTCAATCCGTGATATATATGTAGCATGTGAAAGAGCTTTTTGTAAATAAGGAAGTTTTTGAGATAAACCTCTCTCATTTTCCCAAAATTCAGCTCCAGCGGTTCACACAATTCTTTGCAAAAAGATGTCAAAAACAGGACTTTGCACAAACTCAAAAATAGGGTATCAAGACATGCACTTATCTCCCTTTTGGTAATACTTGTGTAATAAGTGAGATAGGTTTTTGTAAATTAGATTGTTAGGAACAAAAATCTACTCAAGTTGCTAGCAATACTTCTTGGATTGGCCACAATAGTTTCTGCAAAACTATGCCTCAAACAAGAAATTTTTGAAGAATGTACCATTTTTGCTCTGGTTTCATCTTTTAACCTTAAATTCCTTTCAACTGTTTTTCATTTTTACTTTGGATAAACTTCATTGTAGCTAGTGAAATTTTTTTGATATTTTTTAACCCTTTATGTCTTCATGTTTACTTTTACTTTTTACTGTTTACTTTTTTACTTTTACTGCTCTGTTTTTCATCTGTCTTCACTTTGACATTAATTTATATGCTCTGTTTTCTAATGGTCTTCCCTGTTGTTTATCTTCATGCTAGATGATTTACTTGACTTTTTCTTCAATCTGATACTCTTTAATCCTGATACACTTTTATTGTTCTTTACTATGTCCTTTTACCTTCCATTTCTATTTGAATAGATTTGATAACAATGTCGGAGTAAACAGGTTTTATGACTAGTATTAAGACTGTTTATCCAAGGCTACAATATCTTTATTACCTATTATGGAGCAACTGGTAATGGTGTGCTAGTTGACTTAGAAGCACACCATGGACTGGAGTGGCGTTGGGCAGCAACTTTCAGGGTGGTTGATGGTTTTGGGTATGAGTTGGTAATTTTCTATGTACTAGTTGCATGCATGAGTTTTTCAGAATAAGGAAGAAAAATGGATTAACTTTGTTTTTATGCAAAGCCAAAGTTTTTGGCGAGTTTCGTGACATAGATGGGTTACATTAGTGGGGGTGACTTGACATTTTGTTGTTAGCGGGAGGCGGTAAGCGGGTTTCATTTCACCGCTCATGGAGGATAACTGATATTTGGGGGGAGCTGTGCGATTCCATACATTGCTTGATACGTAGCATCGACACTGTCCACAAAACTGCTTACATCGCACACTAAAAATCAACCAAAAGGCCTGCATGATATGAGCAAGGGCCGTTGGATCTAAAGGGGCCAATCGGATGATAGTCGGGGTAATGACATGACTGATGTATAATAGGGGCGAGCCCGATATTAATTAAAAGACTTAATCATATCGGTTGCGATTTGATTGGTTGTTGAGTTATTAATTAGTCCTGATGACTTAATTAATTCTCTTTAGCATGGTGGCGAGGTCGGGTTCTTAATTAACTATAGATTAGCTAATTAATCATATTTATTATTTGATTTACGGTTATATTTAACCATCAGGGTGGGATATGTAATTTATTGGGTTTTTAATAATAATACAGGTAATGGGTGTTATATTTTCGAGAGTTAAATAATACAAATTAAAAGTTAATATGACTTTGTGGAAATTCAACATGCGCTAAGATAAAACATTTTCGAAAGTATATTTCATCATATAATATTTATAACTTAGGCTAAACGAATATGAGAGTTTATATGGAGAATGTTTTAATTTCCCTAAGTAAAATAGTATTTTACTTGAGAAAATATTTATAAAGGGAGTGAGTGACTTTATGAAGGGGTAATTGTTGAGGAAGGGGATTTAAGTACTTTAGGTATTTCAAATTATTGGGCTGAGGTTCCAGTCCTTCCAATAGTCAGAGAAATGCTCTGAGCCCCTTTAACTTGTTCATAGGTATCTTTAGCACTTCGGGAATTAGTGAAAATTTTAGGGGAAATGAGTAGGGAGGTTAATTATTTTTGACTTTGAGTGTTGATGTGCCTTCCATGTGATACATGCCTTGTCCAAGTGATGAAAGAAAAAAATTTAAGCATTAACTTAACCATTCATCACACATGATTTTGCAACCATCCATTTACTTACCCTACCTACTTATCTTATCATTTTTACTTCTTTATTAGGGTGCAGTTAAACTGGCAAACCCTTATCAAACTTTATTTTCTTTTACAATGAGTATCCTAACTATGTCTAACCTTATTACAGCCAAGGGCTCAGATTAAACTGTTGAGCTCCTTTTATTTACTCTACCTATCTACTGATCTTCCAAGATTAAACTGTTTGGTCAGATATTTATTCTCTATTTCTACAACATGAAATTGGAAATATGAACTACTCAAGCTTAAACTCTTTGACTATTCATGAATTGTGGCATAGGTGACAAGCTACACACAATTTTTTATTATAAAAAAGTAAAAAGGTAGTGGGATTTAGACTTGCACACTTTCATGGTCTTTCTCTTTTTTTGGGGGTTCATTTTCTTTCCTTTTATGACCTTTTCTTTATTCTTTTCACCCTTTTATTCTTTTTCTAGGGCATACCCTCTTTACATTTTATTTATTTATTTTTTTTATATTTTAGAAATATGGAAAAAATTTGCAACAAGCGAAGGTATTTAAGTATTTCAAAGCTAAACCAAGTCAGTCATGATATATGACACCTATTAGTATAGGAACCTAATAGCGGCTTCACTTGGGGATGGTGTTTCCTTGTGAAATGTCAAGAACACCATCGACTAGTAGCCTGATCCATTGGGCCATTCCCACACATGTGTATGCTCTGTTGTATAATCTTTTGACTGAAAATCTTGAACTAAAATTGTAGCCTTTTCTGCAAACTGGAATCTGATCTAACATAAAGTTGCTGCTGAAAAATGAATGCATTCAAACTAAAATCCTACCTACTTACTCTAATCAGCTTTCTAGCTACTGGTTAGGTAAAATGAAACAACCAATGCAACCACTCAAGTATTATATATACATTGGTGACTTTCGTTGCCTGTGCTTGTTGGTAGTTAAAATTGAGATCTTAAAATCAGATATAGCTTTGTTAACCTTTGAGAAGATCAGGAAATTCCTAATTTCCTTTGTTGACTCTAGAAACTGTACAAAAGGATCTTGTAAAATATATAGACTATTCTTGAATTGATTCAAACAACTGTACATTTGTTGTGTATGGTCTGCATGCCATGAAACGGAAACAATACCTTCATCTTTATCACCCTACAGACTTTCAGATGAGCTTTGTGATGATATTTCTACTGATTGTAATGTCTGTCTAGTGAAACCATTATCATCTTGATTTTGACTCTCATAGTTTGTTAATGGAGAGAAATTATGATTGCATTCATCATCCAACCTATCAACTATTGGATCATGAAGAACTTAGAAGGA
The DNA here is from genome assembly GCA_031772625.1 of Pinus tabuliformis. NCBI lineage: Eukaryota > Viridiplantae > Streptophyta > Pinopsida > Pinales > Pinaceae > Pinus > Pinus tabuliformis. The sequence goes on along the minus strand of CM062820.1, from coordinate 1,387,112,424 downwards.
TTGTTGTAACTTATTACATATAGGTTCAAATGGAACTTCATAGATTTCTACAAGCTGCTACTCCTTTTTCTTTAAAACTTTTATACCACATTTCCATTAAAAATTGAAATGATTCAAAACATAGAGGCAGGGAATCATCTTGGATCATTTGATCATATGTTCCAACTTCCAAGTCTTCTTTTGTAACTTGACATTCAATGGAATTTTGGGGCTGCAAATCTAGATATGAGAAGTCTTGAATAAGGATTTTATTGCCCTCTAGATAGTTAATATCAAAACTTGTTGAAATTTGATTTCTATTTGCATAATAGTTATCTTTGATAAATTGAAATGAGGCAAAACAAAATGGTGAAGTTCCTTCACTGTTTTCAAAATTTGCTGCACTTTCCTCCTCATTCTCATAGTTGAAATGAACTAGCTGATCACTATTTTCAAGTTGCTGAACCTGAACATTGTTATTCCTCAAATTAGTTTCTGATTCGTCTACATGGTTAATTTGGATTTGAGAAAGATAATAATTATTATATTGATTAAGCTTAGGCACGTCATCATAAGAAGTAATGTCACCTAACATACATATTAGATCATGAGATTGCTCCTCCACATATTGCTCTATGAATCTATCTTCTGATCTATGGTAGATTGAGTTGGTAGAAATTTTTTCATGAATATCAACCTTTCCCTTTTGTGAAATAAATGTGTCATGGTGATTTTGAGCAAAAAGATTCATTTTTCATGGTGATCTTCTATATCATTTCCTTTGTTTTCTTTATCAAAATGTTGATTTTTTCATCTTTTTCTATTTTCAACTTTTCTCTTCTAATTTGCAGATTGACTTCTACATCTACTACCATGTTTTGCATCTATTCTAGTGTTGAGGGGTTTCTTTATCTTAGATGAAATTCTATCTCTGAATCAAATTCTCTAGGATAATGCAAAAGAGTTGAACCAAGGGGAGGTCTTATATTTAATGGTATTGAATAATAGATTTGATTAAATCTATCTGAAAATTGTTGTATTGTTTCATTTGGCTATCTTTTTAACTGATTATATTATTCTATGATAATAAGAATATTGAATTTAATTATCCATCTATCAAGGAAGAGTTTAAGAAACTTCTTGAGATTTGAGATGCTTGACTCAGACAGGGTTTTGAACCAACTCTTGACTTTTTCTTGCAAAGAACGAGAAAAAAACCTAATACTGACATCTTCTTCATCTACTTCAAATAAGTTAAGATAATCTTCAAAAGCTTGAATATGTTTTTGGGCAGTGATACCATTCTCTCCATCAAACCTAGGGAGGTGCTTAGGATAATCGTTAGGGAAAGCATGGAGTGTAGGAGGTAAAATGAGTGGTTTATATCTATCAATAACTTTATGAGGTACTGGAATATGTATAGGGATTGTATGATCAGTCTTAATTTTTGGATTCTCCTCAATTGGAAAATGATCTTCATAAGAATTAGAAGAATGTTTCTCAAATGTGTAAGAATATTTTATATCTACATTTTTCAAAGGGAAATAATAAAAATTAAATCTAAAATATTCTCTAGAATACAATATACATTGAAAAAATTTATCAATGAGAAAGAACATAATGTCTTGGATAACAATCCAACTTAAAAGCTTGATCTTTTCACACAGTTCTTTCAGGTTCATTTCTCCAGTGGAGTCTTTATTGTTAAATTGACTTGGAGTCACCAGGTGGATGATTCTAACCTTTGTGTGTCTGATCATTGTCCACCATCATAGATCAGATCTAAACCTATAAAACAATTCTGAAGAAAATGTTAGTTCTTCCCCAGCGGAGTCGCCACTATGTTTTCACTCAGAATTTTCTCAAGGTTAAAGAAAGAAATTTTTGAAGTAACCACAAGCCAACTTGTAAGTACAGAATCTAGCCAATATGTACTCAGAGAGGGCTCTCTCTTTGTGATTTAGCTTTGTTTTGTGAGATATTAGGCTAGTTATGGAAGCTTGGGGGGTTTTGATTTTGTTTGGTGGTGGAATTTAGGAGAAGATGGATAGAACAATGTATTTTAGGGCATTGGGCTATGGAGTCAACTGAAGATGGCTTAACTGGATCAGGTTGATTCAATAAAGGAGAGCTTCACAAGGCAAGATAGATAAACAAAGTACAAATGATAGCTTAAAGGGGTGAAATGGTCATGAAAGGGAGGAAGGGAAATTAAGAATCCTTCAAAAAAGTTCAAGATGAGGGAAAGTGGGTGCTCATTAACAAAAATCAATTAATAAATCTTTGTTAAATGGTCACAGTGATAAACTAAAAAGCAGGGAGCAATTAAGAATTCCCTACCTATGATATCTTAGAAGAAAACATTAAGAATATAAATGATTTTAAAGACAAAATGCAGTAATGCTCTTTCTGAAATATACTTTTTCTTTTATCATTGAGATATGGAACACATATGAATATTTAAACAAGAAAACTGTAAAAACATAAGATATAGAATACTTATTTGTTTCTCGTTTGACACAGGAGTCCTGTAAAAGTCCTTTGCTTTATTACTTTGTCCAGCTAGCCATACAATGGTTGTTCAATAGCACTTCTATTCCAAAATAAAGAGTCTATAGAAATGTCTAAGAATCCATACAAAATACTTCAAATGAAGAAGTATTTATACTAATTGTAAACTGAAATATATTGAAAGAAAATCAAGTTTGGTTTACAAATATCTCTAAATGTTTTACAATAATAGAACTTAAATAAAGAACATTCAAAAATAATGAATCTATTTGGCACTATTTATATGGATTTATAGTGAAAAAGAAGAGAAAGTCGAATTTCATAGCAACCGTTAGTTGATAATGAGGCATCCCAGTCACTAACTGCATCCTTCGTTTGTGCATTCTGCCCTAGAAATTCTCCAAACTTAGCATCCAATGGTACAATTGTATATCTCAATCCGTGATAGATATTTAAAATGTGAAAGAGGGTTTTGTAGATAAAAATGTTTTCTAGATTAACCTCTCTTTGTTTCCAAAAAATCAACCGCATCCGTTCACAAGGTTCTCTGTAAAAAGATGTCAAAAATAGGACTTTGCACAAACTAAAAAATAGGCTGTGAAGACATGCACATATCTCCCTTTTGGTAATACCTGTATAAAATATGAGATAGGTTGTAAATTAGCCTATTAGGAATGAAAAATCCTCTGGTTTTTTAAAATATTTCTTGCATTGGCCACAATAGTTTCTGCAAAACTATGACTCAAACAAGAAATTTTTGAAGAATGTACCATTTTTGCTCTGATTTCATCTTTTAACCTTAAATTCCTTTCAACTGTTTTTCACTTTTACTTTGGATAAAATTCATTGTAGCTGGTGAGAGTGTTTCCATCTTTGTTTAACCCTTAATGTCTTCATGTTTACTTTTACTTTTTACTGTTTACTTTTTACTTTTACCGCTCTGTTTTTCATCTATCTTCACTTTGACATGAATTTATATGCTCTGTTTTCTAATTGTCTTCCTTGTTGTTTATCTTCATGCTAGATGATTAACTTGACTTGGTATTTCATCTGATACTGTTTAATCCTAATACACTTGGACTATTCTTTATTGTGTCCTTTTACCTTCCATCTCTATGTGAATAGATTTGATAACAATCTCGGAGTAAACAAGTTTTATGACTAGTATTAAGACTATTTATCCAAGGCTGTGGTCTTTTGATTACCTATTATGGAGCGACTGGTAATGGTGTACTGGTTGACTTCGAAGCACATCATGGACTGAAGTAGTGTCGAGCAACAACTTTCAGGGTGGTTGATGTTTTTGGGTATGGGTTGGTCATTTTCTACGTACTAGTTGCGTGCATGAGTTTTTCAAAATAAGGACAAAAAATGGATTAACTTTTTTTTTATGCAAAGCCAAAGTTTTTGGCGGGTTTCGTGACACAGACGAGCTACGTTAGCAGGGGTGACTTGACATTTTTTCATTAGCGGGAGGTGGTAAGTGGGTTTCATCGTATCGCTTATGGAGGGTAACTCGTATTTGGGGGGAGCCGCATAATTCCATACATTGCTCGACACATAGCGTCAACACTATTCACAAAACTTCTCACATCGCATGCTAAATGTCGACCAAAAGGCCCACATGATATGAGTGAGGGCCGTTGGATCTAAAGGGTCCGATCGGACGGTAGTCGGGGTAATGACATGACTGATGTATAATAGGGGAGGGACTGATATTAATTAAAAGACTTAATCATATCGGGGGCGATTTGATTTCTCACTGAGTTATTAATTAGTCCTGATGACTTAATTAATTCTCATAAGCATGGCGAGTAGGTCGGGTTCTTAATTAACTACATATTAGCCAATTAATCCTGTTTATTATTTGATTTATGGTTATATTTAACCATCGGGGTGGGATATGTAATTTATTGGGTTTTTAATAATAATACAGGTAAGGTGTGTTTTATTTTCGAGAGTTCAATAATCCAAGTTAAAAGTTAATATGACTTTGTGGAAATTCAACATGTGCTAAGATAAAATGTTTCCGAAAATATATTTCATCATATAGCATTTATAACTTAGGCTAAATGAATATGAGAGTTTATATGGAGAATGTTTTAATTTCCCTAAATAAAATAATATTTTACTTAGGAAAATCTTTATAAAGGGAGTGAGTGACTTTATGAAGGGGTAATTGTTGAGGAAGGGGACTTATTCACTTTAGGTATTTCAAATTATTAGGCTGAGGGTACCGTCCCTCCAATAGTCAAAGAAATGCTGTGAGGCACTTTAACTTGTTTATAGGTACCTTTAGCACTTAGGTAATTAGTGAAAATTTTAGGGGAAATGAGTAGGGAGGTTAATTATTTTTGACGTTGAGTGTTGATATGACTTCCATGTGATACATGCCTTGTCCAAGTGATGAAAGAAAAAAATTTAAGCATTAATTTAACCATTCATCACACATTATTTTGCAACCATCCATCTACTTACCCTACCTACTTATCCTATCAGTTTCAATTATTTTTTAGGGTGCACTTAAACTTGCAAGCCCTTATCAAACTTTCTTTTGTTTTACAATGAGGATCCTAACTAAGTTTAACCATATTACATCCAAGAGCTTAGATTGAATTGTTGAGCTCCTTTTATTACTCTACCTATCTGTTGACCTACCAAGATTAAATTGTTTGGTCAAATCTTTATTCTCTATTTCTACAACATGAAATTGAAAATATGAAGTAGTCAAGCTTAAACTATTTGACTATTCATGAATTGTGGCATAGGTGACAAGCTACACACAACTTTTTACTATACAAAAGTAAAAAAGTTTCTGATAGATTTTTCGGCGAAAATCACATGATAAACCATTTGTCGACGCGTTTCGAACCAACCAGTGTGGTTCATTGTCAGGACAAGTTGAAAAAACAGATCCAGCTTCGCATGTTAAATAGTTAGAGCAGAGCCACCAACGGTTAGCTGGGCCAAAAAATTCACATAAGACCACGGTCAAATTTAGTTATATTAGGTGTAAAATTATATATATATATATATATATATATATATATATATATATATATATATAAATGAAAATATATAAAATAATTATAATTGTTATTTTTATTTAATAATTAAAACTAAAAGGAAAGTAGTTAACTAACGGACCAACCCTTATATTATAAATATATTAAGGGTTATGAAAATATATTAAAGGGATATTTAGTTAGAAAAAATCAAATAAATAAATAGTAAAGATAAAAACAAAAAATAAAAATAAAAATAAAAATTAAAAACGAATAAAATAATTATAATTGGTATCATTATTTATTACTTAAAACCAAAAGAAGTTATATACTTTACCATCCCTTATTTTGTAAATATATTAATGGGTTATGTAAAATATTAACGGGTTATTTAGTTAGCATTAATAAATAAATAATTTAGAACAAGAGAAAACAAATCTAGTTAGTAAATAAATAAAACAAATAAAATAAATAATAAAGAACAAAAAATAAATAAAAATAAAATTAATTAATTAAATAAATAGAAAAATATGTAAAAAAAATAAATAAATAAAAATAAAAAATTCCAGTAAATAAAAATAATAATAATAATAATAATAAAAATACAAACAAACTATAAATATATAAAAATAATTAAAACAGGTATTATTAGTTAGATGAAAGGTATAATACTAAAGGACCATACATTATAATATATTAATGGGTTATTAAGATGAAATAAAGTTAGAATTGATAAATGAATTAGAACATGAAATAAACATTAAGTAAAACAAACAAATAAATAAATAAATAAAAAAAAAAAAAATAAATAAAAAAATAAAAATTTTCTTTGATAAAAAATAAATAAATAAATAAATAAAATAAATAAATAAATAATATATATATATATATATATATATATATATATATATATATATATATATATATATATATATATATATATATATATATATATATATATATATATATAAATAATAAACATAAAAATAGTAATAAAATAAGAGACAAGAAAAACGACTAAGAAGAGAGTGCTGGGACCCAGCACCTACTAATTTTCCAACCATCATCTCTATTGAGATTGCTTGGTCTCTTTTCAATCTCAAGAGCTTCCCTAAATTTCCGATGATGGAAATGAGAAACCTTAGCAATAACACTAGCCTCCTCAATGCAAACATGATGATTGGTTTTTTCTACATGCCCAGCTAAAGTGGAAGACTTAGCTCTTCTATGCTTAAGGTCAGCAACATGCTCACTTATCCTTCGATTAATGGAGCGACCAGTCTCACCAATATAGGGGGTCCCACAGGAGCAAGGGATAATATAAACCCCTTTCATATCTTTGGGGTCAATAGGATCCTTTACTGATCTGAGGGACGAACGAATGGTGTTAAGGGGCCTAAAGGTCACTGGGACACTATGCATCCTGAGAATTCTAGCAACCTTATCATTTAGACTTGCACACTTTCATGGTATTTTTCTTTTTGTTGGGGTTCATTTTCTTTCCTTTTTTGACCTTTTCTTTATTCTTTTTACCCTTTTATTCGTTTTCTAGGGCATACCCTCTTTACATTTTTTAATCTTTTATTTTTTAAAAATATGGAAAACATTTGCAACAAGCAAAGGTATGTACATATTTCATAGCTAAACCAAGTAATTCATGATATATGACACCTATTAGTATAGCAACCTAACAACCTACATTACCTCTCATTCCTTTGATCATTGAAGATGTCCCTTGAATGATTGTTATCATCATCAAGTGATGTCTCCCTACTATTCAAACACTCCTTCACATAATGGCTGAATTTATTGCAACCAAGGCATCTCCCTTTCCTTCCACCCTTAGATTCAGACTTCCCAATGAAGTGATCTTTAGGTAGGCCATCAGAAACTTCTGCTGCACTATTCTAATAATATTCTTTGCTTCGACTTCACCCTCGGTGAATTTGAAGAGGGATGAGGAATCCACTCTGCAAGATTTAAGTATTTAACATGTTCTTGGCCTTTAAGTCCTTTGTTGAAAAACAATTTGGATATCAAATTCTTAAACTAAGATCTGACAATAGCAGAGAATATGTTAACAACAAATTCATCAACGTTTTCACTGAGAATGGAATTCAAATGCAACATACTGTTCCATATACTCAACAACAAAATGGTGTAGCTGAAAGGAAACATCGCACCTTAAAGGAAATGGCTAATTGTATTCTTCAATCTAAAGGACTTAGTCTTAATTTTTTGGCAGAAGAAATTAACTGTTCAAATTACATAATAAATTGCAATCCTACTAAGGTTTTGAAGAATATCACTCTAGAATAATCATGGAGCTCAATTAAACTAGATGTAAGTCACTTTCAAGTTTCTGGATGTGAAGCATGGGCCCATATTCTAGATGAGAAAAATAAAGATTTAGAACCTAAGAGTGAGAAATGAATTTTTGTTCGATATTCTGAAGATGTCAAAGGATATAGACTTATTCCAATTAAGTCCAAAAATGTTATCATTAGAAGAGATGTAATTTTTTTTGAAAATATATCGGCCTATGAACCTAGTTCTGCAGATGTGCCACCTCCCTCTATCCCTTCTACTTATGAAAATATTTCCTCTTCAGATGATGAAAGCAAGGATGAAAATCCTCCTCCACCTTCCCAAGATTCTCCTTTAGCTCCTGAGCTTCCAAAATGGGTATGTGCTACTTGGGATGTAGCAGGTCCTCTTGTTGGTGATCCTACAGATGAATGACATACACATTCTCAATTCAATAGAGCCCCTTCTTTACTGGCTTAAGCTTCAGCGAATTATGATCCTGACACCTTTGCGGAAGCTTCAGGCCATCCAAATCAGGATGGAACTATGAATGAAGAATGTTTCTCATTATTGGCAAATGATACATGGGATCTTGTTCCTCTTCCAAAGGGACAAAAACTTGTTAGATGCAAATGGGCTTATAGAACCAAGTATGGACCAGATGGAAAAGTTGATAAACATAAAGCTCATCATGTTGCTAAGGTTTTTCCACAAGTTGAAGGCATTGACTATACTGAAACCTTCTCCCCTGTTACCAAAATGAAGTCTATCTACCTTGTTCTTTCCCTTCCTTCCTCTTTCAAATGGGAAGTCCATCAGATGGATGTTAAATCTTCCTTCTTTCATGGGGACTTGCATGAAGAAATCTATATGTGTTAATTTTAGGTATGTTCTATGCTTAGAGCAATTTATTTCAATTTTCACAGTTATCTCAATATCTTTTCCAAATTAGCAATCATATCAGCATTAAAGTAAACTACGGATAAAACATAAACATAAATCGTAGAAGACAAGCCATGACAAGAGGACACAAGATGTGGCGCTAGCCAAGGACAAACTCCAATATGGGGAAACCCTTGATCAATTATTCTTATATGTTCTTCAATAATTCAGTAGAGAGAGAGAGAGAGAGAGAGAGAGAGAGAGAGAGAGAGAGATAGTACGTTTACAACAGAAGTCAACACTTTGACTTATCTAGATAAGACCATATATCATCTTCATACATGAGATCAGTTGAAGACATGCTGCTTCAACTAATTCTCCAAGGTGACTCCTTCACCTATCATTGTACTACATTTCATCGTCATGATACACCTCAATGCGTTGCATCATGCTGCGCCCATCATCACTATGCTGCATCTCATCATGCTTCATTAATCATGACTCTACCGATCACTGTACTGCATTATGGGCCATTACTACACCATTTTTCCATCCTGACCTATGCATTGGCTCCACCTTTCTTGCTTGTTGTCCCTAGAATGCTTGTTGTTGCATGCTAGTTGTCCCTTGCATGCTAGTTGTAACATTGCATGCGTGGTGTATTTGCTACTAAGTACCATATAATTGTCGCAATGTTAGTTAGTTGTCCCTTTGCATGCTACTCACCTTTAGAGATAGATGCTCCAGCTCTTTCAGTAGTTCCCAACCATTTTAGCAGTTCCGTCTGTTCCCTGAAGTTTTGCCTGTTCTTGGCAGTTCCAGCAGTTCAGGTTGTTCCTGGTAGTTCTAGCAGTCCCGACAGTCTTGGCCTTTCCGACTTTTCTAGCTTGTTCAACTATTTTGGTAGTTCCCGCTTTTCTGGCATTTCCGGCTTTTCCGGCATTTTCGACTTTTTCGGCTTTTCCGACTTTTCTGGATTTTCCGGCATTTTCAGCCTTTCTAGTTTTTATGGCATTTCTAGCTTTTTCGGCTTTTCCAATAGTTCGGTCTTTTCCAGTAGCTTTGGCTTTTCTGGCAGTTCCGACTTTTTCGGCAATTCAGGCTTTTCCGAATTTTTTGGTAGTTCCGAAATTTCTAGCATTTCTGGCTTTTCCGGAAGTTATTACTTTTCTAGATTTTCTGGTAGTTCCAGCAGTTCCAACTTTTTTGGCTTTTCTAGCAATTTTGGCATTTCTGACATTTCTGGCAATTCTGGATTTTCCGGCTTTTCTGGCTTTTTCGGCAGTTTTGGCTTTCTGTCCTCTGGATCAAGGAAACATTATTACTTAGGATCTCTCCTCCTACTAAAACTCAAAGACAAGTAGAGAGAGGAAGAGATTCCAAGTATGTTGAAATGACTTGAAGGCCACCTCTATTTATACTAAAATGTTGAGCACATGTGGGGTTTATTTGGTTGCTGGCCGACCTTGACGAATTGTCTTATAACACAAATAAATTCATAACTCCATGAATACTTATCAAAATTGGATGATCTTTAGATCAATCGTACACCTCTAAATGAGAGGGATCCAAGAAAAATATCAGTTGCCATAAATAAGATGACCCACATGGAGTTTGGCCCTAGTTGCCAATTTTAACACTCCCTCTCGACTAGGGATAACTCCATCCGTTGATCCATATGTCCGACTGTACTATCTCTACCATCAGTGCCCTACATTGCTCTCCTTTCCTCTGCTCTACTCTGTTGAACCATGAAGAAGAAGAATTGATCAAGAACTTCTCATACCATTCTCTACTGAATCAAAGTCAGTTTCATTTGAAGAGAGTGTGTCACATCACTCTTACTAGCCCAATGTCAGTTCTTTTTATCCCAGATCAATATCACAAGAGAGTGTTTCAAACCACTCATACTAATCCCAGATCAATTTCATTGATCCCAGATGAATGTCACAAGAGAGTGTCTCAAACTACTCATACTGATCCTAGATCAGTTTCATTGATCTAGATCAATGTCACAAGAGAGTGTCTCAAACCACTCATACTGATCCCAGATCAGTTTTATTGATCTCAGATCAATGGAGGTCATCCTAGCATAGGGAGTATGGTAGATACAACAATGCATCCATCGATAGTACTACTATGGTCCCTATCCTCATTTCCCTACTCATTGATCAGATGAGAGTTACTTCCCATGAGTCCCAGACTACATGTGTAGGATGCCTCGACAAGAGAACTAATCATCATGTCCATAGGAGAACGAATCATCCGGTTAGTGGATGCCAGAGAGAACTAATCACCCTGGCCCACAAGAGAACTAATCAACATGTTCCAGAGTTGCCCAAGAGAACAAATGTTATGAAACTAGCTCACAAAAAGATAGAAAAGAGAGATCAATGCCTTAGAATTCAGCCTCTTCGAGGGGGAAACCTCCTTTACATTACACAAATGAACAATTCTTGGATGATACAAATGAAAAGACCTCCTTTATATATATAGGAGTCTAAGGGGTCATAACATAATCAGATCCGACATAACAATAATAATGTAAGGGCACAATAATAACAATAGTGGGCTTCTATGGGGCACAATAGTAACACTATGGGCACTACATGGGTACATCAATATAATAAGTGGGTTGTACTAATAACAATAAGGGGTTTCACTAGCAGTATAGGGGCCTAACATGCCTCTCTCCTTCAAAAAGCATTGTCCTCAATTCTTGAGTAGTTCTTGATGCTTCTGTATATAATTCTTGTCCTCCCATGTGGAATCTTCAACGGCTAAGTTCTTCCACTTGGCGTTGCACCGAAGTGGCGTTATCCTTTAAAAGTTGGAGAACTTGTTGTTGATGCTCGATGTGATCTTTCACTGCTTTAACCTTTTTCTTCTTGATATGTCCTTCTATATCTAGAGTTTGAGGAGTGGTAATTTCTTCCAATCCTTTACAATATATGGTCGGATTCATTTCTTGATGCTTGATGTGATCTTTCACTTCTTTAACATTTTTCTTCTTGATATGTCCTTCTATCTTGATAGTTTAAGGAGTGGTAATTTCAACCAATGAATTACAAAATATGGTTGGATTCATTTCTTCTTTCTCGATGTGATCTTTCACTTCTTACACCTTTTTCTTCTTGATATGTCCTTCTATCTTGAGAGTTTGAGGAGTGGTAATTCTTGCCAATGCTTTACAAGATATGGTCTGATTCATTTCTTCTTTCTCTGGGGTGGGGTCTTGGCGTATATCCTCTTCTTTTGATGTTTCTTGATCATTTCCTTCCTCCTCTTCATATTCTATGTCAAATAATTTCTTTTCAGCAAACATATGACCTTTAGTGCATTTGCTATCACAATTGTAATAAAGCCCTTTTTCTCTTTTTCTTCCAATTGTTGTGGTGTAACCCTTGTAGGTTGTGGAAGGTTAGGAGAAACAACACTTCCATATTTATAGTTGTGAGGGGTATGCTTCCTGGTTTCCATAACTTTGCTTTCCACTATGTCACAAAGCCCTTTTACTCTTTCCAATTGTTGTGGTGTTGCTCTAAAGAAGGTGTTGCTCTTTGTATCCTCATAATGTGCTATCATTTCCTCTGTGAAAATTGACCACGTAACAAGTTTTTTACGAGAACAAAGCCCTTCATACCATAAAAATTGATCCGATTGTAAATATGAAGATGCAATACATACCTTTTGTAACATTGGTACACCATGTAGATCAAAATATTTCTCCAGCTGAAGTATGCAATTTACTGGATCCTTGCCATCAAACTTCGTCATCTTTCTTTTTCTTGATTTTAGGAGCTCGAACTTGTAACACTTGTAACTATGTACATTCAGATATTTCAGTTTTGAAATTGCAACCTGTAGTAGCCCTCCGTGTCCTCTTTCCAATGCCACCAGTCTTATCCAAATTGGATTCTCCAAGAAAGAGTTATGCACAATCTCCCAAGATGACCTGATTATAGACCTTTCTAGAAGAGCGAAATTGTTTGAAGTGCCACGTGTCACTGTTTCAACTTTTGGCTTTGAAAAATATATACAAGAAACTACAGTCCGTCCTCTTTCTGTACCTTCTTACGAAATTTCAATCCGATGCTCAGAGAGAAAGTTATAATGATTTTCACCAAGTCACCTGTTTTGAATGTAATTCAGGAGTCTGCAAAAAGACCAACTTACTCATATCATATCTCCACAAATATAATGCAAAAGGCTCTGAAATTCAGACTCAAGATTCAACGTGATTTCTTCTAAAACGGGTTTTTATTTTAGCTTCTAAAACGTCGCAGAAGAAAAGTTATAGTGACAATGCCACGATGACCTGTTTGGAGCAGCGAAACCCTAGAATCCAAAGCTCTGATACCAAATGTTATGAAACTAGCTCACAAAAAGATAGAAAAGAGAGATCAATGCCTTAGAATTTAGCCTCTTCAAGGGGGCAACCTCATTTACATTACACAAATGAACAATTCTTGGATGATATAAATAAAAAGTCCTCCTTTATATATATAGGAGTCTAAGGGGTCATAACATAATCAGAGCCGACATAACAATAATAATGTAAGGGCACAATAATAACAATAGTGGGCTTCTATGGGGCACAATAGTAACACTATGGGCACTACATGGGTACATCAATATAATAAGTGGGTTATACTAATAACAATAACAGGTTTCACTAGTAGTATAGGGGCCTAACAAAAAATCATCTAGCCCATAGGAGAAGTAATCATCTTGTTCCATAACCGCCACTGAGAACAAATCATCCTGGCCCACAGGAGAACTAATCATATTGTTCCACAGTTTCCACTGGAGAACTAATCATATTGGCCCATAGGAGAACTAATCATCCTATTCCACAGTTGCCACAGGAGAACTAATCATCTCGACCCACAAAAGAACTAATCATCCAGTTCATAGTGCACCACCAGGGGAGGGTGAGTCACCCTGTGGTTGTATGTTTCTCCAATAAGTACCCAAAGCCCCCCAAAGCTCCCAGAGCTCAATGCATGCAACATGCAGGACCCTTATAAGAAGGTATATCAAGGACTCCAAATCGTTCATGAAAGTCATAGATTTGACCTTTCCCCGGGGCTTTGACAAAATGTTTGCGACCTGTATGTCAATCTCAATGGTATGGAGCCTCCTCGCTCATCGACTTACCATATCACAGATAAGATAGTACCTGATGTTTGTCTGCTGGAGCAATCATCGAATACGAGATTCCTCAATAATCGAATCCCACCTTTGGTTGTCATAGAGAATCACAGTGGTATTCATCATGTGAACAAATAGCTCACTTAAGAGCTTCTTCAACCATGCAGCTTCACACGAGATCATACTCATAGCTATGTATTCAGTCTCGGTGGTGCCTATAGAAACCAACTTCTTCTTCCTGCTTATCCATGATATCGAAGTAGAATCCAAAGATAACTAGCACTGAGAATTGCTCTAGTGATCCTCCACACTGCCTGCCTAGTCAGCATTTGAATAATCATGCAGTTTAATATTTTTGGCAGTGTATCTCAATCCATGGGAGATTGTGCCCCGAAGATATCTCAGAAGATTCTTGGCACCAATCCAGTGAGGCTTAGCCAAATATGAGCTCACTATGCTAACTTCAAAACATATGTGTGGATGAAAATTCACCAAGAACATCAAAGCGAATGAGTTTATGAAACTCAGAGGCATTTCCCAAATCTGTTCTGACATCACTACCATATAACTTCTGAAAGTTAACATCCTCGAGGTAGTCACAGGCTTGCATTTTATCATTCCACGTCCGGAATCTAACTCCCTCTTACCTCTACAAATGAGAGGGTCAGCACCTATCAGAAATAGTTCATCCTCATAAGGTGTCGGTATCAGAGGTCTATCATCCACAACGTTCAGGTAATGGTTTGGATCGGTTTTACTCCTAGTGAATCTCAGCTTCATCGGACAGCTATTAATCCTCTCATACTATGCCCGGGGTGTTTTTCTTCAAGCCATAGAGGGCCTTCTTCCACTTGTATACATGAGATTCCCGATCATGAATCTTAAAATCCTCAAGTTGTTCCAAACCTGTGGACCTGCTGCATGAGGGGGATGATCCCCTTATAAGACTTTCCTTCGGTACATCTCAGGCATGTAGCTTCATGCTCTACCTGAATTCAGACATCCCTATCACCATTTGACTCACATCAGGTAGGGCCCCATAGGTAGACCTCTAGTGTTATATATGCAATATGTCAATAGACATGATCCCCAATGGACATCCTGCAACTTGATACAAATTTCAAATCTTGAACCCATGAGAGAAAGAATCTTTGAAAATTATATTTTTTAACACATACCTTTCCATCAATGAATGCAACCTTGAGACCTTTGACTTCCATTTCTGATATGGACACTAGGTTCTTGCGATTAGATACATAAAAGATATTTCTTAAATGAATCGATTTACGAGAGTTAAAATTCCTTACACCCTTTCCGGGATAGGTGGCATCGGCTCCAAGCATAATCCCATGATTTTTTTCATCTCTACCAAATTAGAGAGTGCACCCATCTATCTAATGAAGTGCTTTGAAGCACTACAATCTATAAGCCAGATTCCCAAAGAATCTGAAGGAGAGTGCCAATACATGATAACGCTTATCTATCTTGTCAGAAACAACATTTGATTCTTCATACCTGGGGTTCCTTGCTTTCTATAAAGAGTCGGCCATTTCCTTGATGACCTACATTACTTGTCATTCCTTTGATCATTGAAGATGTCCCTAGAATGATTGTTATCATGATCAAGTGATGTTTCCCTACCATTCGGACACTCCTTTGCATAATGGCCGAACTTATTGCAACCAAGGCATCTGCCTTTCCTTCCACCCTTAGATCCGGACTTCCCAATGAAGTGATCTTTAGGTAGGCCACAAGAAACTTTTGTTGTGTTATTCTGATAATATTCTCTGATTCGACTTCACCCTCCATGAATTTGAAGAGGGATGAGGAATCCAGTGATCATTTTGTCCTTTCCCAATTGTCTTCGGTGATCACTCTTTCACTCTTTCTTGGGCATTATCTTCACCTCACCTCTGATACCATGTTAATTTTAGGTATGTTCTATTCTTATAGCAATTTATTTCAATTTTCACAGTTAGCTCAATATCTTTTCCAGATTAGAAATCACATCAACATTAAATTAAACTACAGATAGAACATAAGCATAAATCGCAAAAGACAAGCCAACACAAGAGGACACAAGATGTGGCGCTAGCCAGGGACAAAATCCAATGTGCGAAAACCCTTGATCAATTCTTCTTATATGTTCTTCAATAGTTCAGCAGAGAGAGAGAGATAGAGAGAGATAGTAAATTTACAACAGAAGTCAACACTTTGACTTATCTAGATAAGAGCATAGATCATCTCTAAGAAGATGATACATGAGATCAGTTGAAGACATGCTGCTTCAAGTAATTCTCCAAGGTGACTCCTTCACTTATCGTTGTGCTGCATTTCGTCATCATGCTGCACCCATCATTACTATGCTACATCTCATCATGCTTCATTAATCATGACTGTACCTATCACTATACTGCATTATGTGCCATTGTTGCACCATGTTGCCATCCTGACCTATGCATTGGCTGCACCTTTCTTGCTTGTTGTCCCTTGCTTGCTTGTTGTCCCTAACATGCTTATTGTCCTTAGCATGCTTTTTGTTGCATGCTAGTTGTCCCTTACATGCTAGTTATAACATTTCATTCTTGGTGTATTTGCTGCTAAGTAGTGTACCACTGTCCCAATGTTAGTTAGTTGTCGTTTGCATACTTCTCTCCTTCAGAGACAGATGCTCTGGCTGTTTCAGCAGTTCTTGGCAGTTCTATCAGTTCCACCTATTCCCAGCAGTTCCACTTGTTCCTGACAGTTCTGGTTGTTCCCAGCAGTTCTGGCAGTCCCAACAGTTTTGGTAATCCCGACAGTTCTGGATTTTCCAGATTTTTCAACTTTTCTGGTAGTTGTGACTTTTCCGGCATTTTCGGATTTTCCGAAATTTCCGAATTTTCCAGCTTTTTTGGCATTTCCAGCTTTTCTATATTTTTCAGCATTTCTGGCTTTTCTGGCTTTTCTGTCTTTTCTAGTAGTTTTAGCTTTTCTGGTAGTTCTATATTCTTCGGCAGTTCCAGTTTTTTCAGCTTTTCTGGCAGTTCCAGCATTTCCAACATCTCTGGTAGTTCTGGCTTTTTCGACAGTTGTGGCTTTTTTGGCTTTTCTCGCAGTTCCGACAATTTTGGCTTTCTGGGAGTTTCGACTTTTCCGGCTTTTCTGGCAGTTCATACATTTGTGGCATTTCCAGTAGTTCCAGCTTTTCTGTCAATTCTAGCTTTTTTGGCTTTTCCATCTTTCCCGACAGTTCCGACTTTCTACCCTCTGGATTAGGGCAATGTTATTCCTTAGGATCTCTCCTCCTACTAAAACCCAAAGACAAATAGAGAGAGGAAGAAATCTAAAGTGTGTTGAAATGACTTGAAGGCCACCTCTATTTATACTAAAACGTTGAGCACATGTGGTGCTTATTTGGTTGTTGGCTAACCTTGACGAATTGTCTTATAATGCAAATAAATTCATAACTCCACAAATACTTATTGGAATCGGATGATCTTAGATTAATCGTACACCCCTCGATGAGAGGAATCCAAGAAAAATATCAGTTGCCATAAATAAGATGACCCACATGGATTTTGGCCCTAGTTGCCAATTTTAACAATATGGAACAACCTACTACCTTTATACAAACAGACTTCAGCCTTGTATGTCGGCTTAAGAAATCCCTTTATGGACTTAATCAGCCCCTCAGGCTTGGTATGCCAAAATGGATAACTTTCTTTTAGAAACTAGCTTTTCTAGGTGTCATTTTGACAATAATGTCTACATCAAGAAAGTGGGTAAGTTTCTTATCATTCTTTTTCTTTATGTTGATGATATTATCCTTACTAGTAGTGATCCCAACTTTATAAACCGTGTGAAGTCCAACTTTAAAAAGAGGTTTGAAATGACAGACTTAGGGCACTTGCATTATTTCCTTGGTCTTCAAGTCTTGCAATCCAAGGAAGGTATTTTCCTTTCCCAGTACAAGTATGCATGTGATCCTCTATTCCATTTTCACATGGAAGACTATAAGCCAACCCCTTCTCTCTTTCATTCTGGAGCCAAAATTTCATTCACTTCTACTTCCCCTAAATTTGATGCTACCTTCTCCCATTAACTTGTAGGAAACGTTTTGTATCTGACCCATACTCATCTTGAACTTTCCTTTATTGTTGGCCTTATTACTCGATTTATGCAAAACCCACATGAAAGTCATTGGAAAGTAACTAAAAGAATACTTCGTTATGTTTGAGGTACAGTTCAATTTGGGATTTACAGTTTAGAATCATCTCCTCTATTGGTTGGTTCCACTAACTCCGATTGGGTTGGTGACCCTAATGATTGGAAGTCTACAACAGGTTATGCGTTCCTCTTGGTTTTGGACCTATTACATGGGCTTGCAAGAAACAATGTGCCATTTCTCTTTCTTTAGCAGAAGCAGAGTATCGTGGTGCCATAGAAGCTAGTTAGGAAACCCTGTGGCTTCGTCATATCCTATCAGAGTTTGAATTTCAGTAGTAGCATCTGACTACACTTTGGTGTGATAATAAAAGTTCCATTCAACTATGAAAAGATTGAATCCAACATCAGCACAACAATCACATTGAACTGCACATGCAATTCATTGGAATGCTCATTCATGACCATGTTCTTGAAGTGCAATATTGTTCAATAGATGATCAAGTTGCAGAAATCTTTACAAAGGTTCTCATAGAGGCAAAGTTTACTAAACTTTGATTTATGGTTGGAGTTCAGGGAGTTGTCACTAAGGGGGGACAAGCTTTAATGCCTCCTTCCTTCTCTTATTATCTCATATTTGTACATACTTCAATCCTATCCCAAATTTTTCTTAAGTGGGGATGTTAGGATATTCCAACACATAGGAAATAGTTAAATATAACTTGGTTTAGTGTAGAGTTAGGTAAAGTGTGTTTATTTACGATGTACTTTTGTAACTTACAATGTGACGGTCACGATATGTTCTAGACATGAAGTGATCCAACGGTTCATTCCGTCCTCGGTATTACCAACACTTGATCTCTGGCTTAACACCCGATTGGTCCATGATCTCTATTTAAAGAGCATGGAGGGTCATTTGTAGGGTAACCGTTCATGAGAGAAGCTTATGTAAATTTTCATTCTTTTATTAAATATTTCCTGAAGTGGCTGCATTGGCTCAAGTCATGGACTATTTCCCTCATTGAGGGTTTTAACCACGTCAAGAATACTGGTGCATTGATCTGTGATCTATTTGTGAGCGGTGTTCTTTGGTGTTTTGTCTGAGGAACTTACCCTATAAATTCCTACACAAATATAAATACAAGAAGAAACCTAACAGCTAAGACCAGTCCTTAAGCAACATGCCAAAATAGATACAAGTAAACCAAAGTCCAAAGTATTATACATTTGCTATAATAACATATTTGTAGAAGTAGCTATGCTCCTATAAGCTTAAATTTATCTATATTGTGGCTAACATTATGTATAATCTTAAATCTATCTAGAAGTTGATGTCTTAGAATAAAAGTGCAGTCAATCTAGGATTATAATAGAAGAATGCAAGATATGAAATCTAATATATTTATGCAAATTTCACATAAAAAACTTAACTATCATAGGATATCAATCATAAATATAATTTCCATAACAAGGTAGAAGAAGATGAATGACAATTTCAGGGAGAACAGCTTGGCCGCAATTACAATTTCAGTGATAACACCTTACGTTTCAAAGCACTAGTAATGACTTCCCATATGACTAAATCTTTTCTAAACATCATTATATATACAAACATCTCCACGCTTATGGAAAATATCATAAAACTGGTGGAAAGTATCTAGGTGCTAGTTCTACTACTCCATGAACACCCTGCAACAAACACCCCATACAAGAAACTTTTACCTCACATACGTTGAATGAAAATAACCATTTACAAACTATTGTATACTGAGAAACCTCCACTTCTAAACCCCAATATTCTCTTTACATTACAAGTAACACATCAAGGAAATATCAACTACCTTTATCATTTCAGTAATAAAACCAACAACACGCCTAGTGGTCCCAAAGTCGATAATATCTTAGATATCTTTAGCATATTATGGCCCATCAACGTAGAAAATCCCTCAATATGGGATAGGGTTTACTGCATTATGCACCCCACTCTACACAAATTTTGATAACTTTGAATTTGTTTTCGAGGATGTAATGAGACTAAGTCTAACATAAAGCTTGACCTTCATATGGAGGGCACTTCCCAATCCACAACATACACACAATTGCAGAATTAATGTTTCTTCTCATTTCTATATTTATCATTTCATTCATATTATTGAATTGTGGTTACTAAAACCATGTCTTCCCACTCAGACCTATACACCCATGGGGAATAATGATCTCCTTTATCTCTAACAAAAATTTCCACAAGTTTTTATTTATGAACCTGAAAAATGTTAAATTTCTATTTTCTTTGACTGGTCAATCCCACCGTTTTAACGCTATTTCCATGGTATACATTTATCACTGAAATCATATCATGGCTATCAATGTACAACCGAGCCATCATCATAGCTAATTCATTTTCCTTCATACCTGAAATTACAATAAAACTACATGCAACTTGCAAGGAATGAAAGGTTAAAACTTGAGCTTCTCTTATATCGAAAATATTTCATCAAATCAAATTAGATCTTGAGTTTTATGGTATTGAAAATTCCTAAAATTAACCATCTTCCTCTTTTAGAAGTAAAATACAATAGCTAAAACAAATAAGTTATAGAATATGAACATAAAGGAATTTATCTACCAATATCATTAAAGTAAGAAAGTCACTCTTGAAAACAAAGTGTGCGGGAATGCTTACTTTGGAAAATTTGAAATGCCCTCCCAATAAAAGGATATTAAATAAGTATACATGTTTTAAGCTTAAGCTAAAGCAGACAATTTTAACGACATAACTAATAACATCTGAAAATTTCCAAGCATCTTTGGAGTTAATGCCCCTGCAAGCCCCATGGATATATGATGAAGATGTATTGTGGTAGTATGTTTCACGAGTTTTGTCTAATTTAAAATAGTATCAAAAACTTCAGGGTGACAATGCTCACATGAAATAAACATGATATCACATAATCATCCAAGTACCGACCCATCTTCATCGAACAAGTATTTAATCTTCCCTTCAACAATATTCAACTGCAAAAAAAGGGTATATAACACCATTGCTATAATCCATTGTATATGAAATCTTAGGAATGCAAAGAAACAATTACTACAAACAAAATTGAAGATACTCCAACACTTCACCAATGATATCCTTCACAATCTTATGCTAAACAAATGACCCACAATATATTCTTTAATTTTGTAATCTTTTCCAACATTAATATTGTTATCTTGTACAATAAATTTCAACTAAAAATTCATGGGGGCTTCCAATAGAAAAAGGTATTTCCTAAAATGATATACTCCAAAAAATCATTCATTTGAGAATAAAGCACAAACATTATTGCTTTGTCTCTACCAACACTAGAAAATTCAAGTATTTCATCTCTTGTCAGATAAGCACTACCATTTGTGACAAAGGAAAGAGAAATTGGAGGGTTTGGTGAATATTTTATTTCATCAACAAATTTTGTATCACTTGTCTCTAAGCTACAAAGTACTAGTTTCAAATGCTTCCACCAAGTTGGGTTGGATACCAAATTTTGAAACAGATTCCTAAGTGCATACAAGTCGTTTCTTTGTTACACTACTTACAATCACTACATCATTGGGTGTTTTTGTAGCAGTCAATAAATCATGTAACAGGGATTGGCTGAGCAATAGGAAACTCTAGTGTCTAGATAGAGAGATCTGATTACAAATATGCATCCAAATTCTTATTTATTGAATTGTTTGTCCTGAAAACATAAAAAAGAATTCATGTGATTTGGTGTCTTTATTTTCAACAAAATAATAAAAGTCAAAAATACATTGTATTACATTTTACCCTCATAAATCAATAAAATAAAATGAAGAGATTAATTAAAAACCAGATGTAAAGATGGTTCTAGTGATAAAGGTACCAAAGGTTTGTAATTTGTATCTTGGGTATCTCATGTTTTGGAAATAAATATCTAAAACACATATTTGAATCATATTTTAGTGTTTTATCAATACACAAAATATCTAAAGGCAACAAAAATATAACAGGCATATATAATGCTACAATGAAAGAGACACATCTCTATAGACTTCAAATTGGATCACAACACATAACCATAAACTACTCAGAAACATTAGCACATTCCATAAAGAGAGAGTGCTTTGACACAGAGTCAATCAGACATAATGTTGAATTTCCAAAACATTTAGTGCCATAATGAATGTGTCACATCTCACCATTTCTTATCAAAAACAACTTAACCATGATAGTTTCAAAATTTTCCTCAAGACAAAACTCACTGAGGGTAGAGAGATAGATTTAATCTCATATTTTGCAAAAGCATGGGAAAGACTACGTTTTAAAAGTGCAAGTTTGATTAACTTACCCCACAACACTCTGTAATGTTAACATTACAACCCCCCATTCGAAAATCAATACTTTCAACACATAAATATGGTTAAAACCTATAAATGTGGTTAGAAAACCTCATTGTTTTGCATTTTAATAACCCAAGCTTTATTTTGAAAAATAATTACTTTCAACGTATATCTCTGATTTAAAACTATAACTAGGTTTGGAAAATCATCAATTGTTTTGAATTTTAATAATCTGGATACCACTACAAGAGACAATTGGATTGGAATTTTATTTTGATCCTTAGCAACTATTTTAAGACTCAAGATGAAGATTTTCAAACATGGAATTCCTCATTGCAAATCCTTTACATGTTTTCTAGAGAAATAATCCATGTTTTGCATTTACTTACCTAGATAAGAGTCTTAAATTCTATACTGTTGTGTATTTTTGTTGTTTCAAACCTTATAGTGTCCACTACACTCCATACATGCATGTGGAACTTACAAAATCATTGGACGTTCCTTTCTTAAGTAGAAGATTCTTGAATTATAAACATGCTAGAATGTTTGAAGATATCACAGTGCATACAAACAATACACATGTGGAACTGACACATGAATGGGCCTTCCTTCCTCAAGAATGAATACTAAAATTGTTAAAATGTTTGAATACATTTAGATTTTGTTTTCAGTAACCTAGATACCACTATAGTGGGGATATTTTCAAAGTGTTTAATTTGATCCTTATCAACTATTTGAAGAACCAAATCAATATTTTTATACAAGGAGGTCCTTTATAGAAGTTCTCTACATGTCTCAAGAAAACCTCCACATTTTTCAGTTTAGCTACCTAGATTCAAGCCTTAATGTATATAATGTTATAAATTTGTTTTGCTTTAAAATTTAAAGTGGAAATTGCACTTCCTACGTGCACATGGAACTAAAAATTCCTACATTTCAGTTCCTAAATGCACTTCCTACAATGAAAAGGATTTGCACAACTGATCTTCATATGTAAAAACATAAAGGAGCTCTTTTGATGACTTGGCCCACAAAAATGGATGTATATTTTGGTTGAGATGAAAATACCACTACCCAATTTAGGTTATAGAATCCAGAGAAACCACCAATCTAATCTTATAATCATGGATGACCAAATAACTATTTTCAAACATTAAAAATAAAACTGATAAAAAAGGTAAAGCATAACTAATGAGAAAATGAAATGGAATCCAAACCATGTAATTAGGAGAAAAAACCAAAGATAAATTGAAAATCATGTAAATACCTACCTGGTTAAATGTAGCCATAAGAACCAGCTATTGTTGACATGCATTTTGAAGTACCAGAATCCTGCCAAAACTTGGTAACGCCCAAATAACCAATGCAACACTACAATCCAAATTTTACTTTAGCTTAATATAGGTCCTATAATTTGATCCTTCACATAATTGTTAGAAAATGCATCATTTGGAGATTCCAATAGTTCAATATACTTTTTAGATAATGAACCAGGTATGGTAAAATTATCATATTTTTTCATTCTATCTGTTTCTTTTTAACTCGAGGTAGCATTCATAAGAGATCAAGCATCACATTTTTGTTTCTTTAATATAGAGGGAGTATTCGTAAAGCTCTTGGCATCACCCTTTAGTACATATTTTGGGCTTCACATTAAAAACATATCCCCATGGATTGTGAGGAGAAGAAAAGCAATAAATTGATGATGTTATCATTTTCCAGACACCAAGTGGACCATGTGCTTGATGAAGATAGCCACATGAAATAAAAATTAAAAAATAGAATATCCCAATTTGATGGATGGGGTGGCTCATAAGACAGACTCGGAATTTGAATTTTTTTATTGAACATCAATATTACCTACAACATATAATTCACAAACCACCTTCTTATTAGCACCAATTTTCATTGATAGTGGAGCTAATTGGGGCTTTCATCCTGGTTAGAAAACTTAAAAATCTCAATAGATGGTAAGGAAACCCGTAGAAGCCTATGTTGCAGGAAATGTTGGGTCAAAGGGCGTTTCTGGCCAAAAATGATACAAAAATGCTGAAACACATTTGGTACCGTTTGGAAATGCATTTTAGGTCACACTGACACATTTCATGAGGCTAAAGCGTGTCCTATTATGGTCGGAAACACGTTTACAGGTCATGTGACCACATTCCAATAATAAAGTGTCTTTCTTTACTTTTTTTTTTTCGCTCTATGCCAATTAAGAAGTGATAGAGGAATATATTCAAGATTGGAAGCAAACATTTTGACTAGGTCACCTAATATTCAAGCCTATGTCCCTAGTGTTGATATGCAGTTCATGGTAATGTTAAACTCTTAAAGTAAAAGTGGCATTCACTTTTATCTTTCATTTTCATCCTTTTACTTAAATTTTTAACATTACGATGAAATGAATCATGATGTTTGAGATTGGTTTTGACCTCATTGGGTTTCAAATGTTAGATCTCACTCAAGATCCAACAAACTTATCATTTTTCAGGATTTCAAGATTGGGGAGATTACAATGTTTTCATTGGATTTTATCAAGTATTAGGGTATGGGACTTGTATTTAATCAAGAACACCAAGCCCT
Organism: Pinus tabuliformis; assembly: GCA_031772625.1. NCBI lineage: Eukaryota > Viridiplantae > Streptophyta > Pinopsida > Pinales > Pinaceae > Pinus > Pinus tabuliformis. The sequence goes on along the minus strand of CM062820.1, from coordinate 1,387,087,510 downwards.
CTATGCAGGGGAGACACCCAATAATCAAGAGAACCAAGGTCATTCGACTATTTAGGAGGCAACTCGCAATAAAGTACAAGGTAAGAAATTATAAATTTCTCGTGGCAAGAGGGTCAACCTATAGATAATAGATTTACTTTCCTTTTCTAGTTTCTAGTACTTTTTATAACTATTGGATCTTTCATATTTATTATAGTAATTTTTTGTAAGTAATACCAACCTTCGCCTTGCATCTTGTAGGGGTCCAAAATATAACAGTGTTCCTTCTAAATAATGGAATATGGATCCAGAAAGTCATTATTTGGAGCTCTCTATTGCCGCCTTGAATATTGACTACCTATAATGTAGAAGTGGAATTGGCCAATCAACTTCTTTAGCTCCACCATCCATTATTGAGCATGCTTCTCCTTCTAGTTTTGACGAGGATTATGATGATGAGGATGAAGGTTGAATAATATTAGTTTTTATTCTCTATAGTACTTATAGCATCATTATCTTTATTGTACTTGCAACCTCATATATGGAATAAATTTTCATTTTGAAATTTGGATATACAGTAAATGCTAATTTTGTATATTTCTATTTTCATTATGTGATCATTCATGAGTAAATGTGATGTAAATTTAGAGACTTATAGTTTATACATTGACATTGGACAATTTAATCATAATGTTATAAACTATAATGTATCATTTATGTTTAATGATTCCACATATATTTTAAATATCCATATGTTTTCCCATTTCCAAAATTTTGGGGGCTCATGTTTCATACCCATACCTGTTTTGAAAACTCATACCTGTTTCCTCATATCATGAAACTTAGGTAGAATATCATCATAGTGTCGTAACTTAGATGAATTATAAACAACACCATCAATTTTATAAACATTCTTTTCAGGAGAGAAAAGCAACAATTTTCTATCAACAAAACTACTAAGAGATACATCGGTTGCACTAGAACCAAGTTGTGACCATGAAGCAGCAAACATTGATGTGCACACTTTAGAAGATGACATGGCCACATAATAACAACTCAAAATATGATATCCATGTAGAAAATAATAATATTTGTTCTTTTCGTTAGAGATAGGTGCTATAGAATGATACCCAAGGGTAGTAGAGGCCACATAGTTTGAGAGATTACTAGCATTAGAAACTTCGTAGGGGCTTCCAACAGAAACATTATTTCTTGAAATGACAGACTCCAAAAAATAATTCATCTGATAAGAAGGCACAAAAATTGTTGCTTTGTCTCTACCAACACCAGAAAATTCAGGCATTCCATCTGCTGTCATATAATCACTATCATTTATGTCAAAACAAAGAGGAAGAGGAGGGTTTAATGAATCTTTTACTTCATCATCCAATATCGTATCACTCTCATTTTTATTGAGATCTGGATTGTTGTATCCAAGTTTCAAACTACTAGTTGGACTTTCTTCCATCAGGCTAGACTGAATACCAAATCTTGAAACAGATTCATGACTACATACAAATTACTACTTTGTTACAGTGCCTATCATCATTGCATCACTAGATGTTTCTGTAGCAGTCAATAAAGCAAGTAACATGGTTGGATGGGAAATAGAAGAGACACATCATGCCATATATGAGTCTAGTAGTTTCTCTTTATTGAGCTATTCTAGTGGTTCTTTATTGAATTATCTTTCGTGAAAAGATAAAAAATAATCCATGTGATTAGGTGCCTTTACTTTCAGCAAAATGAAAAAGGTTAGAAATTCATTGTAGGATGTTTTTTCCTCATAAATTAATCATAATAGCTGAATAAAAATAATTAAAAATCAATTATAAAGATGGCTTGAGTGTCAAGGTACCAAAGGTTTCTAATCAGTATGCTATGCATCTCATGTTTTTAAAGGAAATATCTAAAAGAAAAAATTGAAGCATATTTTAGTGTTTTGCGAATACGTAAAATATATGAAGACAAAAAAAGGATAATAAATATATCTTGTGCTATAATTAATGAGACACATATCTTTAGACTTCAAATTGGGTCACGATGCATAACCATAAATTACTCAAAGGAAATAACACATTCACAAAGAGCAAGTGCTTTGTCAGAGAATCATTCAGATAGGAGGTTGAATTTCCAGAATGTTTAGTTCTACAATGAGTTGGTCACTTATCGCCATTGCTTGTCAAAAACAACTTAATCCATGATAGCTTCCATTTTTTTTTTATCAAAAGGCTCACTGAGGGCAGTGAAAGTTAATCTCAAATTTTGTGAAAAATGGGAAAGACTGCATTGTAAAAGTGCAAGTTTGATAAAATTACCCTGCAACACTCTGAATGTAAATGCTATGGTCTTCCATTGAACAATCATTACTTTCAACATATAAATATGGTTCGAACCTATAATTGTCGTTAGAAAATGTAATTGCTTTTCATTTTAATGACCTGAGCCTTATGTTGAAAAATAATTACTTTGAACTCATAACTATGATTTAAAACTATACTATGGTTGGAAAACCATCAAATTTTCATTTTAACAATATAGATACCACTACAAGAGAGAATTGGAATGGGACTTTCGTCAGATCCTTAACAACCATTTTATGAATCAAAATGCAGGTTTTCAAACATGGAGCTCCTCATTGAAAATTCTACCTAGATGCATCCTATTAAGAGCTAAATAAATATTGCTTCTTCATTAATGTGTTTGTGACATCCCATTGGTTTTTAATATCCAAAAAAATCTTATTGGCTATCAATATCAAAACCTGCAATCATAAGCTCATCATTTTGAATCTTAATGGATAATTTCCATGCACTTTAAGTAGCTTGGTTGTATTGTTTACATCAGGGAAAACACTCTACTTATAAAGAAAAATATGCTTTCGGCACTTCTTCAAATTCAATCTCCAACAATCATCTTTCATGTGCCTTCTACACTAGAAATACCTATAGAAAGGGAAATATTCTATGGGAAATTATGCCCATCCTTAAGTGTATTTGATCTTCTCTTATGTTGTATGTTTTCATTGCAGGGCTTCTAGGTCATGCCATCTTTCACAATGGTCTATTTTTCTTCACTGGAACTAGTGCTAACAACACTATTTGGCCTTTCTCCAACTGTTATTAACCTTTTTTAGTTTATATGTTTAAAAAGCATCATCTCAAGTGAGGATATCAAAAAATATCTAAAGAATCCATGATCCAAGTGGATATTGGTGGCCGCCCACCTATTCCACCTAGACCTCTAGTCAATTTCATCTGTTTCCTTGTTTATTGCAACATTTACTATTTTTAGTAGTTTTTCAGGTCATGAACCTCAAGAGAAGTTGTGACCACATAAATGGTGTTTTTTATAGGTTTGTAATAGGTTTGTATCCATATGAAGGGGACTACAAGAAATCCTGCAGTACTCGAAGATACCTTGCCAACAAGGTATCGTATGCACCAAATGGAGATAATATGAACAAGTTACGACTCCGAGAAGTTGGTTGCCCAACTGACCCTAAAGGGGCCCACAAACGCTTGGAATTTGATCTCCTGGGGTTATTTTTTTGGTTGTTTAGGGTTTTTCCTTGATGTTCAATAATAAATAGACCCTTGAGCCTCATTGTAACATAGTTCAGAGGCATGTAGCCACCACATCTTTTCTTAGAGGTAAGCTACCATTGCTCTATTCGCTTTGAAACCATATTTCAGTATTTGGTATTAATTAACTGAAGTGTTATTTCTACTGAATATTTATATTTATAGTTATATTTATAATTCGTTGCATTCCTTTTTAATTTTTGATCAATGATATCATAGCAGTCTTCACTTTCTCTGCTTTTATTTGCATGTCCCCAACGAGGTCGGGATATAAAGAGTTAGGGCTCGAACTAGTTGAACCTTTACAATACTGGGCTCGCATATCCTAAAGGACTCACATGGAAGAAGAGAAGAAAGATGAGTGAGTTGGAGATCCTTTCAAAATATTTTTCAAAGAAGCCCTCGAGCGACATAGGAATGCGATTATGGAAAACTATACACAGATCCTTCAGTGGTTACCCAAAGGTGATGCATCTTCTTCCAGCAGCTACTTTGGAGGCACCACACTATTTAAGGTACAAGTTAACTTTGAAATACCTGTATTTGAAGGTCAAATAGATGCGGGCACCCTATATAAATGTTTAAATCTACTAGAAGGATATTTCTTTGTTCATGATTTTTCCAACTGGGAAATGATTACTTTCACACTTCTAAAAGTTGCCCCCAACATGAAGGACTGGTAGGAAACCTACTATGAGAGGAAGGAAGAAATTTAACCCTCACTATTTTCAGATGCACCCACTTGGAATTCATTCTGGGATGCCATCAAAGAGAATTACTACCTTATTAGGAGCTATGAGGATAGATATATAAAGTTGACCATGCTATGGTAGGGAAGGGAGAAAGACGTGCTATACTTTACCCATTATTTTCATACCCTTCAAACAAATTTGGGTATCAAGGATTGTCAACGATATTTTTTACTCAAGTACCGTGGTTATCTACATAGGTACGTCTAGGACAAGATGGAGTTCCTAAACATATCCTCACTCAACATGATGTACTGATACGTTGTAAAGATTGAGCAGAAGTTTAAGCATAGAAGCAAAACTTTGGACCTCTGAATCCAAAGCAAGGGAGAGGTGCCCCCAAACCACAGACCAAAGGACAAAGCCAAGGCAAACCAACTATTTTTGAGAATTTGGTATCTATGGATAAATACTAATTCCCTAGATAAGTAGTCATATCTAGAACAACAGTTTAAATCACTTTAGCCTTTTCCTACAAGAAATATATAAGACAAAGAGGATGAGAAGACCTACTTGTAGTTATGATTTCCTCTTGTCCTCTTTGTATCAATCCTATCACTCTTTCATGTAATTAACACATTTGAGAAGTACCTGTAAACATCAACAAAAGGTAAAGAACCGATCAAAGCAAAAGATCTATTGAATACAAGTAAATGGAATTAGATTCATTTCACACATATAAGAATTATAAGACAATACAAGCATATGGGAGAAAGGTTCAAATACTTTATTGAATAGAAGAAGGAATTACAACCATTGTGTCTGATTTAAAGTCATTCCTCCAGCTTGGAACCCATCCACATCACATAAAAAGCATGACAAACTTGTAGCATTATAATACTTACTTCAGAGCCAATTCTCCTAGCAACATTATCTCCTTACAATTCAACATAGTCCATCCCCTGAACACTTAGATGAGTGGTCCATTTATAGGGAGATGAAGGAGGTTTTTTCATAAATGGTGGCATTGAATGGCCTTTCATACTTAGAATTAGTTCCATGGAGGAAGGGATGAGAGGATAGTATGCATCTTAACTCATTCATCATGATATGTGAGGGAACCTTCTAGATGACTCCAAGAGATAACAATATTCCGCAAACGCTATGTGATTTCACTCAAACTTGCCCAGTGCAGGTGAAAGGAAGCTTAAGTGCTCTGCAGAGCACCTTGGCATGGAATTAACTGCTTTGTAGTGCACACTTACATGGGCCTACATATGTTGGTCCCTCTAGAGGCTATTTTTGGAAGTCTTCATGTCATGAAACTTTCTGGGAAGGAAGCATTCAAAGGGGTGAATTTTTTAGGACATGTAGCAACTGAAATTAGGGTTTGATGAGTCGTAAAACACTAAGCTAGATTATGGGATTTATGTGCCCAAATGGATTTGTAACAACTACCCCCTAAAGCATGAATTCAGAAAAATGCCAATGTCAAATGAAATGCTTTACGATGTGATGAGGAGGTATCAAAGTGGAAGGTGACCTGCATCAATTACAATACATATATCATGATTTTTTATTTTTACATGAACCTTCTCAGGGAAGGCATACCAATGCCCACCTTATAAAATTTCATTACATGTACATAAACAGTCACCTACGGATATAGACCCATGATTGGAATGACTATCAATGTAAAGCCATTGTACATATGATTCAATACTCCTAAAATCGCAACCCAGATGGATGAAACTAGATCCACGGTCTTCTATCTCATTCAAGAGTTCGCTCAAGTATAAGTCTAACCATGCGAATATGTGATCTGAATTCAAACATGGGAAGACACCGTTTGATTACCAGCCAATGACGTGAGTCATAACAAACACGAGAGAAATCACTGGTAATGATAATGATCCTCAAGGTATTATAGTACATTCTGTATGGTGTTAATGGATGATTTGATGTCGAAAACCATACAAATTATTTTGGTCAAAGGCCATTGATGTCAACCTATCGCTGGAAGCGAGAAACCTGCCATTGATGTATGAAAGCCTCAAGGTAGTGGAAGCGTGTTTCTAAGTCAACTTTCTTGTACAATGTACAGATGTCGACAAGAAACGACTTGTCACAAGAGGGCCTTGATGTATTGGTGGGCTCCAGTATTGCAACAATAATGCTGCAACTCCTGGGACTCCCTTCTTTACTTTTATCAACCCGATAGTTCGTAACAAACTTGGAAGCAACGCGCTGTATGAACAAGTACTAGCTCTTGCCGCAGCTTTCACTTGGTCAGCTGGCACAAGTCCGCTAGGGGCTTAAGCCAACTTCTATGAGCTCTTAGAAAAAGCTTTTTAACTGATGGATGAAAGATAACTCAAAGGAAGCTAATCTACTTGTGAAAAGAAACTGAAAGGCAAAAAGTAATGCAAACCCTAACAAACCCTAATTCTACCAGCTAGTCCTACTGATGCAAAGGAGAGAATGCAAACTACTGGAAGAGATGTCATTACTTCTATGAAGGTAAAATACATGTGTCTAGACTACCTCTATCTGAAGAAAACACTATTTTTGTATTTTTGAATAAGCTATTAGAATTATCATGCATGTGCTTTTTAACTGGCTTTTTACTGTGCAGGGGTGAATCAAGGAGGAGAAATGCTTGGAAGAGGTCGGGAAGATTCATAGAGTGTCTAAGGAGTCCCTAACACCCTTCCAGAGAGTTTAACAAAGTTTGGCTATCAAGAAACCTCATTTTTGAGCTTCTACAGGAAGTCTGCAGGGGTTCTATAGGATGTTCAGGAATTTCTACAGGATGTTCAGAAATTTCTACAGGATGTTTAAAAATTGGATTTTGGAGGATGGGTGAGTGAGGGAAGATGCATGAATGGATATGGAGGTAGGAAAGGGGCCTGGAGTGACCCAGGGACCGGTAGATGGAGTGGTGAGAGGGTGTAGAAGGCTAACTTGGCTTAAAAAAGGCTAAGACAATGATGGAGCAAGAAGGTAGGGTTACGTGGGCAAAAGGACAGGTGTGAGATGAGGAACCTAGCTAGGAGATGGAACATCTGGCTTTGATGAGGCTTAGGTGGATGAGAGAGTGGTAGAGATGCCCTGCTCAGTGTACATTTAACCGAATCAACAAAGTCTTGCAAATAATCAAAGTCCTAGCTAATCTAATCTAACTGTCAATAAAACGAATGAACAACAAATTTATTTGGAAAGAAAACCATGTACATCAATCATGCAATGAACCATTTCAGAGATCTGAACACATTCTGCAAGTGAAAACAGTACACTAACAATTGCATGGTAAAGCAAACTAGTGTTTTTGTTTGGGATAGCACGGCCACTTCAATTCCAGCCCCTGATCCAATAAGGAAGAGGTGAAACCAAAAGTGTTTGTTGACCCTTTTTTGGAGTCTTTTTCCTATTATTATCCTACCAATATATTCTAAACATAAGAATCTACTTTAACCATCAAAATCAATCTAAATAACAAAGCAAGATTTAAATCTAAATAGCAGATTTTATTCTAAGAATGCAGCAAAGACACATGAAAGTAAACAAAGGAGGTACTAGGCACTTGAGATGGGCCCAACCCCAAGAGCTACAACCTCCTAAGAGAGATTTAGAGCTGGTGAAAAGTTTGATTCATCCTTATTGAGCAAGAAAAAAAGAGTTACATCAAAACTGTCCACAAGGGAAAGCGTGAAAATGTGTTGAAATGTAAAGCTAATCTACTGACTAAAATCGAACTACAAATTAGCTAACTTCTGCCTACAAAGTGACTAACTACTGGCTACAAAATGACTATAAAGTGAATAACTACTGGCTAACCAAAATGAGGCCCTAAGCCTTCTTATTTATACAAATTGAGGACCCCAATTGTCCTCCTAAACTTTAGGGACTCGGGTGCCCAAAACTTGTAGTTAATAGTAGTCCTACTTGACTTGCTTGGCTGCCCTTGTGAGAATTTATTTGGTGGCCCTTGAACTCCGAGCTGATGGTGGAGAATTCGAGGTAAGGGCCCATAAATGAAGGGAACACCTTCCTAAAAATACTCTCCACGAATTTGGCTGCCTAGTGCTCATTTCAACCCTTGATTTTGTCTCCAAATTGACCAAAAAGACTACACAAAGCACACATTAGACTTGTTGGCATAATGGCTAACCCAATTCACTCTATTAGCATAAATATAATAAAAAACATGCAATAAACTAATGAGAATGGTGGATTAATTCAAATTAGGAGGCTGAAATCCATTTTTGGGGCTCATCATCACCCCCCTACTAAAAGTGTTGCTCATCCTTTGAGCAACCAATCTATCTCCTCATCTTTGATGGCCTTGGTGGCCTCCCTGTCATGCCAAGCTTCTGAAGTGATGGCCTCTTCTAGGTCATGAAACCATGCTTTTCGCTCTGCTCCTTCCCACTGTCTGCTCCTTTTCCTAGAGAATTTTCAGCTTTGGTATGATTGTGCAAGTATATTTAATCAGATGGTGGAAATGGTGGTGAAAGGAGGTGAAACCATTGGAGGATGGAAGAAAAGAGTGGTTGCATGCCTCCTCAACAGACCTCAAGCTTCAAATCCCTCTCCATAATCGATTCTGGCCTGCCCAAAGGCTCTAGAGGATGTTTCTGGTAGAAATACAGAACTTCCGTAGAAAGTCCTGTAGCTTCCTGTAGAAGGTTGAACCATGACTAAATTGTGACCGAACCCTGAGAAAAATGAGTGTTCATGGAGGGGATGGATGTGAGGATGCCTAGGAACTTGGTAGGGACCCTTCTTCTTGTGTTGGGAGGCCCCCTTTCTGCATTGTGTTCCTGCAACCTGCAACAATTTCGATGGATTAAACTTGTTTTTTCCCTCTGTTTCTTCCTTCTTTTCTTTCTTGCTTTTCCTCTTGCTTCTCCTGTGGCTCTTCCTGTGATGCCTTGCCCTAGGTTTTCTTTCCCTTAGCTTCCTTACCCTTAGTTTTCTTCTCTGCCTCACTATCTTGCTTCCTCACACTCTGTTTTGGCTTGTGCACTGATTAGAATGGGAATTCTGTATATGGTTTCCTCCCCAGAACGTGGGGGACAGTATCCCTCAAGAATTTTTTCCTTTCAAACCATTCAACGAATCATCAGAGCCAGAGCTCCTCTCATCAGCCGAAGAAAACACACGCCCAGGTCTGTCGGAACTAGTTGGGTCAATCATTGGCGGATCCATAATCTCGGAACTCTGCTAGTAATTATAGTGTCGTTGATGACTTGGGGGGATAGTGAGACAATCCCTGCCCACTATTTATTCCACACTACTCTATTTGAGACGCATCAAGCATTGATTACGCCAATTACGGACCCGGATGATCTAGAGAAACATCAAAAGAGCGTCATCAAGCTCTATAGTCACAAGTTAGTGAGTTATCTTGCCTTTTACTGCAAAAGCCATAATTCCCGCAAAACCAAAGAGTTACTAAGACAGAAAATGCTAACTGCAGTCCTGTCATGTTTTTCACTCTATCAATTCTTGCCATAGAAAAGATAATGGGCTTTCTATGGTCATTCAAAACACAAATGTGTTCAACTGTCTGTTCAGGATTGAACAAGAGTTCCTCAATTGAGCCATGTAAAGCAGTAAGACAATGCTGCTCCTCTGTATAAGGGAAATAAATCTGCATGTCTGCTCTAGGAGAAACAATGTTGAATTTGGGATCAAAAACGTCAATTCCATGAACCACACGATAAAGACCAGGAAGGGTGAAAGCAGTTTGGCTCTCATACTGTCCAACAATATCCTTGCTTCCAACAATCTCTTGATATGTGCTAGTGATAATAAAATCTGCATGATTCATTGCAATTAGATCTGCAATAAACTGGCAAGAGAAATGTATTTTTCTTCATACTTTTTTCAGTATATGTCTGAATCTGGGTATTTGGTCTTCTCCACAGCATCGGCTATGTTGCACTGAGTGATTCCTTGTCTATGTGAAATCAGAGATGCAACTAAATTTCCATCACTGTAATTGCCAATGATCAGATCATGTTGACCTTTTAGCTCTATCGTTACTTCATTTAATACATCCTCTGAAAATCTTTCCAAGTAAGGCCACACATCAAATCGAGAAACCCATTTCTGCAGAACTCCTTTTTCTGTTCTAAAGGGTACCCGGAGGATCCTTGAATGTTGTGTTCCACCAATTCTTTCAATTTGTTGATTGCATGTTGTACCATAGGCCTCAGGAATCAACCGAGTCACCACAATAATTTCAGGTTTGATGTCCAATCCTTGATGTTTTATTCTCAGCAACATTTCATTCTCTAATGCATGGGAAAACAAGTCCACCACCTCAGGGTTTCCTGCAATTTCTTGGAGTCCGAAGGTTCTTTTCTAATGAACCCTCCTGGCATCGTAAAAAACTTTGTTTTTGTTGTTCTGAACTTGCCTGCTAGTGTACAGAAGGAGGGCTTCGAGATTTCTCTACACAGAGCGCAGAGCTACGTCTCCGTTATGCACACAGTCATATAAAATTCACAATTTTTCACCGATGAGCCTTGACAGTGTCTCAATTTTTCTACAGGATGGATTTTAATTCAAGACCCTAGAGAAAATCTCGCATGCAGACCACGAAGAGAATTCCAGGCAGCAATAAGAAAACAGCTTTTGAATTCATAGACAGACTTGCATTCACATTTTCCCTACCCCCTCAACACATCCAATTCACCACCTTTTGAATTATTTGTATGGGAAAGTTATGTTCAGGCCTACCTCACTGAGAATTGCCACCCTCGACGTGAACAGTCAAAGCTTCTTCGTATGCTGGGTTTCCTGTAGCGCAGCTTTCTGTAGAAATGCCTGTAGAGTGCCCCTGCACCTGTGAGTGAGCCTGATGCATAGCAGAATCTTGAAGACAGGTAAAAAAACTCAGTGGAGGACGATAGGTTAACTGAATGTGCACACTTGAGTTGAGGATGTGGAAAGTGCAGATGAACAACAGTTCGTGAGTTTCAGCTGAGCCTTCTTTAGTTGTTGCGTGATTTTTGGTGAGGTGTCAAAAACATGTGCTGGCCATGCAGATGGAAGTGCTTCCACAAATCGTCATATTTCCTACCTGTGATCACTCCATCAATCACGTTGAAGTTCAAACAGTCACCATTACTTGTTTCCCAATTTCCTCCTGAGATGGCTGAGCGCATGTGTCTTACTCACCCACCGAATGCTGTTGAACTAAATGAGGGTGGCCAGTTAGCTGGCCACCGATTTTTTTAATCCCAACCATCTCATTCCTCATGCTATTCCTGAATTACATTCATGCAATCATAGGAATGAGTTTTAGTCACGTACCTGAAGTCAAATGGTTGCTGTGAGGTGCTTTTTGTTGTTGCATGCATCTGTTTCGGTGCTTGCATGATGGCTCCTTTGTGCTATAAGCTCTTTGCTATCTGATGTGTGGTTATTTTGCTTGTGCAGGTATCCTCTACCTGGATCTAAGCTGCAGGAGTTCGTTTCCACGTTCAGATCTGCACCCTCAAGCTGCTGCTGCTGAATTTTCACCGGACCGAAACTTATTTTCGCCATTACTCCTGAACGATAGATCAGATCGATCTAAAACTTGTTGAGCATGTTCCTACCATCATGATGCACCTCCCATAGCAAAATTGCAATCAATGGATGCACAAATTTCGAGAAAAATGGAAAATGGCTGAAGATTTCAGAGATCAATTTCTTGGAAACCGTGCATTAGAATCAGCTGAAACTACTTGGGTAGGTTACTATCACCAATATGCATCTCCCCATGAAACAAGCTTTGAAATGGATGCATGGATATGGAGAAAATGCAAAAATGGCTGATGGTGATGGAGGTGGATTTCTTGGTAACCCTGCATAGGAATGGGCTGAAACTGCTCGGGCATGTTGCCATCATCCCTATATAATTCCCTGTAAAACAGTTTTTCAAATGGATGCATGGTTTTCATGTTAGAGCAAAAGCAAATTCTGTTCTAGGTATTTTTTTCTTCAAAGCATTCTGCAAGCTTTTGCTTGGTAAGAAAAACTGAGCTTGGGTTGTGAGGGAGGCACAGAGATGATGGAGGAGTTTGAAAATTGCACGAGGACTTTTGAATCCTTGAGGAAGCTACCATGTTCACCAAACTACTTTTTTCAATCCATTTTTAACTTCTTGTAATTTCTACAAGAACTTCCTGTAGAAAACACAGTTTTGAGGAAAGAAGCACAATGACATGAAAAAAATGATGGAAAAGGGTGAGGGATGGAAAAATGGATGTGTGCAGGCCTCATGGACATATTTCCAGCCTTCGGGTCCTCTTCGGAGATCAATTTGGCTTTTTTGTAATCTTCCTGTAGAAGACATAGAACTTCCTGTAGAAAACACAGTTTTCATAAAAGAAGCACAATGAGGTGGAAAAAAATGATGGAAAAGGGTGAGGAATGGATGAATGGATGCTTACAGGCATAACCAATAGATTCCAAGATTTAGATTCCCTTCCAAAATCGAATCTGGCTCGCTTGAAGGTTCTATAGGATGTTTCCTGTAGAAATACAGAACTTCCTGTAGAAGGCACAAAAAATCCTTTGTCTTTGTTTTAAGTGATCCTCCTGACCTGCAATGTCCTTCTTGCAACCTGCAATTATCCAATGGAAATTAGGTTTATTTTTGTTTCTCTTTTTCTCCTCTTTTTTTTTTGAAAAACAACTAGGGCACCTGATGGAGGTTTTCACCCTAATTGCTTGCCCTGAGCGCCTCCAAGGGAGGTTTTCACCCAGAGATCTTATTCTCTTTTCTCTTTTTTCCCAACCCATTGACTGCCTCATGGAGGTTTTCAATCAATGGGCCAATCTAAGGCGCCTCCAAGGAGGTTTTCACCTTAGATTTTTATTTTTCTTCTTATTTTCATTTTTTTTTCCTTTTTCCTTTTTTCCTACCCTACCCTACTTGAAAAACAAAATCATTTTTAAGTATAAGAATACTTCCAATGGAGCCATGTGCACATCGAGATTAGAGACAAGATGATGTGAAGGCTCAAAATGCATGCTTTGACAGTTATCCAGATTTCAGAGACAAAATGATCTGACTTTGAAGGGATCAAACATAGCTGAGGAAGAGAGTATTGCTGCAACTTAGTGACTATCTGGAACCATGTCTCAATATAGCTTTGATATCCTTGGTCCTTTTGCTGATCTGGATAGTTCTTTATGTCACCTTCTATCATGACCTTCTCATCTTCCTCTTTTTGCTGATCTTTCTCTTGAGTACATGGAGGATTTGATGGTAACCATGAGGGAACTCTCTCAATCTCTGATTCTGATCTCTTCTCTTCATCAAGTGCAGCCCATGGTTCTTTAATCCCCTCTTTTGAATCTTCTTTTGCTGGATGTGGTCCTTCAATGCTTTCAAGATAATCTCTTTTTTGCAATGCTTTTCCTGAGCTATGGTGAAGATCATTAAGCTCAAGAGGAGTGATTTGGACATGTTGTGCCTCAGCTTTGCAATTAGGTTGAGCTATTCCAATGTGCGGGTTTGGAAATGGTGGTATGGGTAGTTGAGTGGGGGTGTATATTTGAGAGGGATGTGGATGGGGTTGTGGTTGGGCAGGCATTTGGGGTTGCCTTGGTGGAGTAGGAGGCAATGGTTGTGGATGAGCAGGTGGTGGAAGAAAAGAAGCAGGAGGAGTGTTGTATTGGGGCCTCCACCCCTGATGAGGTGCATTCCACTGAGGCTGTGGCTAAGCATAAGAGTGAAACAAATGAGCAACTAGTTGGGCATAATATGGATCTATGAAGGAACAAGGAGGAGGTGTGAACCAGGAAAGATGAGCAGGGGGACCCCAAGAAGGCATGAAAGTGGCTTGATAGGGGTCATAATAGGTCTCGGATGTCCCTTGCAGTTCCTGTTGATAAGATCTAGGTTCATGTCGCCTCCTTTGGTTCATATAATAGAGTGATTCAGTGGCTCCTTTTGCCCTCTGATATTCAGCTTTGATTCCAGGCAAGGAAGGGAACTGATTCGTAGGATGGTATTCTTCACAGACGAAACACACTTCTAGGGAGTGCATTGGACATTCGTCCCTAGGATGCTTTCTAGTGCACCTGGGACAAAAGATGGCCAAAGCCCTCTTGGCTTCCTCTTTCTTCTTTTGGATCCACAGGGTATCCAATTGCATGGCAAGAAACTGCCTCATATCACTCTTGAAATCTTCCATCTGATCTTCAAATTTGTCTTTGGACAAGGTGCTACTCCCAACATTTCTGCATGTAGCCATTTGCTCCAGAGGAATGGTTTCTTCTTCTTCTTCCCTTGAGGTTCTTCAAATATGTGTTGTTGTCCACCTAAGGGTTCTTTAATCACAGCCATCGAAGAAGAGAGAATCTTGGCTGTGTGAAGCAGTGGGGGTGTTGTGCAATCATTTTTCTAACTTATCTCTACTCCTATAAGGCATGAAATGAAATCTTTTTCGTTGATTTTTGCTTTTTTCTACTTCTACCTGCAAAACTCAAATAGATTGAACCGCAACTAACAATATTGCTAAAATTAAAATGTGGAATTGAAATGAAAGCAGGAAAGGACTAATCTATTTTGCTCAAATGAAATTGCAGGAATGAAATGCTAGTCTACGCTTGTGGAATTGAAATGCTAATCTACGCTTGTAGAAATGAAATTGCGGAATTGAAATGCTAATCTGTGAAAGCGGGAAATGCTAATCTACTTTTGCATAAACGAAATTGCATAATGCAAATGAAATAAACTACTTAGCAGAATATTGTAGTAGAAAATAGAAGAAAAGCGGCAATCACCAATACTCTGACGCTTCCCCAGCAACGGTGCCAAAAAGATGGTGGGCTCTAGTATTCCAACAATAACGTTGCAACTCCTGGGACTCCCTTCTTTACTTTTATCAACCCGGTAGTTCGTAACAAACCTGGAAGCGACTATACTGTATGCACAAGTACTGGCTCTTGTCGCAGCTGTCACTTGGTCAGCTGGCACAAGTCCGCTAGGGGCTTAAGCCAACTTCTATGAGCTCTTAGAAGAAGCTTTTTAACTGATGGATGAAAGCTAACTCAAAGGAAGCTAATTTACTTGCAGAAAGAAACTAAAAGCCAAAAATTAACGCAAACCCTAGCAAACCCTAATTCTACCAGCTAATCCTAATAATGCAAAGGAGAGAATGCAAACTACTGGAAGAGATGCCATTAATTCTATGAAGGTAAAATACATGTGTCTAGACTACCTCTATCTAAAGAAAACACTTTTTTGTATTTTTGAATAAGTTATTAGAATTATCATGCATGTGGTTTTTAACTGGCTTTTTACTGTGCTGGGGTGGATCAAGGAGGAGAAATGCTTGGAAGAGGTCGGGAAGGTTTAGAGAGGGTCTAAGGAGTCCCTAACACCCTTCCAAAGAGTTTCACAAAGTTTGGTTATCAAGAAACCTCATTTGTGAGCTTCTACAGGAAGTCGGTAGGGGTTCTACAGGATGTTCAGGAATTTCTACAAGATGTTAAGAAATTTCTACAGGATGTTTAAAAATTTGATTTTGGAGGATGGGTGAGTGAGGGAAGATGCATGAATTGATATGGAGGTAGGATAGGGGCCTGGAGTGACCCAGGGACCGGTGGATGGAGTGGTGAGAGGGTGTAGAAGGCTGACTTGGCTTAAAAAAGGCTAAGACAATGATGGAGCAAGAAGGTAGGGTTACATGGGCAAAAGGACAGGTGTGAGATGAGGAACCTAGCTAGGAGATGGAACAGTTGGCTCTGATGAAGCTTAGGCGGATGACAGAGTGGTAGAGATGCCCTGCACAATGTACATTTAACTGAATCAACAAAGTCTTGCAAATAGTCAAAGTCCTAGCTAATCTAATCTAACTGTCAATAAAACAAATGAACAACAGTTTTATTTGGAAAGAGAACCATGTACATCAATCATGCAATGAACCGTTTCAGAGATCTGAACACATAACCAACTTTTGCAAGTGAAAACAGTACACTAAGGATTGCATAGTAAAGAAAACTAGTGTTTTGTTTGGGACAGCACGGTCACTTCAATTCCAGCCCCTGATCCAAAAAGGAAGAGGTGAAACCAAAAGTGTTTGTTGACACTTTTTTGGATTCTTTTTCCTGTTATTATCCTACCAATCTATTCTAAACGTAAGAAGCTACTTTAACCATCAAAAGCAATCTAAATAACAAAGCAATATTTAAATCTAAATAGCATATTTTATTCTAAGAATGCAACAAAGACACATGAAAGTAAACAAATGAGGTACTGGGCACCTGAGATGGGCCCAACCCCAAGAGCTATAGCCTCGTAATAGAGATTTAGAGTTGGTGCAAAGCTGGATTCATCCTTATTGAGCAAGAAAAGAAGAGTTACATCGAAACTTTCCACAAGGGAAAGCTTGAAAATGTGTTGAAATGTAAAGCTAATCTACTGACTAAAATCGAACTACAGACTAGCTAACTTCTGCCTACAAAGTGACAAACTACTGGCTACAAAATGACTATAAAGTGACTAACTACTGGCTAACCAAAATGAGGCCCTAAGCCTTCTTATTTATACAAATTGAGGACCACAACAGTCCTCCTAAACTTTAGGGACTCGGCTGCCCAAAACTTGTAGTTAACAGCAATCCTACTTGACTTGCTTGGCTGCCCTTGTGATAACTGATTTGGTGGCCCTTGAACTCCGAGCTGATGGTGGAGAATTTGAGGTAAGGGCCCATAAATGAAGGGAACACCTTCCTAAAAATCCTCTCCACGAATTTGGCTGTCAAGTGCTCATTTCAACCCTTGATTTCGTCTCCAAACTGACCAAAAAGACTACACAAAGCACACATTAGACTTGTTGGCATAATGACTAACCCAATTAACTCTATTAGCATAAATATAATAAAAAAAATGCAATAAACTAATGAGAATGGTGGATTAAGTCAAATTAGGAGGTTGAATGAGACCATATAATTATCCATTTTTGGGGCTCATCATGTATCCCACATCAACGACATGAAACGAGTGTAGTGATTTTGGAGATGGAACTAGACTGATGACACAAGGTTCAGGAATGGCTTCAAATTTGACTGAATGATTTCTCTTGAACAAGTTGGTGACACTAAGATGAATTGGTACCTTTGACCCAAAACAAAGTGATGGATGGTATGATAGACCAACAGTATCGTAACCATCAACTTGATAACCCAACCCAAATAGTCACGGTGATGGAGTGAAAGTGTCATGTTCAAGAGCGACCTGCTACCATAAGGTGGTTAACCCCTTTTTCCCATTTTCCCCAATCATTGTTGACCAGTACCTCTTTACTTTTATCAGGCTTGAGTACGATAACATATGCTTGTTGCATAATTTCACCCTTCGGGTGAATCCATCACTATTTGATGTTTTAACGAGTCTAGCAAAGGTGAAACTTGGTCTTGTCTAGATGGACACGTTCGTCACTATTTGATGTTTTAACGAGTTTAACGACAAAGTTAGATCAGTCGTCTTACTTTTTAGGGAGTTTAAAAATGGACAAAAATAGAACTCCACAAGTTATTTTTGGTAGATTTTTCTCTCAATCCCCAAAAAGAGTAAAACAATATGAGACAGATGTTGTTTCCAATCCGTTAACAAGCTGTAAAGGAGAAGCGCTCAGTAATCTTTTCATGTTTAGAGAGTCTGAAAAGAGCTTAAAGAGGACTCCATTTTGAGGAACAAGTGGTCTCTAGGGTAGTGACTGGTTCTGGTGATGTTGGAAATTCTCAAAACATGTTGATTTATGTGAATATTTTCGCTAATAAGATCACTCATTGCAACTGTTCCTCAAAAAAGGTAAAACAACCAACTAAAAGCGTATGATTGGCCAAGCAGATAGTGACAATGGAAGGAGAAAAAGCAAGGTTCATTTGATGGAAAAGGATGATAGAATGGAAATAACGAGGGTTAAAATGGATATGGGTTCATTTTTACACAAGATTGAACCATAGGGAACTATGCTTAGATTCAGTTTCATGTTTACACAAGCTTGAAATGAAAAACAATTCTTGGATTTAGTTTCATATTTTGACAAGCTTGAAACGAAAAACTATGCTTGAATTCAGTTTCATTTTTACACAAGCTGAAAATGAATAACTATGCTTGAGATTGGTTTACATGCCCCCAACATAATGAAAGGGAGAGTCTCCTGTAACCAGATGGATGATGCTACAGTGACGCAGGATGGTTATCCAACACCTTTTTGGCTTCGTCCAAATAGGCACAAAGGTGAATGGGGTGATTCCCTTCACATAACCTACAGGGAAACTTAACTTTACCATTAGGTGCATGCCCCCCAAGCTTCATTACATTCAACTAAGTAGAATACTCGTGGCTATCAGGTGGATGGAATGAAGGTTTGTTTACAAGATCAAGTAAATACTCGACTGGGATTTTACGAGATCTAATCAAAGACTCGAATTGGAACTTTGCTCTAAGGGACCTTGTTTGATTTTTTAATGAGCTTGACACAAGACAAAGAACTCTGCTTAGATTCTTTGTTTCATTTTTTAAGATGTTTGACACAAGACAAGGAACTATGCTCATACTCCTTTTTTTCATTTTTTGATGAGGTTAACACAAGACCACAAACCATCCTCATATTCCTTGTTTCATTTTTTAATGAGGTTGACACAAGACCAGTAACTGTCCTCGTATTCCTTGTTTCATTTTTTAATGAGGTTGACACAAGACTAGGAACTGTCCTCATATTCCTTGTTTCATTTTTTAATGAGGTTTACACAAGATCAAGAACTGTCCTGGTATTCCTTATTTAATCTTTTAATGAGGTTGACACAAGACCAGGAACTGTCATCGTATTCCTCATGGGAGCTATTTCACGAACCATGATAGGAGGTCATGACTTCCAAGAGCTTCTCATAAGATGCGAGAAAAATGATCTGGAAAGGATCGTAACAAGGAAACCAACATCTGGTTCCAATTCCCCCAATACGTAATGTACAACATCACGGAATTGATTGTACGTTGACGTAGGCATGGAATGGATTGCCACATAATTAACCCATGGCAGGGAAGAGACCACTGGTATAAAAGGACCGTTTTGGGAAGATGGTTGACTAGAAGCCATGTTTCAACTAGGAAATGAAAGATGGTCAACAGTGACAATTCTACCTTCATGCGGGAAACACATCACTCAAAAGAGTGTTGAAAAAATAGCTCCCATGCCATAAACATAGTCATGCCCAAGAATTAAATTGTAATATAAAGGGCATGAGACTACCATCACATTCAGATAAACGATTTTTCCTCCCAATGTAATAGGCAACTGAGGAATGATCCCTAATGGTTGATTGGTTCCTCTTTAAAAAGCCAATAGATTGTGGGCAATTGGCACAAGTGGCGATGAATCCGAGCGCTTGCCAAGTAGTAGAGGAAATGATACTCACTGATGCACCTTCATATATAATAGTTTCAAATACAAACATATTACAAACTTGTACTATGATCTGGAAATGCACATAAGAAGGAAGATGGAATCTTTCTAGTCGATTCCAATCGAAGGAAGTGACTAGACTTCTTGGAGGGGGTACCATATGAATGGGAGAATTATCCCATTAAGTTACGAGAATGGGAGGATTTTCCTCCTATCTTGATGGAACAGGAGGGTTTCCCCCAAGCTCATTGGAATCTGAAGAAACAAAAAGAACCTGAATGGTATCATATTCTCTCTCTTCGGGAAAGGTACAATTAACTAAAGGTGAAACTCGAGTCAATTTTTTCCTTGACCTATTGATTTGGGTCAGGTATAAACTCATAGGGTTCACCTTCAGAGAGGGTGGGTTTGAGCGACAGTTGATTTTGGTTAGTCAATTCATCAACTAATGAAGGATTAAGGGAGAGTCTCCTGTAACCATATGGAAGTCGCTGCGATGAAGCAGGATGGTTATCCAACACTTTCTTGGCTTCAGCTATATAGCGACAAAGGTGAATGGGGTTATTCCCTTCACATAACCTACTGGGAAACTTAACTTTACCCTTCTTTCCATGAACTTTACTACTACTAGTTGATGGTGTGTCACCAACATGATCTTGAGAAGTTGATGACACAGGATGTTGTGAACGAGAAGACCATTCTTCTAAGATCTGAGGGATATCAAGACAATATTGAAGAAGATGGTTTCCCGCACAAACTTTGCATGGATATTGAACTTTGTGAGGCTTGATGCATGGTTTCTCATCAGATGTTACATTCAAAGCAATGGTTGCTTTGTTGCCCCTCTATTGAATTTGCTTCTTCTTCTTCTTCCCTTTCTTCTTCTTCATAGCCACCACGTTACTAGTACCAATACTTTCACCAAGCAAAGAGGAAGAAGGGGAGGAAGAAATACTTGAGGAAGAAGGCAAAGGGTCAACCTTAGGATCAACTGGAGGTTGATTTCGTCCAGTTAGAGTTGTAAGTGATTGTGGAGAAATCATGACATTTTGCACCAAGGAGGTTGAAAACAACCATACTGGAAAGCCAACGGTAGGTCCCAGAAGGGAAAATGTAGCCATATAAGGAGCACCAATATTTTTGAAAGGAGGAAAAGGACTAGGATTCCCATCAAAAGGATTTCCTTGATTGGTGGAGTCTGAATTTGTCACCATATGTCTCAACCTAAGATCAACTAAGGAGCAAGTTTTGAGGATGTTATCCGTGGTCAATTAATTTTATTTTAATAAAAATAACATAACAAAACAAAACAAAAAAGGATAATCTGGCCAAAAGGTTTACCAAGCAACTGTGAACTGTTGAATACCTCCTAGCGAACTAAGAAGTATTTTGGTAGGAAATATCCCCAAATGTTGTGTTTGATGTATCACAGTGTACAAGGTGGCCGACTCAGTTATCTAAGGATGGATAGAAACCTAGTGTTTTCCTCCCATATATACCCGAAGGTACATGAAGGCCCAATCCGTATAAGCGTTGTCTAATGCAAAACTATATAGTGAGAGCATTCCCATATACTTTATGTACTATAACAACGCCCTATATACCTGAAGGTATGTGGACAAGCTACGATCTACTCACGTATGTGGAATGATGTATCACACTCGGGATGTATTGCAAATAATTTAGTGACAACTACTTTGTTTTACGATGCTGAAACACGTCTCTAGCCTAGAACCACTAAATGTTTTTTGTTAGCTGACAATGCTCCATTAGGTAAATTTAGAAAAATTTTAAGTTGATATTCTTTAGAATTTTCCTTTCAAGGTTTACCACGTCATGTATGTTTGCAATTACTAAAATTAAACTAATACAATAAGCATTATTTTCATTCAATTGAACAATGAAAACCTTAGCTAGTAGGGATAGAGAAATCAGATATTAGACAAAGAGAAAAGATCACAACTAATGAAATTTCCCTAGCTATTCCTATCAAACATTCACAATATTTAATATGCATGACGCATGTTTTTCTTTTCAATTTCTTTAATGTTAAAATGAAGAAAAGGAAACTAATGCACATACAATCAATCAACCTTTAATAGCAATGAATGCTTTACGATAATTCTGTTTCGATGGAAAATAAGACTTTTTATTACACTTTCTTTAGAATACAGATTAATCAATTATATATTAACTTTGACTATGGATATATAATGACAAAGAAAACGTTTAAGAAACATTAATCAATCAAGTCAAAGTAGAGCTAGAGAAGGATATAGAAACTTGTTCTCTGAGACATGACATTCTTTGATCAATCAACAAGGAATCAAATAGAGGAAAGTTGGTACAGACTCAATCCAAAGGTGAAAATTTTACCTAAGGTGGATTAGCACAGGTTAGAGAGGGCCTAACTACACTACAGAGCACTATCTCTCACTCAAGGGTGCTCTGCAGAGCACTATCCCCTAACCAAGCTTGTGCTAATTCCTGAGAGGTCACCCAAGAGTCATCTAACCTCATTTTTTGACCAAAATTCAATTCAAAAGAGATGAAATACAATCAATGAAAACCAATAGGGTCTGCAAGGATGTCCTAGGAGGTGGATAAGGTACTAGGAAATATGATCTTCCCCAGTGGAGTTGCCAATTTGTTTTGGAGAATTTGGTATCTACAGATAAATACTAATTCCCTAGATAAGTAACCATATCTAGACAAACAATTTAAAGCACTTTAGCCTTTTCCTATAAGAAATAGATAAGACAAAGAAGATGAGAACACCTACTTGTAGTTCTTCATTCCTCTTGTCCCCTTTGTATCAATCTTGTCGCTCCTTCCCATACTTAACACGCATGAGAAGTACCTGTAAACACCAACAGAAGAAAAAGAACCGATCAAAGCAAAAGATCTATTGAATACAAATAAATGGAATCAGATTCATTTCACACATATAAGCATCATAACACAATACATACATATGGGAGAAAGGTTCAAATACTTTATTGAATAGAATAAGGAATTACAACCATTATGTCTGATTCAAAGTTGTTCCTCTAGCTTGGATCCCATCCACATCACATCAAAATCATGACAAACTTGTAGCATTACAATACTCGCTTCAAAGCCAATTATCATAGCGACATTATCTCCTTACAATTCAACATATTCTAGCCCCTGATCACTTATATGAGTGGTCCATTTATAGGGAGATGAAGGAGGTTTTGTCATGAATGGTTGCATTTAATGGCCTTCCATACTTCGAATTAGTTCCATGGAGGAAGGGATGAGAGGATAGGATGCATCTTAACTCATTCGTCATCCATTTTCGAGCTCATAAGAGTTGATATGTGAGGGAACCTTCCAGAGACTCCAAGAGATAAGAATATTCAAAGCCTAAGTGCTCTACAAAGCACCCTGGCATGGAATTAACTACATTGTAGTGCACCCTTACATGGGCCTACTTAGGCTGGTCCCTCTAGAGGCTATTTCTGGATGTATTCATGTTATTAAACTATCTAGGAAGGAGGCATTGAAACAGGTGACTTGTTTAGGGCATGTAGCAACTAAAATTAGGGTTTGATGATCCCTAAAACACTAATCTAGATCATGGGATTGATGTGAAAAAATGGATTTTCGACAACAACCTGGGACAAACCATCAAAGCCGCAAGCAAAGAACAACACCCTGAAGGCAAAGAAGGACACAGGAAAATGTTGTGAGTTTCATAGGAGCTCCACTCACAACAAAAGTGAGTGTCCAACCAAGCAGTCACTGGTGACCGAGCTAAAGCCTTTTGAATCAAATGCATGTTCTGAATCTGAGTTAGAAAGTAGCAAGGATGTTATGAAACCAACTCAAAAAAATATAGAAAAGATAGATCAACAACTTAGAAATCAGCCTCTTTGAGCGGGAAACCTCCTTTAAATTACACAAATGAACAATTCTTGGATGATACAAATGGCGAAACCTCCTTTCTATATATAGGAGTCTAATAGGTCACAATATAATCAAGGACGACATAACAATAGTAATATAAGGACACAAAAATAACAATTGTGGGATTCTATGGGGCACAATAACAATAGCATGGGGACAATAGGGGCACAAAACTAAAAATAAGGGCTACAATGACAATAGTAATGGGGGAATCACTAGTATTATAGGCACCTAACATGCCCCTCTCCTTAAAAAAGTCTTCTCCTTAAGGTTTGAGTAGTTATGGATGCTTCTGTATAAAATTCTCATCCTCCCATATGGAATCTTCAGCGAGTAAGTTCTTCCACTTAATGAGATACCTTGAAACTGATCGATTTCATAGCTGTCGAGTTCTTGTTTCTGTGACTGCTTCAGGTTCCAATATGATTCTTCCTTCCTCATCAAGTTCTAGCAATATTGTTTGAACTAGGAGCTTGTCACTTATAATCTTCTTTAAGTATGAAACATAGGAAACTTGGTGCACTTGGGAAGTTGTAGGAAGCTCCAATTTGTATGCCATAGTACCTATCTTTTGCGACCCCTTGTACGGACCATAATACTTTAGTGATAATTTATTACTTTTCTTAGCTTTCTTGAGGGACATTTGTTTATATGGTTGTAGTTGTAGGAATACCCAATCACCTACATCAAAACTTCTTTCGTTGTGACGTTGATCTTCCTGTTGTTTCATTCTATTATGTGCCAAAGTGAGTATCCTTTAAGAGTTGGACAACTTGTTGTTGATGCTCGATGTGAAATTCCACTACTTGAACCTTAGAACTTTATCTTAAATACAATGAAATGGATGCTGGATGATATCCATAAGGTGCCATAAATGGGGTCATTTTTTCTGCATTATGGAAGGAAGTTCTATACCACCA
Organism: Pinus tabuliformis; assembly: GCA_031772625.1. Lineage (NCBI taxonomy): Eukaryota > Viridiplantae > Streptophyta > Pinopsida > Pinales > Pinaceae > Pinus > Pinus tabuliformis. The sequence goes on along the minus strand of CM062820.1, from coordinate 1,387,062,984 downwards.
TTCAGCCAGAGGAAACCATTTGACCCATTGTGTTCATTTACTATCTATGTTTACCCATAAGATTGAGGATGATAAGATGAGCTATGAGCTAACTGAGTACCAAGATAAGAAAAAAATTATGTCCAAATATTTCGAGTGAAAATGGAATCTTTGTCTCTTACAATAATCTTTGGGTTTCCATGTAGCTTTTGTATTGTTTCGATAAATGTAGTAGAATTTTTAGTCACTTTAAATGGATGAGATAATGCACAAAAGTGTGCATACTTGGTAAGTCTATAAACTACCAGCATGATAAAACTCTTTCCTTCAGACTTGGGTAAACCTGTGATAAAATCCATTGAAACCTCCTTCCAATGTTGGCTTGGAATGGATAAAGGTTTTAATAGACCCGAGATCTTAATTGTTTCAACTTTATTTTGTTGGAAAACCAAACATTTCACCACAAGCTTTTGAATATCCAATTTAAGGCCATCCAAAAAAAAATCCTTCTCAACCCTGTGGTAAGTTTTTAGAAATCCTGAGTGCCCTCATAAGGGAGAGTTGTGCAATTCCATAAGAATCTTTTGTTTGAGTTAGGAATTCTTACATAGGTACAAGCGATCTCTGTACCATAACGAATCATTTTTCCAGCTAAATATATTAGATGTACTGGGATCTCATTGTAACTTTTGAATGAGGTCCCACATGTCTTCATCATTCTTCCATTCATCCCTTTCTTCATTTATCCAATATGGTTGGATAATAGAAATGGCGCAAAGAAATGCTTCCACATCCTTATCCTCTCTTGAGAGAGCATCTGCCACAACATTTTGCTTCAATTTTTTGTAGATGATTTGAAAGTCATAACCCAAAATCTTTGTGAGCCATTTTTGTTTCTCTTCTGAAGATACAATTTTTTCTAAAAATTATTTAAGACTATCATGATCTGTTTTTACCTTGAGGTGTCTTCCGATTAGGTAGGGTTTCCATTTATTAAGTCCATGTAATATTGCCAACATTTCCTTCTCATAATAGCTTTGTGTACATACTTTCTTTTGATTGGATGACTCTCAAAAGCAATGGGTCTTTATTCTTGCATTAAAACAACACCAATTCCATTCCCAAGGCATCACGTTACCCGATAATGGTTTTTGTGATGTCCATCGTAGCTAAGATCAGTGCTTGGCACATTGCCTCTTTAAGATGTTCAAAGGCCTTCGTTGCTTTTGGAGTCCATGAAAAATGATCTGTCTTCAATAATGTTGTTAACGGTGCTACTATTCTCCCATAATTCTTAACAAACTTGTGATAATACCCTGTCAACATGAGAAATCTTCATAGATGTTTTATGTATGTGGGGATTTTACATTCCTTAATGGTTTTAATTTTTCTAGGGTCTACCTTAACACCTTCATGAAATACAATATAACCCATATATTCCACTTGTTGTACTCCAAAGAAACATTTGGAGCTATTTGCATATAATTGTTTCTCCTCCAAATGTTTGAGCATCCTGTCAACATGTTGAACATGATCCTTGAAAGACTTGTTGTAGATTAGTATATCATCAAAAATGCTAACACAAATTTTCTAAAGAAGGGTTTGAAAATGGAATTCATCAAACCTTGAAATGTAGAAGGTGCATTGGTAAGGCCAAAAGGAATGGCCAAAAATTCATAATGACCGTCATCGAATAATTCATCAATAACGAGAATGGGAAATTTATCTTTAATAATGAGCTTTTTGAGCTCCCTATAATCCAGACTTAGCATGGCTAAGATACAACCTTTCGAATCAGATGCATGTTCCAAATATAATTCAAAAACTAACAAGGGGAATGAAAAAGGAAAGTAAATCATTGACGTGGAGCCTAGCGCCACCATGGCCACCATCAAGATCTAGGAAAATGAGCTTGAAGATCCATAGGAGGGGGAATGCCTCATTAACTCACAGATGTGGCTGAAATGTTCTCCACTGTAGTTCATTGTCAACAGTAGTAGCGAAAAGAAAATCATTTCAATAAAGGTCGTGAAGTGGCTAGTCCTATCAACTACAACACATCCACAACTGTATACCATCCGTGTCTTGACCAAGGACAAGATCTCCATGTAAGGTAGCAGTGTCACCTTCCCTATAGCATCGAACCCTACACAAATGAGGTACTGTGTGATATTGCTACTCTTGAAGTTTGTGATGTATTATTAGGACAACCATACTTTTGGAAGTGACATGTTGTATATGAGTCTAGGCCTTGCTTTATGATTATTACCTTGGAAAATGATTTGTATAGGATACCGAAGGTAGCCCTGCCTACCAACATCTCTTTGATATTTGCAAAGAAATGGAGAAATATCATTTCACATACTAGGAAATTTGTTTTCCTTATGATTAACCCTCAAGGAATGAAGAATATTGTGGCCACGACTTATAGAAAGGGATCCTCCGTAGAGCAGCAGAAGATGGACAAGTTCTTGGAGGAATACAAGGACATTTCTGCCTCATGTACAAGGGTACCTTTGCACTCTCAGGTTAAGCACTACATCGATCTCACCCCGAGCACGCTGCTACCCAACTACGTGAGCTATTGGCACTCTATTTTGGAGAATGATGAGATCAAGAGGCAGATTCAAGAGTTGTTTCAGAAAGGGAAAATTAGGCCAAGCTCATCACCCCGTGGGAGCCCAATTGTATTGGTACAGAAGAAGGATGGGACATGGGCACTCTGTATTGGCTATCGAGTAATGAGCAATATCATTGTCTAGAATAGGTACCCAATCCTACATATTGATGGCATTCTAGACCATCTCAAGGGGCCCAAGTATTTATCAAGATTGACCGGCTATCATCAGGTGTGTATCAAACCCTCTGATGTGTGGAAGACTACCTTCAAATCCAACGAGGCCCTTTTCGAATCATTGGTCATGCATTTTGGGATGACAAGTTCCCCCAAAACCATCATGAGATTGATGGAAGACATCTTGAGACTCTTCACCAATGAATTTGTGGTGGTGTATTTAGATGGCATCTAGATCTTCAGCTAAATCTAGGAAGAACATGTTCACCATATTAGACAAGTCCTCCAAATCATGTGACAATAGAAGTTGTGTGCCAATTTGGAGAAATAATCTTTTTGCATGACCTAGGTTCAATATATGGGGTACATCATTGACGATTAGGGTGTGCATGTGTACCCAACCAAGATATAATTCACTCAGGATAAGCCAACCCCAACCACTCTAACAGAGCTCTTGATCTTTCTCGGTCTTGCCAATTTCTACCAAAGGTTCATCTTCAAGATCTCTCAGGTTGCTTGGCCTTTAAGTCAAGTCACCAAGGGTAGAGCAAAATAAAAGCTATTTTGGTACGAAACCGAATATAATGTGTTGGTTGAGTTGAAGCATCACCTTTTCTTTGCACCAATTCTCACATTACCAGCCTGCATCAACCATTTACGATTGATACCGCTGCCTCCAACTATGAAATTGGTGTAGTTATTACTCACCAAGGACATCTGGTGGCTTACCATAGTGAGGCACTTTTAGACACAGTCTAAAAGTACTTAGCATGGTCGAGTTGAATCCTTCCAAATTAGATGCATGTTTTGAATCTGAGTCAAAAAATGACAAGGGGAATAAAACAGGAAAGAAAATCGTTGACGTAGAGCCCAATGCCATCATGGCCACCACCATGATCTAGAAGAGCTTGAAGATCCATAGAAGGGGGAACATCTCTTTAACTTATAGATATGGGTGAACGGTTCTATGTTATAGTTCATTGTCAACAGTAGGAGCCAAAAGAACCTAATTTCAATAGAGGTCATGAAGAGGTTGGGCCTATCAACTACAACACATCCACATTTGTATGCCATTTGATGGCTTCACTAAGGATGGGATCTTCGTGTTAGGCAGTAGTGTCGCCTTCCCTCTAGCATCAAGCCCTTCACAAATGAGGTATTGTGTGATGTTACTCCTCTTGAAGTTTTTAATGTATTACTAGGGCAACCATACTTGTGGAAGTGACATGTTGTATATGAGTCTAGGCCTGGCTCTGTGAGTATTACTTTGGAAAACAATTTGTAAAACATACTAGAGGTAGCCTCGCCTACCAACATATCTTTGATCTTTGCAAAGAAATGCAGTATGATCATTTCACATACAAGGACCTTTTTTTTTCCCTTATGATTCACCCTCAGGGAAATAAGAAAATTGTGGACATGACTTCTAGAAAGGCTTCCTCAACAGAGCATCAGAAGATAAAAAGGCTCATGGAGGAATATAGGGACATTTCTGCGTCACCTACAGGGGTACCTCTCCAATGCTAGTTTAAGAAATCCATCGATCTTGCCCCGGGCGCACCACTACCCAATTGATTTATCTATTGACGCTCTATTTTGGAGAATGATGAGATCAAGAGGTAGATTCGAGAGTTGTTACAGAAAGGGAAAATTAGGCCAAGCTCATCACCCTATGGGAGCCCGATTATATTGGTACAGAAGAAGGATGGGACATGGAGAATATGTATTGCCTATCTTTTAGTGAACTAGATCACTGTCTAGAATATTACCTAATCCCACAGATTGATGACCTTCTGGACCATCTCAAGGGGGCCAAGTATTTCATCAATATTAGCTTCAAGTTTGGCTATCACCAAGTGTGTATCGATCCCTATGATCTGTGGAAGACTACCTTCAAATCCAAGGAGGGCCTTTTCGAATGGTTGGTCATGCCTTTTGGGTTGACGAATGCCCTCGAAACCTTCAAGAGATTGATGGATGACATCTTCCAACCCTTCACTAATGCATTTTTTGTGGTGTATTCAGATGAGATATGGATCTTCAGCCAAATCTAGGAAGAACATCTCCATCACATTCAACAGGTCCTCCAAATCCTATGACAACACAAACTGTGTACCAATTTGGAGAAATGCACTTTTGGCATTACTTAGGTTCAACATATGGGGCACATCATTGAAGAAGAGGGTGTGCATATGGACCCAGCCAAGATAAAATCATTCAGAAGTAGCCAACCCCAATGACTCTAACAGAGCTCCAAAGCTTTCTGGGTCTTGCCAATTTCTACCACAGGTTCATGTTTTGGTTCTCTTGGATCACCTGGCCTTTATGTCAAGTCACCAAGGGTAGAGCGAAAGAAAAGTTATTTTGGTACACAAACCAATAGAATGCATTGGTTGAATTGAAGCCTCACCTTTGCTTTTCACTAGTGATCACATTACCAGCATGCAATAACCATTTTAGATTGCAACTGATGCCTCCAACTATGCCATTGGTGTAGTTATTACTTAGCAGGGGCATCTGGTGGCTTACCACAGTGAGACACTTTCAAACACAGTCTAAAAGTATCCCACATATGACAAAGAAATTTATTCCATTATGCATGGTTGTCGTCAATGGAAGTATTATATTATGGGGAAGGAAATGGTGATCCATACAGACCACCAAACCGAGTAGTTCATACAGACAAAAGGGAAGTTGCAAAATGACGGCCATCAGAAAGGTTCCATATACCTGCAATAGTTCCATTTTAACGTTAGGTAAAATAAGGGAAACACCAATAATGCTGCAAACTGCCTCAGTTGACCACCAGTCATGGCACTGATCACTATGCTCCACTATTGTGGGTACGAGAGTTCAGGGTGGCCGTATCTTTAAAAGAGCAATCCACAATTCAGCAACACATACCAAATGCTCTTGGAAGGTAAGAATGTTCCAAATTTTCACCTCCAATATGCACTCTTATGCCACGTGGGAGGCATTTGTGTTCCTTCAAGTGACTGTGCCAAGATGATTTGGGAGGCACACTACATTTGGGTCTTTGGAAATTTTGGAGTAGAGAATATGGTGCTAGTGCTGCAGAAATATTTGTATTAGTTGAACATTCATCAAGATGTTGGTAAGTACATTAGATATTGCACTTCCTACACCATTGCCAAACTAACCATCAAGAAGCAAGGCCTATGTACTCCTCTCCCTACTCCTATTAAAGCTTGGAAATCTATCTCCATGGATTACATGTTGGGCCTTCCATCTACTAAGCACAACAATGACTGTGTTTTCGTGGTCATCGACATATTCTCTAAGATGGCCATTATGGTGGTCTGCAAGAAGAGTATCACAATAGAGGCCATTTCTAAGCTCTTCTTTGAGTGAGCTTGGATACACTTTGGGATCCCATGATCCATTATCTGAGATCAAGATAACATATTCTTAAGTGAATTTTGATTAATTCTTTGGTCAACATTGGATGCCAACCTTACTAAGTCTGTGACTTTCCAACCCCAAAACAATGGCTGAATAGACATCTCAAGAGGATGATCGTACAAATTCTCTGCATGTACAACTTGAAGCATCCATGCACATGGGATGAAATCCTCCCCTATGTTCAACACAACTACAAAAAATCTATCCATACCTCAATAGACCACAGCCCCCCTTTCATGTAGGGTTGGGATTACAACCATTATGTCCCATTGATGTAGCCATACCATTTATAGCTACTCAGGTAGATTCAACTCATGTCTAGTCCAACGGAAATAGGTCTAATGAATTAATTAATTGTATTCAACATGTCTATCAGTAGTTCCATGATATATTGGACAAAGACAATGCTAGGTACAAGAAACACAATGGTCAACATCGGTTGTTACACAAGTTCCAGGTTATTGATAAAGTTTGTCTAGATTTGCGAAATGAGCATATCGTTGGACCTTAGAGAAAGCTCTGCTCACTCTAATATGGGCCATGAACCATCACCAAGGTTGTAGGGGACAATTCCTTCAAGCTCAAAATTCCCTTGTTCCTTGGTCTCCATTCAGTGTTTAATGTAAACCGCCTTCGACCATACTTTCCACCATTGCTCGAAATTTCCGACATTGCAGAATAACTCACACTAATAGAAATAAACCCATACTACATGGACCAGGTGACAAGTAATTAGATAATGGACATGCATATCAATAACACTCACCAACAGAGGATCCAACTATATCAAGTTGTCAAAGCAGGCCATCTCCTTCACCAGGGCAAGTGGTTCACCAGGGACCAAGTTAAACAGAAATTTCCTCACCTCATGGAGGCTCTACATGTAATGAGGACCATTGTTTCCTAAGGAGGGATGAATTATATAAGTGGATATTTTTAGCCACCCACCTATTCCACCTATACCTCCAGTCAGTTTCATCTGTTTCCTTATTTGTTGCAGCATTTACGATTTTTAGCAATTTTTCAGGTCCTGAACTTCTGGAGGAGTTTTGACCCCCTAAAGGGAATTTTTTTGAGGTCCACAATAGGATCATAGCAATAGGTAGGGGCCTACTATAAATCCTATATTTCTCATAGAGACATTTTTGAAAAGGTATCATATGCACAAAAGAGAGATAATATGACCAAGTTATGATGTCATGAATTTGGATAACCAACTAACCCCAACGGGGCCCACAAACACTTGGCATTCCATTATCTAGTGTTAGGTTTATGGTTTTTTATGGTTTTCCCTTGATGTTCAACAGTAAATATTCCATTGAGCATCATTTTAACACAGTTCAAAGCCATGTAGCCACCACATCTCTTCTCAAAGTTAAGCTACCATTGCCTGAGCTAGTTTGTTTTCCATTTTATTTGTGAGCACATTTTAGTACTTGATATTAATGAAATGAAGTGTTATTTCTATTATATTTCTATATTTATGGTTATATCTATAATCTATTGCATTCGTGTTTAAGTTCAGACCATTTCACTAATGGGCTTCTTATTCATACAATTTTTCATAATGGTCTTCTTTCCTCCATTGGAATTAGTGCCAAGAACACGATTGGGCTTCCTCCAACTTATCTTATTGACTAGAATCCTCCTCCACTAATGAACCTATTGAGTATCCTCCTTCCTTCATCTATCACTCTGAGTGAAATGGTATCAAGGTTGAATTATTTGAAGTACACATATAAATTCTAATTGAATTTGACACTAGGATAACCATTGTCGTTGCTCATTCCAATAGTTCACATGTTATAATTTTTCCTTGAAAATCATATTGAACTAATCCCACATCTTCTCTTTACTGGAAAGCGTCTACATATGCTCACAAATTTTTCCACTTCAACAAAATATTCTATGCACATGCATGAAACTTTATGAATGAAAGTTTATTTTAATATAAGTATTGTTGCAGTTCACAATAGAAATCAAACCACAACATCCAAACATAGAACCATCCATAAGAATCCCCACAAATATTAAGTGTAGAATATTTGCCTTCGTTTCTACTTAAAAAAAGAAAAATCCCAAATTTAGATGTGAAGCTCCTCCACCTCCACTAGTTGATTTTCGAATGTAATACCATACATAGGGGTTTTTGGAAGATAACAATTTTCACTGTTGTGATAGAGGTTTTCAAAGTACATAGAAACTAACTGATAGTATTTAAAGCATCCTCTCATCCCTTTTCACATGAGAGTGTTTCTTGACCATAAAGTTTTTACAAGCTCCATCACTTAGTTGCAAATCGATGCTTTAATACCAATTAGATCGAAACATGGTCACACAAGTATAATTATGCAAGCTATAATAAGTCATACAAGTTCAAACATAATCCTTAACTTTAGGGTGCCCACGTAGCAGAATTAATAAACTAACTCAAATAGAAATGAAAACATTAACAAACATTATAGCAACAATAATATACAACAAAAGGGATCAGTAAGAGAACTGGCTAGTACCAGGAACCAAACTTGAGGGATTGTTGTAGGAGTAATCTAGAGATGTTAGATTTACCATACCTTCAATCTATAAAGGAATGATTCTAATCAAATCATTTCAAGATATATTGAGAATTCCCATCTTGGTTATCCATGGGGGTATGAGTCCACTGTGCTTATCCATAATTGAATCAATGAGGACTACATATGTGAGGCATAGCATGACTTCAATCTCTAAAGGAATGCTTCCAACCAAATGGCTTTTAGGTATACTGAGAATCCTCATCTTGGTTATCTGTGGGGGTATGGGTCCATTACTCTCACTCATACTCAAATCTATGAAGGCTAAGAACTTACAATAATTTCTCTCAAGGTAACACTCTAGAGTATTTTTTACTGCTAAAATCCATCTTGGAAAACAACTTCAAACAACCAATTTTTTGGGGAATACTATCAATGAACTCATTGCAACTAAGAAGAAGGATTTTCATGCTGCAGAAGTTTATTATGGAGTCTGGGGGTGGACTACGCCTTATTGAGTCCAAAGAAATATGAAGTAGGCATAAAAGCCTAGCTATACCTTTAGAAAGGTTGATCCTTCTTGGGATACGTATGAAGCTTTTCCTAAAGCATGCTTTGGGTAAAGCTAATAGGACCTTGTTGGTGTAATAAAATGTTAAAAAATCAAAGGAAGGTATTTAGGGAGTTCTTACTTACAAACCTGAAATTAATTGAACACTTCAATACCCCAGACTATTTGATATCATAGCTAGCAAATGATTACTGTTCCGAAAAGAAAGGAAGGTTGAGGCCACTCAAACCCTTACCTCGCATACCAAATGAGGTGAGAAAAATATTCTATGGAGGGTTTTGATTTCGGTCTTGAAGGCATGGCTCCAAATATCGATCAGATAGGATTCTCTATTTCCTTGCTGATGAATGGAGAGTCCACCTCCTCGTACACCAAAATCCCGATGCAATCTTCAATCCCATCCATTGATGACAAATAAGAGAAGTTCAAACAAGGAGGAGGAGGAGGAATATGCCTTTGTCCAAGCATAAATTTTGGGTTGGTAACCTTTAAAGCCCATGTATAGGAGGAGGTGGATACTCTTGTCTAGGCAGAAGAGGAGGACTGCCCCCTGTACATGGAAGGGGAGGTCAAAGCTACTACTTTAGAGTAATTAATTAACATCAAAGGAGGGAAACCAGGCGCTAAAAAGTGATAAAAGAAAAAATAATAATTTAAGATGAAAGTAATTTAATACAAATTGATAATTTTGAGACAAAAATGATAATTTTGTCTTAAAATCCATGTTAAGACCTTTCATGACAACGGTGGGGCTCACCTTAGGTTCCAATAGGAACATATTTGACTCATAGCTTTAATATCACTAGTCATCCTATATTGTACTTGGATAGAGAATTTGTGATTCTCAGATCCAAGGTAATAATAATTTATTCGCTCGACATTTCTCATTCTCCTCATCTCAATTCAATAAAAAATGGATTATAATATAATAGTTAGCCAAATCCTATGTGCATTGAGGTTGTTAATGGGTCAATAATGATTTATCATCCTCATAATAATAATAATAATAATAATAATCTATATCACTTGAAGCAAAAACACCTCACCTCTCTATGAAACAACTAATAACATTGATATACCTAATCCATTAAATGACATATGTATGACCCAATAAACAAATAGTATACATACAAACATAGTCCAATCAAATAATTAAGTGCAAGAGATATGAATGTGTTTTCATTGCGACGAACACCCTCAAAAATTTTACGTACACTCGAATTTTGGAGCCTTATGTGGATCTTGTGATCGATCATTCCATAGTCACTTCTTGGTCAACCGATTCTTTTTGAGCTCCCTTCTTGGATTGGAAGTGTCAAAGTCACTTGATCACACATGTTTAGCATGTAAAAAGTGCATGAGAACATTATTTTATGCAATCTTGTACAAGCATAGCACTTTCCTGTCAAGACTACTCTTGTGCAATTTCCAATCCATGTCGATAGTCAGAGCATAATGGCAACAACAATATCACACATTTTGGTTGTGTTTGTAGTTATATTTTGGCGAGTTCTAAAAATTGTCGCTTTTGTGTACCTTTTCTCTCTCAATTATTGTTTTCATGTATACAGTTGTCTCTTTTGCTTGAATTCACTTTAATTAGTGGTGTTTTCATGTTATCTTTGCTCTAGAATGTGTTACTTTTACTGTTGATTCACATATCGCAAGATTCGTTCGCACTTTAGTAATTGTTGTATTTTCGCATGTTAGATTTTGCACAATATATGTACGTTGATTCTATTGGCATTATGATACATGTGTTGTCCTTGATGGCAACCCACACACATGTTAGTTTAGAATTAATAAAGGGAAACTCACATTGTAAAGGTAACAAAGCAATGGTACAAAAGAATGAGATTATGGGACAAAGGATTTCAGATCAGAATCAAGTAATTGAAGAGAAATAATGATTTAAGTTGTATACATTGTTTCACCTATTCAAAGTAGCGTATACAAGCAGGTTTACCGAACAAAATGAGCATATAAGTATGCACACACTTTCACAAAGGAAAATCATGCATGGGATGGAAAATTAGGGTTAGAGAATACCAAGGGTCAATACAATGGTATTAGCCCACAATATTGAGTGAAATAATGGTTACCTAATCCCATATAAGAATTCTAATTGTTGTTTTGGTCTGAGGTATTGAGAAAGGCTCTAATTATATCGAGAGGAGAAGATCAAAAGGCTTAGTGTGCAAGTGAAATGGTTTTTCATAAATACTCCTATATGAAGTATATTTTGTGTTGTAAGGGCTATTGTTATGAAATATATCTAAAATATCTTGTGCACCCCTGGATACAATGTTGGATCGAGATCATAAGGCCTGAAATGACTTCTCATTGTACGATTTGATAATGGATAGTCTAGAACTGATTGCTAACACATGTTTTATCCTTTATATGCTATGATATGGGTATCTCTGTTAATTCTGGAATAGCTGTAAAGTTATAAGTTATTATTTGGAGATATATATGTTGGTACGCCTTGGTGAAGGCATGTATACACATTGGTTTGACACTTCCAATTAGCGTATGCAAAAGAAAATCTTGTTGCTAAGAGATGACTGATCTATCTAATCAATGTTGTTGTTTTACTAGTGTTTCTCAATGATTTCTTCACTAGACCTGAAAGTAAAACTGATTGTATAACGAGATTGAGTTTGGTTGATTTATTGATTAAGTAAGAATGGCGATCTTTGATGCTATCTATTTAGAACTCTATAAGATGACAGTAGAAATTCAAAATGTCATTGGTTGGTACATGTTTTGGTTCAAAGGTTTTATGATTCAGAGGTATATAAAGGTTGGGTTACAAAAAGTAGTGTATACATGTAGGTTGGGTTCATTGAAGTAGTGTATACATTATGACATATGATGTTTGAGGTTTCAGTTGGTTCTGGTTATTAATGCAGTGTTCTAGTTTCATCTCTGTATTCTGGTGACAATGATTTGACTATTCAGATTGACTGATTGTTGATAAATGCAGTTGTATATGATGGTTGTATTGCAGTGGTGATTGATTTTGAGCTTCAATGTTACTGGTGGGTCCAGTATGAAAATTTTATGAAATGTGGCCTACATATTGTGTTATTGTGTACCAAGTCTAAAAATTTATCAAACGCAGTCCCTGGAGGAAGAGTGAAGGTAGTAGCATTCTGTAGGCCAACGCCTACATACTGGTAAACATATCAGCCAGTACAAGAGCTAGCAGGTTGGAGCTCCATTCCAGTAGAAGCTAGAAAATGAGTGAAGGTTGTAGCCTTCAGTAGGTAGATGCTTGTGTACTTGAAATAATTTCACTAGTACAAAATTGTAAACACTTTTTATAATTAGAAGATTAAAGAATGAGACAAAAACAACGATGGTTTTTTCCCACATTGGGCTTCCACCTGAAAAATCCTCGTGTTCATGTGTGTTTCTTATGTATGTTGATTTATTTTGCTCTTATGGCATCTGTTTACCACTTAGTAAATGCATCTCACTCTGATTTAAGACAATGAATTAGTTGTTTATCAAATTTTATTATCTATACACTAATTTCATTCTTTAAAGGCGTAGACATACGCAGGTTGGTTTATGAAAAATAACATATACAGTTTGAAAATGAAAATCATTATTATGAAAGTTTAAATATTGATTTAGCGCACAACCCCCCCCCCACTGAAGTATTTTTCCCAAAATATTCTAGTGGTTTCAAGGGGTTAGCCTTGTGCAAATGAGTTGGTTTGACCATGTAAAAATAATTTTCACTCATTCCCAAAGTTTTAATCATTGTTGCACAAGTGTCGTCATGGTTTTCATAAAGTGTATCTTAAGTGTCACACTTGTCATAACTTATCGTAAATTTTCCACATGGAGGGAAATAAATTTTACATGTTTCATAGAGGATCTCTGTTGTTTCCTTTCCAAGTATTCTATGTGTGTGATCAAAATCAAAGTTTATCCTTGTTCACATCAGTCTCGCTAATCCCACATTTAGCCATTTCTATAAATGCCTCATGACCAAGAAACCTAGTTTCACCCGACATCCCTGAACTATGCAATGTGAAGTTTTAGTCGTCTAGTTGTAACCTCACCCCATGGCACTAACCAATGCACAATTCCTACCTCCCAGGACAGTTGCACTATGTAGTTTTTGTGCTCAAGCTTTGACCTTGACCTCCAGAATTGCATAATCCTTTCTCCTATCCCAGCCCTAACTACACACTACGCAATCAAACTCCACAAGCTCATTCCCTAAGATTCTAAGCTACGGAGCTGGATAATAGCCCAACCTCACTTATATCCCAGAACTATGTAGTGTGCTCACTCATTGTCCATCTCCTTAGCCTGCATCACTGGCTCCCGAAATTACACAATTTTCTCCCTCAGTCTAGCCTGGACTGAGCACTATGAAGTCTCAAGGTTCAAGCCTCAATCATGAGCTCTTGAACTATGTAGTTGCATAGTCATCTAGGCTCATTTGTCCTACATAATTTCACAATAGGTTGATCAAGTGCCTGTCACCTAATCCTATCATCCTCAGCTCCTAGAATATTCAATTTTCTTCCTAAACCCAACCTAGACTATGCATTTCACAATCTCAAGGCTCTAGTTTCATACCTCGCTACTTGAGCTATGCAATTTGCAAAGTTACTGAGCCTCTTTCTTATCCTATCTCTTGGTTTTGGCTTAGTTATTGGATCAATGTTCACAAACTTAGACTAGGGGTTTAATCATACTGGTGTTGTCTTTTTATGAGTGAATTTCAAGTTCAGGAACTCTATTATGCTATGGAAAAATGATGAAGAAGTATATGGAGAAGGAGGACATGATAGAAGACACATATGGATCTAAAGAGATAAAATGGTCAACAAGGGAGAAGATGAAGGAACATAAAACTTTAACAGAGATCACATGGAATACTCATCATATTCAAGTCATAAGGAGGAGGAAGCATAAGAAAATGTACCAGATGTTCAAGAAGGCACAAAGAAAGAAACAACAAGGAGGACAACTTAGCATTGTCACATCATCATGTAGTTCATGGCACCATTGTTAGTCATATCCTGTAACAAGTCATCATATGCCACATCCTTATTGTGGATTATGTAATTACCTATTTGAAATGTATTGTAAAGTCAAAGTCTAAAGGAGAAATATGAAATATGAAGAGTCATGTAAGTCAAAAAGTTACAGGAAGTCAAATAGTCATGAGGGTAGTCAAAGAGTTATAAGGAGAGTGAAGCATCACCCCTTGGTTTTATATACACCCTTGTTGTATGAGCAAAGGAATTTTCACCTTGGCTCCTCTGACAAGGAATCAAAGAGATAAGCTAGCTCTTTTGAGGAGCAATGAGTGTATCCAATGCTCCAGTATTGGAGCTAGTGGTGTTCATTGTATACACATGTCTTTGAATTACTTAATATGAGAAGCCCTATGGGCCAACACATTCTTCATCCATGGATTATGGATATTTGTAAGATGATTTTGTGAATGTTTGTAATCTATGTTTGCTTTAATCTGTGCTAAAGTAGTTGAAATATTTTGGTCATTTTGGTACTTACCATAATGAGAATGTGTTTTAATTGCTATTATTATTGACACATCCTCGTTTACTATTATGCTAGATATTAAACAAACCTTTCTCATTATATTGGTTTCAATGACTATCTCATCTATGTGAACTATTGCTCTTGATGTTATAGAAACTCTTGTTTTTCATGTGTGTCTCTACTAGGGTGGTACTCCCACCTCTTTCTTAGAGTCTCACTTTTCCTCCCCTCCATAGTGAAATAACTTTGACACAAATATGATCAAACACTCATGAGGCAGAACCCCATTTCTTTTTGAATGCACCAACGTGTTCTGCTCTCTTGATGAAAGTTAGAGCCAAGGAAAATCTATAAGAATACATAGCAACTAAGTCGATATTCTGGATGGGGCCCCTAATCCAAAAGGTATGATGTATAATTGGGACTTCACATCGGGAAGACCCCTTCGTTGATGAATTTCTAACACCATCAATAGAATGAAAGAATATTCAAAGCTAAAATTTAAATTCTAAGTTTGTCATCTCAATATTTGGACTAAGAAATATGTTTTAAAATCACTTAAAATTCAATGTCAATCCACCCAATTATTCTCTAAAGAAAAAAGAAAATAACAATTTCATATAATTATTGTCTTCCTTTGCAATAAAATATGTAGCTTTGGTTACCTCAATATCCCCACTTATTAACAACAAATCACATTGAACCCCTAAACAAAACAATCTCTGCATTAACCATATCAATATTAGATATCATTTTGGGACTCAAATGCATTATGTAAGTCATTCATCTATGACCATTTCCATGGGAGGTAGTCGTAACTCACTAATTTATCATAATTTGTTAATAGTTAACTTAGCACTCATTGCATCGAGTGATGCTCACAGGGGTGAAGAAGTGGGATTGAAACTAGTGAAATCAATCACATAACGTCAATCATCACTTGTGAGGCTTGCACCTGGTAACCGGGACTTCCCAGGAGGTCACCTATCCGAGATCATGTATAGCTCAAGTGTGCTTAATTGTGGAGTTTTCACCACAATCAAGCCCACCTAGCTTGCTACCCCATTTGAAAAACCTTAGCAAGTATTGTGCCTCATGAACCATTCAAGTAGAGTTCCCTTCACTCTTTTGAATTTAAGTGTAGGGTTTTTTGTAGTGCATTATATTAGATATTCAACTGCATTAAGTAAGTCATTCATCTATGACCATTTCCATGAGAGGTTGTCATAATTCACTAATTTCTCATGATTTTTGAATAGTTTACTTAGCACTCATTGCATCAGGTGATGCTGACAGCGGTGAAGAAGTGGGATTAAAACTAGTGAAATTAATCACATAGCATCATCCATCACTTCTAGGGCTTGCACCCAGTAACCAGGACTTCCCCAGAGGTCACCCATCCCATATCACCTCCAGCTCAAGCGTGCCTAACTATGGAGTTTTCACCATAATCAAGCCCACTTAGCTTGCTACCTCATTTGAAAAACCCTAGCAATTTATTGTGCCACATGAACCATTTAAGTAGAGTTCCCTTCACTCTTTTGAACTTAAGTATAGGGGTTTTCGAAGTGCATTATGTTAGATATTGTTTTGCGATTCAACTGTGTTAAGTAAGTCATTCATCTATCAACATTTCCATGAGAGGTAGTTATAACTCACTAATTTCTCATGATTTTTGAATAGTTCACTTAGATCTCAGTGCATTATATTAGATATCAATATTTGCATTAAACAAGATAATTGTGGTTTCTTGCTTCATGATGTCAAATCTAGGACCATTCACCAAGAAATCCTAAATAACTTGGTACATCAAATGTTGAAGTGAGGTTCCAATAATTTGTTGCCATAATTAGTTTGCATTTGTAATTTTTTTATCCCATAGGTTTTAGAGACTATGCACTAATTTGGATTACAAAATAAAATTCAAAAATACATGGAGGAAATTTTGCAATGCCCTCACATCCTTTTAGTTCTAGTTCTACATAATTGCTTGAGTAAGACAAAAATTATAATATAGTCAGACACTGAGAATCATCAGCTCCAAGAATTAACAAGGAAATACAAATGGCATATAGAAAAAAAATATGTTGAAGTGGGTTTGTAATTAATTAATCCTTTCATTTACAGATGTATGTAATATTTACTCAATCATAATAGAATCCAAAGAAACACTTGATAATTTAGAAGGTAAACAATCGAGCACCTTCACAAAATCTATCACAATACACTTTTAAAAACACTAAGTGGTGAAGGGCACTGTAGTTAGAGGGTTCTTCAAGTGATATTTTTCAGCAACTATTGGGATACATTATAATAATTTATAACAGTTTCAAAATTCCTCAATTTCTTATAGTTTTGTTAGAGTACATAGATATATGTTATTTTCCATCACTTCATAGACATAGCCTATATATTCCTAGTGCACTCCATTGATATATTACACTTCATATTACTTAAAATCTCATTACCCACATTTGGTCACCCATGGTCATTGTATAATCTCCATTATCTAAAATAATTTATTTTGAAGGCTATCAAAAGAGCATCTAGAAATATGATGTAGGTTGAACAATATTGAGAAATAATTATTGTAATTGCTTAGTAGACATAATAGTGGATGCATTATGGACATAACTAACAATTTCTTATACATATACATATTAATTATTTAGATTATAAAAATAGTAGTTCAACGCAATGTTTCTTATATCGAAGAATTTCTTGACAGCCATCGATTTAAAATTTATCTTCAACTTGTGAATCTTCTACTATTTTTGATGATTATTTGTTGCCATCCTTAGATGAATTATATATAGTGGAACTATAAATAAATTCCCGTTTTCTCAGATGTAACAACCTTTCCTTCTTAATGTTGACATCCTTTTGAGGGAGTTGTTGTTGCCATCAGTTCTCTTGTATAAGTATCTAGAATTTTGATAAATTGAAATACATTTCCAACCTTCATACTCTGTCATTGAGAAAAGAGAGAAACCTCCCTCTTAGGTACAATTTTCTTTCTTGATGTTTAAAATTTGCATCACTGTAACAACTTCTATGTACTTTGCTTCCCTATAAAGTTTTGCAACCACTCAAATGATACTACTTCCAAAGAAATGTTATAAACTCAAAATTTCTCTACCCTTGATTCAAGAATTTACAGATAGTGTCATTAAAATTCAAGACCATGGATTCATATATTGTATTATTATTTGGGAAATGTAATTGATCCCATGGTTTCATTTCTAAACGTCCACTTGTTATAGTGGAATGAATTCTAATGGAAGAAAATAATTGATCATTCTTCTCCAAGCATGTTCCACTTCTATCTAAATTAATTAGGATAAGTTCTATCAATGTAAAGTTTTATTTCTACCATATATTCCCACAAACAAATTACTTTGTGCCCTAGATGTTATGGTTGTTTATTTGATTAATAAATATGATTCATTTCATTTCATACTATAAATGGGTAGTTTTGCATTTATTTTTTCATTTTTGCAATTTTTTAAAGAGAAGCAATAAAAGAGCAATTCAATATACTTTTTATTCATCCTCCCCAATATTCCTGCAAACTTAGAAACTCAATAAGGGTTTTTGCAACTGATTCTTGGTAAAAGAAAACAATCATTTTATCATGAAATATTCTACTATATTTAAATTCGAAACAATTCACTCCATTAGCTATGCACTAATCAAATGATTCATTGGCTAGTTACTCTAATGCTTGTATGACTAAAGAATTGCCCATAAAATAAAAAATAAATGGTACTTATGAAATATTTGAAAAAACTTATAACCAATCCTTTCAATTCAAAATATGAGAAAATTAATTATTTAATATCTTAGAATGTGTTCCATACCTATTCCAAAACTAAGAAGTTAGGTTTTTGAGATATGAAACTAACTAAGCTACAATCATCTCTTAAAATTTTGCACTTTCTAATGCAATAGAAAGTACACCTAAAATATTTTCATCTAAGTACAATGTCCTTGAGTTATGGGTAAATATGAAGGTACATGTTTGTATTTTATACTCCATAGATAACATTTTTCAGTCATGGGATTCAATAGCTAATAATACAACTAGATATAAGTGTTAATTCATATAGGGAAAGAATAAATGGACTTCTTGGCACTCATAAGTGAAGAGGAATGCTTGAAAACTATCAAAATATTACATGAAATGTAGATTGTGTTAGAAGTGAGCACTACTTATAGTGATAAGTTCAAACAAGAAACCTTGGTTCAACTTATTCAAACCCCTTAAGACATGTAACATCTACATAGAGGAAAAAGATACTAAAAAATGGGATGCAAAGAAAAATAGAAAGAAAAAAAAAGGAAAGAAAAGGACCACGGGGAGAAAAGAAACATGAAAGATAAGGGGAATAAAAAGAACATATAAGTGAAGCAATGGAAGGACAAATAAAACAAATACTGGTAGTGATAAATTGTATGTTGGAACGATAAAAAGGAAAGGGGAAAATACTAATCTACAAAGAGGAACTAAGAAACAAATGAGAAGAAGATATAATCTAAAACAATTCTTCTAATAAAACACAAGCAATGGGGATATTAAAAAGATTCCCACTGATCAATGGTAGCAATCATCAATGTAGAAAAAGAAGTTCAAACTTTTGGACTCACACTAGTCAAGAAATGCATCACGTGTAGCTTTGTCACCTTAAAGAAAACATGCTACAAAAAGAAGAGAACCTAGGTTTCAACCATCTTGATTTGCTTCACATTACATGGGCTCCAATCCTTGATGATTCAAAGCCCTAAAGTAGTGATAATAAACACATTTTTCAAAGAGTGTTCCTAAAGTGAAAAAATGATAAGAATATATAAGATAAATCGATTCTTCTAAGAAAAAAGAATCAATGGGGAAATAAAAACCATGTCCATTGATCAATGGTACAAATCATCAATATACAAAAACAAGATCAAACTTTTGGACTAAAACCATTCAAAAAAAGCACCACATCTAACTTTTTCACCTCAAAATAGGCATGCTACAAAAAAATAAAACCTAGGTTTCAACCATCTTGACCTGCTCCAGCTTACTGGGGCTCCAATCCTTGATGATTCAAAACCTCAAAGGGGTAATGAGGGGCACATTCTGCAAAGAGTGTTCCTAAAATGAACTCCAATATTTAGGCTTACTTATAATGTATCTTCAAAACCTATTTAGAGATTGAATCTAACACAAAGTAAGTAATATTTGTTTCTAAAAAAAGTAGATAAAATCCATCTTTCATCAAGAGATCATTTGAGACTATGACTTTAATGTGTACATTTTTGTGTGAAGCAAAGACTAAAAAAGGCATATCTATATGATAGAATTATTTCCATTTAGAAAATAGAACTATTAAAGATACAAAGCATTAGTAGTTTCATGGTTTTATGTGTCAAGTTTTGGAAATCAAAGTTTGTAGCCTACCAGAACCCCTTTCCTACGAGAAGGATATTTGAATACAAGGTCTAACAATTTCCTTATGCCACTTGCCTTTGCAACAACACCTTGATTGAAATAAACAAACATTAGCTTCATGTTTTATTTGGAGAGGAGATAGAAAAGTTTTTATTATTTGGATGATAGAAAAATGAAGTAGTATTTAGTAGTACTTTTTCAATCAATAATGACAACTATAATTTACATTACATATTCATTAAATATAATTACCAAGCAACACGACCAACATCCACAAAAAACGGAGGGTGCTTGATAAAGGGGAAAATAAGGATTCACGTTTTCATTTTTAGTTTTTAGATAAAAAACATAAATGAAGAGAATATAGTTAACAACTTGTTCTATTCTTATACAGATAGGTTCGACACTCCCCTGCAGCCTCCTAAATAACCCATCTATTAGGTGACATCGAAAGGGATATGAAAATGTTAATGCCCCTTTGATAACAATCACTTTGGTAACATCTGTGTTCACTGATAGTTTTTCTATGGCTTGCAGAAGAACAAATAAAATTCACTTGTGGACAACCTAATTGAGCCTTTCAACATGTAATTAGAGAAGTGCTCAAGCAAATCAAATCTCAAACTTCACACAACTAATAAGCACAACTGATAGTGATGATTGATTTCATGGAACCACCCATGGAAAAGTAAATTGAGAAAGTTGTGCAAAATGCAAGGAAAAAAGAGACCGATTAACCTATAAATTGGAAATTTTGTTTTCATAGGATCACTTATGAACAAGAAAGATTGAGAAATTCCAGCAAAGAAAAATTTTCCGTTTCTTCTTTTGGTTGTACCCCTCTCAATACAACTTTGCAAGATACAAAAAAACCCAATTATACGTTCATGCATTGTCACTTCTGCCCTATAAGGATCAATAATTACACTCTCATCATCAATCACAACAAACATCACAAGTGGAGTGAATTCTCTCCATAATCTAATGTATACATAACCTTTAATTTCTATAAAAGCATCAACCTAAAAGCCACATCTAGGGTTATATTCTTGCACGATACATCCAATGCAACCAATTTCAGAAGACTGACCAAGAGTTACAAATTCGTTGTCCACTTGATGTTCTGAGAACCTCGCCAAGACAAAAACCTAAGAGATGTTGCATTTCCTATGATCCAGTTGGATGTTGGTGTCCACCTGCCTATTCAACTCAGGACCCCACCACCATCTATTTTATTTTCTTCAGTCTCCTTAATTGTAGCAGAATTCACTATTTTTGGTAGATTTTTTGGGTCCTGAACATCCATAGCCATTTTGAGGACCTAAACGATTTTTTTGGGAAAAACGAGGCCAATAGAGATTTTGAACTAGTGTTGGCCACTCGAAAGTTGTATTCTTTAGATAGATATTTCTAACGAGGTATTTTGGGCATCAAATGGAGATTATATGCCAAAGTTACGGCCCCATGACATTGATGTACCAATTTACCCAAACAGAGCCCATAGTTTTGGCACTTTATCTCTTAGAGTTAGGTTTTTTTATTTTTATGGTTTTTCATTGTTTCTAAATAATAAATAGGCCTCCAATCCTCATTGTAACACAATTCATAGTAATGTAGCCACCACATCTCTTTTGAGAGATAAGCTACCATCACCTGAGCTAGTCTTATTTCCATTCTATTTGTAAGCATATTTCAATATTTGATATTAATGAAATGAAGTATAATTTCTATTGCATCTTTGTATTTATGATTATATATATAACTTTTTAGTTTTTTGTTTAAGTTCAGAACATCCTAGCACTCCCTAATCAACATTCATCTAATTGAATAATCTAAGGTCTAGATTATTATGGCAATGATTGACAAGTGCCTCGATAGAAACCTCATATATGTCCCCAAACCCCAAAATCTGGAGCTTCCTAAGCCTTGGTAAATAGAGGGACACAACATCTTATCACGTCACTCATGATTTTATCACATAAATATGGCCCTTGCTGCATGCTCTCCATCTGTTGTTAGTGCACCACTAGCATGGAAAGTGATGCATCCATGAGGTCACATTACCTGTACACATTCATGTGTTAGATTTTCTTCTCCTTGAGGTTTATGAACATTTTCCTGGAACTGGATCTCATGAAGCTGCAAAATTTGTTAGATGCAGTAGTAGAGTGTATATGCATGACAAAGAGTGTAAAAACTCCTGCAAATTGAGGTCAGGCTAGCCTTATTAAAACCCCTACAAATGGAGGCAAGGTCAGCCCTGTCCCCATAATTCAAGAGGAAAACAATGAAATAATTATTTTGTTGGCAGACTCAACTATTCAATCTTCTGCTACTTCATTCGACCTCTTCCTCCTCTTTCAACCTATTTCTAAAAATTACCTATCCTCATTTTGTTTACTTCCCTTCTGCGTTTTTCATAAATTTTTCACTACTCTTTGAACGAATTGTCTTAATTTATAACTTACAACAATTAAAATGTTTTTAATCTCTAAATTAAAATAATTAAAATAATAGTTTAGGATTTTAAGACAAAATATTTGTTTCCTCTTTAAAAAATGTTTTAAAGTACTCTTTTTATGTAGTAGTGTGTGGAAAATCTAATAGATCCTTTTCAATAGCTTGGTTAACATAACTGTGGACCTAGCCTTAACCTTGACTGAGAATGATGAGTCACGAAGATAGGGTTTGTTTAAAACTCCCCTTCGAATGATCTAGCTTTGGCCATATGGAAAATATTGGGCTTCGCTCGTCTGTGCTCAAAACTTCTATTCTCTCATCATGGGTTTTAAGAACATAACCATTTAAGGTATTTAGATACTTTTATTTAGTGAACTATTGCATCAATAGCCTGAAAATTAGCTTTTGAGCGCTCTGAAAAATTATTCTAGCTAGGAAATAACGTTTCTAGGCTCTACATGGTGAATCCACTCCAAGGTTTCCAACGGTGTGGAGAAGGTAAGACCATGGATCTTCTTCAAATCTCCAATAAATTGAGAGACCCAAAAAAATCCATGCTTGCACAAATCTCAGCTGAAAAAATGTGGGACCAACAATGCCCATTATTATAACCCCTCCTTACCCAACAATAAAATTCCCCAAAAAAATTGAAACTATGCCTTTTTTTATCATTGTTGTGCATCGATTCATATTTACTTTTGTGGTAGGTCTTCAACATCTATTGTTGAGAAAGCTAAAAATTACGAGGGATCAACTACTTGAGAGTTGATATCAAGTGAGGTAGTTTTACGCCAAATGAATAAAACCTTATCATTCATCTACATACCATTGTTAGAAATAGGTTGGTTTAATTTTCATCATTTTATTAGTTATTGGTGTTCTATTAAAGGATTGATATTAATATATATTTAAGTGGATTAAATATTTTCAAGTGGGCATATGTAGCATTCGATCCACCTAGAAGAATAGATAATGATATGTAAAATTACTAGAACTCTTGGATAAAGAAAGAGCTTGTTAAGTGTGAGTTAATCTCAAAGAATATTTAGGATTATGAAGTACATATTAACTTTCCATAGTTCTTGCTCGAATAATCTACAACTCTTGACAATGAGAGTAAGGTGCTAAAAATTCAAGAATTTTAACCATCTCTAGCAACAAAATATCTAAGAACAATAATTTGTAATATATATTACAATGGTCTACATGTTCATGAACTCCTAGTTTCAAATAAATTGCATGGATAAGACAACTTGAACCCAATTTAAAGCTCCTTTTGTTATAATCCAAAATGAATAAAAAGTAATGGACTTACACTACATCATCCATGAATGCGAGTGAATACATGTATGGGGCGTGGAGGCTAACTATATTAATTATTGAGAGGTATCGCCGCATTGGATCCCGATTCATAATGGGGTGGCAATGCGACTAGCTTATTCGCCATCGTAGGGGTGATGACAATTTTTATGAGCCCTCCTTGGTGAGGGTTTGAGGGTAGCATGCCCAAAGCTAAAATTAGATGCAAAATTTCCTTGTAAAATATTGTAATTTCGTAGTTAATGTGAGTCGTTCTTTAGGCGGATGATTTGACAGTAGAAGTTATGTTTAATTTAGGGTCCTTTTCCCTATAAGGAAACCCATCACTATATATGAGGGAATTTTATTGCGGCCAGGTAGATGTGTATTATACATGACAAAGGAGGGAGGAGATTGTGTGAGAGTGAAGAGGAAATTACAGATCATTTGTTGTAGGTTGTATCTCTTCATTTTGCTAGATAGTATAAAACAAGGACTAGATGTTTCTCTATGGACATAGCCCAAATTGGGTGAACCATGTATATCTGCGTCTCTCTTGTTTTGTGCATTTTCTATATTTATATTTATAAAATGTTTTATGTGTTCCATTGATTTGTAATATATAATTTTCTAGCAACATGAGATCCCTAAGTATGGCACTAATAATTTATTCTCATCGTGAAACATTGGATCTTGTCGATCATGCTAATGTATCTAGGCTGTGGGAATCTGGTTCCAACTATAATGGGGTTTATTTAGGATATTTCAAGTGCTTATATAACAGTGAACAATATAACCATGGCACTGAAAATAGTTGCAACTATTTGCCTCCATTTTATGATGCCAACGAAGAATCTATAATCGTTGATTTAAAAGATAGTGACAATAGTTCACTAAGATATCTTGAGCATAGCTAAAAAAATGAGATAAATATAGCCCAAGAAACATGAGCATAAAATTTGAATGAAGTAATTTAAGATGCAAGAAGTGGAAGCAATGATATACACAATAAATTGAAAATAATAAGCCAAACACTAGGAACAGAGCATTTATGGGCATACAAATTTTTACACTACCTCATTTTCCACTCTGGGAATGGTATTTCATGAAGACATAGAAGCTTCATTCACAAAAAAATATGGCTACCAAATCATGAATACATTTATATAGACTTACAATTTCTAATGAAATTATCTAACATATAAAATACCTATATGAAAACAATGGTCATATCTGAAAAGGGGCAGATTTGAAATTCATGTAACAACCAACTATTAAGTTCAAAAAACTAGACTATAGTTATACCCTCATCCAAGGTCTTCATTCATATCTAACTAAACGTGTATCAACAGGCTATTAGTCTCTTCGCTATAGAATTTGACTGTTTTTATTTGTAACTTAGAGAAATGGAAAAGTTGTGGAGAGAAGCTACATTCTTATTCTTTCACTGGGCCATCACAAATGAATAAAGAAAATAGTGTCAATCCCTTGGAAAAGGGAAGTTGAGAACAAAAAATACCATGAACAAATAAAGAATCCAATGAGTTTAAAGGCTAGAAAACATACCACCCATAATGAACCTTTTCATCTAAATATTATTCCATGTTGGGCTGCAACAAAACCTTTCGATAAAAGTTTCACGTAGTCTACTACTACAAAGGAAATTAAAACCCCAACTTGTTGTTCCACTTTTAATTTCACCCAAAATTACCTCATATTTAAAGGTATCATCGTATGTTATACCAAACAAAATTCAAAAAATAAATATCCTTTGGAGAAATAGAATCACAAACAAAATTGAACCATACATATTGATGAACCTTATTTTTTATATTAATATTAGGATGAACTTATTTTTCTATTGGAATGAGAGAAAATTTCATAGATACTAATGAATTCTTATGCATTACTCGTGTTCAAACAAGTTAACAAAATTAATGGCACCGGGAGAGAAATGTATTGTGTTTTTGGCAGAGATATTTTATCTCTTCCTCCAACTCCAAGATTCTTCTTATCTATTGCAACACAAATGGAACTTTCTAATCGAGATCATTTCCTTCACAAATACTCCATTTCTATTGGTGTCTTTGGCATAAAATTGGACTCTTTTATGCTAGAGATATCGTATCCCATTTCATTGAGCCACATTGATAGGTGAGAGTTATGGATAGCTCAGTAAAGGCGTATCAAGATGCTATTATTATATTTTCTATAGAATTGGACTCTTCTTAGTTGTAACTTAGAGAAATGGAAAAGTTGTGGAGACAAGCTTCGCTCTTCTTCTTTCACTAGGCCATGTAAAGTAAATGAAGAACATAGTCTCAACCCCTTCGAGAAGGAAAGTTGAGAACAAAAAATAGCCTGAACAAACAAAGAATCCAATGATTTTAATGGATAAGCATCATATAACCCATATTGAACCTTCCCATCCAAAGTAGATTCCATGTTCAACCACAACAAAACCTTTCGATAGAAATTTATTCCAACTGTTGAGAAATGCCACCTTGATCCCACTAAATGTGTGGAAAGCACATGCAAAGGGAATATTAAAGGCTAACGGGATAAGGAGAGATGAGACATGAGCCTCCACCTACATAGAATTTTAGAGTCCTCCAAGTTAAGCTAAAGATACAATTTAGGAAAGGTAAATGCAACTTTCTATCCTGTCAATTAAACTAAAATAAATTTCCTTTGGAATTTTTTCCAATATATCATCTGATATATATGTCATCTTGAATGTTGGTGATCTCACAAGAAAGAAC
Source organism: Pinus tabuliformis (assembly GCA_031772625.1). Lineage (NCBI taxonomy): Eukaryota > Viridiplantae > Streptophyta > Pinopsida > Pinales > Pinaceae > Pinus > Pinus tabuliformis. Next base: position 1,387,036,211 of record CM062820.1, on the reverse strand, counting down.
AAGATTATTCTATTAGAGTGTGTTAGCGGCAACTATATATCCATTCCATGCTTCTATGCAGCTATCCAATCAAAACATGCTAGCTAACTCTTGAAATTCACTTTAAAAAAAATATTGAAGTTGGTCATGAACACAAATGTCTAATAGCTAAGAGACAAAGAACATAAAAAAGAAGTAAATATATAATGGAAAAGAAGACAAGTTCAGTGCAGATTTAGGGGATTCTCATAAAACATGCATAGGACGTAGCTTTATGAATCTAGGATTCACAATATATATTTAATGTATAAATTAATAAAGTTGGCACTTAAGGACCCTAAAAGTGTTACTATATAGTTCATTAGTAAAATTCCTAACTCATTTCATCTTGAATTATTTTGGGATTTCCTTATATTATGAAAATTACAATCACACATCTCTTGGGTAACCTACTTTCTGTGGGTTGGCACTACAATTCTTGGTGATACCTCTCAAAATACTTTCCTTTGTCTCTTCATCATATTGAAATAAATTGAGGAGAACACATTAGAGGAATCTTATGTGGTATGTTATCTCATACCTGTATCATGCAAACAATTCAGGGCCCACACACTGTGTACTATAAAATAAAAGGAAGTTATACATTATTAGGGATACTGTCATTGCAATAAATATAATATGTTGGTGTGAAACTGGTTAGTTCTTGAGTAATAGGATGAAGCCCATTAACAAGACAGTCTAGGTTTTGGTAATTATTTACACTGAATCAAGTATTATGAGTGGGTGAATGGATGATCCCGGAAGGAGACCAGGTCCCACCTACCCCATATAGCATTGGTAATAGCATTAATGTTAAGTATGGACCGAGAAATTAAACTAAAAAAAAAAACAACTTTGTAGTTGTACAAATGCTATGATAAAAAATAAATGGTGCTAACTTAATTATTGTATGGAACCAAACAATAAAAATTGCATTACATGAATCAGCATTGTAGTACATTGTGTGAAAGTATCTTGAATATAATCATATATACCACGATCTTGTGTTTGTTGTTGACCAAAGTGTGTGAAAAAATGAATATATATAAACACAAGCATAGTGTATAGAACTCGAAAATCCATGGTACATTACGCATTTTCTAAATACAATATTCCATGATAAATAAGAAAAACATTATGACTGCAAAAAATAAAGGAAATTCAAAATAAACATGCTAAAATTAATACTTGAAATATTGAACAAATTATATTGTATAAACCCTAAGGGTAGAATAAACTCTAGAAATCGAACATTGCATCCAACATAGTTGATAAAATAACCATTGGAAAATGTTAAAAAAAAAATTGCACGAATTATACTACATGTTTGGACTCGAGGCCGCATACGTTTGTTATACTTAGCACAGATATTAGTCAACAAAAAAAAATATGTGTAATCTCTGAATTTCTTACACAGTATGATCTTAATAATCATAATTCCTTAAGGTTACAAAGATGGTTGAATGGAAAAAACCCTAATAAGGAATTCAAAAGAAATATTGAGGAAATTAAGAGAGGACGACCATGATGGCTAAATTATAGTCTTGACAAGTAGGAGGAAATCCTCCAAAACCTGAAGAAAAAATGAAGTGAGAGTATTAGCGCTTGGAACTTGAAATACAATGGGAGAAATTATAACTAGAAGAAATGATGAGCCGGTTGGAGTTGTGACAAAACTGAACTTGTAGATAATTTCCAAGAAGAAGACAATTAGAAACATTCTCAAAAGTAGATACAAATTTCAAACCATAAAAGGTAGTAAACCTAAGAACTGACGAAATTCCCTGTGGTGTTCTCGGTGATGATGTTCCTCCAAAACTAGTAGACATGTTGAATTTGAGATTATAAATAAGAGAAACTTCAAAAGAATGGGGTGACCACATAAACCCTATGTATGAGGAATCAAGTGACATTGGTTACCTTCGACCAGAGAAAAAGGGCAAGCAAACTCTATAACTCAAAAGGAAATCTACTGTCAGCCCACACTAAAAGAAAATGCACTGAATTCTTGTAGCCATTCACTCAATTTTATCAATAAAATGTAGATAGTAAAGGAGGGCAGGGAAAAGCAAAACATAAATACCGTTATTTCGACAAAATTCAAATTTTGTTACTTATCAACGTGTTTCTGGAAGGAAACTAGGTAAAAAAAATGGTATTGCAGCATGGTGGTAGATGAAGACCCCATGTACTCACCTATGGAAGACATAATTGAGACTAGGCAGCTAGTGTAAGGGAAAGGAGCTACCCCAAACCACTTGAGTTACTCCTCAGTGATTGAATCAATACCCTAACCTCTAGTCTATAGATCTGGGATCACCTTCCAATGAGGGTAGTATCTACCTACTGGAGGATATGAGAGGTTTTGTTGGAACCATGTTGATTGTCATAACTCAAGAGTGATATTTACAACCTTAACAAACATAATGTTGATTTACCACATGCAAACGTTACGTTGAAATGTGTTGGATTGGTATGCATTGGAATATGAGTTGTTAAAAATGAAGACTATCATAAAAGAGTTGTGGCATATATATTACTTTGTTCGTAACCCATACTAATGTTGAGCATTATTTAAGTTCTAAATAGGATTTCAATTCATGTGTATAAATGGTTGAATGTTTATTTAAATGTTGCAGTGTGTCCTTTGTAATGGTCATGAGCTATGATATTTGGTGCGTTCAATGTTCTCTATGTTGGAACTATGTTGTTGTGTGCTGAATGCATTGAATACTATGAAGTTTTGGGTTGTGTTTGATATTGGAGCTTGCCATGGTATCATTGGAACTAGTTCAAGGATTGAACATTTCCTAATGTTGAGATGCAACACACAAACATCAAACATGTGTTTCCTTGGCCCCTATAGAGCATGTTGTCCATTTATTTGATCAATATCTAAATTAAAAGGTGCATGTGAATTATGTATACATTGTGTTGAATTTTCTGTAGGACTAAATGTTGCATTAGGTTGGAGACCCTACATCTAGACGTTGGTGAACATTGGTTTGCTGGAATTCTACCCCGATAATATGAGTTGATTTCTAAATGGTTCATTGGATCATCATTGTGAATTGGTTCATCATTTTTTGTTGTTTGGTACTATACATTTACTGCAGCAGCACGCTACCTATGGAAACAACATTGAACAATCCTTCATTGAACATGGTAAAACATTTTTTAAAGGGAAAGGTAAAGCACTTGAATCCACTCATTATGTTGTGGAACATTGCAACATTGGAGTATCTAAAGACTTATTTAATGCTTCACTTTATTCATGGAAATATGGTTGGTTCCTTGATTTAGGAGCAACATGCCACATGAATTTTAGAAGAGATTTATTTGAAGATATAAATGATAATGTTGATGTAGTTTGGACACAAGTCAAAACTCAAGCCATCAAATCTATGCACCATCAAGCTCAAGTTGTATGGACTTCCAGACTTTCTTTCACATGATTTTCTATACCTCCTAGAGTTAAGGAGGAACTTGTTGTATCTGGTCAACATTTGCTAGAAAGGACACTCCATTCATATGTTTTATGGCAAGGTTGAGGTCAAATAGTAGGTCAGACAAGGTATAGACATCTCACAGGAAATCTCAACTACCTTAGCACTACCATATCAAAATTTTCATTTACTATTGGAATCCCTCCAATTTTATGCAAAATCCTTGTGAGGTGCATTGGTCTACTCCAAAAATAGTTCTAAAGTACTCGAAGGGAACTAAAGACTTTAGACTCAAGTATACATAACGTAAGTGGGGGACTTCATCTTGATTAATTACGTTGATTCAGACTTTTTTTGAGAAAAATAAATCATAGTATCTACTTCAAGTTATTTTATGAATCTTAGATTAGGATTTATCACTTAGATTTCATGCAAACATTCAATTCCATCAGATTCCACAACTGAGGCAAAATATGGGGCAACAGATGTAGCATCAAGGAAATTGTGTGGCTCAGGAAAATTATGGAATATTTGTAGGAGAAACAAGTGCATTCACCTCCTCTATTGATTCACAATAGTTATGCAATAAAGTTGTCCGAAAGCCCAAAGTTCCATGATCGAACAAAGCACATCATTACAAAATACTATTTGATTCAACATGATGTTGAGGCCAAAACAATCCACCTTTGACATTGTTCCTCAAAAGGGTATATTGCATACAACTTCACCAAAGTGCTTGGAAGGGAAAAGTTTGAAAGATTTAGAGTGATGCTTGGACTCACAAAAATCCCTTCAGATTTGGGGGGCAATGTTGACACCTAATCCTTGGGATTAGGAAAAATTATGTAAATATTGTAAATAACAAAAAATAAACGAAGTTAGAAGATGAAGAGACATTGGGAGATGAAACCCAATAGTTTACCTCTCCTTGTACATATTCATACTCTTTCTCAATGCAAAATAAACTTTGATTTCTAGTTAAAAACCTGGCCTAAAAGGAAAGACAACTAGAATAATCATATTACGTAAATGGGAGCGGTAAACACAGGATGGAATGATAACAAGCACAATCCTTAGACATTTTTTTTTAGTTTTATTGTATTTGAAGCATCAAGGGGCTCACAAAATATGATTTGACAATTATATTATGAATACAAGGCTAATGTGTAGCACAAGGGATGAACAGATGAGGGTAACATGCAAGCATGTAGGGAGGAACCCATTAGAATGAGTTGAATCAACTAGAGTGGACATGGTAGGATAACACATTATTCAGGCGAGCACAACGACTATTGATATGGGTTGGTCCAAACTATCTTTTGGGTAAAATATGTAATACAAAAGATTGACCCATTCGAAATGGAAGGATGCAACCTTCTTCAATTTGGAATGATTTCTTGTAAATGCGACAAGAGAGTTGGCTGAGGCAACACGAATTTGACCATGTACCATTTGGATTCTAAGTGCTAACACGAGATGAAGAGTTGGTGAAGGAGTGGGAGGGTAAATTCATAAATTTATATGGGTTATATAGTGTGCAATCGTCCAATGTCTAACATGATTCTGTGGGTCGCAAAAGTCATGACACAATTTTCTTACAAGAAAAGGTGTAGGAAGATAAGTCCATATTATTCATAGGAAAAGATAACCATCCAAACACAAGAAAAATAAATCAAAATCTTCTTCTTGAACAAATAATTTATATTCATTAATTATTCTCTCGCACACATCCACTGAGGTACAACTATTCTTTTTTCTTGCTTCATATTACAATGGCCCAACCATAAGTATATAAATACCAAACTTTTTAAATATGGAATCACACAAACTCTGACTTTCCTTTCCTCATGAAAACTAAGTCGTCGTGCTTTAACTAGACTTTTCTAACTTTCTTTTATATTAACTCAATTTTTTTATTTTTATTGAATCAACTTTTCTAGACAAAGCATTAACCTTCTAACTCTGGCTCACTTGACTTCTAATATTAGACTCTAATTTCTTTCCTTAAATTCATGCATTGTTACATGCATACGAGATTAACTACTATTTCTAAAACTCACCATTAATTATTAAAATATGACTAAACCTCAACTTAATCGTGAATCAACTATGTATGCTACGCTTGTAATAAAAAATTAACTCATTTTTTTTTTCAATGTAGTTTTCTTTTCATTTCTTCCATATTCTATATCCTTGAAACAATGTCCTTTTCACTTGTTCTTTCTTGATTTAAGCTATATATTTCTTCACTTAATGCTATTGATCTTTTTCTTTGACTTCTTTATATTTGTTTTAAAAAATAATTTAGGCTTTCATAGCCTATCTTATATACCATCCTCTTCAAAGACTCCTTCACTCGTAGACTACTACCACAACTCTTCATCTTCAAACTATCAGCTTTTCCATGCTTCTTTCGCTTCATATTCCTGACCCTCTTTCTACCATATTTCATGATAGTATAATTTTATCTCTTCTTCACTCCATTTTTGAAAGGTTGTTTCAATGCTTTCTTCTTCATCTTCAAAAAATTCCATGCCCTTTCCTACATCGTTTTCTTCATCTTCTCTTTTAGCTATAACTATAATTGTAATGGTGTCATGTCTACTTGCACACTCAAAATCAATGTTAAAGACATCTTCATTATTCTCTGTAGTGAGAGCTTTCTCTTCTTCTTGTTTCTTCCCTACCTCTTCAATTGCATTGAGGTTATCTTCCACTATTATTTTGTTAGTGGATATTCTCATCAAAAGCTCATGAATCACCATATCATTTTCTTAATCATTATTTTTTCTAGATTTCACACTACTTCATGAGCAATTATAACTATTGATTCATAATGTGTTTCTACAATGGTAGCTTCAACCTTCAATTTTTCATCAATCATGGCACTTTCGATATTTCCACAATCAGTCCTTGTTTCAAAAAAGGGGCTTGAAATTTTATTAATATAATTTTCACTCACTTTGTGGTGACATATCTAAGCATGCATGTGCTTATTAACAATTTCAACTTCACCAAATTCTTTTTTTGTTTTTGGATTCATGAGAAATGCACTTTAAGCTCTACAAACTATTGCCTCATATGGAAAATCGTCTCTTTTTTATTTTCAAACTTAAATTACTCAAACTCTAATGTGAAGAGGTAATCATCAAATACAATATACCAACTAGATCCCACATGTTATTCACTTCTTTATTGTAAGCTTCACCATCATCAATAAGGTCTATTGTTGGATTCATCAATTCAAAACTCAATTTCTAGTCACCTTCCACATGTGCTTCATCACAGTCGGATTCACCATCATCTTCACCATCCATGTTACAATGGTGTTCTAGAGCATATATATTCTCTTTCTCTACTTCACAAGTAGAGGCTTCAACTTCTCACTCTGCAATCTTTTCTATGTCCCGTTCATCCATATGCATTTCTACATGATGGGTTTCACTTTTATATCCTTTGTGATCATCATCCACGTTTGAGTAGGGATATGCAAGCTCTGTTTTCCTCCTAGAGTCTTGCTCATTTACTCTTACTTGAACAAACTATATCAAAATTTGTTTCTTTAGGTCACTTTCCTTTATACAAAATTATACTTTGAGGATCTTCCACGCTTCCTAGGAATATGTAGATTTTTCTACCTTGCATAAGGAATTCTCATCCAATTCATTATTTATAAGATTTAATACTACGGTATCACATACTTTATCATATGGGTTATTAGGCTGATACTCAATCAACTCTTTACATCGAAGAAATTTTCTCATTTTGATATTTCCAAAAAATCAAAATGTTTAACAGTAAATTTTGGAAGTTTTATGAGATATATCCTGATCCATTCATCCTCGAACTTTTTTAGTTCATATACTAGTACTTTAGATGCCACTACTATGGCGAGAACCTCTATGAGATCTTAGAAATACCTTGGCTTTTCCTTTCGATTGATTTTCTTGATTTTCTTTAGTCTTTCTTTATGATCCATGATTGTCATTTTCCTTTTGTCTTTTGTCTTCTTTCCTTATTATGTCATCCTTCTAGAAATGAACGTTGCATACACTTCATTGAATTTCAAACTAAAAAAATTAACCTTCACATTAACAGTGGATCCTAACAACTACTAACAACTTTGCTAAGATCTTCTATGCAGATTCTTATGGGAGATCATGGCTATAGCTTACAGTGTGTACTCCTTCTTTGGTTAGTGGTGGAGGCTCTTTCTTCTTGATATGGTGGTGGCTCTGTAGGCCACTCACCCTAATATTTTAGTAGTTAGGTTTAGAAAATCTCATTGAGCTCTAGATTCTACTTATTTACCAATGGATGCAAACTTTGATTTGTGTGATACTCACAATATCCAAGGCTCTTACTGAAAGCATCTCATGACCTTCCTAACTCCTTTGGTTCTTTGAAACCTTGATAAACCTTTCTCTAATACCACTTAGTATTTAGAGGCAGAGATAAACATGTAAACACAACAAAATAAGTACATAAGTTTCTATCTGAATAAAAAAGTTCTATTCATTAATTATTATCTCATATACATCCATTGAGTTTCTCCTATTCTCTCTTCTTACTTCACATTACAACGACCCAACCATGAGTATATAAGGATTAAAATTGATAAAAGGGAATCATGTAAACTCTAACTTTCTTTTCCTCTTGTAAATGATGACTTAATAGTTTAGCTAATCTTTTCTAACTTCACTTTAATATAAATTGAGATTTTTATTTTCCTGAACTTGGCTTTTCTTGACAAGGCATTCATTTTTTAACTCTCACTCACTCGAATTTTAATATTAGACTTAACTTTGTTTCCTTCACTTAGCGTAAAACTTCATACATTGCATGCAAATGAGAGTACTTACGATTTCTTTCAAATGAAATGATTTTGATCTGTGACAAAGTTGTGTTTGATGGTAGTAAATCAAATAGGAAATTTTTGGATAGGTTTGTATGAATTGTGTGTTCTTACAATTTTTAAATTGCTATACGAGACTAGAGTGCACTTGGTTGTCACACATTTGAATATTTCACAACTGTTAGGCTAGTTGGGTTGTTAATTCTATAATATTACCTTCTTTCATATCATTTGCATATTGGTTAACTTAAGGAAAAATTGTATTTAATGAATATCTACATACTTCATTAAGCGTTAAAATATGAATTTTAATAATCGTGGAATATAAAAAGTGAGGTGTAGTATGGAATCACCTAGTTTTATATTGAGAAAATTGATGAGATGAAATGAATCATGATGCACCACAAACCTATAGTGATGGGACATTTGTGTGCACTAAGTCAGCCTCTCATGTGGGTGACAATAGGGGCATGACAATGGATTTTTAGGTTAATTAGAGTTTTTGCTAGAGCTAATCTTTTAACCCCCTTCATAATTTGTTTATATATATCTTTATTAAGTGAGAAAGATAAATCACATAGTCATTATTCCCTCATTTGAAATGATATCAATTACTAATATTACTTGGTTTCTTAATAATGCATTCACGGTTTTATAATTACTAGATGAAAACCTTTACCAAAATCTTAATACCTAACAATGAATTAACATCAAAAAATACTAAACTCCATTTTGTATACCTTTTTGTGTTTACAATATTAGTAGAAAGCTTTCTTACCGTAAGAAAAAAATTAAATATTAAAATATTACCTAAGAAATCATTAAATTATTGTTATTTATCTATTTGATATATTTGTTCAATAGTGAAAAAAAATGAGATATAAGTATAAGACATGCAAGAATCAAATTTCTGACTTTTCATTTAGAAAGAAAAAGTGAAAGTTTAAAATACATATATTGATGAATTCGTATTTTATTTTTTTTTCGATTTCTTTATATATATATATATATATATATATATATATATATATATATATATATATATATATATATATTAATTATTGTATTTAATTTTTATAAATTTATATCAAATTTGTAGTTGAAGTAATTTAAAATATTACACATATTTAAAAAAAAAATTGTAAACCTTAAAAGTTCAAATCGGGTGAATTAGGTCAGGCAAAAAATATCATTAATAAGATTTCTTATCTATTTATTTATTATATAATTATAATGTGGTATGTATATTGTAATTGTTTTGAAATCAAAATATTTAGGTCAACCAAAACATAATAATTAATAATAATTTTTATCCATTTATTTATTATATTTTCATAATGTGGTAGGTATTGTAATTGTTTTGAAATCAAATTATCTTTAATTTATTACCTTTACGTAATATTTAATATTATATTCAAATAAACATATATTAAATTAAATATTTTAAAATGGTTAAAAATATTCTAAGTTTTCAAAATGTTATATTTTAATTTCGTAAGTCGTTAAAAAATTAATATAATTAACATATTCTAATTTTATATTTAATTAATAAATATTAATAAAAAAATATAATATAAAACAAAGAAATTGATATGATCAAATCTCATGCGGTTTGAATATCTATTTTAAAAAATAAAAAATATAATTATCTCCTATCCACTCATGGAATCTCTATGCAAACTTCCTAAATGCAAGGACATGCAAGTTATCTCTAATGGTATCATGAGAGATAGAAGAGACATAAGTGGAATTGATGTTTCAGAAATCTTGTGAGAAAATTTGTTGTGTTTTTCAGGTCTACTGCCCCACAAAATGAAAAACCCAACAAAAACCCAACAAATCTTTGTATTTGTATAAGGTAACGTGAATGATAAGTGAAATAACAACTTCCCTATAGGTTGAGACAATAGTAGCCTCAGGAACTTAGGGTACACTATCGGAGCCAATTTTGTAGGTGTTAGATAATATTATCTTAAATTGATATGGTTTGGTCTTAATTCTTAACTATATTGTATTAAACAAGTTTCATCTTAATTGCCATTTTCCATTGTACTTAATATAAAACTTTGTCTTAAAATATTTTTGTCCTCAATATAAAATTTTAAAATATTTTTGTCTCTTAAATGTTATATTTAAAACAGTTCAATTGATATTAAATTTTAATGGAAAATAACTAAAATAAAAAGAGATTTTTTTAAGGAAAAATTTTTATTTTGTCTTAAAGGTGTCCTTCTTGTGTAGTAGTGAAAATACCATGGTCCAATGAATTATCAATACCACATGCACTATGTGACATATGTTGATATAACATTTTCTTTAATAAATCTTAGCTCTTCACTTGTGTGAATATTTGAATATATTCCATGGATGTTAAATCTATAAGATACTCTTAATAATTACTCTCTTAATAATTACTCATAATTAAATAAACTCTATTATGAAATATACAAGCTTATCTTTATTGTGTGGACAGTGAGGACTCCATAGATGCAATGTCTAGTAGTATTCAAAACATGTCTGCGAGCTGAGAACTTGTGTTCACTAATAAGATTGACCACAAGATAGCTGCCATTCTTTTGTATACATATTGTTTCTTCAGTGAGCTGAGAACTTATGCTCACTAATAAGATTGTCCACAAGATAGCTGCCATTCTTCTATATACATGTTGTTTCTTCTGCGAGCTAAGAACTTGTGTTCACTAATAAACTTGTCCACAACATAGCCGCAACTGCGATATTTTTAAAGCACATGGGAAAGTTGGACAAAGTGTTTGAAGAATTTTAAGTTGTGTTGACCAACATGTATATTCTCTCCGAGACTCCTCGTAGTGTGTTGTAAACAAATTGAAAGTCCATCAAGCAAGCTAAGGAAATAATGGAAAATGGTAACAATGACGGATGCCCTGATTTCTTTTCCAAAGCATAGAAGGCCCGAACACTACTACACCAAGGGCACTTTTAAGACATTTTTTTAAGACAAAAGAACTCTTTTGTCTTAAAAAATCACTTTTTTGTTTTAGTTATTTTAGATTAAAATTTAATATCAATTGAATTGTCTTAAATATAATGTTTAAGACAAAATAGTTTGAGACAAAAATATTTTAAGACAAAAGTTTATATTTAAGACAAAAATAGTTTAAGACAAAAATATTTTAAGACAAAAGTAGTTTGAGACAAAAATATTTTAAGACAAAGCTTTATTTTTAAGACAAAAATAATTTAAGATGAAAATATTTTGAGACAAAACTTTATATTTAAGACAAAAGTAGTTTCAGACAAAAATTTAAGGACAAAACTTTATATTTAAGACAAAAATAGTTTAAGACAAAATTATTTTAAGACAAAAACAATTTAAGACAAAATTAATTTAAGACAGAACTTCATATTTAAGACAAAAGTAGTTTGAGACAAAAATATTTTAAGACAAAACTTTATATTTAAGACAATGACCACTTTAGATCAAACCTATTTAATACAATTAACAATTAAGACATAAACATATCAATTTAAGATGATATTATCTAATAGCTGCAAAATTGATTGTGACAGTGTGCCCTAATTTGGCCAGCTTATAGACAACTACTGTCTTGCGCCTATACCGAGGTTGTTATTTTACTTACCATTCACGTTATCTTATATAAAGACAATGATTTTTTGGCCTACTTTTTTTGTGGGGGTAGTCGACTAAGAAGAACGCGACAAGTTTTACTGAGAAGATTTCTTAGACATCAATTCCTCTTCTATCACTTTCATATATGCTGATACGATTAGAGACAACTTGTCTATTGTTGCATTTGGCACTACTACATGGAGGGGCACTTTAAGACAATATTTTAAGAGAAAAGAAATATTTTGTCTTCAAAATTTCAATATGAGGCGATAGTAAAAAAAGGTAAAGGTAGGGGATTAGGGGTCTGTCTACTAGCATTCAACGAGTGGTTGGTTTACCATGGTTGTGAAGTGATATTCAACAAAGGAAAAGCATTCCAAAGACAAATAGCCACAGGGCAGGTGAAGCAGTTCGGGGTTCATTTGAAGAACTTGTTTAAGCTAGATGTGGGAGATTGTGCTACATTAAGCACTAAGGTGGAGAAAGTGAAGGTCGTGATGTCGATGAACTTTGGCACAAAATACTTGGTCATTTGTATCATGGTACCTCGAATATTATAGAAAAAATAACCACTTGCCTCTCTAAAGGAGCACTTGAGGAGTAGGATATATGCAAAGAATGTACATTGCAGAAGTACATAAAATCCACATTCCATGATCAGGAGAACAAAGCACATGCAGTCCCAGAAAGGATCCAGTATGATGTTTATGGACCTTTCTTGACAACCTACACTGTCAGACACAAATATTTTGTCACTTTTATTGATGACTTCTCATGGAAGTGTTGGTTCTTATTCACGTGGAATAAAGATGAGACATACTTTGAGTTCATAGAATTCAAGACACTAGTTGAAAAATAAGCTAGCAAGAAGGTGAAGCCTCTATTGTAGAGGCTGCAACACCCTCCAAAATTTTGGCCTACACTTAAATTTTAGAGCCTACTATGGATATTGTGATCAATCATTCCTTAGTCACTTATTGGTAAGTTGATTATCTCAAGCTCCCCTTTTCGATCTTAAGAGTCTCTCATGCTTTTATCTTTACATAGAATGTGTCATCTTTGGGCATGGGGGTAATCGCTTGACATGCAAAGGGAGGTTTGTTTTTCTTCAAGGGGAAATCTTTATGAGAATGGGTTGTCCCCACCACATAGACATATTTGACACTCATTTCACACACTCTTACACAAGTGTCAACTTTATCCTCCCAAAGTATATAATCGAAGCCGCACTTGCCGTAAGTTGCCAGAAAGGTTGTTGCATTAAGTGAAGTATGTGTTATATGTTCTGGATGGTCTATTTTGTATCGATAAGTTTTCAAGTGTGTGATCATAGTCAAGTTTTATCACTATTCACATAATTTCTACTGATCCCAAACTTAGCTAAATTTTGGAGTTTCCTTAGCAACCTAACCTCATCCACCTTTCCTAAACTACGCACTTCACATATGTAACCCTCAAGCTTTTCCATTGCTTGTTTGAACCGTGCAATGCACAGAAATCCCAACCTCCCTTACCATTCAAAAATGCGTAGTGGTTTCCTCCAGTGTCCTTCCCTCAGTCGAAACCCACTGTCTCCAAAAACTGTGTAGTTTTGTCCCTTGACTACGCAATCTGCCTTGCATCCTGAAATTGCATAGATGTGTCCTCCCAGGGCCTCATTCCATAGTAGTTCCTTACATCCTAAAACTGTGTAAATGTGTCCTCCTAGGGCCTCATCTTGCAATAGTCACTACCCATTGAAACTACACAATTATGTCTCTCATGGGCCACGAAGAAAGATGACATGATAGATGACTCTCAAGGAGATGAGGAGAAAAATAAGTAGACCAAGAAACCCAAGGTATGATAGAATATCAGGACCACATGAAGACTCCATCTGATGCATAACCCTTTGGAGGCTAGGTATGGAAAACAAAGCACATCTTTTGAAATACACCTCTTAATGTAGCTTAAAGGTTTACTTATCATTGTCATATCATTCTGTCTTCAATGACATTCATGGTTGCAAGAACTGAAATTCATTCCATGTGTTTCCTCTACGTGTCTTGCTCCCTTTCACTTGTTTATTACATAGATTAGAATATGAGTATTACCACTTGTTTATTTAAGCTACGAAGGTTGTGACCAACATGATCTTATGACTAACCAGGCATGATGCAAGGCATCCTAAATGGGATGAAAGATCTTTGATGATATGTATGTAGTTATTACACTCCTTTGCATTACTCCTTTGCATTAATCCTTTCTTTGTATCTTGCATATACCCTCACTGTTTGTCAGATTTTCCTACCTGCTGCCAGTAATCTCTTAGCTCTTTCCTGACAAAACAGGTGAATGAATTTCCTTCAACCTGATTTCTTCAAGGCTCTTCATAGAAATTATAGAGCTAAGAGAAGGAGATGTGGAATATCACTATCAAACTCTTGAAAATACTTTGCATGTTTGAATATATCCAAACGATTAAGCTGCCACTCAACAACATTGTCAATCTTGGAAGACTCAAGAAATATCACATTTCTAGATATTATAAAATTCTTATTCACTTCATCATATAGATGGTATGCTTTGGAGGTATGAGTACCCAAAGAAGATATATTTGTGACTCCTTGCATTGAGTTTTTTTATGTGTTCCTTAGGTATGAAGGCATAATAGGAGGAACCAAAAACCCTGAGATGCCTCACCGAAGGAATGTGGCCATACCACATTTCATAGGGAATCTTGCTTCTAATAGGAAGAGATGGACACCTATTATTTATATACACAACACATAGAACCACATCAGCACAAAACCTTATGAACTTAACATGCGAAATATGCCAAGTTCATAGTGAAAGTAATACATTCCAATGAACTATGTGTTGGAAAATGCAGCAAGAAATTCTCAATTTGATTTTTCCTTGATTAAATTGAAAAAAATCGAATTTCCATATCAACGGACAACTTGGATGGTGTTAACTTGTGTGACATGGCTTGTGTCACCTAGTTTACTCAATAAATTCGAGTTGGAGGAGTTAGATTTTAGTTCTTCATATGTGATTGCTAACTTGTAGCAATAAAGGCCAATTATCTTAGGTTGTTGTCGGTTAAACTACTTCTAACTTTTGGAGGAACTAGTGGAAGGTCATTTAAGCAGTGGGACTTCAGTCAAACTCAGTGATCATCTAGTTAACTCATCAATCAACCCAAAATAGTTGGGGCATGAAGAGAATTCAAGTTCCCTAAGATTGGTGGAGATTGGAAGGCAGTTTTAATTTATTGTAGCTCACACAGTTGCAAGAACTTGCTATAACCATAGTGGATGAGGTAGCTTGAGTAGGAGTTTCTTGTGAAATTGGAGAGGGAATGATTGTTGGTAGCATTAATAGCCTACCAGAAATTTGTTTTGCACCACACTTCAATGTTTTGGGCAGGGTTTTTGAGGGTGGATAATTTTTTTTATGCTTTTTGGTCATGCATGTCCTCACTAAGTATCTTGGGAGGTCTGTAATAGTTTCTTGCATGCACATCCTCACTAAATATGTTTTGGGATGTCTGTACTAGGTCCTTGTAAATTTATGTTTGACAAGGCTTAACTACTTATGATCTTAGGTGCTCACAACAATTCGATAGTTTATGGCACTTTCCAAATCACCATTCCTGAAAGGATCCAACAAAATGACTTTAGAGGAAGATGAGAAGGGAAAAATATTATTGGAACTAGCCTAGAACTAGTGGAATTGGTTGGTCCCAATGGTTTTAGAGTTGTGCTAGTTTAGTTTGGTGGTTCAGATTGGCTAAGGTTGGTCTTGTATTGAACTAACCTCAAAACACCAACGTCACTAGTTCTCTAATAAACTGACCAATTCTGAAGAATGTAGTGCAACATATCTAATGACCACCAAATAATAATTTTTAATAAAAAATACATAAACGGAAAAAAAAAAATCTTAACTCGACGGCCCTACAAAACCTAACCCTAGTAATTAATGGTAATATTTAATTTTTAAAGTTAAAGTAAAAGTTGACATTCTCCTTATATTTCCTTTTTGAAAAGGAAAGATAAGGATAATGTCAACTTTTAGTTAAAATTTTAATATTAACATTAATTGTTTTAGGTTGTTTCATAGTGGTTCCAACTTCATTCAATTTTGAGAAAGTCAAATTTCAGATCCCATTCAAAACATAGTGGTGATTGTTTGAACCACTTCTTTGTAATGAGTCCTAGACTTTGACTTCCAATTTTTTAGGTGCAGTTATTGCATAATCATATTCCTCATGAGACTTAATAGCAGAAGTTGATCTTTAATCCATTGCAGGCACTTGACCTAGCTTAGGGAACCATCATGTACCCCTCCCAAGTTGCTCCTCAACATTGAAATTTTCTTTTTTTAGTAGACATTCATTTTATCCATTAGAAATTTTTTTCCACTGTGACAGTCCAACAACACAACCTACCAGCATATGCTTGAAAATCCATCTCAACATTACTGCTACCTTATAAACGCTCTTAAATCTTGTGTCTCCAATATAAAAGAGGAAGAACCAAAAAGGGCCTTCTTGGCCCTCTTCACAACCCACAATATGTTTAGCTTCTCTCTTGTGCTTACACTCTAGTCTTCTCACGGCTTTAGAATGGTGAATCTTAAACACAGTCTCATGATGTCCATTTAGGGAAGCATAATTCACCCTTTCTTTGAATCAAATTACCCCCTAGCATTCCCTTTACCTTTACATGCGGGCATATATTTTCCTTTTGGATGACTGATAAGCTTCCCATCACTATTTCTCATACCTCTCCTACTCTTATGAACATGATAAGATGAATTTAACCAATCTCAATGCATCTGAGATAAACAATCCATCCAATTGGGTAGATTGAGTTGAGACCCTTTTAGAAACTAAATCCATCCGTCCACAATGATATGTCCCTCCCCAACAACACCATCATGTTGTGTTTGATATTTATCATTCCCATGATCACTATAAATTCCCAAGTCCTTCACTTACATATTTGGAAACATCATCATTTAGATCACCTATACTTTGTTGTGTTGTTTCTTGTGTTATGATTTCCTTTAATGGAAATATCTCCCTAGTAGGCACGAGTAACCAAATTCAAGTTCTTATTGAACTCTTGCGTTAACATACTTAATCTTCATTTTGACCTATTCGGTTTCAAATTCTTGTGTGGTTGGTTTACTGGTTGACTACTAGCATTCACCAAGTGGTTATTAATGATCATAGTTAGTCTAGAGTGAATGTTGGACTTTGCCTTGAATGCCAAGCCACAAGAATAAGCAATTATCATGGAACATTTCAGAGCCCATACTAATGGAAGGCCAATTGTGCAGTGGGACTTTAGTCAAACTCAATGATCATCTAGTTAATTGATCAATCAACCCAAAATAGCTAGTACATGGACAATTTGAGTTACCCAACTATGGTGGAGATTCCAAGGCAATGTACAGGTGTTGCATGTAGTCACATGATCAACCTCGGGAATTTAACAATCCATTTTCTAAAAATTCCTAAATAATAGGGGCCTAATTTCTCAAGGAATTACGCAAGGAAATATGGGCTCAAACATAGGTAGAAATTTACTAACTCTGGGTTATAGCTTCTCAGTGAGATGAGAGACTAGTTATTCACTTGCAGGTTATGCTCAATTGAGCAAATAAATTGTTGTACATTTCTATTCATCATATTAATGCAAGCAGAGATTGGGTTTTTTAGCATATTTCTTTCCTCCGGAAAAATTATGTGTGCATGTGTGTTATTTCTTATTGCATGTATGAAATTTTTGTTCTAGATTGTGAATTAACTTCGAGAGAGCAATAGAGTAGGTTTGTGTCTTCTGATTTTGATTTAAAATTCAAAAGTAGTTACAACTCTACACCATAATTTCTACAAGGATGGTGGAGGAAAATTACAGAATATTTGTCAGTAGACAATATCCCAACTTCAAAGTATCTATGACAACTTTTGCGAGAAGAAGACATTGAGGATAAAATATTGGATTGTGGAAGAATTAGTCACAAAATTCACAAGGGCAGTAATTTTGGTTGCATGTGTGGAGGTAGATGGATTAAATGTAATTGTGTAGGTAGACAAGTCACAATTACTCTGATATTTGTCGATGATGTGTTACTATTTGGTTGATTGAACTCTTTTGATCGATCTCTGCACTCCTTATGAATAATAATAAATCTCATATATTTTCTTCTTACCTAGATGATGCATTGGTACTGGAGATTTATCATATTTTTGGTGTTATCTCCACTGCGTTGGATGCAGATTTTGAAAATCTTAGATTTATGCTCCAACCTAATTGTTATGGAATTAATTATTGGAGTTGACTTATAGAGAAAATCCATTGTAAACTTTTATCATGTGCACAAAGGTGGCTCTCCCTAGGAGGCAAGCTGACTCTAGTTGAAGAAGTCCTTCAGAGAATCTCTGTATATTGGCTTCATATTTTTGCTCTGCTTAAGAATATCAGTAAATGTATCTTTCTGGCTTCATATTGGCATGGGACAATTTGTCGTAAAGGATGGAGTGGGCCTAGTTGTTGTTTACTATGTATAGAGGTGATGGATAGCCAGACTCATCTATTTATTTAATTCTCCTTAGAAAAATAATTTTGGAATGGTGTATTTAATATGTTGCATTTACAAGCAGACTATAACTACTCTTTTGTGGTTGATTGTATTCGAGACTGGATTATTGAATATAAAACATTTGGACCACTTCCAATATACATTGGGGTTTCGACCCAAAGAATGCATTATTGTCCTGAGCTCCTTTGTTGTGATACATACACCTCCATCACTGTCAAAAAAGCTAAAAGCCTCCCTGAACTTAGACATAACCTCCATCCCATATTCCTTCAGTAGATAAAACCCTTCTCTCATTTTTTGATCATGCCAATCTACCGTCCATCCCATATTCTCTCATGAGCCCTGTGTAAACCACCATTTCGTTCAAGGATGGGGATTTTGATGCGTACTCTAACCATATTTGTTAGATACTTTCCCCTTTTCTTACTTATTGTTTCTTGCTTATTCATTCATTCCCAAACACTATACCGCTAGTTCTAAGAATCTTGTGGATACTGTCACCCCAATAAATGTGTATTTTATTTTAGAGAGACAAGAATTGTATATTTCCCTTTGGGACACTCCAAAAATATTTTGATGCACCTTTGTGACCTTTATGACTTTATGACCTTAATTCCCATTCCATGTTCATCCATGTGGACACACTTTATGATTTTATATGACAACCTAATGTCCTTGTCAACTTCCTCTCATTTTCCTTGTCATGTTTTAAGGACTTGTGTATCCAACAAGAAATTTGGGATATGAATGCCATCAACGTAGAAAATAAAGGGGGTTTCAAGTCATTTATTTAGGGTTCCCATGAGCATAGTCCCACCATATGATCCACCCAATCCCTAAATTGGGGTCTACTGCTATTTCAATTAATTATTAGATGATCATGGTGGGCCATAATTCCATGTTAAATATTATGACTCTTCATAGGATATTATTGGAGACACTTTAGGAGAAATCCTTTTGGCTAAAGGGTTAAGGGAGGATTTTGACTTCAATATCGAACCATCAACCATATCCTCAACATTTGTCCCATCAACCATATCCTCAACATATCAAACCAACAATCAAGAAGACAACTGAGGTGAAGCATGGGCATCCTCTCTCACCCACATTGTTCAAGATATATATCAATATATGAATACCTCTACACTCCACCAACTGTGCATTAATAAAATTTTGGGTTGCCCCACTGTCCACTAAGATGGATACATGTTGTCCCTGCACTGTGCCTTTGATTGCCAAAATTGGAAAATTGGGATTTTCCGTGTGAAAATTTTAATTCAAGGTTGACCATGCATTAGAAGGCCATTAACACAATATTAAGACATAAAAAATGAATAATTGACATAATACCAAATACAATACATACATTGAGTTTTATCTTAGAAGGTATCTAGATGCTAATTGACCAAGTTCACACAAAGAGAGAAAGACAATGTCATGATACATTGTTCAATTTGTAGTTAAGAGAATTATATTGTATAAGGGAGAAGTAACATTTATTTTCTTTCTCAAATACAAAGGCAAAATTATGAAGCAATTTCAAATGCCTTTCGTGAAGAAATGTTGTTGTAAAGGGTGTTAGAAAGCTGGTATTGTAGGCAAGACCCTCACACCATACTAGATTGTGTTAACCAAAAGCATGTTAACCATGTCCAGTGATCTCACATTTCATGAGCATGTTCAATGAGTGACCATAAATGAGGGTTGTAAGAGTGGCTAATAATCATAGTTTATCGTGGATGATTGTCATCGTACATAACATCTGTGGTCTAATTAATCTGTTTGGTGCCCAATGTTGGTGAATCATTGTATTGCATCATGGTAGCATATATTGCCTTTTTTAAAGAAAAAATGTATTGAAAATAAATCAAGTTATGTCTCATGCAAATGTTCAATATTTTTGTGTTGTGAGTGGTTTTCATATTATATATATCATATATCTATAATCACTTATTTCAAGCCTATTTTAAGAAATAAAGGAACAGGTGCAAGCCCTTGCCATAAGGACTCCCACCAACTCCTCTTCTCGTAGAAATTTTTCAAACGTTAGCCCATAAATCAAACACATGCCCTTGTTTCTCTAGTTTGGAAACCCTTGGATGTTTCTGATAATGAACTCCTCCCAACCACTACTTTAACCATCTATTGAATTCCTCTGATTGGTATGTGTAAATTATTTTGATTGATTCCTAGAGAGGTGTGAAATCTAATTTTGCATTGACATGATACAAACACCAAATTTAACCCGTGGCAGCCAAAATTTCAGCCTTACAAATCTCTTATCCAATATTAGATAATTCACTAATTATTCGATGGGTAATCTACTTAACAATATATTAAATATTAGAAGCATTCATATTAATAGAAAAAATAATAATAATATTTAATATTAAGTTATAATGTAGGTAACTGCCAAGTTGACATATTGTCTGCCTTGGAAAGTGAATAGTCAGCTTGACTTAATGTGGTTAAAGGATTTATCCTTCAGCATACCCATATCGTTTATGTCACTTGAAGGTATAGATCTTATGATATATCTCTAATTCACTCTTCTATTAAATTTCTTTCAACATAAGTTGCGAGAACACGCAGCAGAGTGGAAGTATCATTTACCAAAAAACATCATAAGTAGAGTGTCATAGGAGAATCTATTTTATATTTATGTGTATATTTATATTATATTGCATTTGCATTTAAAAGAGGCATGTAGAATGCTAAACTAGTTACCCCAGGGCAACCACCTTGAAGGCATCACTTGTATGCATAAGACCACTCTACATAGACTCAAGAGCTATACACCACTAAAATTTAAATTTGTCAATATATATGGCATACATATTTACAAATGCATTCCTCATATTATTTTAAGAATTTAAAAAATCTATTGGCATGTCTTTTCACCTTTTGCGGCAATTGCTAGTAGACTAGATTGGTGATACTCTACACTACCACCACCAACCCCTTTGAATGAAAATTCATTCTGCTCAACCTCTCTTCATTGAACTCATTTCCCCATGCTTCCCAACTCATTATTGTAATAAGTAATGGCATTTGTGGGAGAGTTCTATTTGTGATTTACTGCAATAGCCAAAGTACCATCCAGTTGAGTAGTTCACTCGGAAGAAGGACATTTATTATGTTTTGAACCAACTTGTCTCTTCTCTGTTTGATGTTTTCTAGTTCAATCACCACTTGATCTCACATCAACTTGCTAGGTGGAAGACTTCACTTCTCTCTCCCCTTTCTCCTCATTTAGGGAAAATCCTATATGATTGTTGAGTATTAATGTTGATTGAGATTCTGCAAGTTTTAGTCAAAGATTCTATTCACTCTTCTAATAAGAGCTGTCAAATACTTCCCATCTCACTGTAGAGAAAAATAGGTGATGTGCTGTCATTTTAAAAGGGTTTGAAACTTACCTAGTATTTTCACTAGTATTCACGACATTTTTGGGCTTTTATTGGGAACAAACAGTGCTACCAACCAAAAATAAAGATGATATCATCATTAAAATTTATGTTTATATTAAAGAGTATATAGATTTTGTTTTTGAACCATTTTTATATTGAGAGTTTAATAAGTTTTCAGAATTTTATTTTTATTTCAATTATTAATTATTATAAAGATGGTAGGGGTTTTTATTATAAAAAAATAAAATGACTCTAGTATTGCATTTGCAGGTGCTCCGGGGAATGCACGACAAGGCAAGTGATAATGAAGAAATGCTAAAGGTGCACACATTTCTATTTCAGGTATGCACTACATTTATTTTATTTTATTTCATTAAGTAGCTCTCTTGGAAATCGTTGAGCAATGGTATAAAACTTGCCTTATAGGAATTTATTATTTTATTCTTAACAGGAAGAAGGATGAGTGGTTTGGTGTGCCTCCAAGAAATGATTAACTGCCTAGAAAGAATCTAGTGATAGAGACTTTTCTGCAA
The DNA here is from genome assembly GCA_031772625.1 of Pinus tabuliformis. Classification (NCBI taxonomy): domain Eukaryota; kingdom Viridiplantae; phylum Streptophyta; class Pinopsida; order Pinales; family Pinaceae; genus Pinus; species Pinus tabuliformis. The sequence goes on along the minus strand of CM062820.1, from coordinate 1,387,013,742 downwards.
CTTCAGCTTGTTATGAAGTTGATCATAATAGTTCATTACCTGAATTAGATTCATTGGATATGAAGCTTCCTCGGGAACTATGTCACCACCAATTTGGATACCAATTGCAGCAATTCTTGTGCTGCAATAGGAGATGGAGCCAACTTGAATTATGAAAGCCAATAGTGGAGAAGATAATTATGTAGGCCACCAATAGATTGAGAATTGGCCTATATCATGTTGCCAGGAACTGTGTCAATTTTTCATCTTTTGTAAAACCTTCATGAAGACAGAATTTCCAATCAATTGTAAATTCAAATTCATATACATTATTACAATTCTTTTTTATCAAGGAAGCCAATTCCAATTGTACAAGGGTATAGAATTGTGGTTTAACAACTGGATATGAATTTAATTTCCACCATTTAATGTGATTGAAGCTTTGAATTTCTATGTTAGACACTAAACCCTCTTGTAGGATGGAGAAATCTACAACATTTCTTTTTGACTCATAATGTCTTAAAATGAAGTTCCAACTGAGGATCCTACATGTTCAAATGACGTGAATGCATTTTCACAAAATATAATTGTGTTGCCTTATTATTTTCAATGTTGCTTTTCAGAATTGTTTTTTTCATTTAGATTTAAAATTACTTTTCTGTTAGCATTAAAAATAATGGATTTATTTATTTTTTATTATGTTGGTATCCATAAACAAGAAAGATATAAGGTAATTAAAATCACTACTTGGGAACTTTGAATGTGAAACTACTTTGAAAGACCATTCAAAATGATTTTATTTATTTTCTTAAATATTTTTAGGCCGATAGGCCTTCCTATGCATTAACAATCGTCAACCAATTTGCCCTGCTCCGTTCTGTTCGATCACATAAGACACTTTCAACCGTTGATTTGAAGTGTGGTTTATGCTACCCATACAAATTATTTACTTACTAAATTATATTAACAGATAATACACCTTCCCAAAAATATATCCTGGAATAACTCTCTTGATTTGACTATTTTTTTGTGATGATCTGCTTTCACTAGTTTTTTAAGCAGACTTTCTTGTTTTTTGCAATGACCTGCTTTCACTTTTTTCTTTTTCTGTTTTTTCGCAAAAAGCTTTCGTGTCTTTTCAAATATATGATTTCACTCGCTTTTTGCAGGCTTTTTTACCCAATTTAAAATTAGTGCGTAAGGAAGAAAGAAACATTCTAAACCTACCAGTGATCTGCTGGCTCTCTAATTTTTAAGGCCTCTCTTTCTTTTCAGTTGTAAACTAGTAAGGAAAAGAGAAATGTTTTAATTAAATAGATGGATGTATGATCTGCTCCAAGTAAAGCGTATTTGAATTGCATCAAGCAGGCTTAATCATATCAAGCAGTAACAACAACGTTGAGGAGAGGAGAGGAGCGATGGGTAATAAAACAGTAATGGTAGCTGCTTGGATTTTAATGTTAATGCTGATAGTTGAAGTTCCAGGGACCACATCTGCTATAACAGAGGTAGTTGATGAAGTAGGATATTCAGTACGCCTGCTAAAGGCTGTTGTTGCTCCTTCTGCGCCCTCTCTAGGCCATAATGGTCATCCTCCAATACCAAAAGTCTCCGATGAAATCAATGAGTGAAGGGAAAAGTAAACACCAATGTCATTACATATTCCTTCGATATATCAACTGTTTTGGAGTAAGTTAGTAATACAATAAGTTAGTAACAGTTTTTACAAATGGATGGTAGATTTCCAAGGGATGAAGGTTGATATAAGGGTTTTTAATTAATAGTAAGTAATTTGACAGAATTTTTTATTCATATGAAGAGAGTTTATGAATTAAAGCCTTTTGTAGTAATTTTCATCTGAGTATGATTGAATTTCTAGTATTTGAATACTTTTATATCGATGCCATTGATTTATATCTATGAGATTTCAATATACATGATGCCTAGATTGTGGTAAAATTCTAATTGGCATATAATTTCTGCACCGTAAGCTTTACTGCATGGAAGGATTCAAACATATGTTCTCTGATGAAGTCTTTATGATAAATTCGCATGCAGCTTATAAATTAGTAAGTTTAATCGATAGAATAATATTATGATAATAATAAAATTTTAAAATTGTATTCAAATTGATGCATAAGGATTTTCTCATGGTTAATAAATTCTATGGTTTCATTTTCTACTGCATTTCTTTCCATGGAATTATAAAGTGTTTTAGGATCACCTTAGCAATGAAAGGACATCTTCGTATTGAAAGGATTGATCTCATGAGAGTACAATATTGTTTAAGATAATATTTTTCTATGTTTAATTTGAATTTAATTGTATGTTTTGAAATATTAAAATATTCTTGAATTTATGAATTATTATTATTATTTTTATTCCTCGTTCATATGAGAGTTAGTAATAATAATATATATTTTTTAGCAACTTACTCTAAAATGAAATAAGACATAAGACATTCAATGTGTTCATTATAATATAGATATAAACAAAACATCTAAAGAAAAGTAATTGGACAATTATCGAGTCCAAGAAAACAAGGTTTTCCACAAACCAATTAAGCCCTTCAACAATTTGGGCTTATTTGCTTATATCGAACATTTCCACAGGGTTTCAACCAATTAACATTTCATTGAGTATGTATTTACAAATCAATGATTTGGGATCAAATCCCACAAAAAAGTTCTATACCTGCTCTTCAAATTCTTTCAAGCTTTTGAAAGTAAAACCAATGAATTATCAATATAATTTTACCATAATAAAAAACAATTAGAAAGCCTTTAGCCAACTCAACATCTCTTCTAGAAAAATTCAACAATTCCAATTTAATAATCCTATCAACCTCTCTTTCTATCTTTTTATCTTTTGGGACAATTGCTAGTTTGCAATAGTTTGAATTATGGACATATAGTCTCTATAGAGAATATGTTTTTAATCCCAGCTATTGTCTCTAAAAAGACAATAATGTAATTGTCTCTCAAGAGACAAAAATGAAATTGTCTCTAGAGAGTCAAATGAAATTGTCTCTTAATAGATAATAATTCTTGTCCTTATAGAGTCATTAATAATATGACAAGTTTTTGAGACATTATATTTTGAGACATTATAGTTTGAGACCCCTCATTAAAGACAATATACAAAATTCTTTTTGTTTTAAGACAATTGAGTCAAATATTATCTTAAATATTGTCTTAAAACCCCTGCACCCTACATGTAGTAGCGAAAATAAGTGTGCGCATATCGTGTTTGCATCCTCGAATGGTACATGAGCGAACATGTTTGAAATTCTTGTGGAAACGTGATCCAGACATCCAGACTCCGCGTTAGACATGGCAAGGTATTTTATACACTTCAGCAAATGGTCATCAAAGATAACGACGGTCTCATTGATGAAAATAATCTCCCGGCTCGGGGGAGATTCATCATGTGGGAGAGAAGGTTGTTCATCTGGTGCAGATAATATTAAGGTATACAATGACGACTGGAAGATTATGGATTTGGTTGAGGAGCGAGCTCCTCAAATCCATAGCTTGATTCTTTTGGTGAGTAAAGCAGCAGATGGACAATTCATGACATTACGGAACAAAGTGCACAGAATGGCAAAAGATCTCCTGCACCAGCCCCTACGACGATAGAGAAAGCAGTAGCAGCGATCCAAAGGCTTGCAGAACAAAGTAAAAGAGAAGCTAAGGAGAAGTTAGCGGTAGGGACGACATTATACAAAATATGCATGAGTATGGATTGCGGCTCAGGGGATGTGAGTGAAATGGTCAAGGAATTACAGAGCACATTAGCAGATATCATTGGTGATTGCATATTGAAAGTGGGACTTGGATTACTGGAGAAAGAGTAGGAGATCGGCACACAGAAAAAATAAATATGGCTGAATTAATGTAGTTTGGAGTTTTGGTGTTTGAAATTTATTTGTAAATTGTCTCACTCGTTCTGTTTTACATGGCACCAAAATCAAAGGGATTAATGGACCAGCTAAAATGGATCCCAACTTCGGAATCCCCATCGCCTTAGTAATGGAAGAATCGGGATATCGTTTGAACGTGATAAACATCCCACCAACTAAAAAATCGACAATGGTGTAACTTGTGGCAATTGAGTAATCATTGATGGTGTAAGTTGTAGAAACTGAGACTTAATTATTCTGCCAAGTATGTTAAATTGGTTTTGATACTCTTCTCTCTACGTTGCTTCTAGTATCGCATGCATCACATATTTCTGTTAAATATTGAATGAATGATGATGAAATGTGGAGAGGTATTGTGATAAATATATATGCGGAAAAACGATAGAATTGATGGTCATGTGATATGAGGGAATAGTATTTTTTCATTACCTATGTTTATTATTAAATTGGATAGGTATATAATTTACATATTTAATTATTTTATTTTGATTAATAAAAATTATTTTTAATGTTTATTTATTATTTAATTTTGTTAAAAAATAGATTAGAGTGATATGGAAGTTTAACAAATTAAAATACTGATATTTATTATTTATTTGTTTTTATTATTTCGGTCACTATTACTATAACTTTACCATAAGAGGTTTCTACAATTAATATCTTAAGTTTTTATGTATGTTTTTTTTAATAATGTTTTTATTTTCACATTTTATTAATTAATACAATGACATTTATATTTATATAAATATGGTTGATAGGCTTATATTATTAATTATTTATATTCATATTAATAATAATATTAATATTAGTATTTTCTAAAATAATTTTAGAAATTAATAATAACACAGAAAAATATTATAAAAAATAATTAAACACAATTTAACATAACAAAGCTTGAAATTAAATAAAAAATATTAATAAAAATCAATAGTCTAAATATATAACATTATTTATTATAAAAGAAAAAGATAAAATAAATAGTAAAATATCAATTAATCAATAAAAATTGAAAATAATTTTAGAAATTAATAATGGCCCACCTAAGCAAATATCATAAAAAATAATTAAGCACAACTTAATAAAAGAAACCATGAAATTAAATAAAAGATATTAATAAAAATTAGTAACCTAAATATATAGAAATATATGATAAAATAAACAATCAAATTAACAACTCTACCAGAACATACTTAATTTTTATTAATAAAAATTAATAACAAAAATAGAAATAGAAAACTATATCATTAACCAATGTGAAATTTTGCTAAAATAATATTGGTAAAGAGAAATATAAAATAATGTTCCTAATTAAAAATCTAAAACAATTTTCGTAATTGCCACTATTAATAATAATACTATTTGTTAAAATGGAAAATATTATTATTCATAAGATTATAAATATAATAAAAGATAAAACAACATAAATAAAATTAATTTAACAAAATATAAAACAATATAGATATAAAATATAATTTTTTTATATAATTACATGAAAATAATCTTGGAAAAACAAAAAACTAATATAAACACAATATTTAAGAGTTACTATAAGCACAAGAAAAAGTAAAGGAATTGAGCAGAATATAAATCTACACATCAACAAGAATTGTTGTGAATGGCTAACGAGCATTGATGATACATAGGAAAGGACGGTTCTCACTATCTCAATCGTAATGCGACAAAAAAATGAAATGAAATTTTAAACATTACAGGATGAATCACAACAACAGAGAATTTAGTAACATTGAAAGAAATAATAATAGAATAATAACCAATTTCACAAAAAAATTCAATTGTCAAAACTTGACGAGAACATAATTATTTGATAACAACCTTTTCCAAAACACACCCAAAGTGGTGGAAAAAGAAACGCCAATTCAAATGAATAGGATAATGATCACAATACTTCATGCTTTCAATTGAGTCCATTCACATTTCCCTCCCGAATTCTCTTTGGTGCAAATGATATAAAGTTTGAACTTCTGATTTCATTTCACTCAAAACATAGATATGCTCATCGACAAAATTAGGATGGAAGCCATGTCTTCTATCAAACCTTGTGCGAATAAAGGTAACAAAGCTAATGTTTTTTCCAATAGAATTAATCACTCTTATTTAATAATTACCATCATTGTTCTCCATAGCTGTGAATCATAGACAAAAAGTTACAATTAAAAACAGTACATTGAAAGAAAACAAAATAACAAAAAAAAAATTATGAATTTTGTTATTTCATTTTCAAACATAAATATAACAAGATTCAAAAGAACGAGAGAAAAAAATGCAAACAACTACAATTCCATCAATAAAACAACAATTGCTCCAAAATATTTAGTTTACATAGTTCTATAATCGAAACAAAACAACTCATCAAGGTGCATAAAAATATTTGCAAAAAATAATAACAACTAAAGAGAAGTAATCTTCTTTTTTCTGAAATGCATGAATACAAATAATTCAAAGGAAGAATAAATTGTAAAAGAAGAATTCATGAATAGTAAAATGTATATGAAGACAAATACCAAAAAAATGGTATTGACTCTAATCGCTCTTCTACTTTCTTTCTAAGAGTGACATATGCACTATCTCTCTTTTCTGCATAATGTTGAGAAGAAAAAGGTTGTGAAATCCGTAAACCATCTATTGATTTTACTCTCGATATAGCTGTAAACGTGAGACCTTGCCTCTCTCTATCTTCAATATCTATAGTGTCTCGTTGCAAATTCATCCCATGTGATTTGTTTATTGTCAATGGCCATGCCATTTTCAAAGGAATTCGTCTCATATTTCCTCTAAGAAAAGGAAAAATTGATACAAAAATTGGATAGTGCTTATCAAAAGGAACACCACAATACTTTTCAAACATAACTCTAACAAATTGTGGAAGTTGTGGCACCTTTGAGCAAGGCACAAAGAAAATATTTTCAATATATCCAAGTGGACAATTTGCCAGACTAGATTTAACCCACAAATTAAACGTTAACGTCACACGCTCTCCATGACATAGCAGTACTTCATGCTCCAACATATCATCATCACTATCACTTATTTCTTTTCTTCTACTACTTTCTACAACACATCTCGCAATAGGAGAATTTAATGCTTTAAGCATTTTTTGATTGTTCAAATTGATGAGATTATTCATCACAAATAAGTCAACAAAATAATCAAACAAATTTCTTTCTTGTTGATCCAAGAAACTATCAACATGCATCATAAGAAGATCCCAATCATGAAGAAAAGGTTGTGCATTTCTAATATTAGTTAAAATATTGTGAAAAGATGCTTGTCTCAAATCATCTCCTTACTACTACTTGTCTCAAATCATCTCCTTCATTCTTTTCTTCAATGTTGAAGCTTTCCCAAAAAACTTTCCCATCTGTTCTACCTACATACAACAGGTTTTCGTTAACAAGAGGCATCTAGGCAAGGTCACACACAAGCATGATGGACCTACCACCAAAAGGACAATCTTTTTTTTCAGGAAAGGCTTCTCACAAAATGGAATCTATTTGTATGAATAGAGTTGGACCTATAAAGCTCATCCCATTAATCAATATATATCGAATCTGTCGCATTTCTTCCTCGAACATTGTCAAAGCTTGCCCAGATATTGGCTTCATATCATTCATTCAAATGTTTAAAACATGATGTTTAATTTTCCCACGTATGTTAAAAATACAAATACCAGTTTGAGCAAGCAATAACAAAGGAATTTTTCCATTCATTGTTGAATTACGAAAAGCATAAAATGTACATCTAATGAGGGAAGACATCCCTGTTCCAACAGTAGCTGGAATAATCATTTTCAAAGCACCATCATTTCCACCATTAGCAAAGTGTTGAAAAATAATTTCAAAAGAAGCTACTTGTTTTTCTGATATAGAGGAAGGTGAAAAATATTCCTCGCTAACAAAGCCACAATTCAAAACACCTACTAACTGTGCATATTTTACAAAATTCTTCCCTTCTTCTAGAAAATCATTTGAGACCATCATTTCTTTCCAATTATAATCAATATCAGTGTCCCTTCTACCAAGATTATCAAGGTCTAAAATGTTTACAAAAATTGGAGGAACTAACTATGAAAAAAGTTGTCACTCTTAAAAATCTCGATCAACATGTTCATCATCTATAATTGGCTCCACATCCTCTTAATCAACTTCATTCGGTAAAGGGAATCAATGAAAATTCCATGCATGCTATCTCCAATTCCTCCAATTCTCGGCAATACTTTTAGTAGACAACCAATATCTAAACCAACATCATGAAATGACTTGTATAAAATAAACTCACTACAACAAAACGTTTCAAAATCCTCTAACCCCTCATCAAGAACATAATAAAACCTTGGCCAAACATGAATGATAGAATTATTATCACATGGCCTCCACTGATTCTCCCTACGCTTCTCCTGAAAACTCCACAATTGTGTTGTTTCTATAAGGTACAAAGGTTCCAAGAAAACAAGTTGTCTTTGATAAACCTGAATGAAATTGTGTCCACACAGAACTTCATCAGAATGCAGTGAAACCATTTGGTACACTTTCATTCCAAAATTAGAGGACAATAATTTCTTACTACAGATAATAAGAGCTAGCTTTAGAAACAGATGGCATGTCTATTAAGCTCCAGCATCATTCTCAACAACCATCTCCACAAGGAACCTTCTATACACAAAATATAGGAGCCTCATATTGACTCCCACCAACGACTTTGGTCAAAGTTTGTTGATAAATTTAAAATTCTCTCTGCCTTGGAAGTATATTTTGCAATATACTTCCAAACTTGATGTCGAGGAAAAATTGGCTTAAAATCAACATTTACTCACCACATTGTTAAAACATTAACATTGTGAACATTTAAACGAACATAATTTCATGATGGTTCATACATTTTTCTCCCGTTTTCATCTATCAAAAATGTTGACCCTGCACAAACCTCCCATGAAGCATGATAACGACATGAAAGAACATACCCTCTTTTACATAAACAAGAATCATTGTTGCATTTTGTATTTCTTTGCACACAGTTAACTAAATGATCATAATATTCTTCAAGATTGCAAGAAAAAAATTGTTCATTATTCAAAAGACATGGACCATCATTTAAAGTTCAAGGTATCATCACATTTCGACAATGTATGTCAAGTGGATTCCATGTTGTAAAATATTTGTCAAAGTACCTCTTTTCTACGCCCATAACAGTTGCATTGGACCAATCCAATGTTTCCACATACGGCGCTTGAGGCAACCACAAAAAAACATGGATGTGGGAGGAACCTCTATGCTTCCACTCATACCTAAAAAGATTAGAAACATGTGGTTAAGATATAATAAGAAATCATAACAACATACATTTTCCTTCAAATAATTATAAAATTGTTGAAAAGTAACGATAATAAACCTATACCAAAAGTCATTATCACCAAGATGTCTCTGGAAGACTATATCACATAAGATATTAAATATTTGGTGCATGTACATAGAAACTATATGCGGGTTCTTAAAAACATTTTGAATCTTTTTAGCATGCTCACTTTCTTAATGACAATCTATGGTTGAAGGCATAACATTATGTAAATCAAGCCACTTTCTATCAGCGGAACAGTGCAAACAACTAGGCCCATCTATTTTGATCACTCTTAAAAATCTCGATAAAGTAGGGAAACTCAACTAGTTGATTCTATCAGTTAATTTAGAATAACAATTTTTCCAATAAGCTCTCTTAACCCTAAGATAAGATCCAAAATGCATTAATTTCTTATCCATCTTATTATCTAGAAAATAAAAAAGTGATTGATGTAACACCTGAATAGTTGGAGACACGTTTTCACGAATATTTCTCTTCAAGAAAAAATGAATTTGTTCCCTAACTACAATGTTGCGTAATCATATTCAACAAGATATTTCGAAACAAAGCATGGATTCCAAATATTTAATCATAAAATATCAATAGATGCAAACCATATTCATGCATTTGAACATTGAAAATGCGAGGATACAACCAATCAACATCACTTGTAGGAAATAAAGTGAGGAATGCCATATCTAGCATCCCTTCAATATTATATTCGTTAATGGGAGATGTATCAATATGTGGGAAATACATTTCTTCAACGGATGTGTTATTTTCATTCTCAATAAATGTTTTGATTCAATCAACTTCCCTGCATTCATTAGGAAAACGAGAAGTAAAGGATGATGGGTGACAGTGCAAACAACTAGGCCCATCTATTTTGATCCCTGCATCCATCCTCGGTATATCATCAACATGACTATCAACATATTCTAACCTCTTAGAAACATCAATACGTATTTGTGGGATAGGAGGAACTGAATCCATGTCAATTTCAACATCCCTGTAGTACTTGTCCATTTAAATTTTATAACATAATTCATTCATCACACATTGTCTCTTCACCTAGAATTCATAACATTTAGGTTGAACTCCTCACCTTCTTACAATAAAGAAAATATAATTCTTCAACACATCGTTGAAGCTTCTTCGCAATTAAATAAATATATTGTGGAAAACATATCGTGTGGCCACTATATTTTTATTGACCACCATGAGCATGCATCACTTGCAATATTAGACTTACCCACGCTATCAGCATATCTTCAACTTGTATCTAAAATTTTAGAATGTGAGGCTACTTAGCTCGATCCATGTTGTTAAAGTGAGAAAAACGATGAGCACCTTTCTCACAATTACATATTTTACAAATGGGACCCTCATACAATCTCATAACTTGTATACCAAGACAAAATTCATTACATACATGGCATATATGCACAACAGACAATGTATAAATAATCGAATGAAATGTTTTATGTGCATCAACCTTTTGTTAACTAAAATGATAGGGAACACTTTCATTTTCTTTATGACACACCATTCCAAGTTGGTGATGATGTGAAACAACTCATGGAACTCAAGTATTGGTTTTATCATTTATTTCCATAATGTAATGGGAAATCGTTCTTCTCTATTCATTACACCTAACCAAATTCTGCTTGGAAGAAAGAAAATGAACTTTGTAAGAACAAAATATCTACAAAATAAATCAATTTTGTTAATGAAACCAAAAACAATTTACATTTTCCTCAATGTTGCATCATTCATGTGTAAGTCACATAACTGATATTTGTTGCATTGCTTGCAAATTTGTTTCTCGGCCACTATTTACTTGGAAAAAATTCTGCAAAAAAGATTAAGAAATAAATCTGTAAAATAATATAAATTTGACATTGACAAGCACTAAACCTTCCAAATTAAATATGCATTACACACTTGCGCTCCGCGAAGAGGAAAATTATCCTCACGTTCTTTCACTTCAACAATATTCCCTATAGAGCTACATCGATAAATATTGATCCAAACATTTCCAATAGTCCAAACAAAATCATCAACCATTCTAGAAAGCATATTACTATCACCAAAAAAATCACACAAAAACCTCTTCCCTAGAATTAGATTCCCTATATTCCGTTATAACATTTCTTCCAACATTTCCACAATTGCCAAGGTTATGATCTTTATGAAGCATCCCTATGTAAACACAGTGTTTAAAAACATACAACGTATCAAAAGATATATGGAATAACACCAAAATTATGCGAAAATCAACAACACAACAAACAAACATGTAAAAAAAAATTCTCCCACATAATGATGAAAGTTTCTAAACTTACAATTATTCAAAGCATATGTTTCATCATTTCATGAAGTTTGACAAGTTGGTCGCTAACCCTTGCATTCAGGAAGAAATAAATGTTTGACTTCTTCATAATCTATTTTGCAGTTAGTATCCATTTTGACACTATTTTGGAGAAAAAAATATGGAAAAAATATACAATAGTAAAAACTTCAAATGGACAAGAAAAAAAATACAAAAAAAAATTGAACTCCCTACATTTTTTCAAGAAACACCTTACATACAGATTCACTAGTGATAACTATAACAATATAGTTGCTTCCGGGAAATGACTGACCCTCTTCACGAATAGAGTCTCCAAAATTTTCAACCATTTGAGGAAACTATTCATTCCTACAGTTCTCGTCAACTCCAAAAACTGCATTTCCTTCATTGTTTTCATATAAAATAACATTGTCGTTCATATCAACACTCTCTTTCAAAACACATTGTTCCCAAAAAAGACAAAAGTTTGTAAACCTTCAAAAAAATAACTTCTTTCAGATCATAAACATCAAATGAAATGACCATCTAAATAAAATCTTCACTACAGAAAATCACACCTCTTTTGTACTTACGATTAATAGGTCCTCCTTCTTCATCATTTTCTAAATCTCTCTTCTTTTATTGATGCTCAACTCTTTTGCATGCTTTAGTGACTTCCTTATTCTGTTGATATCACTGACACTGGTATTCATTTGATTGTTTTCATGTACCACCAGAGCAAGGTCTTTTTTCACCACTCTTGTTTCTTATTTCACTTAACATCTCTAGGATAAATTTAAAGTCAGTTGAAAAGCCATTTAATAATTTTCTTTGATGGTAATACATACTCTTCAATATTTAAAAAACTAAAAACTAACAAAAGTGCCAACAAGAAATATTTGAGAAATTATGTTTCTCACGACAAAATTGGAACACATGGAAAAATGTTCCCCTTAAACATAACTGATACAACAACAAATTCTGGAATTTAAAAACAAATGAATACGAACCAAATTCCAGCTTGAGTTTGAACTGGAAAAATGAGAGCAGATAGTAAACAACTAGGGTTTTAGATTGCTGCAGAGGTCTTTTCCATGGAAAATCGTCGAGGATGGAGCTCCACTCCCTCATACAAGGAAGATGTGGCCAATAAGGGCAAGAAAATTCCAGAAAATGGTAGAGATACCGCTGAGGAAGGAATAAGAAACATGGAAAAAGAGATAGAAGGTACCAAAATGAAGGAGAATAATTTAGCACAAAAGACGAGGAAGATGACAAAAAACAGGGAACAAAAGACAAAAGACAAAAGGGACCTTGTAAACCCAAAGCTGAAATCACACCCAGAGTGGTATTAAATGATCCAATGTTGCAGGCGCACAGGGATAGACATGCAGGGATACCTTAGATTGTGGGAAGGGACTTTAATATGATCAAATCACTTTCGGAGAAAAAAGGGGGAATCAGAGCTCTAAATAAAGACTCTTTGGCCTTTCAAACCTTTAGAGATAATATGAAGCTAGTTGACATGGATACAAACAATGCTTACTTTACATGGAATAATAAAAGAGGAGGAGAGTCTCATGTAGCCTCCAAGTTAGACAAATTCATAATCTCTAACGACCTTATGCTAATAGATAAGGAAATAATAATGAGGGCTATTCCCTTTGGAGGCTCAGATCAGTGGCCAGTTCAAATGTAGATTAAGGGCCTAAGGACCCCTTAGAATAGACCTTTCAGATTTGAGAATATATGGCTTTCACACACAAAGTTTATGAGAAATATTGAAAAATGGTGGGTAGAAGATTTGCAGATTTAGGGAACAAGAATGTTCCTTGTACAAAAAATATTAAAGAACATCAAGATGAGAGTTAAATATTGGAACAAGAATGATTTTGGCAACATTTTTGTTGGAAAGAAATCTATTGAAAATAATATGTAGGAACTCACCCAAGTCATGATCAAGGAAGGTTTTGATAATGACAAAAATGATCAAGTCGAGAAACATCATCAAGGCTGGGATAACTTGTGTAAACAAGAGGAAATATTTTGGAGACAAAAGTCCAGAGTTCAATGGCTAAAAGAGGGAGAGCAAAATACCAAATTTTTCCACAGATCCACCATGGCCAATAGAGCTCACAACAGGATCTCTTTGATCAAGAATTTGGATGGGTAGATTCATCAATCCCATGAGGACATTGAAGTTGTGTCGATCTAGAAGTTCTAAGGCATAGCTCAGGAAAACAACCAAAAAGAGAACACTACATTAGGGACTTAACCAGACATATTCCTAAGCTGGTGTCTAGAGAGGACAATTTCAACCTTAATAGACTAGTGATTGAAAAGGAGGTCAGTGAGGTCCTCAAAGATATGCAGAATGGCGAAGCACCGGGCCCATATGGCTTCAATGTGGATTTCTTTAAAGCCTGCTGGAATATTGTTAAACATGATATTTTGAGTGTTTTGGAGGATTCTAGGTTGAACAAAACTATTTTGAAGGTGCTCAATACCTCCTTCATCTCCTTGATACCCAAATAGGACAATGCTCAAACACCAGAAAGTTATAGACCCATTTCTTTATGCAATGTAGTATACAAGATAATATCCAAGGTAGTGCCAATAGACTCAAACCTCTACTTCCTTCTCTGGTATCGAGGGAACAATTCGGTTATGTAGAAGGTAGATAGATTCTAGACAATATCATTCAAGCTCATGAGATGGTTCACTTATTAAATAGCAAGAGGAAAGCTGGAATGATCATGCAATTGGACATAGCCAAAGCATATGACAAAGTGAGCTGGACCTACATCAGGAAAGTGCTTATCGCATTTGGTTTTGATCATAACTGGGTCAGATGGGTCATGGCCCTCATGAATTCTCCTAGCTTTACAATTCTAGTTAATGGCTCTCCCTTTGATATTTTTCTTCCTTTAAGAGGCCTCAGACAGGGAGATCCAATCTCACCCTTTCTCTTCATCCTCAGGATGGAAGGACTTGGTCATTCTATCAAGCATGCTAGAGTAACAGGTAAAATCTAGGGACTTCAACTAATGGAGAATGGACAGGTTTTGACTCATCAACAATTTGTAGATGACACCTTGTTACAGGGTAACCCCACAGTCAAGGAGGCTTTTGCGTACAAACAAATACTGAATGACTTTGCCATGGCTACAGGTATGGAAGTTAATCTTTCGAAATAAAAAATATTTTTCTATAATACCAATATTGCTATTTAGAGAAACATCTCTAGAATTCTAGGCTTTCAAAGGGATTCCCTCCCTTCTAAGTATTTGGGAGTGCCTATAACTGCAAAACCTTTGCATAAGAGCATTTAGGGACTGTTGATCAATAAGATGTAGGATAAATTCAGGAAATGGACCTTCAGATCTTTAAATTTGGCTAGTAGATTGGTGCTAACAAAGACAGTGCTCCAATCTATCCCGGTTTTCATGCTATCAGCTCTCCCAGCTCCAAAAGGAGTATTGCAGCAATGCATAAACATCCGAAGAGAGTTTCTCTGGGGCAAGGAGGAGTCAAGAAAGAAATGGGCCTCAGTCTCTTGGGAAAATATCTCTAAACCAAAGAACTTAGGGGGCCCAGGCTTGGATGATTAGGAGATTCTTAACAACATTCTAGGGGCCAGACTATGATGGCGTTGGGTTAAAGATCCAAAGGCTCAATGGGCAAGTATTTGGAAAGAAAAATATGCCAGTTCTTGTCAACATATTGATCTCATAAGGATGTCTAGAAATATAAGTGGCTCGTCCATCTGGAACAAGACCTGGGAGAATAGAGGCTTAGTACAAAGAAACAATTTTTGGGAAATCAGAGAGGGTGATCTAGCACTATTCTAGGAGGATAAATGGCAACAAGTACCAACATTGTTAAAAGATGACTTTTTGGGCCTTAAGCATGAGACGGATAACCAAGGATTAATAAAAGTTAAAGATTTTTGGGATCACACTAACAATTCAGGAAAATGGAGAACTTGGAGAAACATAGATTGCAGCGGTGATAGGCCCTTGATAACAAAAGCAGAGGCTCTCATGAGAATATTGGAACAAAGGATGATTTTAGTAACTGGGGGGTAGGCCCAACGAATATGGGGAAACAATAAAGAAGGCATCTTTAATATTAAGGAGGCTAAAGGTATTCTCCTTGAGCTGGAGTCCCATGCTCCAGATAGAATCTGGCAAAACCTATGGAGACACCATGGATGGATGGAGATCAAACTCTTCATGTGGCTGGTGCATCACAAGAAGATCTTGACTTGGGACAATATTTGGAAAAGGGGTATTCTGGGGCCTTCTAGATGCCAGCTCTATGAAACCCAAGAGGAGACAATGGAACATCTTCTCAATAGCTGCACTTTCACTTCTAGGTTATGGGATACATTTGCCACCATTTTCCAAAAGACCGATAGGGACAAAGAGAGTATCATTAACACCCTGAGCAGTTGGAGAAGAAAATTTTCAAATAATGAAGTTATTAACTATGCTTGGGCTCTCATGCCAAGCTTCATTATATGGAATGTCTGGAAAGAAAGAAACAAGAGAATTTTCAAAAATGAAAAGAATCCATCTCTTTGCTTGTTTGAGTAGATCTTAAAACAACTTAAGGAAACGGTTGGCACCACAGTGAGTAATCTCCCCAATAATCCTCCCTCAGAGGCTGAAGAGAGAATTATCAGGAATTCGAGTATGCAAGGGCTCATTCCACAAGGCCTGGATAGGAAATTTATCCTAAAGGAAACTGAAAAGGAGTTCTGTCATCCTCCCCCGAAAGGTTTTTTGAAATACAACATAGATGGAACTTCAAAAGTAAACCCAAAAACTGTGGCTTTTGGAGGGGTTCTGTGAGATGAAGATGGGAGAATTCTCTTCCTCTTCCATTGTCATTTAGGAAAAGCGACCAACAACATGGCAGAATTAATGGCTCTAGAGAAATGTTTAGAATTTCTAAAGTGGAACAACTACCTAAATGTGATTATAGAAGCTGACTCTGAGTTAGTCATTAACCCGGTCAAAATAATTAGTTGTGGAATAGAGCTGGAGAAAGTCTTAAATCACTGGCGATTAATCCAGGTCAAAAGAATCAGTTGTGGAACAGAGCTGGAGAAAGTCTCGAATCACTAGAGATTAATCCGCATATTCCAA
Organism: Pinus tabuliformis; assembly: GCA_031772625.1. NCBI lineage: Eukaryota > Viridiplantae > Streptophyta > Pinopsida > Pinales > Pinaceae > Pinus > Pinus tabuliformis. The sequence continues at coordinate 1,386,997,004 of CM062820.1, read as the reverse complement.
TGAATTCAGGGTCACCTTTAGGGACTACGTATGGTAAGATTCAACCACGTACATAGAAATACCAACAAACTGGCGGATATACTGGAAAACCAAGGTGTGAACTATAATGAATGCAGAGTTTCAATGGGGTGGCAAGTAGTGCCTCAGGGCAGTCTTAAAGTACTTTGTCACAACCAAGCAGAAGAGGATAGAGAAGTGTATCAAGACAAAGCTATAGAAGAAAGATCTCTATGATTTGGTCTCTGTATGTTTCACTAATTTTGGTCAGCCAGGTCTTTGGTGAGAGGCAGGCCTCGGTCGGCCTCATCAGCATGGGTAATTTCAACTTCGAAAATCTCTGTTGTTTGGTGGATGGGTTTCTCAGTTTAGTGGGTAGCCGCCGAGAGGGAAGTATCAACACTAATTTTGGTTTCGGGTTCAGTAATACGGTCAAGAAGGTGAAGGATGGGAATCTGTTCTTTTCTGGTAGCCATTTTACACCTTATTCCCCTCTTCCGGAGACAAAATGCTCACCGAGTGGTATTTGATTGATCACTCTCTCAAGCAAGAAGTGGTTTTCGTGATTTGAGAGAAATCCCATAGAGTGTCTGACACGTGGTGGTGGGTCGGGATTGTAAACTGCCCTCATCGCACACTAAAGATTGGTATCTTGGAGCAAAGTGATACACTATCATCCATTAGATTTCGACGTATGGATCAGTGATCAGGAATGATCGTGCAGTTTTGTGGGGCCGACGAGTTAAGTACCATGCACCTTCTTCGAGCGATTTTTTCCTCCGCCATTGGATGGAGAAAGTGGATTGGACAGTTGCGATAAAAGAGGCAGGTTTGGTGAGCGATGGCGTGGGAAATTGCATGGATTCCAAAAGTCTGGCCATTCTTTCAGCACAAATATGGTTTGTATTCCAAAGGTTTTGAAGGTTATATGTATTGGGTTGGGGGAACATGCCCTAGGTTGGCACTCTTGCCTTGAGTCCATAATGCCTGGTGGATGGTTGTAAACTATGTAAAATATTTTTTGATTAATGATATAGAAGGAACGTCTCTTGCTTCAGCAAAAAAAGAATACGAATTGAATTCCATTATAAAAACCCTCAAACTCTAGTTTAATACATCCATACATAGAGCAACCATGTCAAGAATAGAATCTACATTTTGAATAACCAAAAATACATTTACATTTTTAATCACATCATCAAAATTGTCAACCAATTGTAGATAGAAACATGAGGCTTTGTTCTTAATATCATTTCAAAACATCAATTACAATGATGTTCAAAAACATATTTAAAAACATTAAACATACATATGTTGTTCACTAATATGCAAGAAAAACATGGTAATCCCTGAAATGCTAATTCAATACATCCACGGGCAGTGAAGATATCTCAATAATATAATCTAGATTATGATAAGCAAAAAAATATTTCCATTTTCAATCACATCATCAAAACCTTAAACTATTTGTAAATAGAAGCATGATGCTTCAAGCACAGATAATCCATCAACAATTATTGTTTTTCACAATCCATTCACTAAATTATACAACTTTAACTGCACCCCAAATCAACTGAGCATAATAATTTTTTCTCAAACTATGGGCAAAGGTAGTTAACCTTCGCATTTACTATTTATATCCAAAGGTACAAATTCAAGCAATGACCATGTGTTTCCCCAATCATCTTCAAAATATTCCAAACTTTTCTCTTTCGATAGTTAACCAAATTCAAAATTCTTTATCCTATGTGACCAAACAGACGTGCCACCATTATTAAGAACACAAACAAGTTGATTCCTATATAATCCTAATGACATATGTTATATGTCAACAATAAGAACAAATGAATAACCCCAATTGTTTTTGTTCATTTCCAGCCAGTAAATAGTGTAACCATAAGTAGGTTAATATTCATAATCTTTGTCTAGATATCCCAAATAAAAATTTTCTTTAAGGAAGATAGTCTCCTTTGGTGGACTTACATCACTTTACGGAAGCTTCTTCCTCTTCCAAACATTGTCAGCACTAATGCAAATCAGAAAATGTGAGTCCATGCTTTTACAAACATGTTTCAAAAACACCCATTCATAATTTATTGGACTACATTTTTTAAATGAAGAGAAGAATCCTTTCTCCCCAACACTAATAACTCCAACATTTCTAAATGTTTTCGTAAAAGGGTTCACAATGAAATAATTTTTTCTATGCAAATAACTTCCAGGCATGCATAACATAATCATTGGTCCCACTGTACATTCATTTATGTATACATAATGAAGAAAAGGAAATACCATTGTAGACAAGTGACCACTATTGTTAAGGTATGATGCTACAAATAAATCATGGGGAAAACAAGAAGAGAAATAAATAAATCCTAACTCTTTCTCACGACATCGATCACAAGCCGTAAAGAAAAGTGGGTTTTCCAAAACAAGACACCATTCTCTAAAAACCAACTTCAATTTCATCAAGGCCAACAAAGGAACCCAATGAAAGAGAAGATCAATAATCTGAAAGGGGAGAAATTTCCAAATAGAAACATCCATACCAAAAGCAACAACCTTTGCTCGCAACAATGGAAAACTTCCCTTATGTATTTCGAAGAAAAAAAATGTATCAATCACAATAGCAACAAAATTCATCCATTATTTTAATGTGAAAAATAATTTGTTCCCATGCACTTCAATAGTAGACTAACCATTTCAAATAGTGCATCTTAAAAGTCAATAATTAAAAAAAACACATTCTACTAAAAATTTCAAATTCTTCTAACAATCACAAATTTAATATTTAAAATTTTAACAAAATTAGGCACTGAAGTAAAAAATTCATAAAACTTCAAATTAAAGAAAAATAAAATTTTAGTAATTTTCTAAGTATTTGATATTATTCCAATTCTAATAAGTTCCTTCATATTCACATTATTTCAATTCTAATCAATTTTTCATTACTGTTTATAACATTATTTTATATATAAGAAAGTTCTATTTAAAAAAATATAGTCCATTGCATTTAATAGATTTTAAAAATTATATCCATGCCCATTTCTGTGACAACAATTTGCTTGTGATGGAATCCAAAAGAAGACACTACAGAAGCCACAAAATCCACAAGTATCAAACAAGTTAATGTACAACAGACCCATGTAGATATGTGTGCCATTAAAAGCCAAGCCAAAGAATTATAATGAATTTCATGGTCATATAGGAAAAACCCAGTGGGATGTGTGGTGTTTCCTTTGGTAACTAAAAATATATTTATCTGCAACAAATCCCATGTTCGTTTAGTTATCCTAAATACTTTCTAGATTTAATTCTCATGCGAACCCTTGTACTCATCAGGTCTTTCCAGTTCCACAAGAGGAGCTTTTAAGCTTCATATTCAACCCATCCGCGTTCAACAGGTATGCCCAACTACTTACTGGTTTTTGTCTGGTGCCTGTCCTACGACTTCTGAGACGGAGCCCCAATTTTTTTATCTCTTGTAGGTTATGACAACAGATTCTTTGTTGTATATCTTTCCCGGCAGAGTCCAAGGGACTATATCCTGCATATTTTTTACTTGGGTTTTCATTGTTCTTCCTTAGCTCAGATGTGTTAACGAATTGTGAAAACCCATGAGGATTCCAAATTCGCTCTCCATCTCTCTACAGTCCTTAGACTGTCACTGTGGTGATTTAAATTTATCGTACAGTCTTGTCACTGTTTTCTGGTTTTATGTGTGTGTACCTTGCGATCCAACCTCTGGACGAGGGTTTCGGTCAACAAGATTGATGTTCGAACGTGTATAATTTACCACTTTGTTAAAGAAAGCCTGAAATGATGAACTGCAATTCTTTTTTTTTTTAAGGAATTTGTCTTATTGCCAGTAAGTAGAGACATATGTATTGAATCTAGGAAATACGCAGTCGATTGATGCATAAATTTCTTAGTTGGATTCGTATTTAATTTCGAGCTTCTAGTTTTCGTTACGAAAATAAATATTTTATTTTTAGATGGTCTAGCTTAATGTTAATATCTGGTTTTAATACATTTTTTATGCAATGAAATAGTAATTACGTTAGGGTTTGTATATATGTAATATAAAGTTGATTTTCAAAACTACAGATCTCTATCAATCTCTAGGTTAATGTTAATAAAACTTAATTATAAAATTTCAAATGCCATGTGGCTTTACAAGCTAGAATACAACCCTAACATCAATAGCTGGGCCTCACCCTCTTGACATAAATAAATAAAAGAATGATAATACTCTATGAAATGTTTCTATGGTGAAAATCATAAATAATTAACTCCATAATGGCTACATATACTTGATCAAATTGTTAGCACACTTTTCATGATTTAATTAAGTCACGTTTGATTTACCATCCTTGTTAATGTAATATTTAATTTCTGCAATTGACCTCGGTTTCCTGTACTCCGCCCTTAAGCCCTCCATATCAAGATGGTTTTATACCCTGTTGGAACATTCCAGAAGAGCTTCCAACAAACAACTGCCAATGTCCATCAGGCCAAGTGGATTAATCTGATGACATAGGTGATCTAAATTTATTCTACAGTCCTTAGACTGCCACTGCTTTCGGGTTATATGTGCGTGTGAACCTTGCAGCCCAACCTGTGGACGTTCTCTTCAACCCAGTCGTGTTCATTAGGGATGCCCCAACTACTTACTGGTTTTTGTCTGATGCCTATCCTATGGCTTCCGAGACGAAGCTCCAATTTTTTTATGTCTTGAGGGTTCCCATAGCAGTTTCCTTGTTGTAACTCATTCCCGGTAGAGTCTGGTTCAGTTTCCATAATTAAATTTTAAGGGCACTCTGCATGATTTAATTAATACACCTTTGATTTACCATGGTTGTTAATGTAGTGAAAATAATAATTAATTAACTCCATAATGGCTATACATATAGTTTATTAAATTCTAAGGGCACTCTGCGCCAATTAAGTAAGGAAGCTTTGAATTACCATCATTGTTAATGTAATATTTAAGCTCTGCTATTGACCCGTGAGAGTCTCAACTTTCCTTTCGGTCTCTCTATAGTCCCATACTGTCATGGTGGTGATTCAAATTTATTAAATTTATCATACAATCCTTAGACTGTCACTGTTTTCTAGTTATGTGTGTGTGTGAACCTTACGGCCCAACCTGTTGATGACGATTTCACGTAGCAAGATCGATGCTCGCACATGTATAATTTCTCTCCTTGCTAAAGAAAGCCTGAAATGATGAACTGTAATTTTTTTTTTTAATCAATTTCTAAATCTTATTGCTAGTAAATGACGATGACTCGTTTTCTTTGGCAGAGTAGGTAAATAAATTTAAGGATTACATTTCATTGTCGTTGCTAGGCTTAGTCAGCTCCATTATCCTTATCTTAAATTATAGGAAATTTTAGAAATAAAAAAAAAATCCAATAATTTGAATATAGATAATGGTTGAAATATTAGTAGAAGTTGGGTCACTGTAATGTCTTTTTAATTTTTTAGGTTTTTGTTGGAATTTATTTTGTTTATTTTTCTATGTAAGTATTGCCATCCTTTTTATAATATTTGTTGTTGATTTATTCTTAATTAGAATTTATTTTCTTGATCCTTAGTATTTTTTTATGTGTTTTATCATCCTATTCGTTTTTAACTCCTTTTAGTATTTTTGATATTTTATTGTTGGCCCTATTTTATTTATTGATTATTTTTCTTTGAATATATATATATATATATATTTCTTTTCAAATGTGTATATATTTGGTTTTTTCATTAATTATTTTTAATTTAATTTATTTATTTCCATTAATTATTTTATTTCTCAAATGATCTCCATTAGGATCTTGACTCATTTTTATAATTTTTTGATTTCCTATGATTTTTTTAATAGATTATTTTAAATATTATTTTTCAAAAACTAGTAATATTTGGTTTTAATAAATTAACTTAAATATTATTTTTCAAATGATAGCTGTTTAATATACTCCTTACCTAATAATATTTGTTTTAATATATTAATAAATTAATATGATAATTTAAATATTAATGTTAAAATAGAGTCATTACTTGAAATTACGTTTCTACATTGCTCTCTATTTAAGCCTTTGTCATGTTCTGCCTTTTCATCTTGTCCCCTCATGATGAACCACACTTCATGGCCAAAAATTTCTCTTACTTGAGCCCAAAGACTTTGCTTAATTCATTGTGAATAACAAAAACTTGAATACAAAAAATATCATGTTAGAGATACTGATGTTAATTATCATAATTGAGTTTTATATTAGTGATCAACTTAAAATAAAGTCGAAAATATGATTACTATTTTGATTTTGGTATATATATATATATATTTTGAGGTTTTTTTTTAAATTTTTTCATGAATATTATTATTTATAATATGTAAGTTGAGGTTTAGTTTAACATATAAATGAAATGGTGTAACCTATATAACAACTTGTAACCCATAAAAAGCATCAAAGCATAAATAAAATTTCTTTTCCCTTTTTACGTAAGCTCCGATTACTTTTCTATACGGGTGAACTAATAATTGATATTTTTTTTATTTTTTTTTCACATTGCATTAGTTTCTCTGGACATTCAAAACAGAGTACAGTTATATGGGTGATTTCTCACCACCGTGTATATATATATATCATATGAATTTGGCACTGTGTTCAACATCAAACCACTTTTGATGTTTTCATTCTTAATGTCGCACAGCATTACATAGGTACTTATTATTTGATGTTGATCTGAATGGAGTTATTCAAGGAACATAGTAGGAAAATGTGGTTTGAGTGATACATATATTATGGAGTTGTCTTTAAAGAGACTTTACAACTCCATATTTTATTGGTTTGGTGAAATAATGTATAAGAAGGAAGCTTCTCGAACCTTTAGGCGTCGATCGTAATCGACTGACATTTGGCCTGCTCTCCATCACATGACGAGGGCTTCGTGGATGGCTCAGATCTGTTCCTCCGTGGTTAGAGTAATGAACCTACCCTAACCTTCGTCCAAACCCTCATCCCACTCGGTCGACGGTCACAAACCTGCTCTTCAACCTGGCAAATTGTCTCTGACTTTAACTATTCTCCTCCTCGGCAGTAAGAAGGTAAATTTTTTTAAGTGTTGATTCTCGGTTCTTCTCATCGTCGTATGCGACTCCATAACTCGAGCTTCTTCATTTGATATGGTGTAGGTTCTTACAATTTGCATTCCGCTCCCTTGGATAGCACAGACTTGTCCTCTGATAGCCTACCTTGTAATAATAGGGCTTTGTATTTGCATGAAGGGAGAATCGCCAACTCGCTGACTGCAACTTTGAAAAGGTAAAGAATTCAAGGTTACTCTATGTTCCATATTTGCATAGGGTTAACATTCTCATTGCTAGACTTTTACTCAAATTTCCTCCCTTCTGCTCTTGTTGACAGGCGGGGCGAACTTCGCAAGCCGAGTCATGGTTTCTGGTTCCCCCTTAACACGTACATAGTTTTTCCACCTATTCATGGAGGAATTGAAATGTTATAACAAATTTATGAATCCGTTAAGGTTGGCGTAATCTCCTATTTCAGGGTTTGCTGACCCTTATAGCCCAACTGGGTTCGTATTTCCAGCTTCTGAGAGGGTTTCTAAGATCTTAACTCGTCTAGCTTTTCCCCATTCTTTTCGGCATGGCTTTATAGAATGCTTTGGAAATATGGTGGTTAACGATATTTTGGAATGATGTGAGCCTTCTTTTTTTTAATTGTGTTTAGGTTTTTATGAACTTCTTTGTAGAACAACTCTGCAATCTTGCATCATACTTCAGAGAGACAAATTCTATTCATATATATGTATTTTTAATTTAAATAAATCAGCATTTCTGGTTCTCTTGGACGTTATTCTTGTGGATTCGACCTCCTAGAATTTATAAGTGTTTCTAAGAAGTGTTTCTTTGTAGTTTGATTATATGTTTCCATGTACTGGTGATGTAATTTATTTCTTGCTAAATGAAGTCGATTACCTTAAGCATAAAGATTTCTCATGTACCAAATTGTAATAATTCCAAAGATCCAAAAAAATGGTTTAAAAATAAGGGTTTTAGTTTTATGTTACGATGTCGATAGGAACATTTCTCGTGTAGAATCCTTATTCCTACACGTGATTAGTAGTTTTCCCTGAACGGCACCCAATCCTGGATTTCCTGAGGTTCGGTAATTGTTTGGAGATTGTTAAAAAGGGTGAAACTGTTAAGACCTGTCCTTCTTACTGTGTGCCCTCTATCACAAATAGTTATTTTACCATTATGATCTAGTATTATCAAAAGAAAGAGAATATATTTTATACTCTGATTTTACATTTAGTTTCATTCAACATTTGGCGCTTGAGACGGATTATATTATTCTTTTTCTTCTCTTTTCCAGGGTCTCTAATAGTTTTCCCTCCTTCACAGATTATAGTTTTCCCTCCTTCACAGATTATACAATCTGACAGTAAAATATAAAGAAAACTAAGAAACACACAAATTATCCTTAACTTCCTCTTTCCTACAACAATAAAATAATAAGCAATCAAGAAAGAATGTTTTTTCTTCTATTTTCTTTCCTAGAGGTACTTATGTGTTTCTGCAAATTCCAAAAGGTCTCCCCACCCAACCTTGAGACTGGAGATTATGTCATGTCCCCCACCAAGCCTTTTTCCAGACAACGAAGGATGTACTTTCCAACTCTCCGTAACTAATATTTGAACCTGAGGACCCTTAGTTAGTACTGTACCTTGGAGTCAGTTTGAGGGTTCCACTAAATTTCTTCTTCAGCTAAAGAACACCTCCCCTACGTAGAGTGAGTTTTGTTTATGTGATTTTCATGACAAGTTATGGCTTTTTCTCCAACTACTCCCCTCTCCCTCACCTCCCAACCTCCTAAGAGTCCCTTTTTCTCTCTAAGAAGGAGAGGAAAGCAGGTACCCTCATTGATTCCAACTGTCTCAGAAATAATAAAGAAGTAAGTATATATATATATATATATATATATATATATATATATATATATATATATATATTTCTTCGTTATTTTTTTATTTATTTTTGTAGAAAACCATGAACTTCCAATCATTATGTCTTTCTCACACATAGTTTAAAAAAAAATCTTCTTTTCAATCATTTTAGTAACTCATAAAAAATCTACAAAGTTACGACGAATAAAAGTATTTATCTAGCTAGTAATTAAGTCAACAATGGGGTGTTACATATTCCCTCTCTCGAGCAAAACTATCGTGATGTTTTTATCTAATCCCCTGAACAATTATGGGTATGATTCCGACATTAATTCTCCATCTTTCCAGGTGGCCTATTCCACACTGAAGTGCTTCCATTTCACTTTAACCTAGGTGATGCCTCATCTCCGTACTGTTATTTCTCTCTATTCAAGGATGCATTGAGGTTCTACCAAGAAATTTCCATATGGTTTGACCTATTACACAATCACAATTTATTTATAATAACTTATCACAATAACATAAAATTATATTTTCCTTTTTGTTAAAGAAAAAGAAGGAACAATATTCTTTACATAGACGTTCTTCCAATGAATTACATGTCTAGGGTCATACACATATTTTTTTAACAATGAAACATGAAACACAGTATGAAGCTTTACATGTCTTGGTAAGGCTAGTCTATAAGCCACTGGTCCAATTCTTTAGAGTATCTCGAAAGGACCACAAAAAAGAGGGGCAAGCTTCATGCAACTAACCCATCTGAGTGTAGTCTTCTTGGGTTTAAGTCACACACAAAAATGGTCCCCAACTTTAAATTCTTGAAATGTTCTTTTCCGATAAGCATATGTTTTTTGCCTATCTTGGGAAACTTTCAAATTTTGTTGAACCTTCTTTACTGTCTGCTCCATTTATTCCTGCATTTATGGTCCCAACATTAACCTATTCTGAGGATTGCTCCAACTCACAGGTGTTCCACACCTTCTTCCATAGAGTACCTCAAAAGGACTCATTTTTAAAGACTCATGATACCTGGTATTATAAGAAAACTTCACGAGGTATAAATAATCCTCCCATTTGATGGGTTTATACATGACATACACTCGAAGCATGTCCTCCAACACCTCGCTCACACGTTCGGTTTTCCTGTGAGTCTGAAATGGATTTCCACACACAATTGAGTGGATAATGTTCTTGAAAATGGAGATGTAAATTTTACAAACTTGTCTAATATAACTCATTATTCTCCCTGGATTTAGGTGGCCCATTAATAAATTCAAGTGTAATAACCTCGCATTTCCTTTTTGGTATGGGTATGGGTTGAAGAAGACTAGCCAAGTGTTGACGTTCAACTTTAACTTGCTGACGTTCAATGTGTTTTGTCAAATATTCAACAATATCCTTGCGCATTCCTTGCCAAATGTAGTTTGGTTTGATGGCTGAAAGCATTTTCTAATAGCATTTTCTAATACCTTGGATGGGCATGGGAAGGGCTTCTATAGAACTTACCTAAAATCATTTGTTTAACTAAATTTCGGGTTGGGACATATATTCTTTTCTTGAATGTTAACATTTGATATTTATTCAAGTCATAATTTCATTGTTTTTCCTTCCTATCCACTTGCTTCACAGGAATTTATATTCAGATTCTTGTTGGGCATAATCTTTAATCTACTCGAGAAATTTAAATTCTATTTGGTTCTAACATAGTTCATAAATGTGTCAACAACACAATTTTCCTTACATTTCAAATGCTTAATTTCAAATTCAAATTCACTCAGGAAATAATTCCACCTTACTTTCCACGCATTTAATTTAGGCTACTTCAAATAACTTGTTAAATTGTTATGATATGTTAACATCAAAAAGAAAAAATTGAAAGGCAGGGAAAGTTGTGTTAATACCTCCCCCTTGTGTTAATACCTCCCATCTTGTGTTAATACCTCCCCCACACCGTCCACACTCGCACCATTGCAGACTATGAATTCCTTATTTGGGTCATTAATTTTAAGTATAGCGTTAGTAGTTAATAAATGTTTTAATTGTTCAATAGGTCGTATTAAAAATATTTCCCTTATTTTGTAAGGAGGTGATGGGATATGCAATTCGAGAAAAAATATAAATACAACGGTGCTAATACCCTGCTAATCTCATAAAGGATCATATATCAACCATATTTTTATTAATTGGCCACACCATAATTGTCTTGAATCTTTTAGGATTGACTTTTATACCCTGAGCTGTAATAACATGTCCCAAATATTGAATTTGATCTTTATAAAAATCACACTTACTAAACTTCGCATATAGTTGATGATCCTTTAGTGTTTGTAATACTATTAGTAAGTGCTCCTTATCTTCTTCTAGTGACTTTGAATAAATCAAAATATCATCTACAAAGTCGAGAATAAAATTATCCAAGAAGGGACGGAAAATAGCATGCATCAAACTCATGAATGTTATGGGTGTTTTAGTTAGTCCAAAGGGTAGGACTACAAATTCATAGTGGTTGTATAGAGTTCAAAAGGCCATTTTTAAAATAACCTTCCATTGAACCAAATCCGATGATATTCGAATCATACATTAATCTTTGAGAAAATTTTTGCACCTTTGACCTGACCAAATAGGCCATCAATTCATGGCACGGGGTACTTATTTTTAACAGTTAAGTTTCTAAGTTTCCAGTAGTCAATACACAACCACAACATTCCATCTTTTTTTCTTACAAACAATCTTGAGGCTCTCCAGGTTCACAGACTAGGGCGAATACATCCTTTATCGAGTAATTCCTATAATTGCATCTTCAGTTTGGTTAACTCTAGAATGCTCATATTGTAGGGGGCTTTGAACATTGATGTTGTCCGAGGAATTATCTCAATAGTAAAATCAATATCTCACTTCGGAGGTAGCCCCTAAATATGTTTAGCAAATACAACAACAAATTCCTGAATTACTAGAATGTTCTCTAAAGTGCCAATTTCTCTTTGGAATTGGAATACCCAATTTGGAAAACATAAATCATACAACCTTTCCTAATACATTTATTGAAATGGGAGGTAATTATGGGACGTAACCTTATATGATTTTTAACTCCTCATACTTCTTGTTGAGTGTCATCATCAACAAGATAGATGATGGACTTGTCCTTACAATTTACAACGGACCAATGACTCTCTAACTATTATATTCCAATCAACAATTCATATGACCCTAAAGTTAATATATTCAAATATATTTTTATAATCTGACCACCTATTTCAATCGAAGATATGTGGGACTTTGGTGTTTTCCCTTCTCTTATCTCTTGTAGCAAGTTGCACTTACCAAGGATTTTTCAATTTATGTGTTTACAAATAACATTTTTCTACTACCTTGGGGCTGAGTAGTTAACGTACCTTCCAACTCTATCATAGTAGTTTTACAATCATCTTGTTGATCCCATACATGCTCCTTGACACCTCTCCAACTGTAGATGCCTCTTTTATATTAACAACTTGGTCAGGTTGATTACACTGAAGGAAATTCTTGTAATAATGAGGTCCCCTAAAACCCCAACATTATAAAAGGGATATATTTCCTTGATTGGGTTGTTGGATGCTTCCCTTGTCTTATTATCTGCTTGCCACCTAGTATTTTTCTTATTTCCTCGAGGTTGTTTACTCGATTGACTCCTTTCTATATTCTTAAAATTTGTAGATTTAGTACCCCAGAAATTTTTATAATTTTTATGCTTTTGTGATCCTCCTTCCAATGTTCCTGTCCATTGTTTAGTGAAATGGGTGGTTCTTACATCACGATTTGAGTGGAATCATGATATTGTTTTCCTTTCAAAATTCTACTTCTAAAATTCCTACTTCTACCAGTGCATGCTATATGACCTAAGCCTAATTACTGAGGGGAGACCAATCACTCATTCCCTAGGATGTCTGGGTAGGTTCTTACATTCTGTCTCCAATATTCATCTCTCATGAAGTCAGATATGCATCAACAACCATATATTAGTGTCGTAGTGCTAATTGACTGCGTCCCTGACACCGATGCCAAAATGTTGAGGAAATTAATTTATTAATAAAAACAAAACTAATCACCTAGACATTAATTGTGAAATCGATGAGCGTATTTTTAATTCAAGGAAATCGAAAAAATATAGGCAAAAAAATTCCAACAACTAACACTCGTTCTACATGATTATGTTATACACTATCAATCTCATTTGATAAGAAATAAAATGTAAAACTTGGAAAACAATACTAAATTAAAAAAGAGAAAGTAAATGACATGAAAAAAATTATGATAATCACATGAATTAATTCAATGTTGAATTAAACCATACCTTGCAAAATTAGACATTTAACCTATTTGACCCAACATAACTCAAATGTTAATCTAGAGAAGTAAATTAAATGAGATCTAGACATTGCAGGAATAAACAAATCTAGAAAATGCAGCAACTAAAAAATTACTTTATTAAAAAGGAAATTTTCTTTAAGTAATAAGAATTTAAATTCAAAGGAACAAACACATAAATAAAGTACTTTAGATGCTCAAGGCAACACTTCGTTTAAGCTAGTGGGCCCAACTTCCTAAGACTCAGTTCTGCCTTAAGAAATAACTAAGATTAGATTACAAATAACAGATGTAAAATTCAATGGATAGCTTCCTTAATTAAAACATATGAGAGAAATAATTACAAAAAAATGAAGTTCTTATCTTTTCCTCAAATTCCACAATTGTTCATCCTCTCCCCCCACTCTCTTCGATCTCCACTTTTATTGAAATACACACAGAGAAAAGGGAAATTACAACTAAAATGATTTGAAAATGATTTCCATTACAAATTTGGATTGTAGAAAAAAAATTGATCAAAAAGGTCACATCTGAAATATCTCTCCATCGTGATTCAACTGGAACAAGTCGAATCTGGTATTGCAATTGGAAGAATTTGAAAAACGACTGCAACAACAAACTTGGAAAAAGCAACTTCGAAGAACCTTGTGTTTCTCCCAATCCAAACCAAATTTTGGAAATCTTCCCATTCGAAACTAGTTTGGTATGTTCTGCAGAAAACCCATTTGTTGGATTTGTAGGACTCATCTTCATTTTCTTGAACCCTCCATCACAAAACTGTCATTTTTTATCACATCGAATTTTTGAGTTGGAATATTTGACTATGAGTTGGAGATCAAATTTGCAATCTAGGACACATCTTGGAGGCTTAAATAGTGAGTGATGTTATGAAAAAACTCGTTAATAAATCATCATTGGTAAAATCATGCATAATAATCACTAATTTATTAAAAATAAAAGAGAACAAGTATTATTTACACACAAGGTCATAAATAACTATAAAATGGAATTATATGATAGATTACGATAAATAACATGATAAAGAATTGTAGAAATTTATGAAATAGATTTTAAAAAGTGATAATAATCATGACAAATTAGTGGCCCAACAATATGCACACAATAATTTTATTCACAATATGAGAAAAAATCATGATTATTCATTATATTCATTAATTTATTTTCCTCATTGTTTTGTGAGATAGTTAAAACAGGTTGAATATTTTCATAATGTTCATCATCATGCTCAATCCATTTTCTATTCTCTATTTCAATTATTGCTCTTGTTGATGGACATAATGTCAAAAATTTGGTTGAATTTCCATTAGAAATAAACAATTTACCATACCTACAACTAAAACGTGCATCATCAATGACTAACCATGTCCTACCAACTATCAATGGATGACCTCCTATATTAGTCCTTAGAGTTAGAATCATGAAATCAATTCTATACTGCCATGAATCTAGGGATACTAATACATCCTTTAATATACCTTTTGTTTTGATAATAGACAGGTCCACTAATTGCAATATAGTAGGCGTATATTGAGGATGAGTTAATTTTAATTCTTCCATAATATTATTCCTCATGAAAATTATATTTCACCTAAGTCCATTAATGTATTTGATATTTCAACATTATCGATTTGCATCCTTATATTTGGACTGCCTCGATCTAATTATTTTTCAATTGTAGACTTTCCCATCATAATTTCTGCAATTTTCCCTATGAGTTGCACTTTTTCTATTTCTATTTTTTCTCTTCCAAGTTTTCTAATACAAAACTTCTTTATTATTTTGGCAAAAATAGGAATTTCCATTATTTATTGATGAAAATGGATTTTAATGCTAGATTAGTTGTAGGAGTTGATATCATTTAATTGTGATCTATTTGTATAGTGTATCTTCCTTTTGAGGATTCTCCTCATTTTTAGGAGGTTTATCCTCCTTATATTCTTGAATGACAACATGAGGTGTTTTCTTTTGTAAAAATCTCCTAGACTAAGATTAATATCATTTAGAGGTAGTGAAGCTATCATATAATTTTGACAATTTTGGACTACAACATTGTATGTGGGTTGTTGAGGTGTTTTTTTATTGGGATTAGAGAGTGGTTGTGCCAGTAACTATTTTTGTCTTTGAGGAAATCAAGTAGATGTTAATGAAAGGGGTTGACTTGTAGTGAATTCAGGATGGAATTGAGATTTGGGAGGAGGTGGAGGTTCAGTTGGAGAGTAATATTAAGGTTGATATTGAGGATATTGTTTGAAATATTGAGGGTATTTTCTATTTCTACTGTAGTAACCTTTCCATCCTTGTGACCAATATGAATTATGAGGTTGGGATGGCTATGTTTTCTAAGGTGGACGTGTGTTCCAATTATTCTAAGGTTGTGCATAAGATTGAAATTTTTTATTATACCCTTGTTCCATAACTAGTTGGTGAGGTTTCCATGGCCTTATAGGAGAAACATAAAAAAATTGTTCTAGAGTTTCAATTGCTCCATATTCTTCTTGGAAAAAAACTTGTAATCCTTGTATTAAAGGGCAATCCTTTGTAGCATGAGTTTTTGCACAAATATATCACACATTTTAATATTGTCAAGAGGAAATTCTCATAATGAATGTTTCTTTGTATATCTAGGGAAAAATATAGATAAGGAAACATTTGCAACTTTTTTCTTGTTTTGAATTCTCATCATATCAATTTGTTCGCTAAGATTACCAAGAATATTAGTTTTAAATTTATCTCAAAAATTACAAAGTTCTTCTCAAATTATCATTCGTAATGCATACCTACTTACTCGTGACATAAATGGATATATAGGATTCTTGCCATATTTTATCTTTCCTCTTGATATATGTTTGCACAGTTCACAAATATCTTCAAATGATACTTGTGACACATCTCCTCTACCCACAGTGTTAAGAAGATCAATTCATTCATCCCTTCTAGTTCTAAGTCAGAGACTTTTTAATGTACCAAGTATTAAGTCGTACAATTTGGGACTATTAGCATTATATGAAAATATCTCTATTAAATCCTCAGTGCTTTCATCTTCCCTTTCAGTCATTTTTAAAATGTCTTCTCTAAGGTCAAGATGTATACAATAATCCTTATATTTTTCGAAGAATAATATTTTCATATCATACCATGTCCTTATAGAATTAGTTCCTAAATGCATAAACCATTTGGGAGCCCCATCTTTCAATGTAGCCTGAAAAAAGTCAAATTTTGACCATCAAGAAAATAATCATAAGATCTACATGATACTTGAAATTCAAAGATAAATTTTTTCATATCCTACAATGTCCTCATACCATGGAATTTGGGAAGAATGGATGGAGAAATGTTTTTCATAGTATCAGTAGTGTCAATATCTTGAATAGGAAATCCAAAGCGATATTCATCTTCATTGTTATCTCCACCATTTCCTCTTCCTCCTTTTCCACCTCTACCAGCTCCATGAGGAGGCCTGCTATCTACTCTACCACTAAATGGTGGTATTTCTTCTCCTCCTCCTATTATGTGCCCATCATGTACCTCTCCTTCTCCTACTTCCATTTTGGCTTATATGGCTCTAACTAGGTTTGGAGATGATTTAGCCAAAAAAATCCCAGTACAACTGGCCCTTTCGGCAATAGTCCACGAGCGCGGATTGATGTCTCACTCGAAGTAGTATGGGAGGGTGTTGGAACCAATTTTCCGTACCTTAGAGATGTCTGATGGTTTTTGGTGGTTCGTGGTTTGACCATGCATGCATGTCGCTATGCATAGCTATCAGTCCCTCGCAGCCTGTGATGCTAGCTTCGTACAACCCTACTTGAGGTGCGATCTATTAAGTTACCCAAATTCATTACCCTTAAACGGATATTAACTAATAACTTAGCTTATCTGTATGAGCCCAATTATACTTAATAGTGTTCCGCATTCATATAAGTGCACGTGATAAACAAAATAGTATAAAGACATAGAAAGTAACATAAGAACAGATACACAATATTTGGAATCAAACTTCTTTTATTATTCTTCTTGCTTGGTTACAGACCCGACTCCACCCTATGCACTCAACTGCAAGGGTTTTCGCACTCAGCTGTGGACTCTACTAGGCCTTTGTGCATTCAGCTGCAAAGCCTCTTCCTACTACTATGACCTAAGACTTTAGAGATCCAACACAATTCCCCATCAAAACTCCATTTCTTAAATTATTCTCCAACAACTTAGAGCCTCTCCCTATTTATACAATCCCATGGTCCACGGACCATGGGTAGGCCGACATTACATTACATTACATTACATTACATTACATTACATTACAAAACTTAGGGCAGACAACCCTATGACTCAATCATACACTTCGCGCTTCACACCCGCAATTTGCGAAGTCTTATAATAACATTTGACCCAAACTTGGGCTTTGAGCCCTAAAAAATGTTGTGGGGAGGGACTCCATGCCCAACAGGCCCCCAACACAAGCATCGTGACTCACCCTCAAGTCGCTTTTTCGGCACAGCGATCTTCGCGCGGAGTCCCTCGAGCTGGTTCTGTGCTGCTCGGAGGTCCATAGCGCACTACTCTGCAATTTGCTGGACCTGTTTCATGTGCTCTTTCGATGCTTCTTTATCAGGATCAAACCCCTGCCTTGGCGCATATAGCCCCTACATCTGTGTGAGCTTGCCTTCGATCTCTACCATGATGGTGAAGGCTTCATCAATGCATGGATAGATGTGGGCTTTGAGAACTGCCTCTTTCTGTCTTGCAGTATCCACCTGCTCTTTCAGTGCCATTGCTTGCTACATATTTGCAAGTCATTGATTGAGGATGATTGTCTGTGTAGTTCCTTGGACACTGTCATACTACTACTGGAGTTCACACACCTCTGTTTGTAGGCACTGTATGTTGGGATCCTCCTGCAAGGATGTGAGGAATCCAAAGGCTGGGTCCAACATATCAGTGCAGTCTTGCACTGCCTGTCCAATTTCATCCAAACCTATTTGGATAGTGCGAGCACACTGATCTCTAACTTCCAGGGAAGTGGAAGGCTGCACCTTCAATCGCAGCTCGATGATTTGAAAATTTAGCTCTAGCTAAATCTTTGTTGTTTCTGCTCTGGCATCGTGGACATCATTCACCAACCTATGGATCTGCTCTGCTACTAGTAGATCTACTAGGATGGCTAGTTCCGGGAAACCTTTGCAAGTGTCATCTACCACCTGTTCAAACCCTTGATTCTATGACACCAGGTCTTCTTGTTGTAGGTTGAGTTGATCGATGTTTATCCTTTTGTCACTCAGAACTCGTATCACATGACCCTCCCTAGTGGGAAGCTCTGTTGTTATTCCATCCTCCAGTTGGTACGGTGTTTCTTAGAGAAGGGCAGCCAAATTAAGGTCAAGTCCCTTAATCTTGCCAACAACAGCTTTTCGATCTCATTCACTACTGCTAGCGCGCCTTCCAGTAACACTATGGTATTGGCCATCCTCGTGTGTAGCATTTGTTCTGTTGCTAATGTGCCTACAGCTATGCCCTTAGGGCCCCCAACACATTCTTCTACTCCGTCATAACTTCTTGGAGAACTTCCTTAGTGACATCGTGAACCGTCTCACCCATGTCATATGGATCACCTTCAGTTAAGGTGATCAGGTCTATGGCCAGCTTCGAAGCATTGACCTTTTTCCATGCACACAATATTTCAGAGATGTGTGGCTGTTTAAGCTGGGTCAAAGTGGTTCTTGGGTCCGTGCATTCTTCTATAGGGTCTGTGTCTTCCACCTCCTATCTTGTAGACACTTCTTAGCCCTCCTCTACCTGCTTTTTTATGGTCTCTATTGTTTGCGCTATTTTTGCTACTTCAGCAGCCTTCTTCTGCTTCATGGCTGCCTCAACTACCCCTTTTTGTTAAACCTTTTCTCAGCTAGCTGTGTGACGCACAACTTGGCCTCATCCTTCCTTTGCTGTGTTGTTGCCTTTTCGAATTTCACCAAATCTATGGTGCGCCACTCAGGAGGCCACGTCTCTAACACTACAAAGATTGTGTCATCAGTCGCTATGAATTGGAGCTTTGTCCACTGTTGTGCTGAATTCTTTCGCTCCCTGACATAAATATTATGGATGTCTACTTTGAAATCTACAAAGCTCTATAAACTATTGTGCACTGTGGGGGACATGCCTAGCCTCATATTAATCCACATTCGAATGCTCGCCTCCATGAGCAACCAAAAAACCTTGGTGTCGCGAATCCTTTTCACGTCCTTGGTAGCCTAGAGCGAAGCATACTTGACAGCCTTTGGCAAATCACATTCAATGTTCAGGAACTGACTGTCCTCCAGCAGTGCTCTTGCTACCAGCAAAATGGATAAGAGCAACCACATGTAGTGGAAGGGCTTACCATGCTCACGGGCCTCCTTACAGTTGATCAAACGCTTTTCGTAGAGGAACTCAGTCCAGTTGAACTAGATCCCCTCCACGCACTGTTCGGCCAATGCAATCACCAGTGCTGGTACTTCATCGGTGCTACATTTCCTCATTAACTTGCCGACCAGAAGATGCGTAGCTACGTGCACCCCTTTATCCTTGATACTGGCAATGGCATAAAGCCTCTTTTTCTTTTCGAGCTTGTATTTGGTCTTCATGGCTTCTATGAGATCCAAATCGCTGCCTTTTCCTGCTATTATCGCGAGGTTCTTTCCCTTATAGGGAAGCTAAGAAATTCTATGGATGATATCGATCGTGATGGGAATAGGCTCCTCCAGCCATAAGTACCCATCATGCACCAGGCAAACCAGTTGCCTAATGAAAAAATAGGGATAGGCGCACAGTGAAAATGTGGTATCCATCACAGATGAAGCAACTCGGACTTCTCCACACCACGCAGCCATTTTCATGCTCTAATGCAATCACTGGACCCTCTATATTTTTTTCATCAAGTTTGTCGTCTCTAAGTGCAAGAACTTCTCGTTGTTTGCGAGGTACTAATCCTCAAATTTTAGGGTTGGCACATAGCCTAGGAGTGGTCCCTCAAAAGTAATTCCATCAGGGAGGGGCAGAGTCTGGAGTGCACTCTTAGGGCATCCAAGCCCTTTGGTGCGTTACCTTTCCCTTTTCATGGAGGGACATACTCGGGTAATTTGACAGCAGAACGCATTGGTGGGACATTTGTTGGTGTCCAGGTATGAACAATCTATTCACCCTTTTTCATACATTAATTTATCAATCCCGATGCATATCCTTTTCAAGGCAACACGCAAAGTATATGCAGGGGCAAGGTTACCATCCATCATCGACCAAGGGTTCATGATTAATACTCAAATCATTGTCGTAAAACCGAAATTAACCGTAGTACTCAAGAAAAGCAATTACAAGAAATAACAATCTGCAATAATAATCGTGAATGATAAATGACACACAACAAGAATTACACAGCACCTGATAAGAAGAGTGGGCCCAACTCTCTGATCATGGTTACGTTAATCACAGCAAAGAGTGGAGGAGAAAAAGGAGAGGTATATTATTAACTGGAAGGAAACTATTACAATATCGATGGGGAGTCTCTCCTCTATAGGAATAACCTGTCTTATATACAAGGTGAAGGAGAACAACATCATCCCCCAAAACCTGGTAACCATATACCCAGAAATATACATCGGTTCAGAACGCCACCAGCACCAAATGAACAAGATTAGAGAATGGTCCAAGAATGGTTCAGGGACATCTTCGACTCCGGCTACACGGCTTCCTTATGGCTGGTCATTGTTGTGAATAATGGATCTACTGCGGGACACTGAAAGATCAGTACCTGTTCTCTGGAAGGTGCGGTCAAACATGCATTTTAGTGCTGTGAATAGGAAAAATCCCACCACTTCACTTCATTAATAAAATATTCCAATAGACAGGAAAGGGGTAATTACCTCACGGATTTGGCACAGTAAATACAAATCAATAAGTGTAAAAAGGACAAAAAGGGGGATGGAAACGTAGCAAAAAGATAGCCCGATTTGGTGCCCAAAATCTCCCCCCAACTAGCCTTCTACATGTCCTCATGCAACTCGCCACCTCGACAGGTCTTAGTTATGTAGACTATTGACTTCTTGGAGATGAGCGAGATCATACTCTTCGGCCATATTTGTCCCTAGAACTTTAAAACCTTCTGAGAGGAGGATTTCTTTCCACCAATCACCTAGAACATTATATGTTGGGGTGTAATTGTCTACTCGCAACAGATGCTGGGGAACTGGAACTGGATCCCCATCCACCAGACCCCACATGTCCAGATGCACGCCACATACCTTGGCACTCTGCTGAGTGCTTGTGCAAAATTCAGTGCTCCAAACGGTTCCCTATTCTGGACAGTCGTAGGTGACATCATCCATCATTTCAGACAGCAATAGAGGGCTTCCTATTGAAACATAACTAATTGTTGACACAAAATTCAAGGCACCATTTTTATGTTCTTAGCATTCTTTCCTTGTTTCCCACAATTCCCAAAAAGGTCTTGTGTTTATTGAACATGGTTATTGACCTTTCATGTTCTCCTCTTACTATAAAAGGCTTTGTAACCTTATTGGACTCAGATGTATTAAAATCCTTCTGCCAACTGATCTGATTAAAAGTGTAGGAGGTGAAAGCCCTTAAATGAATGTCTCCCACATATGGGACCAGGTTGAATCCTCTATCTGTGCGTAGCAGATATCCATGCATGTAAAACTCACACATCAAATGCTGAGTTGGCAAGTCATGGCTCCTCAATATGCGGTGAAATTGTACACTGTCCTCTATTTCATAACTGATTTCATTCTTGATGCTCTCCATGCAGAAGAAAAGAAAACATTCATCCAAGAATAAAGAATAACAAGAAGCAGGGGAACGACATGCCATCACCTCTTGTACTAAGTTAAACATTTGCTCCTTATCAGCTTTCAATTCTGCCACTTTCCCTTCTAGCTGCTCCATCTTCAGTTATTGATATACATGCCTCAAAATCATGACATTTATACGCTCCACATATTCAAAAATGGTTGTAGAGGATCGTTCATGATTTATTTTTACATAGCTTTGATACCATGCTACAGTGGATTTCAAAGTCTACAGTTTGGTTGTTAGGGCGTATTCACGATCTTCAAACAGTTGCTCGATGGGGTCTGTTTGAATGGTAGCAGAAGTTGTGGCTATCTGGTCCACCTGAGCCCCTACTTCAACTACTGTGGCTTGAGACTTTTTGGCCTGCCGCTTGTATTTATTCACCTGCTTCTGCAATTTATGTACCTAGTTTCTCAACTTCCTAACCTCTGTCTTGAGCCACATTATTTCTCTGAATTGTAGCTAGTATTTTTGTCTAATAGGTAGTCTTCGTTGTTCACACAACTCCACCCATTGTTGCTTAACCAAAACCTCTTTAGCTTCTGCAATTGGTTCAGCTGGAGGTAAATCCTCGGGGAAAGATTTTACTATGTCGACTGCTAGGTTTCCTTCCATTGCTCGATCTTCCTCAATTATTTCTTGTTTTACAGCCTTCTCACCTAGCCTTACCACTATCTCATTCACCGGGACCACTTCGCTTGGTCCCTCCTCTTTGCCAACAACTACTTCCTTTTGTTGTGTGATCACTACGACCAGTGGTGCCCTTGTGAGATGATCATCTGTTAATATTTCTACTGGAACCCCTCTAGGTTCCCTTGCCTCAAGGATATTTGCCTCTTCTTCTCTTTTAGGGTCCGAGATGCTTGTCATCTAGGTAGAATCTATCACACCCGGTTATGGTCTTTGTGATGTTACAGGCTCCTTTTCTCCAAGCTGTCCTTCAAAAGGGTCCTGTTGGGAGTCCACAGTCAATAATCCTCTGGCATCTCTTCTTCTAGTTGACTTGTCAAATTTCAAAGCAGGAAGAATGGTGATATCTTCTTCTATGCCCCCGGGGGGAAGGAAATACCCTTGCTCCTCTTGGGATATAAGAGAAAAGGAAAAATGGCAGGGATCTCCATTCTAGCCTTCAAAAATTCTGTTCAAGGTCGCATTCCTTGCTTGTACAACATTTGGTCCCGAGGTTGACGCTGGTTCTTGTGGAGCAGTGCTGGTCTCGTGCCCTAGTTCTCCTAGAACTTCCTTCGTAGTTTCCATGGTTCTTCTAGCTCCAAGGTCTTCTCGTCCTATCTCATCCTCCTCCATTGGTTCTATGGTCACGGCATCCACGACCTCTTCTTCATGCAGGTTGTCTTCTTCCATTGGTTCCATGGTGGTAGGAAGTTCTTATGGGGTACCTTTAGCCATAATATCAACCAATTCTCCCATATGTGCCTGTTTTGGTACCTCTTCTGTTGTTGTCTTATTGTCGATTTCCTCTGCTAGCTCCACAGTCGAGGCTGGTTCTTGTGGAATAGCATCGGCCATGGTATTAGTGGGCCTTTCTATGTTGTCTCCATCTTCCATTGGTTCCATAGTTGCGGCTTTCTTTGAGGAGCATCCTCTTCTTCAAGTTCTTCGGATCCCATTTCCATCTCCTCTGGCTCCTCTTGGTCAACATAGTAATATACTTCTCCATATTCTTCCTCCATTACTTCTAGTTTATCTTCTTCGGCAGCCACAGTGGCTGCTATCTCCTCCTCTGTGGAATCCCGAAATAGCTCCCACGGAATTGGAATCCATCTAATTTCATTCATCACTAGTAGATGGACCAACCCATGGTGGGTAATGACTATCGTCACCTGTCGCGACCGTTGAGTAGACTGAGCCATTAGCTGAAGACTCCTTAATAGGAAATAAGGCACATTTAATGAGAAGGCCTCTGCTTGGGGGAATCGGAGGTGAGCTAATATCCAGAGATGATATTAAACACAGTGGAGTACCTCCCCTCAGAAGTTATATACTTTACTACAAACTCCATTACCTCTCCGCATGGATGTGGTAACGAGTTTCAGATGTATCCTCCCCCCTTCTGAGAAATGCTATCTCCTGCCTGCAAAAAGGCTTCAGGAAAGTTCGAGAGGGAAGTTCTCCTTGAAAACCATCTCTGTCCATATTGAGGGAGCCCGCTAACTTCTGCAATGGCTTCATCCATAATAGGGACTTTATCTCGTAGACCCAAGAACTTTCTTCTTCTAGATTGAGTGCAAATTCCATTGTAATTGCCTCGTTGGACCCCGTCAACCTATCAAAGTAGACATCCCAAACTACATTTTCAAAGACCTGCCATACTTCCTGAATGTTTCAAACTCTTGTTGTGTCTTCTGGCTCATGCCGCACAAACCATCCACCCATCACTTTAGAGGTGGGATTAGCACAATAAATACAGTTAGCTGGTAGGGGAA
The DNA here is from genome assembly GCA_031772625.1 of Pinus tabuliformis. Classification (NCBI taxonomy): domain Eukaryota; kingdom Viridiplantae; phylum Streptophyta; class Pinopsida; order Pinales; family Pinaceae; genus Pinus; species Pinus tabuliformis. Next base: position 1,386,972,396 of record CM062820.1, on the reverse strand, counting down.
AATGATAGGGACCCAAACCATTGGTAACAGTAATAACATCATGGTTGCCTTGGAAAAGAGGATGGTAATAGTACTGGTACGTCTAAGGACATCTCAGAGAATGATGGCAAGTTATGGTAGTACGATTGGATGTTTTCAATTGGGGAAGTGATCGGTTATAAATTTTTGTGTACGAATACGAATTCCAATGCGTCAGGGTCATGATTACGAAATAACCATAATGATTAGATTTAGTTTGGTGTGAATCATGTGATATGAATGCATTTTTGTTGGTACACCGTCGTTTATTATGACGGGACCCGCCCAACTTAATTACGGCCCTCCGTGGCACGTATTAGTGTCATTTGCAGTATTTTAATTAAATCCGTAAAAGTTAGTGGAGACATACCTAGGGACCTACCTTGTGGTGGAGTAACAACAAAATGAATGGCGGAGTAACAACAACATGGAGTAATAGCAGTAACGGAGTAACGACACTGGTAGAGTAACAACAACGTCAGTGTAATGGCATCGGCAGAGTAACAACACCGATAGAGTAATAGCATCGGTGGAGGAACAACACGGTAGAGTAACAACACTGGCGGAATAACAACATTGGTGGAGTAACAGCAGCGGCGAAGTAACAACAACGGTTGAGTCACAGCACTAGCGAAGTAACAACAATGGTGGAGTAACGACAATAGCAGAGTAAGAACACCGGCAGAGTAATAGCAGTGACAGAGTAACAACGATGGTGGAGTAACAACAACGTTGGAGTAACAACAGTGGCGGAGTAACAACACCGATGGAGTAACAGCAACAGCTGAGTAGTAGCACCAGCAGAGTAGTAGCACCAGCGGAGTAATAGCACTAGCGGGGTAACAACACTGTTGGAGTAACAACGACAGCTGAGTAACAACGTCGAGTGTTACATTTCTCCTGGCTATATTCCTTTATTATTCCTGCAAAATACAAAAAAGTAAGTAATAACAGTGTTTTTTTTTTTTTCAGATCAGTGTGAGAGTGTCCTTTATACAAACAACCATTAAATGAGATGAATGAGAAATATGTTTGATCAAGGCATCTCTAGAGGCTGGATGGTGGTATAGCTTTAGACAGTGTCCATTTACTAAGAATGAAGTACGATTCCCATCTATTGTAATTAGTCTAACTGTTCCATTGTCAAACATTGTATCCACTTCATATGGTCCCATACAACGAGTGTGAAGTTTTCCTTTAAAATCTTTAAACTAGGAGTCGTAAAGTAATGCCCAATCCCCTACGTGAAACACCTTGCTCTTGATAAATTTATCATGCCATTTCATTCTCTGTTGTTGAACAGTAGTGGTTTTCTGGATAGCTACCAATCGAATCTTGTCTAGGTCATTCAGTTATTCTAGTCGATGTTTTTCTGCTTCTGATAAGTCTAGGCCTACTTCTAAAGCTGTTCTAAGCATGCCGATATCAAACTCTACTGGAAACAAGGGGGATTTACCATAGAATAAATCAAATGTATAAAACCTGGTTGTGTTCCGCCATGTTGTTCTATATGCCCATAAAGCTTCTGGAAGTTTCTGTGACTAGTCTTGGTGATGACTTACTAGTGTTTTTGCCAAGATATTTTCCAATATTTTGTTTGTACTTTCTACCTGCCCAATCACCTGCGGATGATGAGGGGTTGTCACTCTGTGTTTAACTCCGTATTTCTGCATCAACTTCGCTATCATGTGAGATGTGAACTGCGCCCCTCCATCTGAGACAGTTTCCCTTGGAGTACCATATCGAGCAAATATTTCTTCAAAAAGAAAGTCTACCGCTACTTTCTTTGTTGCTCCTACGACCGCTCTAGCTTCCAGCCATTTAGTCACATAATCAGTGCAGACAAGGATGTGAGATTTCTGATGAGAAGGTGGACTGAAAGGTCCAACAAAATCGATGGCCCATTCTTCGAAAGGTTCGACGACTATCTGAGGCTGTAGAGGCATTTCATATGCTTTCCCAAGTTGTCCCATCTATTGGCAACTATCACATCTACAGACATAATCCCAGGCATAACGAAGGATGGAAGGCCAGTAATATCCCATCTGCAGCACTTTGTGGCCTGTTCTCTTATCTGCAAAATGTCCTCTAGAGGGTCTGTCATGGGCGGCCTTTAATATCTCATAGATGTAATCCTTTGCCACACAACGCCGAATCTGTTGTTCAACCCCTGTATGAAAGAGGTACCTTGCCATCCATGAATATTGGGTACTATGATGAATAATCTTCCTCTGATCCTTATATAACAAATGATGAGGAACCTTCCTTATAGCAAGATATTTAGTAATATTTGCATACCACAGAGTGTTAACAGAAACTGAAAAAGGATGTTCATCTGGAAAATTATCTTCAATGGGTGTATTCTTACCATCATTTTCTATCCTAAATAGGAAATCAACAACCACACTGACCTTCCCTAGTTTATCTACTATAGTAATGTCAAATTTTTGTAGTAGCAAAAGCCATCTTGTAATGCGACCAGGAGTAACAGGTTTTTTAATTCAATCTCTCTGGAACGTTGCAGGTGCATTACATAGGCCAAAAGGAAGGACCCGGTATGCGAATGTTCCCTATGGGCATGTGAATGTAGTTTTTTCTTGATCTTCAGGAGCTATCTGGATCTGGTTAGACCCACTAAATTCATCTAGGAAGGAGAAACATTGTTTGCTAGCCAATGTGTCTAGAACTTGGTCAAAAAATGGTAAAGGAAAATGGTCTTTCCGCGTTGCCTTATTTAAGTCTCTATAATCCATGCATATTCGAAATTGACCATTTTTCTTAAGGACCATTACTACTGGAGAGGCCCATTGGCTGTCTGAAATGGGGTAAATAAAACCTACGTTGAGTAATTTTTGAAGTTCTTCTTTAACAACATTTTTCAATGCAAGGTTCTTCCTTCTCTGAGGCTGTCTGATAGGATGGAAATATTCCTTAATATATATATGGTGGGTACATAAATTAACAGGAATCCCCTTCATGTCTGAGTAATCCTAGGCCAACTCTTCTTTACGTTTCCGAAGGACATCTAAAAGTTGTTTCTTCTGGGATTTTGATAGGTCTAGCTTAATGTTTTGGGTTTTTCCAGGTTCTAATTCCATTGGGATACTTCCATGGGATGCAACTACGGTAGATCCTCAGATCCCTCTTCTGTTTCAATGGTTTCTTGTGTTTCACAGCTTAAGATGGATTCTAGGATTTGTTGATCTGGTTCTGAAACAGAGCAAGTATCATTCATAAAGGAGGTGATTGCATCATCCCTTGATTCCATTTTTAACTGGAGGGCCTGTCCAATAGTAAGGACTAGTCTTAATTTCTCATTTTCTGATTCAGGTTCCTTCCTAGATAAGATTTACTTACCACCTGCTAGTTTTGTGAATGGGTTTGGTTCTGCATGTGGGTATAACACTAAATTCTTAGTGTTCTACCCATTGAAATGACCATGTGCCATGAACGACACCTAATGTAAGCATCTGGAGTAGCCAACCACGTCCTACCTAAAATTAGGGGATGGATGCTGACCGAAGATTGTGTGTGTAATACTAGGAAACCTATGGGATAGTGCCATGAATCCACCAAAATTGTTACATCTTCTAACTTTCCTACTAGTTTTACTATAGATCGATCTACCAACTCTAACACTGTAGGTTTGTGCTTCAAGTTACGAAGACCTAATGTATGCATGGTTTCAGTGGTGATAACATTGATGGCAACACCCAGATCTACCAGCACATTTGGAATTTATATCCCATTAATTTGCATTGTCAGAATTGGGTTCCCTAGATCTCCATACTTTACAGGCATTTGACTTTCCCATCATAAAATCTAATAATCTTCCCATGACGTGAATAGTAAGGGGGTCTTTGGATTTCTTTGTTGGCTTCCTTGAACAATATTCCCTAAGAGTCTTTTCATATATCAGTACATCCTTCATAGCTTGTAATAAGGGAATTTTGACAAAATAGTTATGTAATTCACCTAATAAGTTGAATTCAGCCTGAGGGCTTGATTTACTCAAAGTTAGTCTTTCCAAATAGGGTGGTTCAACTTGATGTTGTTTTGCAGGAGGTGCCTGATTTCTACCAATTTTTTTTGGTTCCTTGTTAATTATTTCTGATTCTTTACCCTCACTATCAAGTTTTTCAATGATAACTAGTAGAGGTTGAGCATCGACTATCCACCCTGATCATAAATTCATTTCATACAATTCTACAGTGGAGATGCCATACAAAGGTAGGTTGAGAGTGTTGATTTGATGAACTCCTTTATTATTAGGATTCGGGTTAGGTTGGATGGTAATTTGGGGATGAACAGTTTGACTACTAGGAGGCACACTAGAGGACAGTTGGAGTTGTTGTTGTGGCATCAGCTGAGGAAACTACCCAGGAGAAGGTCCTCACCAAGTTGGAGCCCATGGGGAGCTCAAACAAGCTTTAGGGCTCCACTACTGCCAAGGTGAAAACTAGTATTGTGGCCATATGGGTGGATAGGGCATGGACTGCGGATTCATATTGAAATTACTGAAATATTGATATGGGTTTGAGTACATACCTTGATTTCCCATTGGTGGTCGAGGCCGCCATGGCATTTTATACCCCATGAGGTACAACTGCTCCATGTCTACTCATGTCCCTTGAAAAACTATTTTCAGGCCTGGCAAGGAGGGGCATGAGCTTGTTTCATGATTTAATTCACAGATTGTGCATTCCTCTATGGAGTTCAGTGGAAATTCTATCTCTAGATGCTTCTTTCTACATTTTGGGGAGAACATAGCCATGGTCCTGTCCAATTCTAGCTGATTTTGTTTCACTTGTAGCTCGTCCTTCTGTGCTGACAAAGTAATCAGACTATCAGTTCTCAAGTTGTCCAACAGGTTTCCGATTTCTACCTTCATAACACCCAAGCCAGATACCCTTCCTGAGAGAATCCCATGTCTGTTTCTTGCGAGTCCCCTTGAGAACTGGATGCATAGTTCACAGATAAGATTGAAGCTTTCCTTCGATATATCTCCCTTTCCTACGATGTTCAACAATACCAAAGAGTCCTCACGAAAAGCTCGGAGGAGGATGATTTTCAAAATATCGTTATCTAGGTCAAAGTGACCTGACCTCTGTAACGTGTACTTAATTGTTCCACACAATCTTCCAAGCTCTCATCTTATTTTGTGTGAACTTAAAAAGTTCCTCTTTCTTTTTCGGAATTTACAGTAATCCTGGTAATTTTCTAGGAAAGTTGTTCACATATCATCCCATGTGGAAATAGAACTTCCTCCAAGGCTCATAAACCATCACAGAGCTGTCCCTTTCAGTGTGGTAGGGAAAATTTTTAACTTCTCGGCGTCCTTCATGTAGTCATACCCTGGGCACACTATGTCAAACTCGAACAAAAATGTGTCATGGTCTTCTGAAATAAGCCAATGAAAGCTTGGTAAGGTTGCTAATGGAATGGGCTTCATGGCGCACCAGCTCCTAGATCCCTGATCAAAAATCAATACTAGAGGTTGTAGGTGCCATAAATATCCTCCAACAACCACTAGGTATTTCGACAGGCTCTGTAAAAGATGGCTAAGGATTCCTTACCACTTGGGTTCGATTTGCTTTGGTAGCACTTCCCCAGTCCCTTGGTGATGCGAGTGCCCCTACAATTATTTCTCCTATGTCCTGATGACTTGATCCCTCGGTTACGACCTCCTTTCCCTTGCTAGAGTGGCCTGACACTATCGATGTTTTGCTTGCAACCTCTTCCCTTTATATTACCAGCATAGGGTTCCCCAGGCTAGGTATACTACTGGATGTCTCCTCAAGTGCTGGAAGGGGCTGTTGTGTTGAATCGCCCAAGAATGTTGTAGACGACACTAGTTGATCTACCAATTGTCCCTCAGATTTTATTCTCCATGCACCCGGTCTCACAACTGCGTGAGAGGATGCTTCTGATTTAGATTTTTCTATAATCTGCTAGATGTATGTCTTTCTTCCCAAGTCTGGTCCAACCCTCTTTGGGGATCTTTCTCTACCCCTCTTATTTGGTTCTCTGTTCATACAAATAATGATATGACAAAAGTTCTTGGTGTCGACTTACAATGCTCTAGACTTGAAGTAAGGTGTCAAAAGACCATTCCTTCTCCAAGAAAAAAGAGCTTATGAAAAGTGAGACAAATAAAAAAAAAGAAACAAGAATATAAGGTTCAGGGCCTGGAGCAGGGCGTCAAAAGAATCCTCCCTCACCAGGACAAGAAATAGAAACAGAAACACACCTCCAAGAAGACCTAATACATCCAGATTTGAAGTAGGGCATGAGAAGACTCCTCCCTCCCTAGGGTAAAAGCTACGGATCCCATAAATTGAAACACAAAATGTTTTGAAAAATAAATCTAACTCAGGGCCTGGAGCAGGGTGTCAAAAGACTCCTCCCTCCATAGGACAAGAGGTTGGCCCTATGAAAAAAGGAAAGAAAATAAAAACAAGCAGAAAGAAACACCTACGATCAAGACTTGGAGGAGAGTAAGAAAATGCGTTCTCTCCCCAGGACGAGGGATTGATCCTCTAGTTGGTCTAGATCGTGTCTTACACCTTGCTAGCCTTCCCGGTAACAACGCAAAAACATTGGTGTCTAGGTATGAACAATCTCTTCACCCTTTTTCCTACATTGATTTTTCAATATGGGTGTGTATCCTTTTCAAGGCAACACACAAAGTATATGCAAGGGCAAGGTTACCATCCATCAGCAACCAAGGGTTCATGATTAACACTCAAATCATTGCCGTAAAACCGAAATTAACTGCAATACTCAAGAAAAGCATTTACAAGAAATAATAATCTGCAACAACAACTGTGAATGATAAATGACACACAATAGGAACTACGTAGTACCTCATTAGAAGAGCGGCTCTAGCTCTCTGATCTCAGTTATGTTAATCACAATGAAGAGTGGAGGAGCAAAAGGAGTGGTATATTATTAACTGGAAGAAAACTATTACAATATCGATGGGGAGTCTCTCCTCTACAGGAATAACCTATCTTTTATACAAAGCGAAGGAGAACAACATCCTTCCCCAAGACTTGGTAACCGTATACCCAGAAATATACATCAGTTCAAAACGCCACCAACACCGGATGAACAAGATCAGAAAATGGTCCAAGAATGGTTCGGGGACATTTCTGACCTTGGCTACATGGCTTCCTTATGGCTGGTCGTTGCTGTGAATTGTAGATCTATTGTAGTATGCTGAAATATCGGTACCTATTTTCTAGAAGCTGCAGTCAAACATGTGTTTTAGTGTTGTGAATAGGAAAAACCCCACGAATTTACTTCATTAATAAAATATTCCAATAACAGGAAAGGGGTAATTACCTTGTGGATTTAGCATAGTAAATATAGATGAATAAGTGTAAAAAGGACAAAAAGAGGGATGGAAATGTAGCAGAAATATAACCCAATTTGGTGCCCAACAAATTCGTCCTCCACGTCTTCTCCTTCCTCTATTTCAGCAATCAGGTCCTGTAAGTCTTCCTCCTCTTTCTCAGATTCAATGGTGACTGCCTTGCCCTTTTCATCCATTGACAACTTGCCGAACAACGGATTCCTTGGGGACATGAAAATTGGTCCCACTGTCTCCTTATCTTTTTTCGGTCTTGGCATCTGCAGTGATTTTTGGATTTCTGACATAACCCCAGTACCTTCGGGATCATTCTGTACCATATGGGTCTATGCGGTCTCGTCGACGGTTTCTTCTATAAAGCACAAACCTAGCCTGGTAGATGTCATGGTGTCTGCACTGTATATGGTCTTTCACGAACTTAGGGACTCGAATATTTCTCGGCGCTCAATAGTTTGTGCTCTATTCAATCACTCAAACCTCAAGTGAACAAGTGTTGTCTTGTGCCTAAACCTTGGAGTTTTGCACTGCCTTTTGAATTGAAATTTGATTGTTCCCCCTAATTTTGAGCCATCAATGCTTTCTTGGTAGCAGATTTGCCAAAATCTGGGCCATAACTGTTGCCTTAATTGCCCACCACCCACTCCATTTGGTATCAAACCGGACATCTCGTCATGAACAGTGACACCAACAGTCACTTCCCAGCCTACCCGTGCAGCAGCACATCTCCCCGTGCACGGGCGCGAACCTTGCGACATGCTAACTCTATGCGCATCTCTCTTATCACGTAGTTCCCAAGCAGCTTGTTTTATAGTCCGACACTCTCTCTCAACTTCCTGGAGCACTGAAACTATTCTTCCGAGAGCTAGTTAGGTGATCGTACCACCCATGCGAAGCTCCATTTTTCCCCTTAGGATAGTCTGTGAAAAATCCTCAGTTGTCCTCACTGCACGCTCTACTGGTTATAGTGCACTTTACTAATTACTATGTTGTGTAATATACGCTCCGAGCCATGGCAGCAGACTAATTAATTCTTGGTGATTGTTCTCCCATTTATCACTATGGGTGTGCGCACCTTGTCGTACCACCCTTTTTTTTTCAATGAGAAAAGCTTCCTTTATTTCATCTTCCAACTTCTTGAACTTTGCGTCCATCAACCTACTTTCCTTCCTCATTCATACCCGGTCCTTTTCAATTTCACAAATTCTATGGTTCCCTTGTCGAATGGCTTCCTGAAGTCTTATGTGTTCCACTTTGCGTAGCTATGTTATTTCTTCATTCTAGGCTTTGCGCATAGCCACACCTACAGGTGTTATTCTATGTGGGTTCACCTTTGCAGGCTTTTAAGAGATTACAGTCCCTCCTACATTCCACAACCTTGGGATTGATTTCACAGTGAGGGTTTTTCACATTGTCCTATAGGTCCATTGGATCGCTAAAACATGCAAGTCTCAGTTAGTACGTCGCACCTGGTGAACCCTATTCAGTACTTCGCACACCTTGTCAAATGCTTCTCCGTGGATAATCCATGTGCGGTTAACTTTTCATGTTGTTGTGTCTTGCTCTGCTTATTTATTCTAGTACTGGTATGTGCTAGGTCAAGCTACATGTCATAGGTCTGCGCCCATCCAGAAAGGTGGGCCTGCAAGCTATTTTGTCCCTTGCAACCAACTCTCATCCCTAACTGGGGTTTGCCAAATCTTAGGTGCATCATCCTTTTACATTCATACAAATACTTGAAAAAAAAATTATGTGTACCCCACCATCTTGCATGCATAGCGCACAGTGCCCATTTTAGTGCATTGAACCATTGTTGTTCTGATACTGTGCTTTCAAATTTGTTCAGAAATTCCTCCACCACTATCAACCCATCATACATTAGCAGATCCCTTACCTCTATTGTCATGCAGCGCAGTGATCTCATCAGTGTATTGCAGTTGACTGTTGTTACTTCGTGCAGCCGATTCTACCATCATTCTATTTATTCATCTGAATCCGAAGTGTAGGAGATTCTTTGCTCCCACAAAATCCTACCATGTGCAGTTGGATTCACCCAATCTTGTTCTCATGGAGATATCTTGTAGATGCAATAGAGATCATCATCATTATCATCTTCTTGCACTGGTTTAGTGTATCACGCTCCTTCAGCAGGGTCTAGTGGTACTATGATGCGTAGTGAGTTGTTCTCAAAAATCATTTTGCACTTCTTCAAATTTCTAACTTCGTTCATATCTGTGGCCTAGTATATGCCTAGTAGTGTGATATAGGGATTGCTATCATTGACAATATTTATCACTTCAAAATCTTCCAACGCACTCGCACCTTCAATTTCCACTGTTATCCCTTACAATCTCCCCATTGGTAGGATCTTCTGCAAATTAGCCATTCGTAATTGAATAGGAGACCACTACAACGTGGGCCTTCCCATGCGTTCCCATGTATGTTTTGGTAATACATTCACGTTTGATCCTAAATCTAGAATCACCTGATCCATTTTATATTTTCTGATCTGCACAGTCAATCTCATTTCCCTTCTTGTGCGCAATGCATGTTTTCCAGCCTTTCGGACCATGCGCAGTTCTCCCAACCCTGTGCACCTAATGATAAGCTCCTGTATTCCTTTTACCACCTTACTGTCGTACAACAATTTCATGCATGTCTCCAGAAAGGTAGTGAGGATCCATCCTTGATTCTAGTTAATCCTTACTACCTGAAGTGGAGGCCTCCATGAAGCTCTTCTTAACTTCCATCAACATCTCCTTTGCATGCTCTAAATCAAAGTTAGGTTCCTTTGAATGATCCTTGTGAACCCATGCACTTTCTTCAGGCTACTTACCCTTGTCATCTCCTATTGTGATACCACTTCTAAACACTATGTTTACATTCGGGTCCTCTTTGCATGGTTCAGACCTCATCATTTGTACATTCTGAGTCATGGGAGGCTAGAGTACCCCTTTTTCGCGTAGCTTTTTTATCAATGTAGGGTAGTCTTTTGCCTCATGATCAAAATGATTACAGTACAAACATGATTTTCTCGTTGGATTCTTACAATCGCGAGCGTAGTGTCCTGGCCCTCTACAATTGTAACAAAGTAGTTGTCCGCAACCCCGTCCTGGTCCCATTCCTCCTCGTCCTCGTTTGTTCCCCTAAAATATAGTGCACACCATCCCTACATACAGATCGAGGGCTCATGTTTTAGTCTACACTCTATAGGTAGGAGTCTGATCCAACATTAGTTCGTAGCTTCTAAAGGTGCATTCATCATGGCCTACCGACCTGCAAAAATTATAGAACAATTCCTCGGACGTATGTGTATACTTCTGCAATAGGTGACAATTATTTGTATTATGTTTCCCTCTTATCTAACAGATCGCACACCATAATGTAGGCACCGTGCTGGGCCCTGCTTATGCCTCTGGTCCTAATGGCATTGGCCATCCTACCACTAATTAGTTCGTGAAAACTGGACAATGGTCCTTATCATGCCCCTGACCTTTACATTTTATGCACCATACTTCCTCGCGTGCCTCTGGTCGAGGTGTCCTATCTTCTGTCAAGCTATGAATTTCTAGACACAAATTTTGTAGTTGCACGTGGATTTGCTGGACTCCCAGAGTAGGATCTTGTATAGGGTTCTCATGTAATCTCATTGCCATCTCCAAAGCTTCAGCTTGGGTGGAAAGCTTTTGTTGTGATAGCGCCATCGTTAAATGCAGTGATAGTGACGCTACAAAGCATGAATGATGTTGTGCATCCATCAAGGTCATGTTGGCTTCGTGAACCATACCCTTCAGTCTTTCGTCCAAATCCCAGGGGGTCTCGCCTGAGAGCATCGTGATCTCCTTAAATCCAATAATTGATTGTGTCTCTGACTTTGGCTTGCTAAAATCCCTATTCAACACTGCCTAAATTTCTACAATTCTTGTGTTTGGATGATGACTAGAGTCTTTAATGTACCACATTAGAGCGCGTTCCCACAACACGCTTACCAATGTAACCTTCTTTATATTATCATCCAAAAAGCCTTGTGCTTCCCATACTGCCCTCATGACAAACCAAAATTGGTCTAGATCTTCATTTCCTACTCCTTTGAATACCAAGATTTTCATCATGCTCACCATATTAAACTGCAATGGTTGCAGAGGTGGGGTGGGTGGAGATGGAGGTGAAGATGGTGAGATGAATGGCAATGTAGGTGGAGGTGGTAAACAAGGAATCAACTGTCTTATTAGACTGACTGCGCTTCTTGGTGAAACTTTCACGAGCTCTTCCTCACTTTCTCATTGAGTTGAAATCAAAGGGCTATTCTCTATCCCTGCACTACCATTGTTTCTATAGATCTTCCCACTCCGCACAGCTCCAAACATTAATTTAGCCACATAACCCACTTTTCACACAATAAAATTTTAATCCAAGTGTTTAAAGATTTGATATACTTATCTTGTGGTCCTTTGAGGAAGCGTCATTTCACCTCACTGTAGTTGACGATCATATCTACTGTGAACTCAATGATAAACCCTCTTATAATTCGATCAATACAATGGTCCACAGTGCGCACGATCTTATCTTCTGAGGCTTCTAATTTGCGCACTGATTCCGGAGTCCACGCGATCAGTTTATTGAGCCTGCACCTTCCTTGACTATCTACTAGCTTTGCGATCCACTCATATAGATCAGAAGGGAAGGAAGCAAAGAAAATCTCATTCCAACCAATTCTCCTTAGACACTCATAGATTCCTATTTTCCTGCGTCGCAAACTAGTGAATCTTCTTGTCCAACCAATCTTCAATTTCTTTCTTTGTTGGATTCCACTGCCACGACATCAGACATCCCTTATGCAGATCTCAATCCTGACAATAGAACCATTTGTTGGCTTGTATGGGCTTGACCCAGGTTCGGAGATGATTTAGCCAAACAAATCTCGATATTACTGGCCCTTTCGATAACAACAAATCTCGATATTACTGGCCCTCTCAATAACAGTCTGCAGAGTGCGGACTGAGGTCTCACCCGAAGTAGTATGGGAGGGTTTTGGAACCAGGTTTTCGGACCCTACAGATGTCTAATGGTTTTTGGCAGTCCGTGGTTTGACCCTACGCCCACATCGTTATGCGCAACTATCAGTCCCTCGCAGCCTGCAATGCTCCCTTCACGCAACCCTGCTCAAGGTGCAATCCATACTATTACCTAAATTCCTTACCCTTAAAATGATATTAATTAATTACTTAGCTTGTCTGTATGAGCCCAATTAGACTTGATAGTGTCCAACGTTCATATAAGTGCGCATGATAAAAAAAATATTACAAAGGCATAGAAAGTAAGATAAGAACAGATACACAATTTTTGGAATCAAACTTGTTTTATTATTCTTCTTTCTTGGTTACAGACCCAACTCTTCCCTGTGCACTTAACTGTAGGGGTCTGTGCACTCAGCTGCGGACTCTACTAGGCCTCTATACACTCAACTACAAAGCCTCTTCCTACTGCTACAACCCAAGACTTTACATATCCAACTCAATTCCCCATCAAAACTCCATTACATAGATGATTCTCCTACAACTTAGAGCCTTGTTCTATTTATACAATCCCATGGTCCGCGGATCAAGGATATGACATCATTACATTACAAAACTTAGGGGGGGCAACCCTATGACTCAATCATACACTTCGTACTCCGTACCACAATTCACGGAGTCTTTTAATAACATTTGACCCAAACTTGGGCTTTGAGCCCCAAAACATGCCATGGGGGGGATATCATGCACAACAGGTAAATTTTTTACAGGAAGTAGTTCAATTCAGAGCTTATGCAAGGCTCATCAGATGGAATTCCTTCCTTTCATTCCTTTATCAATGGTTCTTCAAGAAATGTTTCTTCTTCTTCTTCTTCTTTTCCAGGTACTTATAAATATTTTCCAATAATTTGTTCAATTATTGAATAAATAAAGATTAATACTTCAACTACAGATGTAGGTTCTTCTACCAATGGTTCTATAGATGAAGTTGGTTCTTCTCTAGGTATAATTTTTATCTTTTAATCTCAACAAGTCTTATTCTACATACAAAAAAAGCAATACATGATGTGGATGGTGATGTAGCTCTTACAACACCACATGCTCTAGTGGGAGTGTTTGGTGATTATTGAATTGAACTACTTCCTCTAACAAATCTACCCCTAGAATCTCTTTCCCTATACATGCATCCTAAATTATTTTTAATATGAGTTTTAACAATGCATCTAAAACTGAACGCAACCAAAATGAGATACAATTGCAACAACTCTAGTTAGGAAGAACACCACAATTGTAATGTAAGTTCTTACACCCTGTTTTATTCTCATCCGAATCAAAGTTGTGTAAAATAAAAAACATTCTAAATTGGCAGTAAATGCCTATATATACTTCCCCGACAACGATGCCAAAAATGGTGGGTAACCAATCTTGAGTTAAATTACTTATCATTAAATTATCAATAAAATTTTGTACACTTTTGAAACCTGGTTGCGAAATATATGCTAGGAAACTAAATTTTAATTTTAAAAATAAATTTTACCTATTCAAAGAAATTGCAATACTAAAATAAAATCCTAGTCATGAAATGACATCCAAAATGAACGTACATTCTTTCTTATTCTAGGAAAGTAAGACATAGCTATTCTAGAAAGGAAATAGGATTTAATCTAGAATGCAATGAAATTTAATTCTAAGTGAAATTAAACCACAATTATATTCTAAAAAAATAAATGCAATTTTGTTCTATGAAACCAATTTTATGCTATAAGAGACAAATATATTCTCATACTACGAAAGTAATCAACTTCTTATGTTAGACCCTTATGATATTTTTATGAAATCCTCTTAAGGTTCTTATTCTAAACTTATGTTACGAAAGCTTTTAAAATATCTTCTTACATATGCTATATTAAACACTACTTAAGTTATATTCTAATGAAAATGAACATGAACATAGATTTATTCTATGAAATCCATAAAGTCTAGTTTATGAATATTGAATTAAAACTCTATTTTAAGAAAGAATTTTAAACTCTTGTTTATAGAAAATAAATTGAATTATATGCTATGGAAAGTAAAGATGCCTTATTCTATAAAAATAAGAAAATGTTATTATAAGAGATTGTATCTAAATATCATCTATCTGTGAGATTGAAATAATGAATTGATTTGTGTGTGTTTTCAAATTTTAGAGATCATTCAAGTCTATGCATTATCTATAAATATGAGAGTAATTGAATGAAAATGTGAAATAATAAAATAAAGAAACAAATGTTAAATATATTTGTCATTTTTGAAGGTTTATTTAATTGCTTGTATCTACAAACAAATAAGAATGAAATGAGAAAAAGGTAGTGTGTAAATAAATGAAAGAAAAACATATCATCTAAATAAAATACTTGGAAGAAATCTTGCAAAAAATAATATTAGAATAAAGTAATTTACCTTGTAGAAATGAAACATTGGGAAAAATATGATACACTCGTACTCAAAACAGGGCTCTCATAAGGTGAATGAGATATGGAAAACTCAAGAAATGTATTGTTCAAACATCAATTTCCTTCATGAAGGCATAACCTTACAAAAAGATTGTATTAATTGAAATGTACATAAAATTATATACTATTAAAAATTATTTACAACTGATGAGCTCTGGTATTACAACAACAGTGTTGCAACTCCCAGGACTACCAACTTTAATTTATCAATATAGGATTCATATAAACTTAAGAGGTGACATTGTTGTATGCAAAGCAAGTAAGGTTCTACTTAAGCTACTCTAAGGCAATGGATCAAACCAATGTCTACATAGACAATTTTTCAAGCTTAAAGAAGACAGTTTACTTAATCTTAGTTTTTAAGAAGGAAAATATTCCTCGTCCTATTTCTTAAGAGAAAGCTCTTATATGCTTGTGGGGAAAGAAATACTTGGAAAATAAACCCTAATCTATTGTAGAAAATAAATGATAGAGAAATAAACCTAGTTTAGTTACAAAACATTAATACCATAAAATAAATCCTATACTACTACATCTAAATTAAATCATATTCTAATTACAAGTTCCAACAAATTTTGCAAGACATGTCGAAGCAAACTATTATTTCCTATTGAATTCATGATCAAAACAACTAACCCTAATTACATAAATAAAATTGAAGCGATGAAAATAAGAGTTCTAAGAGGTTTTTTATCTTCATCAATCTTGTTTCCAAGGTATATGAGACATTGTGGAGGGTTAAGAAGAAAAAATGAGTCTCAAAGAGAAATTATTGTCAAGATCTAGTGGAATTTGTGAGGTTCTATAGGATGCTGTAGGACTCCTACAAGATGCTATAGGATGCCTTGTATTTCTACAAGAATGCATCAGAAAGCATTTCAAGGGCTCTAAAAAGGATTTGAAGGTGGGGAAAGATGGTATAAGGTTGGAGAAGGTTATGGGATACCTTGAAAAGCATATTTCTCCTCTCTAGTTCATCTTGCACAAGTGGAGAATGCAAACCAATCACCTCTAGTAAATATATGATGTAAGTTTTGTGTGTAAACAGTGTAGGAGAATGGTACAAGGGTTCTAGGGAAGATGGTGGATATGTGAATGATAATGATGTTTCCTTCAATCACAAGCTAGTATATGTCGCACAAAGGGAGGTTATTCAACTAGAAACATATCAAGGTCTAAAGAATACAAAAAATACTAATTGGAGAAAATCAAATTGTAATGGAAACGATGAGTTGAATTTAGCCAAGATATAACTATTGCATTAAGAAAAAAACTATATTTTTGTGCTTTCCATTACAAAACCTACATCCACACTTTTTAGGAAAAATGAATGATAAATTTACAAAGGAAAAACATCTGTCACTTAACAAATATTGCAAAATAGGACAGTTCTAAACTAAGTGGAAAGGAGAAAATGCATTATATAGAAGTAAAAGGGAGAGAGACTTGAGTGCTTGGGTTGGCTCTGAACCGAAGAGAACTCAACCCTCTAAAACACACTTAGATTGAAGAAAAAAAAACTCTTTTCATTTATCATAGAAAATGTTCAAATACATGACATGGAAATTTAAATGACAAGTAACAGGTTCTAACTATAGTAGTCATTATGCTCTTCTAAAAAGAAAAATCTTATCCAGCTCTTGGGCTCCTTTATTTATAAAAATGGAGTGAAGGGGAAAACTATTTGGAAGGAGGATTTCTTCCCTCCAAAGTCCATATAAAATTGGATATAGTCTCTTAAGATCCTCAAGGCCACTAAGTGTAGTAATTACCTAATAGCCAACCAAGTTATTGGTGAGTTAATTTAAGGAACATGCCTCCTACATTCCCTCTTATTGGTCTCCAACATACATATGCATGATTAATGATCCTTTTCCTACACATTCAACATGTTAGGCTACCGAATATGAAAAATATTCATTAACCTCCATAATGAACACATTATAGTCCAAAAATATGTCATCAAATCCAAAAAGAGAGGTAAATGTATGTTGAAGGATGTCTAGAGAGGAATTGATTTGTACCTATTTAGGAGGCCCATCATTACCCATCTATTGAAAGTGTTTCTCACCCTCTGAGAAACTCAGTCACTTATTTACATCTCATTTGTGGTCCTGGTTGTCTCCCTAACCTCCCAAAGTACCTCATATGGAATGGTTGCTTAAGGGTTGAAACCTGCATTCCTTTCTATTTTTTCCCATGCTCGTTGCTTTTCTACCTATTATCTTATTTCCTATAGTCCTAATAGAAAAGGAGGGATGAATGTAAGCCTAGTATAATTTATTTTTAGCCTTTGAACTATTCTCTTGTACAAGGGTGTCCTTTACAAGGAATTCCTTATTCTTTTGGAGAGTGGTACTCTATGATTATGAAGCTATGTGATAGAGAGTGCAACCTCCTACACCAATCCTATAGACTCTCAATCCCTATAAATCTAAAAATATCCTCAAAGTGTAGTATAACTTGTTCCTATCTCTCTATGTAGGATGGTTCTAGTATAGGGTCTTCAACAATGAGTCTATAAGTGCCAGTGACAAGACTAGGTCCTCTCAGTTCTACTCTAATCCATAAAGGTTCATTTTCCTTCTTATACATGACCCTTTGGATCTCCTAAACCCTTTCTTATTCATGAGAAACCCTGTTAGGTACCTATAATACTAATGTGCTCCCCTTATTGTTATTAGTGTAGCCCCATATTTTTATTAATTTTTATTGTTATCAGCGTAGCCCCATATAGAAGCCCACTATTGTTATTACTGTGCCCTTAAATTATTATTGTTATGTAGCCTCTGATCATATTGTGACTTAGACTTATATGTACACCAACGAGGTCTTATCATTTCAATCATCCAAGATTTTTTTATTTATATAATGTAAAGGAGGTTTCCCCTCAAAGAAGATCATTTTTAAGGCATTTATCTATCTCTTCTATGTGCTAGTTTCATAACATTTTGTATGATATATTTGGATTTCAGGGATTCACTTCTTCAAACAGTTCATCTTGGAATTTTACTTATATTTTTTTCCTATGAATCTTGAAAAGTTGAAATTTCTACCATGTGAATCTGAAAATGTAGGGAACTTCATGTACAAATTTTAGATCTTCGTTCGCTATATTTTCCGATGTATGATCTAGGGAATTTAGGGTTTTTGCAAGCTCCAGAACTCCATCTCAAAAAAGTGACCTAAGGAAACACGTCATAACTTTCATTTTAGGAATTACATTTGAATTCTATAAAAAGTGGTTGAAATCTCATGGACTTTTGTATTTTTTGTGGAAATTCCATGTACGAATGGTCAAACAATGACACATGGAATCTCGTACAACTTTTTTTGATTGAGCTAGACCATAATCAGGTCATCGTGGGAGATCTAGCATAACTCTATATTGAATAATCCAATATTGGTATAACCTGTGGAATTAGAAATAAGATTCATATGTATACCACATGACTAAATTTCATACCTTGGTAATATGAAATTAGAAAGATACAACAATTGCAATACAGAGCTCCAAAAAAGCAAGAAAAAGCTGTGTATTTTTTAAATTTTGCCATAACGTTTATTTGAAAAATAAGTTTGAAGTGATTCAAAGGAAATATTGAAGCATAGATATAAGTATTTGGTTCTAAAATTCATCCAAAACAAAATAATTTTATGTGCATTAAGCCCTTAGAAATACCTACTATGACACATGAAGAGGAAGAATTATGGCATGATATATCAAAATTATGGGACCAAGTGCAACAAATTTCGCTCTCCCAAAGAGAACAAAAAATGTTATGGATGGTTTAAAATAAGACACGGAAGCTTTGAAGGATGCCATGGAATTTAAGATGGATGGTTTGAAAGAAAACATGGAAGGTTTGACAAACTTGTTGCAAGAAATCTTTCCTAGATGTGAGATGGTAATCCATGAATGT
Organism: Pinus tabuliformis; assembly: GCA_031772625.1. Classification (NCBI taxonomy): domain Eukaryota; kingdom Viridiplantae; phylum Streptophyta; class Pinopsida; order Pinales; family Pinaceae; genus Pinus; species Pinus tabuliformis. The sequence goes on along the minus strand of CM062820.1, from coordinate 1,386,953,573 downwards.
CATGATGACATTAAAAGGAATATGGATTATTTTTTTAGAGACTCGAGTGTGGGGTTTAAGAGAACACCCCATTCCAAAGATAGATATGAGTAATTTTGATGGAAAGCATCTGGTAACATGGATACTATAGCTGGAGCAATATTTTGATCTCAATGATGTGCAACACACACAAAAGTTATGCATTGCATCTTCATATTCAGAAACCAATCAATTTGTATGGTATCGATGGCTTTGTTCTTGTAAAATAGTTGTGACTTGGTTAATATTTATAGAGGAAATGATATCACATTATGAGGATACAAATATAAACACCTTATTTATCCAATTAATAAATCTCAAACAAAAGGGTTCAATGAAGGAGCACATTGAGGACCTCCAAAAATTTAATATTAGGGTAGTTGATATTCTAGAGCATAGGATTTATTTACTCATAGGGACTTTGAAGGATAACATAAAACATGAGGTTAAACTTTGTGAAATTGATTCATTGGAGAAGGAACTCAGGGTGGGAAGAAAAGCTGAAAGACAAATTATGGTACCAAGGAAGTCTACCACTCACAACTATAAAGATGGAAGTGTTGCTAATCCTAACCTTCCATAGCATACAAGGTTAATGCCACAACAACTGGAGGAAGAAAAAGAATAAGGGATCTATTACAATTGTAATATCAAATACACTAGATGGCATATGTGTGATGACAAAAAATTATTCTACATAGATTGTGAAGAGGAGGAAGAAAACAAATAAGAAACATCAAAAGAGGACGATATATACCAAGAGCAAAGAGCCAACTCCAGAGAAAGAATAAATGAATATGACCATATATTTCAATGCATTGTAAGGACTTACTACTCAAACTCTCAATATAAAATGATATATCAAGAGGAAAAGGTAATTGTATTGATTGATTCAGTTAGTACTCATAATTTTATTCATTGTAAGATAGCAAAAGAAATGAATTTCTTTCAATATCCAATGCCCAAGTTTCAAGTGATTGTTGAAAAAGGTGGAACTATAAATTGATCTAGAAAGTGCCATAATATCAATCTAACCATGGGGGAATGTGCATTGAAATTCCATTTTTTTCCATTCCAATGGGTGTTGTTGATGTTGTACTAGGAGTAGAATGGTTATAATCTTTGGGGACAATAGCTTTTAATTTTCAAGAACTTCCCTTGGATTTTTTTTTGGAACGAAAGGAAGTTTAATTAATGGGTATCGCAGGGAAGCCAATAAATATAATCAACTCTAATGGCATGACAAATATTATGAAGAAATAAAAACGAGGTGTAATTCCAAAATTATGCTCATTAGAGGTTCAAGCATGAAAATCATATATTTCTCCAAATTTGAAAAAAGTCTTTGATAATCATTCCAAGGCATTTGAGACTCCCAACGACCTCCCACCTATCTATGATCATGACCATGCTATTCATTTTCTTCTAGGACATGTTCCTCCAAACATTAGACATTACAGATATCCCTATGCCCAAAATAGTGAAATTGAACGTATGGCTACAAAAGTGCTAGAGGCTAGTAATATTCAAGGTAGTAAAAGTTATTTCTCTGCTCCAATAGTATTGGTGTAGAAAAATGATGGATCGTGGTGTATTTTTATGGATTATAGGGAGCTCAATAAGCTAACTATTAAAGATAAATTTACCATTCAAGTCACTGATAAATTTTTGGATGAATTGCATGGAGCAATTTAGTTCACCAAGATGGATCTTCATTCAGGATAACATCAAATTAGAATGAACACTAAGTACATTATGAAAACAACATTCAGAACTCATGAGGGTCATTTATGAATTTTTGGTCATCCATTTTGGCCTTACTAATGCACCTTCGACATTTCAAGTTTTGTTGAATTCCATTTTCAAACCCACCCTTAGAAAATTTGTGTTAGTATTTTTTGATGATATAGTAATCTACAACAAGTCTTGGAAGGATCATGCTCAACATATTGATAAGGTGCTAAAATCATTGCATGAGAAAGAATTATATGCAAAAACCTCCAAATTTTTCTTTTAAGTATAGGAGGTGGAATATTTGGGTCATATTGTATCTCATGACAGTGTTGAGAGAGATTGTAAGAATATGGAAGCCATTAAGGAATGGAAAATCCCAACACTCATAAAGAATATTTGAGGATTTCTCATGTTGACATGGTATTACCACAAGTTTGTTAAGAATTATGGGAGAAAAGAAACACATTTAACAACACTATTGAAGAAAGACACATTTTCTTGGACTCCAGAAGCGACTAAGGCCTTTAGACATGATATACAAGCAATGTGCCAAGCACTGTGTTGAAGCCTCGAAAATCGGGTCTACAACAAGGGGGATACCCGCCCTGTCCGGACCTTGGTTTGTAGCTCCTTTTCCGTTTGGTATAGCGGGTCTGACTAGGGATATGGGACCAATTTCGCAATTTATGTGTGTGTGTGAGAAAGATGGATATTTTTGTTTCTAACAGTTTCTAAATGGAATACTTCTACTCTAATTCTAGTCTAATAATAAGGAAATTATATTCTATAAACAGAAATATGTAAATCTACACTAACCCGGGGTGTAATCTTTCTTTTATGTCATCTATAATTATTTCAAACAATAACTGGTAATAAAGATCATTCAACTGTTATGATAAAAGAATTCAATAAAGATGAGCCACTTTGTATAAAAAGTTAGACGAAAAAGTTGTGAAAAACATATCGCATAATAAGCTACTCATACACTAAGTATAAATAAATAGATATCACCGTACAAAAGTGCCAAATGATAACTCAGGCATTCATACATCAATATATAAATAACCAAGCATGAAAATCACTTTAACACAAGGCAGAAATAGTTAAGAGATAGAAATACCATTTATAACTAGTCCTACTCATGAGCTTCAAGCGATAATGATTTATCTCTTCTTGATCAAATATCCACTAAGAGTACAAAAGTGCAACATTAGTAGCAGATATCAAATGCAAAAATCAATAAATCTTGTTCCATTCATTCAACAAAACCTCTACAAAGGGTACAAAAATGCATGTTCTGGGGATAAGTTTTTGATAAATTTTAGAACCCCTCTCTAAATGCATGAGAGGGGTTTAAATACTACTAAATAAATCTAAAAATAATTTATTAAAAAAATGTAGGATGCGGTTTAAATGACCGTCCTCATTTCAGGAAATAAAACTAAATTAAAACTAAAATTGATTCTAAAATTAAACTACTTCTGTATTTGGTCCTTGAAATCGCACGCATGCAACATATATTTGAGAAGAGTTGACTGGCCGACTTCTGATTTTAGCTAACCTGAGAAAACAGAATCGACAAGAGTTGGCACCATCTTTTCAGCCGCATTGATGATACACTTAAGAGTCATCCACTGGATATGTGGCTTTACCAAGTATGCCCAGTAATAATCCCAGTTTAACTTGGTTAACCCTTGGATTGCTTCTGCCTTTTCTTTTGCCTTCTGTTTCCAATCTGTCTGTAGTTGTTGTGCGTTAGGTAAATATCCTGTAGTGGTCTCTGCGATCAAATTTTCCCTGTGCAAATTTTCATTCACACAATCAATAATACTTCTTGTTGCCATGGCTGCTCCTTCTGTTGCTTGCTCTGACTCCCTGATTTGCTTGTCCCATTTGTTAAAGAGCATTTCTTTGTTATTTTCATTGATCCTTGGTGCACCTGCTCTTTTTCCCTCATCTGTTTCTTGCCAAGCCAAATATTCGGTAACCCGTTTATCAACTAAATCGTAGTCACTTCGTAAATCTACGACTTGATTAGTGGTTTTATCACTTATTTCACAATAATCGTTCCACTGCGATATCTTTTGGCCCAAAGCTTCTTGCTGCTGTAGTAATTGTTCATTCAAGGAAATGGACTCTGTGATAAATTCGGTGAGTTTAGGATTGTCCTTGTGCATCTCCTGTAAATCCTGTAACTGCTTTCCTTTCTCATCCAAAATCTTCTTATATCCTATCTGCATCTGCTGGAAGTCCTGTTGTAACCTTTCAAGTAGTTTCTGCGCTTCATTGTTGGCGTTAGCTTGTTGCAACTGTTCTTGCAATACTTGTATCCGGTCTTCCTTTTCTTTTAGCAATTGTTGTACCTCAGATGCTTTATCAATAGTTGCAAAGGCATATGCTCTTGCGATCTGAGATAGTTTGGTGAGATTCTCAGTAGGATTGCTAGTTGGATCTTGCCACATGACGTCTAATTGTTCTACGTCATGAGGGAGAACGTTTTCCAATTTCTTTTCTTTTGAGCTTGGGGCTTTGCTTTTCTTTCCCATTTTATCCTACGTATTGCTTTGTATTGGCCTTTGTTCTTCGTTCCTTCATTTCACAAGTGAAAATGAATGACAAGGAAGGGTGATGGGAAAGTTTTTTAAAAGCTGAAGACACATCAAATATAACACCTTACGTGAGATGATTTTTCGGTAAGCACGAACCCATATTCCATTAATAACTGGCAACTACCTCATTTATTATCATTAAAGCGCATAACCAGGTGTCAGCTTATGGAAAATACTTTTCTTGAATAACATGCCCGAAAGATCTGCGATGAAGCGATTTTATGATTTGCTTCACAATATCGCAGATCGCAACATCGCGAAATGATAACATCACAAAGTTGGTCGCTCGTGGTATCGCATTATCGCATTGTTGCTGTATCGTGAGATCGCAATATCGCAATATCACAGATCGCAGGAGTGTTACACATTACAATCTTTGCTATCCTATTTTCTATGAAATGTGATTTTGCAGTCGGCGTCATCGCATATCGGCAAATTAAAGTGTTTCGTTGTAAATTGTGTTGTATGCGATGCAATATTTCATTATCGCACATCACAATCTTGCAATGTTTAAAATTCAGCTCATAAGGAGGTATCTCGTTATCTTTTTGCGATGCGATATTCCTAAGGAAAGATGTGTGTCTTACCTTATCATAAAACTTAGATTTTTTAGATTTTTAAAGGGGGTTTTCCTAAGCTTATGATGGTAAGTTTATTTGAAAAGGAAATTTAAGCACTGCTTTGATTTTTAAATTTTTTGCTAAGGGTCCCCACTTATTTAGTATTAGGAATTACACTAAATAAGAAGGGGGGTTGTTGCTGGCCACAAAAATTGGTGATTCACTTGGAAGAACCAGTTATCTCTGCTGCTTTTTGAATTTTCAAAACTTCCAAAATAGAAAATTTTCCAGAAAGTTAAACTTTATTATAGAAAGATAAAGTACATTATAGTTTAACCTGTCAATGACATTTTGTTTCAACTATTTTCAACTTTGATTATTTGCTGCCTCAAGCTAGTCCTTGTATTTACATCAGTCATTACTTGGCTTGTAAAGATAAAACAAAGTCTTCTCTATAAACCAGTTTTAAATATGCTTATTTATCGTAGGTAGAGCCTTTGCTGCCAGCAGGCGTTTATAGCCTCGACAGGGTTACCTGTTACCCAACAATGATCCTGTATCCTACTTAAAGAAACCTACAATTCCCAAAGACGAATCCACATCCACACTTTCTACTTTCATTTTATTTTTTATTCTTAAAGAGAAATGTCTTGGTTTGGTAGCTAATTCATGACAGAGTCATTCACTGATTTATAACTTTAATGAACAAGCTGGCTCATGATGAGACCCCTTGTCTTTTGATTTTAACAATCTCGAGTCATTGCCCTATTGTGGTATGCAGTATTGGCAAAGTTAGCAAGTTATAACATCTATGATCATGATAAGCTGGCTCGTGATGAGACCTCTCACTCTTTAAGATAAAATGTATCCTTGGATTGTTCCTCTGAAAGTTGTGATTTCCTTAATAGGGAGGAAGTCATTGTCTCCTTAAGATAGCTCTGGACGACAATAATAGAGTTTTTGGAAATCGTTGTTCTACAGAGAATCTTTATTTTGTTATTGATACCTTTCATTGCACTGATATAAAACAATTTCTCACTAAAGGTTGTTTTCATCAAATTTTATGAAGTTGAAACTAGTATCATAACTAGGCTAGAGTTTTTAACTGTATATTTCAATAATAAATATCAATTTTCCAAAAGATTTTCTATTTATACAAGCGAAATATCAAAATTTGAAAGAGAATTGGTGTCTTTTTCGTAAATTCCTATTGTAACCATTCACAACTGGTTTTATTATGAAAAGAAAAACAACTACTCTACAAAATAGAAGAATGTTCTTCTATGGAAAATATTTCTTAAGAATCTGACCATTAACAGGTAGAGAATCTCTTTTTCTTGTTAAATCTTGTAACATGAAGGTAGATGGACCTATGACTTCTATGATCTGAAAATAACCAAGCCACATTCTTTGAAATTTTGTATGTTTTCCCTTTTCCTCATGAACCTTGTCCCATTTTAAAACTAGATCTCCCATCTGAAAATCTTTTCTGGATCTTATATTGGAATCAAAAGAGGCCTTTACCAATGCTTGATGATGAGTGTGAGTAATCTTAGCCCGTTCTCATTGTCCTTCTAATTTAATTAATTCCAGCTGCCTAAGTTGTAAAGAGGAAGTTGGTGCTTCATCAATGTATTGAACCAAGGCTAAAGAGGGAATTGCCAGATGTGTTGGAAGAATAACTTCTTTCCAATAAACTAAATTAAAGGGAGAAGTGTCGATAGAGGCTTTCTGCATTATTCGATCTGCCCATAAAGCATATATTAAAGAGTTATGCCAATTCTTATGATTTTGGTCAATGGTTCACTTAATGATTCTAATTAAGTTCTTATTTGTAGATTCAGCTAACCCATTCCCTTGTGGATAATAATTGGCCGAGTGTTTAAGCTTGAAACCCCTTTTGAGTGAAAATTTAGTTATTGCATTACCATAAAAGTATGATGCATTATCAAAAATTAAATCAGAAGGCAATCCAAACCTGGTGATTATGAACTGTTCTATGAATTCAATGTTGTTTTCAGCATTAGCCATCTTGAGTGGAACTGCTTCTACCGATTTAGTAAAGTAATATGTCACTATCAGGATGTATCTATGCTATTTAGAAGAGTGAGGAACGATCTCACCTATTATGTCCAATCCCCACTGATCGAAAGGTTGTTCAATGATAACTGGTTGCAGTGGAAAGGATGGTTTCTTTTGTATCCCAGCAGCTGTTTGATAGACTTGGCATTTCCTTACGTAGTTGTGTGCATCTTTGAATAATGTGGGCCAGTAATAGCCTGCGCGTAAGATCTTATGAGTAGTGGTGTCTCTAGCGTAGTGTCCACCTTTTGGCCCATCGTGGAGTTCCTGCAAGACTTTTTCAGCTTCAGATTTCTCAAGACATCTAAGGAGAACAAAATCATAATTTATTCTAAAAAGAATGTCATTCACGAGTTGATATTGTTTGGCTTTTAACCTCAGGTCTCTTTTCTTGGTATGATCGAGGTTTGAAGTGGCATATCCATTCTTTAGATAATAAATAATATTAGCATATAATGGCTCAACATCGTTTAGGCTTACCTCATATACTTGTACCACTTCAGATGGATTTTTGGGCATTAGTGATGCTCCTGCCAGAATTTTGCAAAAGCCTTGACCTTTAACAATATTTGCTGGTTTTATTTCTATGTCGTATTCTTGTAAGGTAGTAACCCAATTTTCCCTTTTCTCACCCACATCCTTATGTACTAGAATATTTCTTATCGCTGGAAACGGTACTATGATCTTGGTATGTGTTTTGAGTAAAAAAGGTCTGAAATATTTAATTTCTTAAAAAACAACAAAAGCTTGTTTCTCCACATTTGAATAATTTAATTCAGCACCTTGTAAATTGGAATTGAAAAAAGCAATTGGGGCTGCCACCCTTTCTTGATTTGCTTGAGTGAGTATCACAACATATGATCTATTTGAGGCAAATGTATACAAAATAAAAGGATCGGAAAAATTTGGAGTTGCTAAAGGTGGAGCATTGATAATTTCTTATTTGATCAGATTGAATGCCTCATGTTCATTTTGGCTCCATTTAAAGTTTGCATTCCTTTTAATAATAGCTTGTAAAGGAGACACGATTCTTGAAAAATTTGGAACAAATCTCTTTACAAATTTAATTTGGCCAAGGAAAGATTGCATGTCTTTCTTATTGTGAGGTAGGGGTATTGCGGAAATTTCTTTGATTCTGTCAGGATCAATGTGAATTCCAAATTTTAACACTATGAATCCTAGAAGCTTTCCTTCACTTAAAGCGAAAAGAGATTTTTTTGAGTTAAGCGAAATACCATACCTTAAACAACGTTGGAAGATTTGTTTTAAATCCCTGAGATGGTTGTTTTGTTTCTTGGAATAAACAATAATGTCATCCAAATAGATTACCATTGACTTATTAACTAACCCTTTGAATGCAATGTCCATGGCTCTCTGAAATGTGGCACACACATTTATCAAACCAAATGGCATCTTTTGATATGTGTATGTGCCCCACTTAGTTCTGAATGTCGTTTTTAATTGATCGTCGGGATGTACCAGCACTTGATTGTATCCTGAGAATCCATCCAAGAATGACATTAATTCTGAGCCTGCAACTACCTGCAGTATTTGTTCCATGGGAGGTAAAGGAAAATTATCCTTTTGGCAGGCCTTGTTAAGGTTTCGAAAGTCAATGCAGATTCTGATATCTCCGTTTTTCTTTCTAACAGGTACCATATTGGAGACCCATTTGATTTTCTAAATTTAGATGGATCTTTCTCTACTTTTGTCGGACGGGTTTTTCATTATCAATCATTGGGATAGTATGTTGGATGATGGAGGTGTCGTATGTTTTGAGTTCATTGTAATTCCAAGCAAAGACACTTTTGTATTGTTTCAAGAGACCGATATATGCTAATTTTTCTTCAGGGGCTAGGCCAAGGCCTAGGTTGATATTCTGGGGTTTGGCATCAGTTCCTAGATTTACTAATTCATAATTCAAGGTTGAACTTTGGAGTTTTGAATTGGTAAATATTTTGAATCGATCTTTCAAATCATAAAGGTCTTCTAATTTGACTAATGATTTTGGTATATCATTGTTAGTACTATCCTGTTGCAATTGTTGGTCATGTTGGTCTTCGTCAATTATTTGATTCGTGTAGGATCCTTCAGATGTGAGAAAACTCACGATATCAGGATCATCGTTAAAAATCCTCTAATTGGTAATGTTATCAGGGATAGACGGTCTAAAAATGAACTCAATTGAAAATCAGTGAGTGCTAAAATCTTCTAAAGGAATGAGCTTGGAAGCTACGTTGGCTAAGAGGTTTGCGCTAGCATTCTAGAGTCTGGGAATTGATGAAATATTAAATGCTATAAAATGTTCAGTCAGATCATGAACTAAAGATTGATAATGCATTAAATGACCTGATAAACAATGTATAGTATTACGTACCTGTCTGCTTACAATTTCAGAATCTCCGAAAACTTGCAGGTATTTGACGTCTAATCTGATTGCTTTGTATAATCCTTGGACTAGAGCCTCGTATTCTGCGGTATTGTTGGTGCACTTGAATTCGAGTCTGCAATTTAGCATGGTTTTATCTCTCTCTGGGCTTACTAACATGCATCCTACTCTTGCTCCTTCGTTAGACTTAGAACCATCAAAAAACAGTTTCCAAAACAAAGATTTATTTACAGGACTATCTATAAAATTAATGAATTTAGAACTATCTGTTTGAGAAAATTTTTCTACTTGAGATAAAATAGAATGTTCTAAGTAAGGTGAATTATGAGCATTAAAATTTCCTAGGAAAGAATCTACTGAATAGTTGCCAATGATGTTAGAATTATATGCTACTGGTTCATTTTCTCCCTCAAGCTCTCTTACTATGTATTTCTGATATGGTTCGCGTTCAACTTTTATCTAGTTTGGTTTACCATTATAAGGGAGCCACATATGCGACCAGTCAGTTGCAAAGTATCCATGAAGTTTTCTGACCAATCTTTGCTAAGAATTAAGCCATAAAATTCAGGAATATCAGCAACTAAAATGTCAATAACTTGACATACCTTTCGATTGGATGACAGCCTTATGGTAACCTGATTTAACTCGCCAATCACTTCGACTTGCGATTGATCTAATTGGACTATGCATACAGTGGATTTCTGTGGTTGAACGTTCAATTTTGCACAAATTGATGTTGGTAAAATATTTGATGAAGCTCCAGAATCAACTAAGCAACTATGCACATTTTTATTGAAAATCTCATAAGTAAGGAGAAATGGGGGAGTATGCGATCTTGATTTTCCTCCAATTAATGCGATATCGTTTGGATCAACTTTATTCATTGTACTAGTTGGAGGTTTTCCCATATCATGACAAGCTTGAGAGATTATAGCAGCTGGTAAAGGTGCAACTGACACAACATGTAATTCTTTCAAAAGTATTTTCTGCTGGTGTTTTAACTTGCTCAATTCAAAAAGAGTAATATTGGCCCTAATATTTTTCATATCTTCCACGATATTATACTCCATTTCATCCAAAACGATTAGCATTTTAGATGGAGTAGATGTGTCTGTTTCGACTAGGCTGGTTTGAGTCGCTCTAGGTGATGTTTTCTTGGCTGCGACTTTATCCTTGGACATTGAGCTTGCACTCTTTGGCTTAGGTGTAGGCTGAGGAGGATCAAGTTGATTTCTATTGCAAGTACTAACCAGGAATGCCTCTTTATCTTCTTTATTTGGGAGGATGAAATCCCACATACCTTGTAACTCTACAACTTCTTCTTCATCAGTATGTTTTTCGGTAGTGTTTTCCTCTTCTTCTTCTTCTGACTCAGCATTTGATATAGCGTTAGGGGGTTTGGAATTAGTTGAAGGATTTCTTTTAAAAGGCCTGTATGGATTTTTAGAAGAAGTTTCTGCCACTTGTTTCTTGATGTCGACCATTTCGTTAGACATGGTCTTCAAAACTTTTTGTAATCCTTATAAATCAAATGGATATTTTGGTTGTTTTTCTTGGGATCTTCTTTGAAAGACACCTTTTAGACTTTTGTTCTTCTATAACGTTTTTCTTTTCTAGGGCCGTAATACGTTTCTCTACTACTATTGCTTCTTTCATATTTTCGACTAAGGTTGTTTTGTTAGCCCTATCAACAAAGATTGCTAAGTTTGATTACCATTCACTTCGCACTTCTTCACTAGGCTGAGAAGCAGTAGGTATTTTGTTTAAAATTTTATTGAAATGTAAATTGAAATCTTTGATAGGTTCTCTTGACTCGGCCCTAAGGTTAGACAAGTCATTGATCAGTGTCGCTTTAGACCTGTCATCACCAAACTTGGTCAGGAATTGTTCTTGGAAGATGTCCCAACTAGTAATAGATCCAGAAGGTAACGAGAAATACCATGGTCTGGGTTTTCCTTGCAAAGTATAAGGGAGAATTTGAACAACAACATCCTCATTAACAACTCCATTGAGATTTATAGATAACATAAATTTATTTGTATGCTCTTCCGCTAGCATGCTTGCCTCAGGGTTAAACTTAGGCAGCCATTTTTCAGGATGGGCAAGTAACTGACTCAAGCGTGTAGGCATTAAGACTGGCCCTGGGTTATTCCATGGAGTTTGGGCCATTGCTGAAGTACTAACAGAGGAAAGTGCAAAAGATGATCCTTGTGGTTGAGAAGACAAGGATATTATGACTCCAGATGGTTGAGAAGGAGTTGAGGAAGCTGCAATAGGCTGATGGACGATGATCTAAAGTGGAGGATTGGATGGTTGACTTCGCGGTGAAGAGGCTGAGATGGATGATGATGATGAAAGAGTCTCACTATTGTATCCTTTAGGACACTTCCTTGCTCTCTTCCTAGTAAGTAGAGCTAATTCGGTTGGCTGAACACCAAACTTTTTGCTCTTTAACCTGGTAAGAGGATGAGTAGGGTTATATTGCGAAGTCACGCTACCTTGAGATTTATCAAACTTTTGAGGAGATATAGAAAATCGCTGAAGTTTTTGAATCAAAGATTCAACTTTGGGAGGTTCAATAGTAGATTGTCATGAAATATCAGGGTTTATAGTAGCGACTGTTGCTCCAACGACTTCTAACTCTGGATTTAAGGTTTCTGAATGAAATGGAGAAGTCAGAGGAGATGGTGAGGGCGATTAACTCTTAGAATGGTATTTAGATTTTTATTTGCTTGCCATTCACAGTTTGTGGCCCTCCTTCTAGCGCCAAATATGTTGAAGCCCCAAAAATCGGTTCTACAACAAGGGGGATACTCGCCCGGTCTAGACCTTGGTTGGCAGCTCCTTTTCCGTTTGGTATAGCGGGTCCGACTGGGGATATGGGACCAGTTTCCCAATTTATGTGTGTGTGAGAGAAAGATGGATATTTCTGTTTCTAACAGTTTCTAAATGGAATACTTCTACTCTAATTCTAGTCTAATAATAAGGAAATTATATTCTAATAAACAGAAATATGTAAATCTACACTAACCCGGGGTGCAATCTTTCCTTTATGTGATCTAAAATGATTTCAAACAACAACTGGTAATAAATATCATTCAGCTGTTATGAGAAAAGAATTCAATAAAGATGAACCACTTCATATAAAAAGTTATACGAAACAGTTGTCAAAAACATATCGCATAATAAGCTACTCATACACTAAGTATAAATAAATAGCTATCACCGTACAAAAGTGCCAAATGATAACTCAAGCATTCATACATCAATATATAAATCACTGAACATGAAAATCACTTTAACACAAGGCAGAAATAGTTAAGAGATAGAAATACCATTTATAACTAGTCCTACTCATGAGCTTCAAGCAATAACAATTTATCTCTTCTTGATCAAATATCCACTAAGAGTACAAAAGTGCAACATCAGTAGAAGATATCAAATGCAAACATTAATAAATCTTCTTTCATTCATTCATCAAAACCTCCTCAGAGGGTACAGAAGTGCATGTTCTAGGGATAAGTTTTTGATAAATTTCAGGACCCCTCTCTAAATGCATGAGAGGGGTTTAAATACTACTAACTAAATCTAAAAATAAATTATTACAAAAATGTAGGATGTGGTTTAAATGACCGTCCTCATTTCAGGAAAATAAAACAGAATTAAAACTAAAATTGAATCTAAAATTAAACTACTTCTGTATTTGATCCTTGAAATCGCACGCATGCAGCATCTGTTTGAGAAGAGTTGGCTAGCCAACTTCTAATTTTATCTGAGCTGATAAAACAGAATCAACAAGAGTTGGCGCCATCTTTTTGGCTACATTGATTATACAATTAAGAGTCATCCACTGGCTATGTGGCTTTACCAAGTATGCCCGGTAATAATCCCAGTTTAATTTGGTTAACCTTGGATTACTTTTGCCTTTTCTTTTTCCTTTTGTTTCCAACCTGTCTGTAGTTGATGTGCGTTAGGTAAATATCCTGGAGTGGTCTCTGCGATCAAATTTTCCCTGTGCAAATTTTCATTCACATAATCAATAATACTAGTTGCTCCCGTGGCTGCTCCTTCTGCTGCTTGCTCTGCCTCCCTGATTTGCTCATCCCATTTGTTAAAGAGCATTTCTTTGTGATTTTCATTGATCCTTGGTGCACCTGCTCTTTTTCCCTCATCTGTTTCTTGCTAATCCAAATATTCGGTAACCCGTTTATCAACTAAATCGTAGTCACTTCGTAAATCTATGACCTGATTAGTGGTTTTATCACTTATTTCACAATAATAGTTCCACTGCGATATCTTTTGGCCCAATACTTCTTGCTGCTATAGTAATTGTTCATTCAAGGAAATGGACTCTGTGATAAATTCTGTGAGTTTAGGATTGTCCTTGTGCATCTCCTGTAAATCTTGAACTCCTTTCCTTTCTCATCCAAAATTTTTTGATACCCTATCCGCATCTGCTGGAAGTCCTGTTGTAACCTTTCAAGCTGTTTTTGTGCTTCATTGTTGGCGTTAGCTTGTTGCAACTATTGTTGCAATACTTGTATCTGGTCTTCCTTTTATTTTAGCAATTGTTGTATCTCAGATGCTTTATCAATAGTTGCAGAGGCATATGCTCCTGCGATCTGAGATAGTTTGGTGAGATTCTCAGTAGGATTTCTAGTTGGATCTTGCCACAAGACGTCTAATTGTTCTGCATCTTGAGGGAGCACGTTTTCCAATTTCCTTTTCTTCTGAGCTTGGGGCTTTATTTTTCTTTCCCATTTTATGTTGCGTATTAATTCGTATTGGCCATTGTTCTTTCTTCCTACAATTCACAAGTGAGAATGAATGACAAGGAAGGGTGATGGGAAAGTTTTTTAAATGTTGAAGACACATCAAATATACCACCTTACATGAGATGATTTTTCGATGAGAACGAACCCATATTCCATTAATAACTAGAAACTACCTCATTTATTAGCATTAAAGTGCATAACTAGGTGTCAGCTTATGGAAAATACTTTTCCTGAATAACGTGCCCGAAAGATCTGTGATGAAGCAATTTTGCGATTTGCTTCACAATATCGCAGATCACAACATCGCAAAATGATAACATCGCAAAGTTAGTCTCTCATGGTATCGCATTATCACATTTTTGTTGTATCGTGAGATCACAATATCGCAATATCACAATATCATAGATCGCATGAATGTTACACATTAGAATCTTTGTTATCTTGTTTTCTGCGAAATGCGATTTTGCGATCGGCGTCATCGCTTATCGGCAAATTAAAGTGCTTCATTGTAAATTGTGCTATATGCGATGCGATATTTCATTATCACACATCGCAATCTCATAATGTTTAAAATTCAGCTCATAAGGAGCTGTCCCGTTATCTTTTTGCGATGCGATATTCCTAAGGAAAGATATGTGTCTTACCTTATCATAAAACTTAGATTTTTTAGATTTTTAAAGGGGGTTTTCCTAAGCTTATGATGGTAACTTTATTTAAAAAGGAAATTTAAGCAATACTTTGATTTTTAAATTTTTTGGTAAGGGTCCCCACTTATTTAGTATTAGGAAATACACTAAATAAGAAGGGGGGTTGTTGCTGGCCACAACACACTGGTCTTAGATAAAACCTAAATTCACAAAAACATTTACTGTTGAATGTGATGCCTCAAGAAATGGAATTGGTGTTGTTTTAATGCAAGAAGGAAGACCCATTTCATTTGAAGGTTTACCAATCAAAGGAAAATATTTACACAAACCTGTTTCTGAGAAAGAAATGTCAGCAATACTAAATGCACTAAATAAATGGAGACCTTACCTAATGGGAAGATAATTCATGGTAAAAAAAATCATGATATTCTTCACTAATTTTTTGGACAAAGAGTATCTTCAGAAGAGAAACAAAAATGGGTCACAAATATGTTGGGTTATGACTTTGAAACCATCTACAAAAAAGGGAAGAAAAATAATGGTGCATATTCACTCACAAGAAAGAATGAGGACATGGAAGAATTTATTTGTGATATTTCTATTATCCAACTTGATCGGATAATGGAAGAAAGGGATGAATGGAAGAATGATGAAGAGGTGTGGGAAATCATTGAAAAGTTCTAGCAAGACCCTAGTACATCTAATATATTTAGCTGTAAAATTGATTCATTATGGTACAAATATGGCTTATCTCTTTATAAGAATCCCCATATCAAGAAAAAGATTGTTCTAGAATTTCACACCTCCCCCTTAGGAGGGCACTCAAGATTTTTGAAAGCTTACCATAGGGTCAAGAAGGATATTTTTTGAGGTGGACTTAAATATGATATTCAGAAGTTTGTGGCAGAATGTTTGGTTTCCCAACAAAATAAAAGTGAGATAATTAAAACCTTGGGTTTGTTACAACCTCTATCTATTCCAAGTCAATGTTGGGAAGAGGCATCAATGGATATTATCACATGTTTACCTAAATTTGAAGGAAAGAGTGTCATCAAGGTAGTAGTTGATAGAATTACCAAGTATGCACACTTTTGTGCATTATCTCATCCTTTTAAAGTTAGTACAGGTGCTACTATATTTATGGAAATAATTCAAAAGCTACATGGAAAGCCAAGGATTATTGTAAGTGACATAGATCCCATTTTCACTAGAAATGTTTGGATGAAATTATTTTCTTTTCTTGGTACTCAACTAGCTCATAGCTCATCTTATCATCCTTAATATGAAGGGAAAACTGATATAGTAAACAAATGTTTGGAAGGATATCTTTGATTCTCTGTATCAAATAAACAAACATAATGGGTCAAGTGGTTTCCACTAGCTAAACATTTGTATAACATTTCCTTCCATACTCCAGTAAAAATGACCCCACTTATGGAACTTTATGGACATAAACCACCATCCATCACATCATCTTTAAGGGAAAATTCTAATGTTCATGAGTGAGATATCACATTGAGCATCAAAAACAAATTCTTCAACTATTAAAGGATAACCTCTCTCTGGCACATAATCAAATGAAACAAAATGCATATTAGCAGTGCAATGAAAGAAGTTTTAATGTAGGCATCTGGGTATTTTTACGACTACAACCATAAAAAAATATGTCCCTGAAGCATGCTAAGAAGGATAATAAATTATCACCCAAGTACTATGGTCCTTACAAGGTGTTTTAAAGGATTTGTACTATGGCATATAAATTAGAGTTTCCCGCATCTTCTTGAGTACACTCACTTTTCCACGTTTCATGCTTAAGGAAGGTTATCGGTGACAAGATCCGAGTTCAAATAGTTTTTCCAAAACGTGACAAAGAAGAAAAAATCATATTTGAGACTAAAGCCATAATGGAAACAAGAACCCAACAAATACAAAATGAATTAATTTCTGAGTATCTCATTAAGTGGAGGAGCTTACCCGCTGAGGATTCCACATGTGAGGATGAGAATCTTATATATAAGCATCTAGAACTACTCAAGCATTGAGGAAAACACATTTTATAAGGAGAGGGGCACGTTAGCTACCTATAGTACTAACATATCCCCCTTATTGTTATTTTTGTAGACCCCTATTGTTATTGTTGTGCCCATGTATCCCCTGTGTTATTTTTTTGCACCATAGAAGCCCACTATTGTTATTGTTGTGCCCTTACATTATTATTCTTATGTAGGCTCTAATTATATTGTGACCACTTAGACTCCTATATATACCAAGGAGGTATTAACATTTGAATCATCTAAGAATTTTTCATTTCTGTAATGTAAAGGAGGTTCGCCCCTCAAAGAGGATAATTTTTAATTCGTTGATCTGTCTTTTCTCTAAGTTAGGTAAATAACAAATCCAAGAGGCCATTACCATTAATTTTACACCTCACTTTCTTCAGTTAGGATCACAAAATTTCATGTTAATCAATATCAAATTATGCATGAAAAAAGAAGATATTTTAGCTTTATCCTCAACACTAAATTTTTGACAAAACTCAATCCATTTTCTATAATTTTTAATAGGGAGATAACCATGTTGGGCTAACTTTTTTATCTAGATCGGGACAATTGTTCCTTTAGGAACAATGGGTATGTCTTTCATCGATGCCAGCACTGAATGTCATTCATTGATAAGCTTGCCATGGTGGCAAGCTACTCATATTTCTCTTACAGTTGGTCCCTTGGCCTCATGTTCTCCATTTGTAGTTTCTCTCTCATATTTTCCTCTTTGAATATAAAATCAACCTTATTCTCTACCATTTTATCAATCTTATCGTCCATTACTCCTACATCTTCTACTCCTTTTTATCTAGAAATATACATCCACATATGGGTTCTAGCGCTTTCCTTCTACAACTCAAATAGGTGTGGAACTCCAAATTTGTAAGGAATTAGTTTTTCTACCTTAAAGAATTTGTAGTAGAACTAAAGGATAGGTTAAGGTTTTGTCTCTCGTAGGGTCAGATCTTGCTCTCATAATCCCTTAACTCCTTTTCTTCATTGGGTAGCACCTTCCTATATGTTGTGGGGAAAAATGCCTATGCAGGACGATCCTATCCACCTAAGGTGTGACAGTGCCTTAGCAACAAACAGAGACAGCTATTCTAGTATTCTTCCTTTATGAATTAAGAATGAAGAGAGATGGATGGACTAACCGGTGTCTTCCGTTTGTCCCTCGATCCGGTTTCTCTTCTCTTTGGGTGTTCACAGCTACTTGCCTTCTCGCTTGCCCAGCCTCAACAGGTCTCTGCAAGATCACAAGAGAAGAACACTACACAAAGACATAGATTCATAATCATAACTAGTTCAGGATTAGAAGTAAACTAAACATGGTAATGCAATCATACATCAAGGATACATCAGTATATAGGAGAAACCAAGATAGCTTTATTGATGAATAACAAGGTTCAGGAAGAGATACAACCTAGAGGGCTCCAATCCAGCATCTCCTTCCCAGCAAAATGGAATTCCTATTTTCACCTTCCTTCAAAGCATTAAGCACCCAATGATTCTAGTCTCAAACAAACAACAATTATTTGTAATAACAAAATTCCAACCCCTAGATCTCATGGAGGAGATATCCATATATAGATGTTTGGAGAGAGGATGAGTCAGCTTGAGATCTGACTAGTGTCCTCTCCCTCTGTCAATTCTTGATTCCACTTGGAGGTTCTTGCTTCCACTTGGAGATTTGGAACCTCTTACTCATCATAGTCGAATTCCCTGAGGCAAGTGTCATTTTGGAAGCTTCCTGGGTTTTGACACCTTGAGAAATGAGCTTGCCACATGTCCACTCTCGCTCAGCGCAGGTAGCCAATGTTGGCTTTGACATTCAGCGCAGGTAGCCAGTGTTGGCTTTGACATTCAGCGCAGACAGTCAGTGGAGCCATTGACATGATCCTGAATTGACTTGTTTTTGAGCAGTTTTTGGTGGAGAACTTCTGTGAATTGCTGTGGTTTGTTAGCCTTGTTCTTATAGGGGAAGGAACAACATGTTTAGGGACTTTGGATCCCTTAGATTATGGACATTTCATGCTCAATGCTGTAAGGCACAAAAATGTCTATAACAGTTGCCCCTAAAGTATGAGGTTGTTTATCGGGTGAAATGCTTTATCCAGGAGGATCCGAAGTTCATCCAATGCTGGGAGGAGACCTGTAATAAGATACAATACAATACATTATTTTTCATACTGCTTTCATGATCTAGCTGAGGCGGGCATTCCCATGCTCAGCTTTATAAATTCATTTCTTTGTACATAGAACAGACAATCGTCTGATGGTAGACTGATAATTTTGATGAAATTATCATCCTTTGAGTAGGATGATTATCTGCTGCAATGATGTACATGTCAATGTTTTTATCTTTCTTGAATATATATCACAGCCCGGATGGATGAAACTAGATCCAGGGTCTTCAAACTCGTTCTATATTCACTCTAAGTACAAGTCGATCCATGTGAGAAATGTTCTGAAGTCGAACATGGAAAGACATTGCTTGATTACCGGTCAATGATGTAAACCGTTAACAAGCGCGAGAGGAATCACCGATAATGATAATGACCCTCAAGGTAATGCAGTACAATTCACGTGGTGTGAATAAAGGACTTGGCGTCGAACACCACGCAAAATCTTTCGGTCGAAGGTCATTGATGTATACCTGTCGCCGGAAGTGAGAAACTTGCCATTGAGGCATGCAAGCTTCAAAGTACTGAAGGGGTTGTTCCTAGATCAACTTCTTGGATAATGAGCTGATGTCGACAAGAATCGATCCGTCAAAGGAGGGCCTTAATGAATCCCACATCAGTGACATGGAACGGAGCTAATGATTTTGATGGAGGTGAAAACGATCTGTGACATATGATTCAGGGTGGCGGTCATGAAAGGATGAAGGATAATGTATGGCAGTGGATGGGACACGGTTGACTCTTTCTGAACGACTTCTCTTGAACATATGGAGACACTGATGTGATGGATTGGTAGCATTACCCCAAATATGGATGGTATGGCGAGACCATGGTGATGTGACCGGTGAATGAAACAACCCAACCCGATTGTGGTACGGAGGAAAAGTGTCATGTTCAAGAGCGACTTGCTACCATCAAAGTTTTCTTAAGTTTCTCCCAATTTTTCCCCAGTCATTGCTGACCAGTACCTCTTTATTTTTGTCAAGCTTGAGGAGGATAACATATGCTTGTTCTATAACCTTCCCTTTGGGCAAGCCCATCGCTATGTTTTAACGAGCCTAGCGATAGTGAAACTCGTTCTTGTCTAAAGACAAGTTTGTCGCTATTTAATGATTTTAACGAGTCTAACGACAAGGATAACTCGGTCCTTTTCATTTTTAGAGAGTCTGAAAAGGTACATAAAGTTAACTCCAAAAGTCCTTTTTCGTCATCTAATCCCTTAAGTCTGAAAAGGTATAAAACAATACAGAAGGGATGATTTTTCGATAGTTTTAACGAGCCGAACAAAACAAGCGCTCGATCTTTTTGTGCAATAATCCCTCAGGTCCAAAAAGATTAAAATCTAGAGGAGGGATAGCACTTCCAGTCGCTTTAACGAGCTGGAAGGCCAAAACTCGGCAATCTTTTCATATATTACGAGTCAGTTGAAAAGAGCATAAAGAAGACTCGTCTTTCGAGGAACGAGTGATAAACAGGGTTAGCAGCTGATTCCAGGTACAAGTTGGAATTTTCCAATCACGACAGTGTCACAAGGATGGCTAGGTGAAATCACTCTTCGCAGCTGTTCCTCAAAATGGGTAAACAATCATATGGAGGTGAACGATCGGCCAAATGAAAAGTGGAGGTGACGGTGCAAACACGACCAAGGCTTTAATGGCTGATGAGGTTACATTCATAGTGGTTATTTACCGGGTAGTGGTTCATTTTTTAACGAGCTTGAACGCGGAAAAACACTGCTCAATCTTATGTTTATTTTTTAACGAGCATGAACTATGCACTAAAACTGCTCAGATCTTGCGTTTATTTTTTAACGAGCATGAACTATGTGCTAAAACTGCTCGTTTATACCAGTCATATGATAAGAATGTCTCATTGAAGATGCTATTTTTTAGGGAGCTTAGATCTTACAAAGCTTTGCTCCGGATCCTTTCGTTATGTAAGTTCGAAAACGACTAATCCTACGAGTTTAAAGGGTTAGCGGTCCTAAAAATTTAAAAAAATAAATAGCCGCCCCTTGCTTGCACTCCGAAAGGTTTGCATGCCCCCAGGTATAAAACAGAGTTTCAAGGTTACCCCTACTTTAGTCCAACAAAACATTCGTTTTACCGAGAGAGGCCTACCTCTTTCAGGTTACCCAAATATTGTTCCGTTCGCGGCCACGAATAAAACACTTCTTCGGCGATGTCTACCAAAATAGACAAAGGTGAGAGACTTTGTCTGTCAACTCTCATAACTTTGACAAAAGAATCTTATTCTAGAACAACCCCTCTTCCGTGCCGGACGGGGTACGGACTAGTCATATTCTCCCGCGGAAACCTACCCTATACCCGAAGTTTTCCTGCCGAAGCAGACCAGGACGCATGCCCCCTGGGTTCCAGTCATATCCTCCCGGATTACTCGCACTCATCAGGAGGACGGACCATGGGTTGAGACATTTCTTGCGTGAAGAGACCATTTAGGGATGGTATATGACTATTTGCGATGCGTGATTCGGGAAATGAAAGTTGGTCCACGAGCTTGACCACTCTTCCTTCATGCGGAAAACACATTACTCTAAAGAGTGAGGAGACAATGGCTCCTATGCAATATATATAGTCTCGTCCAAGGACTAGGTTATAATCCAAGGGTCCTTGAACAACCATCACGTTCATTTGAACGATCTTCCCTTTCAATGTTATGGGCACATTGGGGAGGATCCCTAAAGGTTGACTGGTTCCTTTATCAAAGCCTGATAGATTTCTCATTTCAGGCAAAAGCGCTGGTGAACCAAGCGCTTTCCAAGCAATAGAGGAAAGGATAATCACAGATGCCCCCTCATCAATGACGGTGCCAGCCATTACCATTCTATATATTTGAACGATAATTCTGAATGGTTTACTGGCTGGCAACCGGGGTCTGCCTAGTTGGTTCCAGTCGAACGAGACAACTAGGTTGCTTGTTGGTGGGACCGAATAGACGGCCGGATATCACTCTGACGAACTTCCTTCCTGCGATAAAGGAATGGGGGCATTGCCCCCTTGTTCATCAGAGTCAGTGTTGATGAAGAGAATTTGGACGATGTCGTCTTTATTCTCCTCTGTGATGGTATCATTCGGAGATAGAGCCTCTGAA
Organism: Pinus tabuliformis; assembly: GCA_031772625.1. Taxonomy (NCBI): domain Eukaryota; kingdom Viridiplantae; phylum Streptophyta; class Pinopsida; order Pinales; family Pinaceae; genus Pinus; species Pinus tabuliformis. Next base: position 1,386,931,423 of record CM062820.1, on the reverse strand, counting down.
GGCAAAACCGGGTCAACTGCTGCCTCAACCTTTTGACTTTTGTCAGGTATGGATTCAGATGGTTCATCTTCAATGATAGGTGCTTCGGCTGACCACCTGGGCAGGTCAGCCGGGTTCTCAACTAGTGAAGGACTTGGCAGGGGTTTTTGATATCCAGGAGGAAGTTGCACTCATAAAATCGGGCGATCTTCCAAAACTCTTTTTGCCTCATCTAAGAAGGGACAACGGTGGATGGCATGGTTGCCTTCACACAGTTTGCAAGGAAATCTAGCTTTCCCTCTCTGTCCTGGGGCTTCACTTCCACTAGTTGACGGTGAGCTGTCAACATGGCTATCAGAGGTTGACGCCACCGAATTGTGCAAACGGGGAGACCAGTCCCTTAGTATCCAAGGGATGCAGGGACAATCTCTGTGGAAGTGGTCTCCCTTGCATATGACACATGGAAATTTAGGCCTAGTGAGTGCTGTGTGTGGATTTTTGTCAGACGACACTCGTTTGCCCCCAGTCGCCTTTGGCTCCTTCTTCTTCTTCTCCTTCTTCTCCTTAGGAACCCGGTTTTTTGTTCTACCAGTTCCGTCAAGTGAAGAGGAAGGAGGAGAGGAAGAATTATATGAAGTAGAAGGCTGGGGGGTAACTCTGGTCTGGTCTAACTGTTGACTCGACTGTTCAGGAATCGTGGTGTTCTGAACGACATTGGTTGAAAAGATCTAGATCGGCGGGCCAATTGTCAGTCCTGGAAGTGACAATGTGGCCGTGTGGGGCGCACCAACATCTCCCCAAGAGGAGAAGGGACTAGGATTTCCCCCAAGGGGAATTCCTTGGTTGGTGGGCTCCATCTTTTCAACCTAAAGATCAACGCGGGAATAAAGGGTGATTGTTCCGTTTAAAATAAATTTTTAACGACGCTTTAGACACAACTTGCTTTTTCACTTTTAAAGAGTCGAGAAAAAGCTAAAGATGACTCTAGTCTCCTTCGATGTTTTAACGAGCCCGAAGTGACAAATGCTCGGATGGACTTTTTCTGTTATAGAGTCTGAAAAAGGCCAAAAGAAACTGCTCTGGAGTTCTAGGCAGAGGGTGTGCCAAACTTTTCACAAAACCACAGAATACTTTTTAGGGTACGGGCGGTCGATCTACCTGAATGTTGTGTTCAGTGCATTGCGATCAGTAGGGCGGCCGACACGGCTTCCTAAGGATAAAGGTTATATTCCTATAGGGGTCTCCCAATATATACGCGACGGTACGTGGGAGCACAATCCGTACTGGCGCTATCGTCCCTCAGGAGGAATCACCCACCTTCAACGAGACCGACAGTCACCAGGCTTTACGACGCCGGAACACGTCTCTAGCCTAGACCTCTATGTTGTGCATTATGTTGCAAACCGTTGTTAAGTTCATTCAGTTTATTTTAAGTTGATCTTTTTAGAAGTTTGCCTTTCTGGATCACCACGAGATGTATGATACAATTCCTAAATGCAGTCTAAAGATGATAAGCAAGATTTATATCTTTTCAACTTTGAAAATCCTAGCTACTAAGGGAAAAGAAAGACACCATCTTTTCTCAAAGAGCAATCAGCACACTCTAATGCACTTTTCCTAAATCAAGCATGCAAACTATCAAAATGCAAATGCACAATGCAGGTGTTTGTTTTACGCTTTCTTAGTATTGATGCCTACAAAGAAAGCTTTTTTTACAACTTTGAATTTGCTTTTAAATGACAAATACAAACAAGTTTACTTTTTCGAAATCAGAAAGGGTAGGAGAGATTACAACACTTTGCGACTTTCGAAATGAACACTTGTTTCGACACTTAAAAGAGAAAAACTCAAACCAATAAGCAAAAGAAAATGTATAATCAACTGTAAACAGCCAATGAACTCTCTCCTAAGATCACAATCAACAGATCTGAATCAAGGGCTACAGGATGATTATTTCACTCATTCAAAGGAAAACTGTAAATTACGCCACAAACACATAAAAAAACTCACAGTCTTTTTGTACAAAAGGAGGTGGAATTTAAGCAGAGAAAAGGAGTTATCAGACTGGTACCTATGCTGGTTACAGGCTGCAAAAAACAGAGATCAAAACAGGGCAACAGAGAGCAGAGAACCCCAGCTGCACAAGACAAAACTGGATCAGCGCAACCTCAACACTGGGGTTTTGACATTCAGCGCAGGTGGCCTTCATGGGACCTGCGTTGAAATGCAGAATCCCTTCACAGGGTTCGCGCTGAACGAGAAACAAGAGTTCCTCACTAGGTTCTGGGTCACAGATTGCTAATTAATCAACGGTTTCAGGCCAAATAAAAGAAACAAGCAAGGTACAATCAAAGGGATGCTTTGAGGGGGTACTAAAATCTATCACAAAGGATCATCAAATCATTTGTGAGTCCATTTTTCAGATCATAGACAAATCCAGTGATTGGATCAAGGCAGCAACTGTCTACTTTGCAACTGAGAATAGCAGAAGCAGTTCGATTGTTGCTGTTGAGTCTATGAAACAAACAATGATAGAAACACAAATAAAATGATTCAAACAAATCTCCCCAGCGGAGTCGCCAATTTGTTGTGGGGAAAAATGCCTATGCAGGATGATCCTGTCCACCTAAGGTGTGATAGTGCCTTAGCAACAAACAGAGACAGCTATTCTAGTATTCTTCCTTTATGAATTAAGAATGTAGAGAGATGGATGGACTAACCGGTGTCTTCCGTTTGTCCCTCGATCCGGTTTCTCTTCTCTTTGGTTGTTCACAGCTACTTGCCTTCTCGCTTGCCCAGCTTCAACAGGTCTCTGCAAGATCACAAGAGAAGAACACTACACAAAGACATAGATTCATAATCATAACTAGTTCAGGATTAGAAGTAAACTAAACATACTAATGCAATCATACATCAAAGATACATCAGTATATAGGAGAAACCAAGATAGCTTTATTGATGAATAACAAGGTTCAGGAAGAGATACAACCCAGAGGGCTCCAATCCAGCATCTACTTCCCAGCAAAATGGAATTCCTATCTTCACCTCCCTTCAAAGCATTAAGCACCCAATGATTCCAGTCTCAAACCAACAGCAATTCTTTGCAATAACAAAATTCCAGCCCCTAGATCTCATGGAGGAGAGATCCATATATAGATGTTTGGAGAGAGGATGAGTCAGCTTGAGATCTGACTAGTGTCCTCTCCCTCTATCAGTTCTTGATTCCACTTGGAGGTTCTTGCTTCCACTTGGAGATTTGGAACCTCTTACTCATCATTGTCGAATTCCCTGAGGCAAGTGTCATTTTGGAAGCTTCCTAGGTTTTGACACCTTGAGAAATGAGCTTGCCACATGTCCACTCTCGCTCAGCGCAGGTAGCTAGTGTTGGCTTTGACATTCAGCGCAGACAGTCAGTGGAGCCATTGACATGATCCTGAATTGACTTGTTTTTGAGCAGTTTCTGGTGGAGAACTTCTGTGAATTGCTGTGGTTTGTTAGCCTTGTTCTTCTAGGGGTAGGAACAACATGTTTAGGGACTTTGGATCCCTTAAATTATGGACATTTCATGCTCAATGCTGTAAGGCACAAAAATGTATATAACACTATACCATTGCTCTGCTTTCTTGTAGCATTGTTACACCTTATTGTATCATGAAAGATTCTCTTTGCAAATTAAAGGTATATTTAACCTTTCTTCCTCTAGTTCTTGGTTTCTTCTGTGAGGTCTAAGGCCATTTTCATTTGGATTTAATGGTGTGTTGTAGCAACTACAACCACCCTCCAAATTTTTTCCTATGCTTCATTTCAGAGCCTTCCTTCTAAACCACAACAACTCATCTTACACTAATCCAGGTACTTATGCTTTGATTGAGTGCATCATTTCCATCTTGGTTTGTGTTTTCTTACTTGGTCTACTGTCTAAACCACAATTTGATCTATTGACTTGGTCTTGATCCAGTTCCTGGCTTTCCATAGAGAACTGCACAATCCTTAAAGGAATCAAGCCTTGCTCTTAGGAATTGTGCAGTCCAAGTTGTTAGTGAGCCTTAAGACCCAGAATTGTCCAACACTAGATTGTAGCTAGCCGTGAGCTGGTACATTTCATAGATATGAGAGGCAACCCAAAGCCACTCAACCAAGAAATTTCATAGAACCAACTATACTTAGAAACTTCTCAGTGCATGAACTCCATAGTTGCCTAGTTCTTCCCAGAACTACAAAATCTTTCGAAGAAATGCATGGTATTTTTCCCAAAAAAGAAAAAAATAAAAGGGAGTCCTTAAAAAATTATTATTAGTTTCCCAAAGGTGGCACATTGCTATCTTTAGAGGTTTCTGCCAAGTGTCACATTTTTCCTTGATCTCAAGCATGCATGTCATAAATTTTGATTTGCACAATCTTATTATTGGAAATACTGAGAGGGGGGGTGAATCAGTATTTATTATATTTTGTTCTAGTGACTGTCAAAAGCATATATAGATATGTATATGTATACACAGAACACAAAAATCGACAACTGGAATAAATGCTTTTATTAAGACTCAATACAGTGCAATGAAATAAATACAATATAAGTATATCTAACTATGAATGGTTGCCAAGCTCCAACTTGGACTTCAGTGATGCTCCAACCTCCAGAGCACCAACTTTGTTTTTCCAAGACACCAATCTTGGATTTTAGGAGCACAAACTCCCAAGGACTTCAATCCTGTTCAGTTCTGAGGCTCCAACCTCTTGGTCTCCAACCCAACCTTGGTATAAACTGGTTCTGCTACTTCTGCCTCTATTGCTTCTGCTGCCTCTACAGTCTCTGCTGCTTTTGTTGCCTCTATAGTCTGTGCTGCTTCTGTTGCCTCTGTACCCTCCCTTGGTTCAGTTGCCTATGCACCCTCCGCTGGTTCTATTGCCTCTTCTCTGGTTTTTTCAGCACAACAATAACAACAACATAATCCTCTGTGTTTTCTGTTTTTATACATTCCATGCCTCTGTCCATTCGTTTCCTCTTACACGCCAGCTCTTTGGATTCTTCCTTAGTGGCTATCGATTCCTCTGACTCACTTGGTCTTCTATGCTCACTTAACACTTCAGCTTTCCAATCCATGGCTTCCTCTGTCTATCCAGGCGTTTCAATATTCACAGGACACGTTCAAGGGAAAGAGAGGCCGCATACACACATTGACATAGGTTAACAAATATCCACATCCAAATCATAATTATTATCGACATGAATCAGTCTCCTAAGCTATCGGGAGCGTTATCGAATGCAATTTTGCCTCAGAGGCGAGCACATGCCAAATATCAAATTACAGAGGAAATATATGAAAAAATAGTCGACAGTGCTAAAGGGCGGACTTCAAGGGTCATAGCACCCGTATCTATAATATATCAAGTCCGTAGCATTCATCACAATCAGTGATCACAAAGGGTCGATGGCTGATGGGCCGATCCTCTCATGGACGCGATATTGCATTGAACCATATTTTATGTGCCCGTCGGGTCTGCTCCCTTATCGCAATCGGCAGTCGCCAATGGCCGATACACCACTACTCCGATGAACCAGATGCAATATGATATTAAGCTGTTTATAATAAGTCTGTTGGGTCCACTGCTCCTATCGCAATCGGTGTTTTCATGTGGCAGGGCCTCATAACATATGCGATGGGCAGATGCGATAAACCATTTAACCATAACACAATCCCACGTCTGGTCCGTGTTATTATCGCAGTCGGCATTTTTAATGTGGCAGGCCCAACCCACTTGTGATACCCGCTCCGAAATGACAAATGCGATATATCATTAGACTGGTTTTAATTCCTCCGTCGGGTCCACCACCGTATATCACAATCGGGGGTTTCAGGAGTGACAACCCTTTGAGACCAGAAACATAACAGATCCGATATTACATTTAGCTAGTTTATAATGGAGCCGCGAGTCCGTGTTATTATATCGCCTCTCTCTCTCTCTCTCTCTCTCTCTATATCTATATATATATATATATATATATATATATATATATATACATATACATATATATATATATATATATATATATATATATATAGATATATATATACTCCTCAGTACTCCCGATAGTTCTTCCTTTGGTATTGTTGCGCCGATAGTGTTAAGATATATATATATGGGTTTTAACCGCCGATAATGTTAAAACGTGCATACGTGGGTTTTTCAGGCCCAATAGTATTATATGTGGATATATGGCTCCCAATAGCTCCCAATAGCTATTATGTGCATGTTTATATGATTTCTGGCTGTCGATAGTGTTAACTGTGGCATATATGGCTCTGTTTGCTGCATTTGCTCCTGCGTCCTCTTGCTCCGATATGCTCTGATAGCTCCTCTTCTTTAGCATATATATGGCTCCTCCTATAGCTCCTCTTTGCTCCACTTGCTCCTCTTGGCTCCGTTTGCTCCACTTGCTCCTCTTGGCTTCGTCTGCTCCTCTGATGGCTCTATCTCCTCCTCTTGAATATTGCCATATTGACATCAATGACAATCTATGTCCAACAATCTCCCCCTTTGTTATTGATGGCAATATTCTTCTCCTCTCTCCACCTTTGACATCAATGGCAAAGGAATTCATACGAACTCCCCCTGTCCTGCTGCGTCTTTATGAATGAACTTGAGTGATGATAAAGAAATAACCCCCGTCTTTTGACGCAGATGTTTAAATGCTTCTCGAGGAAGAGGTTTTGTGAAAATATCATCTATCTGCTCCTTAGTACTGATATATTCCAGAGCGATGTTTTGTTTAGCTACTTGCTCATGGAGGAAATGATACTTGATTGGTATGTGTTTAGTTCTTGAGTGCATCACTGGATTTTTGCTGAGACTGATAGCGCTTGTGTTGTCACAATAAATGGTAATTGGTTGATCTGTACATATGTCGACATCTTTTAGAGCTTCGTTCATCCATAGTATCTGAGAACAATAGTCTGCTACAGCAATATACTCGGATTCAGCTGTGGATAATGATATGGATGATTGTTTTTTGCTGAGCCAAGATACTAAATAGTCTCCTAGAAAGAATGCATTTCCACTAGTACTCTTCCAATCATCTATACTTCCAACCCAATCAGCATCAACGTATGTAGTTACCGTCAGTGTTGAGTCCTTTGGGTACCAAAGACCAAAATCAGAAGTTCCCTTCAAATATATGAGAATTCTTTTTACATCTAATAAATGAGATTGTTTGGGAGCAGATTGAAATCTTCCCACCATTCCTACTACTTGCATTATGTCTGGTCGTGTAGTTGTTAAGTATAGAAGGGCTCCAATTATTGACCTGTAATGAGTTGCATCTACTAGAGGGGAGTCATCATCTTTGCTCAATTAGCAGTTTGTGGTCATAGGTGTACTCATGGGTGCACAGTACTCCATTCCATATTTTTTGAGCATGTCTTTTAGATATTTGGCTTGAGATATACACAATCCTGTGCTGGTTTGAGATTCTTGAAGTCCAAGGTAGTGGGACAGCTCTCCTACCATTGACATCTCAAACTCTTTTGCCATGCTTTGAGAAAATTCATGGCTCATTTCATCATTATTACTAGCAAAAATTAGATCATCGACATAAACAAGAGCAACTAGTAACTTACCTTGATCAGTCTTTATGTATAGATTGCTTACAACCACTCCCTTTTTGAAGCCTTGTTGTTGGAGATAGTTATCCAGTTTTGGATACCAAGCTCTAGGAGCTTGTTCCAACCCATACAAAGCCTTTTTCAACTTACAGACTAGTTCCTTTCTTACTGTTAGATCAAAACCTTCTAGCTGCTCCATGTAGACTTCCTCTTTGAGTTCCCCATTTAGGAATGCTGATTTCACGTCCATTTGATGGATTTTGAATCCTTTTGAGCACGCAAATGCTAAGAACATCCTGATAGCTTCCATATGGGCCACAGGAGCAAATGTGTCTTCAAAGTCAACTGCTTCAATTTGTGTATAGCCTTTGCAGACAAGTCTTGCCTTGTTTTTGATAACCTGTCCTTCATCATTCATTTTATTTTTGAACACCCATTTGGTTCCTATTATGCTTTTGTCCTTTGGACGAGGTACCGCTTCCCATGTCTTGTTCTTCTCAATTTGGGACATTTCTTCCTCCATTTCTTTTACGCAATGAGGATCCTTACTTGCTTCTGCAAACGTTTCTAGCTCTATCATAGATAGGAGGGCGATGACTTTTCTCTTGGGTGTGATTGATATCCTTCTTTGGGTCTACACACCTTCATCTTTATCACCAATGATCTGCTCTTCTGGATGATATATTTCAACATAATTCATCTTTGAAAGGGTATGAGGTGGTTCTCTTTTCTCTTCTTCTTCTTCGTCATTTATCTTTTCTTCTTTGGGTTCTTCTTATTCAAGGAGAACGTCATCTTCATGTTCTTCAACTTCCTTTTCTGGAAGATATTCATCAACCTTTACATCAATACTTTCCACTATTTTCTTCAGTTGATAATTGTAGCACTTGTAAGCCTTGCTCTGTGGAGAGTATTCAAGAAATATCCCTTCATCAGCCCGGGAATCAAACTTTCCAGGTGAGCCATCATTTACTTTTATGAAGCACTTGCTTTCAAATATCTTGAAGTATTTAACCAAAGCAGGTCTTCCTTTCCATAGCTCATAAGGAGTTTTATCACAATTGGGTCTTAATTGAGTCTGATTCAGTGTATAGACAGTTGTCCCTACTGCTTCTCTCCAGACTTTAGGCTGTAGGTCTGTTGCTAATAGCATGGTTCTTGCCATCTCTTGGACTATTCGGTTTCGTCTTTCAACTACCCTATTTTGCTGAGGTGTTCTGGCAGCCGAGAATTCCCTTTTAATTCCATGAATATTACAGAACTCACTAAACTCATTTGATGTGAATTCTCCTCCTCTGTCTGTTCTGAGGCACTTAATTTTTGAATATTTTTCATTTTTTACAAGGGCTTTTAGATTCTTAAAACACTCAAAGGTTTCAGATTTATACTTTATGAAATATATCCACATCATTCTAGTATAATCATCAACAAATAGCACAAAGTATCTTTCTCCTTGGACTGCTTGATTTCTAGTTGGCCCACACACATCAGCATGGATGATCTCCAAGGGCTTTGATGTACAGTGTTCCTTTGTCTTGTGGTTGGTTCTAGTCTTCTTTCCATGTTGACATGGACCACACACTACTTGATTTGGTTTGAACAGCCTTGTGATGTCTTGTACAACTTTGATCTTGTTGATATTGATCAGATTTTCGAAGCTGGTATGTCTAAGTCGCTTGTGCCACCGCCAACTCTCATATGTCTGACTCAAGTAGCATTTATTTTCCTGAATATTTCTCAAAACGTAAATATTGTCTGGTGTTATAACCCCTTTTGCCACAAGTTTCCCTGAGGCAGAGTTCTTATTTCACAGTCTTTGGTGCTGAAAACAACCTTATGTCCTTGATCACAGATTTGGCTGACACTCAGAAGGTTGTGTTTGAGTTCGTCAACCAGTAGAGCATCTTGAGCTTTTCCTTTTCCATTTATCAGAGTAACTACTCCTTTTCCTGCAATTTTTCCAGATCCGCTTCCAAAATACACGTTCCCTTCCTTTTTGCTCAGTGATACAAACTTCCCTCTATCCCCTGTCATGTGTCTGGAGCACCCACTGTTTAAAAACCACTGGTTTCCATTATTTTGAGCACATAGAGCCAGGCCGCATTTGTTCATGTTGGAGTTCTTGCTACTCATCTTTCTTCCTTTGAGTGGGCAGTCTTGTTCATAGTGTCCATTATTGTAGCAAAAAGAGCAAATCAGATCAAATTTGGTCAGGGGATCAAATGAATTGAAGGTTTTGATTTGTCCCTGCATTTTGGGGGCATATGAGTTGATTACTCGGTCCTTCTGCGTTGTCTTTTCACTTCAACAAGCCATACAGTGTCTAGCTTGGTGACCAAAGTTTTTATAGTGAAAGCAGTGTCCAAGAAAGATGGTTTTGAAGCAACCACGGTTTGAGTCGATTTCCTTCCTGGGAATTAGTCCTCCCTCGTTCTTTGAATTTTGGATGGGCCCTTGGTGGAGTACAGGTTTGAATTTGTTGTAGTGTCCATGATTTGACTCCACATTCTTCTTTGGAGTAATTCTTTCTTCATTCTTGGAATCTGGGATGCACTTTTGATATCATACTTTTTCATATTTTGGATTGCAGGAAAGTGCATGGCATAGCTTTTCGCACTATTCTTAGTTCTTGAGGATTCTCCCTTGTAACCTATCCCAGACTTATCATGTTGAGGTTTTTGATTTTTTAGAATAGTCTCAAGTATTTGAGAGCTTTTACAACCCTTTTTAATTTGCTCCAACTCCTTTTTCAGAGATACTACTTCGGCCTCGCGTTCTTCACAAGTCTCTTCTTTTTATTTAATCTTTGCTTCCAAAAGATCTTCTCTCCTTCTTATTTCCTCATTTTCCACTTTGAGAGAAATTATTTTGTTCTGTAGTTTCTCGTGCTCTTCAATGGCGCTTATTAACAGTTCATCTACATTCCCTTCTAGGCCTGAGTCATCATCATCTGTGAGTGCCATGAATAATGCTTCTTGGCTTTCATCATGATCACTTTCCTCATCTGATTTCCTTTTGACGACCATAAACTCATCCTCATCAGACTCTACTTGCTTGGAGAAGAAGTTTTTCTTATTGAACCCTTTCTTTTTATGTGCCATTCTTCTAGAATTTCCTTCATCATCACTGTCATGTTTATGAGGACATTTTGCTGCATAATGACCTATTTTACCACACTTAAAACAGATAAGAGGATACTTGCCTTTAAGCTTAGATCCTCTCTTCAGCTTTCGTACATATTGAGCCAATTCAGATTCCACATATGACTCATCACTACAGTCATTCCTTTCTTTCCCTTCCTTTCACTTTGAGGCCTTGAATACTGCATCTTTGGAGCTAGGACCACCTTTCCTCATTTCATAGGCAGTGAGAATTCCATGGAGTTCATCCATTTTGAGGGTGTCAAGATCCTTTGATTCTTCTATAGCACTTATTTTGGAGTCAAATCTGTCTGGAAGAGACCTTAATACCTTTTGAACAATGGTACTTTCTTCAACTTTTTCTTCCAATCCTTTTAGGGAATTTACCACTTCAGCTACTTGGAGGAGGTATGCTGCAATGTCTTCTTCATCTTCCATCTTCAAACTTTCAAATTGTCTTCTGTGGGTTTGAAGCTTTGCCTTTTTGACTTTTGAGTCTCCATCGTACAAGCCAACTAGCTTCTCCCACATTTCTTTGGCAGAGTTACAGTGCATGATTTTTGTAAACTCGGAATTAGTGACTCCACTAGTGATAGAGTTCATGGCCTTTGCATTTGCAGTGTAGGCTTTCCTCTCGTCTTGGTCTGTTGGAAGAGTGGAAGTCACTTGGTATTCAGTTTGACAAAAATGCCAGACTTCAGGTCCAAGGGACATTAAGTAGTAAGTCATTATTTTCTTCCAAAACCCAAAGTTAGTGCCATCGAACAGAGGAGGTTTTCCTGATGCTTCAGGATTTCTCATCATGGCTGCTGATCCTTCTTCAAGTTATTAGGCTAGTATGAAGAACCCTGCTATGATACCAATTGTTGGAAATACTGAGGGGGGGGGTGAATCAGTATTTATTATTTTTTGTTCTAGTGATTGTCAAAAGCATATATAGATATGTATATGTATACATAGAACACAAAAGTTGACAGCTGGAATAAATGCCTTTATTAAGACTCAATACAGTGCAATGAAATAAATACAATATAAGTATATCTAACTATGAATGGTTGCCAAGCTCCAACTTGGACTTTAGTGAGGCTCCAACCTCTAGAGCACCAACTCTGTTTTGCCAAGACACCAATCTTGGATTTTAGGAGCACCAACTCCCAAGGACTTCAATCCTGTTCAGTTCTGAGGGTCCAACCTCTTGGGCTCCAACCCAACCTTGGTATAAACTGGTTCTGCTGCTTTTGCCTCTGCTGCTTCTGTTGCTTCTATAGTCTCTGCTTCTTTTGTTACCTCTGCAGTCTCTACTGCTTATGTTACCTTTGTACCCTTCTGTGGTACAGTTGCCTATGCACCCTCCACTGGCTCTATTGCCTCTTCTCTGGTTTTTTCACCACAACAACAACAACAACACAGTCCTCTGTGTTTTCTGTTTTTATACATTCCATGCCTCTGTCCATTCGTTTCCTCTTACACACTGGCTCTTTGGCTTCTTCCTCAGTGGCTATCGATTCCTTTGACTTGCTTGGTATTTTATGCTCACTTGACACTTCAACTTTCCAATCCATGGCTTCCTTTGTCTATCTGGGAATTTCAATATTCACAGGACACGTTCAAGGGAAAGAGAGGCCACATACACACATTGGCATAGCTTAACGAACAACCACGTCCCAATCGTAATCATTATCAACATGAGTCAGTCTCCTAAGCTATCGGGAGCATTATCGAATGCATTTTTGCCTCAGAGGCATGCGCAAGCCAAATATCAAATTACACAGGAAATATATGAAAAAACAGTCGACAGTGCTAAAGGGAAGACATCAAGAGTCATAGCACCCATATCTATAATATATCGAGTCTGCAGCATTCATCACAATCGGCAATCACAAAGGGCCGATGGCTGATGGGCCAATCCTCTCATGGACGCGATATTGCATTGAACCATATTTTATGTGCCCGTCGGGTCCACTCCCTTATCGCAATCGGCAGTCGCCAATCGCCGATACACCACTGCTCCGATGAACTGGATGTGATATGATATTAAGCTGTTTATAATAAGTCTGTCGGGTCCACTGCTCCTATCGCAATCGGCGTTTTCATGTGGCAAGGCCTCATAACATATGCGATGGGCGGATGCGATAAACCATTTAACCATAACACAATCCCACGTCGGGTCTGTGTTATTATCGCAGTCGGCGTTTTTAATGTGGTAGGCCCAACCCACTTGCGATACCCGCTCTGAAATGACAGATGCGATATATCATTAGACTGGTTTTAATTCCTCTGTCGGGTCCACCACCGTATATCGCAATCGGGGGATTCGGGAGTGACAGCCCTTTGAGACTAGCGACATAGCGGATGCGATATTAAATTTAGCCAGTTTATAATGGAGCTGCGGGTCCGTGTTATTATATCGCCATATATATATATATATATATATATATATATATATATATATATATATACTCCTCAGTACTCCCAATAGTTTTTCCTTTGGTATGTTGCGCCGATAGTGTCAAGATATATATATATGGGTTTTAACCGTTGATAATGTTAAAACGTGCATACGTGGGTTTTTCGGGCCCAATAGTATTATATGTGGATATGTGGCTCCCAATAGCTCCAGATAGCTGTTATGTGCATGCTTATATGATTTCTGGACCCCGATAGTGTTAACTGTGGCATATATGGCTCTCTTTGCTGCATTTTCTCCTCCGTCCTCTTGCTCCGATATGCTCCGATAGCTCCTCTTCTTTGGCATATATATGGCTCCTCCTATAGCTCCTCTTTGCTCCACTTGCTCCTCTTGGCTCCGTTTGCTCCACTTGCTCCTCTTGGCTCCGTCTGCTCCTCTGATGGCTCTGTCTCCTCCTCTTGAATATTGCCATATTGACATCAATGACAATCTGTGTCCAACACTTATGTGACAAAGAACTCTAGAGATAATTTGTACAATCAATCATCAAGCCCTATCATTCTCGAGGAGATTAAGGAGCCTTGAGAGTATTGTCATCCCATTTTTGACTGAGTTTTTCTTTCATTATCTTTTCATTCTTTTTAATGATCTTTGTTGTTTATCTTGTGAGAGTGTCGTTTCACTTGCTTCTTTCAGTGGCTACTCACATTTTAACTTTCTTTAGCTTGTAGAAGTGTTTTTTCGAGTTATAGATTTCCTTTCCCACGTGTCCCATGAGCCTACCCATTTTTGCATCAACAGTTGCCGTTCTGGCGACTCTCTTCACATGCTTTGTTTTCCTTCAGTTTAATGAATAGATGCACTTGTTTCATGTGCATGCATCGAGAATTATTCATATATGCACCCAACATCACATCATCCATTAGATATATTCAATTTTCACACTCTCCATCAGAAGATCTTGGCCCCCCTTTCCCATATCTCATACTTCACTGTACACAATACACAATCTGGGAGCTTAAGGTGCCTGCTTTGGGTTCTAGAATTGCACAGAGATTGTCCTAGCCTCGCTTCAATTGTTCACTCTACACTTCTAGGAGCCAGTCTCCCTCCTTGGCCACTGAGACTTTGCAATGTGCAATCTCTCCCAGGCCTTGGCCTAGACTCAACTGTACATTGGGTAGTTCCAGACATCAAGATTCCATACTCACTCCTCAGACTACATAGTGTGTAGTTCCCATATTCAGTCAGCCATGCTTATCAATCAAAATTATGAAATCCCTCTCATCAGATGCCTTGATTGCTGCTTGATCATGCTGTGAAGTTAGATCTGTAAGAGTTAATGTTTTCTTGCCATGAGTGTCCCTTTTGTCCTACATGTACCACACTCATGAAGCACGTCTCTCCGCAATACTTCTACCATGGAACCAAAGAGAGTTTCCTCAAGAGATACTACTGAAAGAAGAACTGGGGAAGCACTTGAGCAAACACCAATTTAGTCACCAATATATGAAAACACTCAAATGTTCATAGAAAAGGAATCAACACTAACATGGCAGAAATTTCACCAATAGTGGCACAAGGGTTCAATCGGTACAAGATCAGGGAAAGATGAAGTTGCTAACATAATAAAGGGAGAACAAACTTTCAAAATGAAAGTGGATTCAATCTTCATGTAGGCAGCTTTGGAAGTAGAAGAAAAAGGAATGAGAGGAAATAGACAACATTGAATTGGAAGAGAGAAAATAAAGCTTGCAGGTAGTAGAATTGAGATCGTAGGAAGAAGAAGAAGAACCGAAGGAAGGACAAGTGATCAGGCGGAAATAACATGAAGAAAAAAGGAAAGTCGCAATGACAGATGAAATAATGCTAATACAAGTTGATGAGTTAGAACATCCAGCAGCTGAGGAAGAGAGTGAACGTATGCAGGTTCCCTCGCTAATGCTAAAGAAAAGAACCAAGTATTGCTAAAGATCAATGACTATGTGGAGAAACTAAGATGACAGGCCACGAAGAAAGACTTGGAGTTGAACACACACAACATGCAGAAGTATATCGACGATGCTATCAAGGTCAACACCATGCTTCTCATGTTTCATAATGAGTTGGATATAAGTTTTGAGACCATATACCCGGATGCCATGGTGGTAAGATTCTACTTTCAGGAATACACCTTCAAGCAGTTTGGGAACACCATCATGCAATACCAAGGTTGGCATCAATATGTAACTGAGAAGCACCAAGTGAAGGTCTCCAAGTTGGTCTTTCCCCAAACTTTGGAGTCATAGTGTTTTGTCTTGTTAGCCTATCTCTAGCTTGTTTTGTCTCATTAAGAATATGTGGAAAATGCAATATTATTTGTAAGTATGTTGTAAGTGAAATTTCAAGTGTCATTAGTGGAATGTGAAAGGTCATCATGTTATGTAATGATTTAATTGTAAATAAGTTAAAGATTCATGAGGGTAGTCAAAGAGTCAAAAAGTGGAATGTCAAAGGTTACCCCACCCTTTGTTATAAATAAAGCCTCATAACCTGTACAAGGGGCATTTGGGAGCCAAGATTTTGGCTAGGCTTAGGCTTAGAAAAAGCTTGGGAGTATTATGATGAGCATTGACTTCTCCACAATGTAGAGTGAGTATAATTATTTCAAGGAGCGGGTGTTCTTGACTGTAATGTTCCACTATTGGGGCTAGTGGTCACCAATGGTGTATGTGTGGATGAAACTTTCACTTATAATTATAATATCATAGCCAACCTACTTTCATACATATGTTGTTATTGTAGTTGGACTAATCTTGTTTCTTTATAAATTTATGTTGTTTAACTTACGCATTTTCTTATGAACTACTTTCTACGAAATTATATGAATCTTGTGGAATGCGTGTTGTTGGATTAATCCATCACTTTAACTTGTGGAATATTATACATCTTAGCTTGTGATGTCATTCTACTTGTGTGTTAATTTCAAGCTACATACTATTAGAACCTTCTAAGGCGCACACTTCCTTTCCCCTTTGTGTATTAGAACCCACATGCAAAGCACTTGAATCTCCTCATGGTCACACACTTTCTCTCACCCAAATTTATCATACTTATCTTTGTGCACTACCGAAATCAAGGCATTACACTACCACCCACTGTTGGGAATCCCACTCCAAATCGTTTTAGGTCTAGTTGGGAGTTCTTACCCGAGATATCTCCTAAATGTTGGTGAGTGGAACACCGTCAACATTTCTGGCACTAGAAGGAGGTCCAGATGACAAGATGAGCCATTGAAGTATATTTCAGATTTCTACATATATTTCATGAATTCTGTCTAATTCACAGCCCCAACATCTTTCTCTAACTTTGTTGATTTCGATGTGCTGACAAGAATTATAAATGACCTGTCCAAATATAATTTCAATGTAGACAATGGAACACTCTTGTTCAGGCACACAATTTCCTTTCTTGGCTTCTGTGATAGGCATGATGTCCCCTTGGATTACATTTCTTGTGGGTTATTCACATTCACATTCAAAGGTCATGCTAAGAAATGATGTCATGCACTACTCGCAGCCTCTATACACCCTTTTGATAACATGTTCAAAGAATTTTTTCGTGCTTTCATTCTTTATGGCCATAAAACAATTAATAAAAAAGTTTAAAAATGCAAAAATCACCTAACAAATATCTTGAGCATTTTCACCATTGTTTTCTTCATTATTGTTATGAATTTCTTGAAGATGAAATTGGTTTGAAATTTTTGGAGGAAACATTTCGATATCTTTTTCACATTTTTGAGAATCCACATGAGTTAGAATAATTCAAACCTCTACCAACATATGTCAATGTTAGTTCTCATAATTCTGAGATGGACAAGGTTTCTCTCTTAAGTTACCCTCCATCCCCTTCTCATAAAAAATCTCTAGCTCCACAATTTGAGGTGGAAGATGTTGACAGTCCACCTATTGATTTGTCACCATCTCATCCTACTCCACTTGCTCAATATTTTTGTACAGATTTGGACTACAAGCCTGATGGTTGTCATCTAGTCTTATCTCCTCAACATCAATCCTTTGGTTCCTTTGATCCTCCAAATCTTGGTATGTTGTGTTCATTCGTCTCAGATTTCACTTGTGATGTTCAAGAGGATCAAGTTCCGGATGGATTTGCTATTGAACAACCAACTTACACTATTATTTTTATGATTATGTGTCAGAGTCTGAACAAGAATCTGTGGTGAAGGACAACCTCCTTCTGTCTGCACCTTCTCTAATTTATCCTATACTTTCCACGATTCTGCCATTTCTATGCCATCTTGTGAAAATTAATTTCTGGATTTTTCTACTTCTAATCATTCACATAACATGTGGGATGCCATTACTTCATTTGATTGTAGATAGGATACATATTTCTTTGTTCATCCACCCATTATCTCATCATACCTTTCCAAAAACATAGAGGGTGAAATTTCTCATTTTTCATCATCCCCTCTTTATGTTTCATCAGATCATGAGGATGTCTCTACCCTTCATCTTGAGTTTTTTTATTGTGGTTGTAATGATCTTTTGATTCATTCTTCCAGTCATGATTTTGATTTTTCTACTGTTGATCTTTCTAAGCCACCGGTCCTTTATGATCCATATTTTGATGAACTGGAAACTCCTCAAGCTATCGAGGCACTTCATCTCGAGCTGATGGTTATGTCAAGTTCTCGTAGCCTTGAGGTTAGTTACACTTTTGATCATAAATTTGTTGAATCTATATAGGCTCCTTATCACTTTGTTGGTCACATTGAACATCAATATCGTTCATAGTTTTCACATCTGCCACTAGAATCACATGATCCTAAATCTGATGAATTGGAGGAGTCATACATAGAAAGAACTATTGAGAAATGGAAGTTTTATTATTTATTTATGTTTTCTCATATTTCAAGTTCGAAGGTGTGTGCATATTTTTATTTCATGTGAAATGTAATAGGACAACGTGGTACCTCCATAGAATTCCTTGCACATGCTTTCCATTTTTACTTTTCTGTGGATGCATACAAGCTTCGAACATTGTCATTTACATTATTGTATTGCTTTTGTCTACTCGTTTCCTTGCATATCTTTCTTTTTAATGATGATCTTGCCTGCATGGGGCAATGAATGCACTGATGGTTTCATTGGAAGTATCACTTTAATTTGGCTTATTCTCTACTTAGTGTAGGAGCATGAGTAGTGTTCTCTTTTATTATTTTATTTCCTGATTTACTTACTTTGTTTTTCTTTGTCTTACTCCTTTCCTTCATTTACTTGATTTTTCACCTCTATTTTAGTTTCCGCATGAAATCGTGTTTGGCTTCTTGGACAAGAAGGGTGAAATCCAAGAGGAACTTGTACGACTATAAACACTTGGTTATCTGTCTATTCCATCAATTCATGTCAGTCTTTCATTTATTTTAGTCAATGATACTGTGATGGAAAATTTGTTCCTTTTAGAGAGATTCCTGGTGAAATCACGATAATTGCACTCGTAACTAGTACTGCCTACACTAATTGGTTATCTATATTCGGGTAACCCTTGTCAACTTAGTCAAGTGGAGTAAGGATAGTGGAAACCTTGATAAGTATGTCAAAGCTATATATAAACATCCTTCTCTAAAGAGACAACCACTTATGCTCTCAATAAGTCGAGATCCATCTTCCACCTCATGAAATAAATAAGTGCCTATGAACAATTCTTTGAAAATGGAGAAAAAAATGGAATATGAAATAAAATGAGAAAGAAGATAAATTCTTCCTACGCAGAGTAGTGAAGTAAGTAACTCTGCCAGGATACTATCTAAGCTCGCTACCAGTGGAGTAGTTCTTGTGTTCCTGAAGTGACTACGTCAAGGTACTATCGAGGCCCGCTGGTATCATAGCAACAACAAATATGAAACTAAAACTATGAAATTGTATTTTACTTATGCATCTATATATCCCTCATCCATAATCAAAACAACTTAGGTTTACTTGACTTGGAATGTGTGTTGCGGATAAAGAAAATTATAGGCACTACATATTTAACTCAAGCTAGTGAAGAAGATATGATGATCGAAGAATTGAAAAATACTTCTAGAAGAGTTAGACTCATTTTGCAGGAGACAAGGTCCATATAGAGAGCTTGAGTTATCCTAGTGTGTCGCCAATGTTGTAGCAGCTACAACCACCCTCCAAAATTTTTCCTATGGTTCATTTTGGAAGCTCCCTTCTAAACCACATCAAATTACCTTGCACTTATTGATCCAAAATGGATCTTGAACCTCTAAGTCTTCAAAAATCAGAAACAAAGTATCCAAGAAAAAACACTAAGGAATGGTGAAAACCCAAGTAAGCGGAGAATGAAGTCCCATTACACTAGAGCTATTGGATCGGTCAGACCCACGTCAGGATTAAATGAAGATATCGCATCAGAGGTAGCCAATGGAGCATATTGGTGGAAGCCTTAAGAGAAATGTGATGACGATCAGCGATATAACATGAGCCATCAGATTGGGCACACAGATCCAATGGTGGAGATTACATTATTGCATTGCAATGTTTCCAAAGGGAGGACTTAACTACAGGCCCAAATACTATGCGATATGCGATTTCCACTTTATCGTGTCGCATATATTAAAAGGGGAAATAATATAACCCGAAGCCTTATGCAATGTTGATGTGCAATTATGCTCGGCGGTATTGATCACATCGCAAAGGGGAAGGAACATTGAAGTAGTGGTACCATCGATGCACCGATAGTTGATGAGGCTGATTGGAGCGATCGGCGACCAAAGATCAGGCAAACAATGCGAAGGGAGCGTTAACCATTCCGACATGTGATTTGAGATGAGCATGAACCCAAAAGGATTTATAAAGCAGGTTTCATAAAATTTGAGTTGAGACCTAAAGCTTTGCGGTCGCGTTTTTCAATGTTTTCAATGTATTCCCGTGTATTGTTGTGTTTGAATGAAAAGTTCTAATTCAGGATTTTGTTACAAAGAAATGTCAAACAGTCGGGTTCACTATGCCCGCCAGTCCTTTTGTTCTAATTGTTTCTATTATGAACAATTGTTCCCCCGCTATAAGTAGTATTCATGTAACAAAATGTCTTATAAAAACATGAATAACATATAACAGAGAGCGGAGTTCGACAGTTCAGAAGTAAAGAGAGAAACTGTGCCAAATGGATAGAGAGCGAGAGAGCCAAAATACAAAGGTGGAAAGAAAAGCAGAACAAAGCCAGAGAGGTTTTGGGAACCATCCAGGGGGTCTGGGGGTTGTGACACTTTGTTTGAGTGTAAACTCTATGTAATTACCATTGATTTTTGTGTTGAGACTCAGTGTCTGAGCTCACACTTGTAAACTCTATTTTTGAAGACATAATATAGAGGTCGCACTGAAATCTTAGACCAGGAAACGTACCTAGGAAGTCTAGTGAACTCCTTTATCTTTTGGATGTGTTGGTATGTGTTTTATTATGTCTTATAACTATTCATTGTCTATATTATTCGCAAGCTTATCGATCCATTTCACTAAGTAATATAGTAATTTCTTGCACATAAGTCTGTAATACCTTAGTCTTTATTTAAGATCACATTTCAAATCAAGTGGTATCATAGCACTAACATTTTTGTTAAGGTTAGACGAGTTTCTATAGGAATTTGAATGCTAACTAGATTAAAGCTCAGAAGAGGAGAAGGAGAACTTGTTGAGGCTAATCCAGAGATTGGAAGAGTCTTTTCTCAGAGGAGAATGGTAGAGGAAACTCCATTGGGATTAGAATCTCAGTTTCTAGACAGTTTTATGACCATAAGAGCTATGGTGGAAGAGATGTATTTGGAGTTCAAAAAGGGTCGAGGTGGAGGCACTTCAACATGTACACCAGACAAAGAAACAAAACCTTTTCTATTTGCACCTCCAGAAGAAAAATGAAAAGGAGGAATGCCTCCTCCACCATCTCCTCCATCATCATCATCATCCTCAAAGTCATCCTCTTTGCATAAAACTAGATCTTCCAGGAAGAA
This sequence comes from Pinus tabuliformis, assembly GCA_031772625.1. Classification (NCBI taxonomy): domain Eukaryota; kingdom Viridiplantae; phylum Streptophyta; class Pinopsida; order Pinales; family Pinaceae; genus Pinus; species Pinus tabuliformis. The sequence continues at coordinate 1,386,910,276 of CM062820.1, read as the reverse complement.
GAAGAAGAAAACTTATTTAATCAAATTAGATGTAAAGTTTCATTTGCCAATTTATGATGGAGAACTTGATGAAGAGAAGCTACATAACTGGATAAGGAAAATTGATGTATATTCTAGGGTATAGAATGTTGATTCAAAGAGGAAGAAGTTCCAGCTGGCTAGCCTTTGACTTGGAGGAACTACAAAGGTGTGGTGGGAAGGCAAGACACAAGATGATATTCAAAAACATGGTAAAAGCATTTCTACGTGGAATGAATTTGTTTCTGATATCAAAAAAAAATTCTATCCTTTAGCTTACATGCATCAGGCAATGATGAGTTGGCAAACTCTTCGACAATTGAAGGGACATAGTGTACAGAGTTATACTTAGGAATTTAGGAAAGGAGGTTTAACTCTAGGTATTTAATTGGACTCACCTGAGACTTTATTGAAGTATATAGGCAGTCCTCATAGTTATTTAAAACATACTATACTTATGTTTAATCCCACTAGCTTAGATGATGTATTAGTTCAAGCAACACATCTAGAGGCTAGAGGTAAGAATGTAAACCCAAAAGTTGGGAAATCATCTAAATATTCTGTAATCAAGAACAAGAAAAAGAAGAAACTGAAATAAAAGGAGACGAAAGCAAACACTGTAAAGAAGGAAAAACCTTCATGCACTCACTGTAAGAAATAAGGACACGATGAGGCACATTGCTGGCCTTTGCATCCAAAGCTGAAGCTTAAGAAATTCGGGGGTAAGGAGAGAAAGAAAGTTGATACTATTCAGAACGACTTGGTGTTAGAATTAGGTGATGAAACAACAGTTACAACCACAAGTATTAAAGGTAAAGATTCTGAATCATCCACAAATAATTCTTCACAATCTGTTGATGATGAAAGTAATGAGAGGAAAAGAAATGAGCTATTTCATATTAGAGTAATTTCGAAGCATAAAAAGGTTGATACTTTATTTGATAGTGGATCACAAGTAAATTTTATTTCTGAAATGAATGTAAAGAAGTTGGGATTACAAGAAAAGCCTCATAAGAAGCCATATCCATTAGGTTGGGTGTGTGATAAAACAAAGCTACAAGTAACGAGACAATGTAAACATAGGTTTGCTTTTGGATCAACGTTTGTAGATGAGGTTGAGTTAGATATAGTTCCATTGGATATATGTGGTATTGTTTTAGGAAGTCCATACTTGTATGATAGGATTTTATATAGAGCTGGGAATAAGTATCAACTCACTAAAGATGGAATAGAATACACTGTAAGGGCTCATAAACTTAAAGATAACTACTCGCTCATAAACTCAGGGCAGATGAAAAGAATTGTGAATTCAGGTAAGCAATTTTTACTAATGGTTGTAAAGGCAAAGGATCCTAAAAAATCCAATGCATTTGAAGGTTGTTATCCTAAACAGAAAGCTGATTTAGTTAAAGTTGTTTCGAAGTATGATATTCTATTTCAAGAACATAAAGGTTTTCCACCCAAGTGGAAAATAGTACATGATATTCATTTACAACAATATGCTCCACTACCTAACATTGGAATGTACAGGCTATCCACTTTAAAGAATGCAGAGATAAAGAATTAGGTATAGGAGTTGCTCAATAAGGGGTTTATACAACCAATCACATCACCATGTGGATCACCAATCATGTTGGTGAGAAAGAAAAATGGTTTGTGGAGAATGTGTATTGATTTTAGAGCACCAAATAAAATAATGATCAATAATCATTATCCTCTTCCTCGAATAGATGATTTGTTAGATCAATTGAAAGAAGTAGTTTACTTTTCTAAGTTAGATTTAAGAAGTGGCTATCATCAGATTAGAGTCACAGAAAAGGATGCCTGGAAGACTACTTTTAAGACAAAGCAAGGACTTTATGAATGGTTTGTTATGCCTTTTGGCTTAACAAATGCTCCTGCTACATTTATGCGAGTTATGAATGATGTACTTAGACCATTTATTAATGATTTTGTAATAGTTTATTTAGATGACATTCTTGTTTTTAGTAAGACATGGGATGAACATGTAAAGCATGTGAAGCAAACTTTAGATGTTTTAAAAAGAGAAAATCTCTATGTAAAACTGTCGAAATGTGGATTTGGTAGAACATCTTTAAATTATTTGGGTTATATTATAGGGGGTGGTGAATTGAAGATAGATCCCTCTAATGTTGAAGTCATTGTGAATTGGCCTAAACCCAAATCTGCTTCAGAGGTTAGGAGTATCCTAGGGGTAACACAGTACTGGAGAAATTTTATTGCTAAATTTTCATTAATTGCAGTCCCTTTACATGATTTAACAAGTTTGCAATAGGTGTTTCAGTGGGGAGGCAAACAGCAGAAAGCCTTCGACACCTTGCAAGAGAAAATTAGTACAACACTAGTACTAGCACTGCCATATCTTCAACATCCATTCGATATTGAGATGAATGCTAGTGACTATGCCATGGGAGCAGTGTTGATGCAACACAGAAAGCCCATATGTTATCATTTTGAGACATTTACTTTTGCAGTAGTTAATTATCCTACATATGATAAAGAATTGTATGCATTAGTACAAATTGTGAAAAAGTGGAAACATTACATAATGGGTAAAGAAACAACTATACATACAGATCATCAACCACTTCAATATTTGTACTCACAAACTAAATTGCAGCAATCAAGACATTATAGGTGGATGGGTTTTCTACAACAATTTCATCTTTTCATCAGATATAAGAAAGGAATACATAATAAGGTTGCAAATATGCTATCAATACCAATCATAAATGCATCTACTATACTTAAGCATAACTCAGTAATTCATGAAAGTTACACTGAACAATATGCTTAAGATGTAGATTTCAAATATATATATGCAACTTTAGGTCATGGAAAACAGGTACAAGAATTGGATTATTATGTAAAGGACCAACTCTTGTATCATTTGGGAAAGCTATGTATTCAACAAAATGGAAGAGTTAACATAATTCGAGAAGCACATACTTCTCTCATACCAGGTCATTTTGGTGTAAGTAAAATAGTCTCACAGTTGCAAAGGTTCTGTTATTGGCAAAGAATGCATGAGACAGTTTCTAGATATATCAAAGGGTGTACTATGTCTGCTACAAGCAAGCCTAGTAATAAAAAATTAGGCTTGTACACTCCACTCCCAATTCCTTCTCGTCATTGGGAAAGTGTTTCCATGGATTTTGCTGGGGGATTGCCAAAGTCTAGGAAATGTCATGATTATTTTTATGTAGTTGTGGACAAGTTGAGTAAAATGGGAATTTTGATACCATGTAATAAGCAGGTTACAGCTGAACAAATAGAAAGGTTGTTCTTTCAGAATGTATGGGTTCATTTTGGGATACTCACTTCTATTGTATCTGATTGAGATTCTTGATTTGCTGGGAAGTTTTGGTCAAGTCTATGGGAGTTAATGGACACCATATTAAAGAAAAGCACAACCTTTTCATCCACAAACAGATGGTCAGATAGAAGTGGTCAATAGGACAGTGATCCAGTTGCTCAGAGGTTATTGCAGCAAGCATCCCAAGCTTTGTGATGAGCATTTGTGTTATGTGCCGCATGCTTACAACCATGCCAAACACTCTTCTACTTAGAGATCTCCTTTTGAGACTTGTTTTTGTTTTATACCAAAGTCTCCCTTGGATTTTGTCTTTGGTAAAGACATAGCAGTTTATAGACACAGTGATGTGGAAAAAGAAACCAAGTTCATTGAACAAATCCATGAAATTCTCTAGGTAGTATAGGAACTGCTGGAAAGAAGTCAAGCCAAGTACAAGACAAGGCATGATAAGCATCGAGTTGAGCATAGTTTCCAAGTTGGTGATCAAGTCCAGATGTACATCAGCAAAGATAGAATGCAAGGTGAAGGTAATAAGCTTAAACCATTAAGGTATGGACCTTTCAAGATACTTGATAAAATTGGTGAAAATGCTTTTTGCCTTGATTTACCATCTTATATGCGAATATATTCAGTCATTAATGTCGAAAAATTGAGATTGTATGAACCTTTAATGATTGAAGATCCTGAAGAGCAAGGTCAGATGCCTTCTATTGAGGATCTGTTACCTAAGTATCTCAATGAGTTGCTAGAGGACACAGTTTTGGATAGGAAGGTGAGAACTACGCGTCGAGCGGATGTTGAGTACCTGAAAGTAGTACTCAAGGGTTCAAATACAAGCAAGGCATGATGGATAAAAATTGGACAAGTGAAGGAACAGTATCCTCACTTAATTGATGCTTAAAACCAACTTTTGGTGGTCCAAAAGCTTTTCAGTGTGGATGCGTGATCCAAAATGGATCTTAAACCTCTAAGTCTTCAAAAATCAGAAACAGAGTATCCAAGAAAAAACACTAAGGAATGGTGGAAACCGAGGTAAGTGGAGGATGAAGTCTCATTGCACCAGAGCCCTTGTATCAACTAGATCAATGGTTAGGATTAAATCGGGACATCACATCAGAGGTAGCAAGTGGAGCGTATTAGAGGAAGCCTTAAGAGAAATGTGATGGTGATCAATGATATAACGTGAGCCCTCGGATCGGTCCTATAGATCCAATGGTGTAGATTACATTATCACATCGTAATGTTTCCAAAGGGAGGACTTAACCATAGGCCCAAAGACTATGCGATATATGATTTCCACTTGATCGTGTTAGATATATTAATAAGGGAAGTACTATAACCAAAATCCTTATGCAAGGCCAATGTGTGATTACAATCGGAGATATTGATCGCATTGCAAAGGGGAAGGATCGTTGAAGCAACAATACTATCGATGCGTTGATAGCTGATGAGGCCGATCAGAGCAATCGGGGATCGGAGATCGGGCAAACAAAACAAAGTGAGTGTTAACCATTACAACATGCATCTTGTGATGAGCATGAACTCGAAAGGATTTATAAAGCAGGTTTCATAAAATTTGAGTTCCAGCCTAAAGCTTTGCGGTCGGGTTTTTCAGTGTTTTCAATGTATTCCCGTGTATTTTTGTGTTTGAATGAAAAGTGCTAATTTGGGATTTTGTTACAAAGAAAGGCTGGATGGTTGGGTTCACTGTGCCCGCTGGTCCTTTTGTTCAAACAGTTTCTATTATGAACAATTATTCACCAACTATAAGCGGTATTCATCTAACAAAACGCGTTATAAAAACACGAATAACATAGAACAGAGAGGGGATTTCGGTAGTTCAAAAGTAAATAGAGAAACTGTGCCAAACAGATAGAGAGCCAGAGAGCTAGAATATAGAGGTGGAAATCAGAGTAAAGCAGAGCCAGAGAGGTTTTGGGAACCATCCACGGGGTCTGGGGGTCGTGACACTCTGTGTAATTGCCACTGACTGTTGTGTTGGGACTCAACGTTTGAGCTCACACTTGTAAACTTTGTTTTTGAAGACATAATATAGAGGTCGCATTGAACGCTTGGACTAGGAGACATAGCCAGGAAGTCTAGTGAACTCCTTTATAATTTGGTTGTGTTGATATGTGTTTTATTATGTCTTATAACTATTGATTGTCTATATTATTTGCAATCTTATCGATCCATTGCACTAAGTAGTATAGGCATTTCTTGCACATAAGTCTGTAATAGCTTAGTCTTTAGTTAAGATCGCATCTTAGATTACTTATCCAAGAACTTTTTCTTTGATTGAGACTCATGATTTGAATCTTGGCTTGCGTTTGCTTACTTGGTCTACTGTCTAACCCACAAGTTGATCTCTTGACTTGGTGCTAATCCAATATCGAGCTTTCCTTAGAGAACTACACAATCCCTGAGGGAAATAAGCCTTTCTCTAAGGAATTTTGTAGTACAAGCTGTCAGTGAAGCTTGAGCTTATGAATTTTGTAGCACTAGATGACATCCAACCTTGAGCTAGGAAATTGCGTAAACATGAGAGGTAGCCCATAGCCACTCAGCCCAAAAATTTCACAGAACCCACTGTGCTTAGAAACCGCTCAATGCATGAACTAGAGATTTACCCAGTTCTTCCCAGAACTCTTCAATCTTTCCAGCAAATGCATGGAAGTTTTCCTGAAAAAAGAAAAAATAAATGATCCACCCTAAAAAATAGGGATCTATCATTGGTTTAACGAAGGTGGCACATTTCTCTCTTTATAAGTTTCCGCCAAGTGTCACTTTTGTCCTTCATCTCATGCATGCACGTCACAAATTATAATTTCCTTAATTCTATGTAATGGATGCCTCCAGAGATCACTTCTACATTCAATCATCAATCCCTAGCATTCTCGAGGAGATCAAGGAGCTTCCAGAGCATTGTCATCACTTTTCCAAGTGATTTTTTCTTTCATTGTATTTTGATGCCTTTTCTATCGCTTTTTTTGTTTAGATTTTGAGAGTGTTGTTTCACTTGTTTCTTTAAATTACTGCTGGAATTTAAACTCTTTTGATATTGTATAAGTTTTTTCTCAAGTTATAGATTGCCTTTCCCAAGCGTCACATGAGTTTTCTCATTTTTGCACCAATGGTCATTGTTATGGAAACCCTCTTCAAATGCTTCATTTTCCTTCAATTTAATAAATTGTTGCACCTTTTACACATGCATGCATCAACACTTAGTCAGATTTTCACCCACCATCACATCATCCTTTAGATCTACTTGATTTTCGCACCCCCCATGGGCATATTTGGGCACCCCTTTCCTGGAGCTCACACTTCACTGCATGCACTATGCAATATAGGAGGGCAAGGCCTCTACCTTAGCTTATGGAATTGCACAGATCCTATCCTAACCCGGCTCTAACTGCTCATTACATAGTTCCATGAGCCAGTCTCCTAGATTGGCCACTAAGACTATGTAATATGTAGTCTCTCCCAGTCTACATTACACAGTTCTGGTCATCAAGCTTCCACACTAACCGCTTGGATTGCATAGTGTACAATTCCCACAGTCAACCGGTTACCCCTCTCAGTAAAAATTGTGTAATACCTCTCATAAGATGCCCTGATTGTTTCTTGATCATTCTATGAAGTTAGATTTATAAGATCTAATGTTTTCTTGCCATGAGTGTCCTTTCTCTCCCACAAGTACCACACTCGTGAAGAACTTCTCTCTAGTAGTAATTGTACCATGGCACCAAAGAGATCTGCTTCAAGAGAAACTATTGAAGGAAGCACTGGGGAAGCAGTTGATCAGGTGCCATTTTAGTCGCCAATATATGTAGACACTCAACTGTTCATAAAAAAGGAGTCAACAATAACATGGAAGCAAGGCGAGCAACAGTGGAAGAAGGCAAAAGTATAATACAAGATTTGCGAAAGAGGAAGTTGCTGACAGAGTAAAGGAAGAACAAAGTTGCAGAGTGAAAGTGGATTCAATATTCATGTAAGCAGCTTTGGCATCAAAACAAGAAGGAAGCAGAGGATGCAAACAAGAAAGAAGATGAAGAGAAATGAAAATCTTGTAGGTAGCAAAACTGAGATCGCAGCAAGCAGAACAAGAACTAAAGGAAGGATGGGAGTTGAGGAGGATAAAACAAGAAGAGAAGCAGGAATAGGAAGAATAAAAATGGTAAGGTGAAATAACAAAGAAAATAGTTCCAATACAGGTTGATGAAGACGAAATGGCCAACAACTGAGGAAGAGATTGAATAGATGCAGGTTCCCCACCAATGTTAGCACAAGAACCAAGTTTGGCTAGAGATTGATGAATATGTAGAGCAGCTAATATAAGAGGACACCAGGGAAGACTTGGAGTTCAACACACAAACATGAAGAAGTACATCGTTGGTCCTATCAAGGTCAATGCAATGTTGCTCATGTTTCAAAATGAGTTGGACACAAGTTCCAAGGCCATATACCTAGATTCCATGGAGGTAAGAGTTCTCTTTTAGGAAGAAACCATCAGGGTATTTGGGGACACAATAATGCACTACCAAGCTTGGCATAAATATGTGACTGAGAAGAACCAAGTTGAAGTTGCTAAGTTGGTATTTCCCCAAACTTTAAAGTCATAGTCTTATTTCTTGTTAGGTTGTCTCTAGCCCATTTTGTCTCATTGGGTACATGTGGAAAATGTAATATTATTTATAAATATGTTGTAAGTGAAATTCCAAGTGTCATTAGTGGAATGTGAAAGTTCATCATGTTATGTAATGAGTTACTTGTAAAGAAATTGAAGAGTCATGAGGGTAGTCAAAGATTTACAAAGGGGAATGCCAAGGGTCACCCCACCCTTTGTTATAAATAGAACCTGATAACTCATAGAAGGGGCTTCTGCGAGCCAAGTTTTTGCCTAGGCTTAGGCTTAGAAAAGGCTTGGGAGTATTTTGACGAGCCTTGGCTTCTCCACAATGTAGAGCGAGTATACTTCTTTGGAGGAGCAGGCGTTCTTAACTATAATGTTACACTATTGGGGCTAATGGTCATCAATGGTGTATGTATTGATGGAATATTCACATATAATAATAATATTATATTCAACATGCTTTCCTGCATATGTTGTTATCATAGTTGAACTATTCTAGTTACTTTAGAAATGTATGTTGTTTAACTTATGAATTTTCTTATGAACTACTTTGGCTGAAATTATATGAATGTTGTTGGAAGTGTGTTGTTGGATTAATCCATCACTTTAACTTGTGGATTCTTTCGCATCTTATATTGTGATTTCATTCCCCTTGTGTGTTCCTTTAAAGTTGCGTACTATTACAGGCTTCTAACAAGCACACTTCTTTTCCCCTCTGTGTGTTAGAACCCCCATCCATCACACTTGACTCTCCACAAGCTTGCACACTTTCACTCACCCAAATTGATCATACTTATCTCTGCGTGCTACCATGGTCAAGGAATTGAACTAAAACCTACTTCTAGGATTCCTTCTCCAAATGGTTTGAGGTCTAGTTGGGACTTCTTACCAGAGAGATCCCATGAATGTTGGCACGTCCAACACCATCAACATAATGTTTATCTATTCAGTTTGTTTCTTATTTTTCTCCAATTCTCCCTCCTCGTCGTGAGTTAATCGATCAATGATGACAGGGGTTGTGGAGGATGGTGTTGGGCCACTAGTTTGTCATTATTATTATCACTCTTTAACGCCTATTTCATCAATTTCTACCATTTTTTATCACATCGTTTATCATGTTTTATCATATAATTCCATTTTTTAATTATTTATGCTCTTATGGATAAATATTATTTCTTCTCCATTATTTCTAATAAATTGATGATTATTATGCATGATTTTACCAATGATGGTTTATTAATAAATTTGTTGTGGCATCACTCACCATTTTAGCCCCCAAGATATTTTCCGTATTGTAGATTTGATCTCCAGCTCATCATTAAATGTGCCAACTCATAAATTCGCTAGAATAAGAAGTGACAGTTTTGTATTGGACATTTTGGACAAATGGAGAAGAATCTGGAAAATCCAAAACATGGGTTTTGTTTGAAATGGACCAAATTAATTTTGTTAAGAGTAGCTTTTCCAAATCCAGTCCATATTAAGAGAAACAAAAGGTTCTGTGAAGACATTTTTCTCAGATTTGCTGTTGCGGCCAGTTTCCAAATTATCCTAGTTTCAATACCAAATTTGACCTGTTCCTGTTGAATGCTGAAGGAAAGATATTTCTGATATGATCTTGTTGATCAATTTGTTGTGAACAATCCAATTTTGTAATGGGAATCATACTGTAATCATCTCAGTTGTAACTTCTCTTTTCTCTCTATGTATTTAAATCAGAACAAAGATCAAAGAGGGAGATAGATGATTATAGGGATTATTAGAGATAGGATAGGATAGGATAGGAGGAAGGGGGATGGATCTCTGTTATTTCAAATTGTAAATTTAATTTACAAACTCATGTTGTCAAGAGAACATGGTCATATTGTAATGTTACTCAAGCTCAATGATTAATATATAATTTGAGTTTGTTGTTCATTTGCCTTATCTAAAGTAGCTTAACAGCATTTGCTGGCGGCTAAGCGCCCAACCTCTGGTGGATTAAACTACTTTTGCGATATTATATCTTTCTGATTTTTGCAAGTTTGATTAATTTGTTAATTTTTCCATCTTCTGCACTTTTTAATGTTTTCCTGTATTGAAGCAATATCTGTGCTTTATGTGATTTACAACACTGTCGTTTGATTCATTTTACATTCATTGCAGATTAAGTTACTTAGGTAATTATTCGAATTGATTTAATCAACTCTAAAGAGTTTGGTTATTACTATCGAACTCTCATATTGATATCATTTCGATCTAGATTTCTTCGTAGAGATTGAGTATGATTTAGATTGAATTAGCTAAGAAGAGATGAGTTGTTGCTACTGTGCTCTCGGATGATGTTATTGTTAATTGAATTGCTTGTGTAAGATTTGGTTATGATTTCAACAAAGGTTTGAGTCTTGAATCTTAGATGTCATATTTCCTTTAATGATTGCAATTTGAATTTATTAGATGCATCCATTTACTCTTGTATCAAAGGTCTATACTTCCCTTTAAGAACATTACTGTCTGGATTTATAGCTTGTATATATTGTGTACGCTCTTGAAACAAAAAAAAAATTCTCGGGTTGATGATTAATGTGAGGTAATTAGGAGCTTTAAAGGATACCTTTTAGCACCGAACATTTTGGCGCCATTGCCGGGGAGAGTGTTGACATTTCATAGAGAGAAATGTATATTTGATATTTGTTGCTAGGAAATAATTCGGTGTTAAAAACAGAAGGTAAGAACCTACGTAACGAGAAAGTAAAGTGCTTGCTCCTTTGCCCACTTTTCAGCACAATTGCATAGATGTTGAAGAAGGTGTCTGATGTTTCTTTGCTGTGAAAGAATTGGGTATTAAGGAGGATCATTGAAGAAACAAATGAAAATCATCTTCTATTATGGTAAGAAATGGCTCACATTTCTACTTTTGAATTCCCTATCAAAGATCTAGGAGGAGTGACATAAATGCACATAAGTCCCCCATCTTCTCTACCAAATTTTCATGGTTTGACAAATGAAGATCCAGATACATTCTTATTTGAGTTCAAAATACTTTTTAGAGGATATGATTATTGTACTAATGATCAAAGGTTGAAAGTGTTTTCTCTTACTCTAAAAGGAGCAGCTCTCCGATGGTTCATGAAACTAGGTGGGAACTGCATCCAAACATGGGAGGACATAAGAACATATTCTTGAAGAAGTATCAGGTCTATTGCAAGGACAATAAAGATATTTTCGATATGATACAAGGGGAGGATGAAAGATTGGAGGGTTATGTAGAGTGATTTCGATACAACCTTCAAAAATCAAAGCATAAGTATTTGGAGAAAGAGATCATAAAAACACCCCTACTCAAAGGAATCAAAGATGGATTTTTAGAACTATTAAATATGATAGGAAAAGGTGATGTTTTTTAGTTGTCATATGATGATGTTTGTGAAATGTGCATAAGGTATTTAAGAGGAATCTACAAGGCTGGTAAGAATTCTAGAGAATTTTCTTCTTTCTTTTCCAAATCTACTACAAGAACAAGAGACATAAGAGCTAAAATCAATGATTCATTTGAAAATTTTAAAATTGATTTTATTAGCTCTCTAAATTCACAATTGGATGTTTTGCAGGTTCAGAAAAATCAAGAATTTGTTGAAGTGTTTTATTGACATGAGGATCCCATAGATAGTTGCTCTTCCTTATCTAGAATGGAAGTAGCATATCAAAGAAATGAGAAAGTTGCAACAAGGTCAAAAACATGGGAAGCATGGTCTACATGTATGGTTCAAAAAACTTCCTCTCCATTCTCTGACTTGCATAATCCATTATGGAATACTCATGTTTTAGGGCAGCCATGTCAATCTCAATATAACCACCACCAATCTTGTCTACAAGTTTGGCATCGTTCATCTTCTGATTGCATGACTACTCTCCCTCATCTTGTAGCAAAAACACATCCTCCATATTATTCACCAGCTCTTCCACAACATGTTTCTTGCCTATCAAAATCATCCACTCAACCTAATCAACTACATCATCAAAATGCTCCATTTCGTACACAATTTCCTTCTCAACTCATTCCACACCCTCACCACAATAAACCAGTACAACATGCTTACAGTGTTGAACTACAAAATTTACCCACCCTACTCACCCATTCTATCTCAAATGCACCATTGGAGAAAATTTATAATGAGATTCATAATGTTTCAAATTCAAAAAATTGTAGAAGTTATGGAAGAAAATGACGTTTCTTTTAGTATGCATCAACAACCCATTTTAAAAGCTCAAGAAATTCATGATATGATGGCTATGGGAAATCAAGAAAATAAAGGATATATTGAATATTGGTTCACAACATCATTTGTTTGCAGTATCACTCCATCAATAATTTTTGACACCATCTTTTCAAGGAAAGTTGGCTTCTCATACCCTAATATTTATTAATATGGATTTTTCAAATTTGGGTATGTACATACTTGAAACTTTATTTCAAAAATGGTTCCATTGGAGGTACTCTTATATGTAATCATATTCATTTTTAAAATCATATTAGGTTAGTGTAAAAAATAAAATAAATAAGGACATAAATAAATACATTTCGTTTTTATGTAAAAATAGTCGTTTTTGTTGCAACACGCTGTGGAAATCAACATTGGTGATGAATTTTTTAATTCATTTGTGTATGTAGATGAATTATAATGAAAATACCAGCTCTAGAAATACTCATATTCATTTTTATCACTGATTTGGAAAAAATTCTTGAATATCATATTTTTTTGTCTTGTGGGCTTGATGAAATTTTTGAAAACACAGTCGGGGCAGTCATGTTTTGAAGGACCAAAAGGGAATATTTTTAAAACCTATTTCTATCCTAATTAACACTTTATTTCTACTTTCCAACCCAATTTTAATCACTCAACTTGGATTTGAAATGAAAACGTTATAACCAAAACATTGACAGGGTGTCTAGTAGGCAGCTTAAGAACAGAGTTGGGACAATCAGTTTTTGGAGGCATAAATGACCATATTTTTAAAACCTGTTTCTATCCTAAGTATACCTTAATGCATACTTCTAACCCAATTTTAATCACTCAATTTTGATTTGAAATGGAAAATTTATAGCCAAAACATTGACTGTGTGTCTAGTAGGCAGCTCAGGAACAGAGTTGGGACAGTTAGTTTTTGGAGGCCTAAATGACTATATTTTGAAAACCCGTTTCTATAGTATATTTCCCTATGACTCTACTTTACAAGGCAATTTTAATCACTCATTTTTTATATTGTATGAGAAGGTTATGACCAAAATACTGACTGTCTATCGTAAATCAGCACTCTTAAAACTTTGTTTTTTTTTGCTGTTCAATAGAGTATCTGATCCATCAATTCTTTTTGTTTTCAAAAACTGTTTCTATTGGAGATAAATAAATTAATCTGTTTTCATTTCCAATTTGAATAATTTGAATCCGTCATCCAAAAAAAAAAAAATATGCTTTAAATATACACTGTTGTTCCAAGTGGGGAAATCAAAAATGACTTTGTTGCGCAAGTTGTTCTAAGTAGAATTGACATATCATATCATAGAATTTTCAAAACATGTTTCTATTAGTGATATAACTTTGAATTAGCTCTCATTTTTATTTTGAATCATTTGAATTGGCCCCAAAAAAAAGGAGTTGTGATTAAAACATTGTTGGTTAGTATGATCGACCACTGCTCTCCTGCAGGTGACAAATAAATTTTACTTTGTTATTTTTTTCTGTGGATTTGTTTTACAGAGTAACTACTTGTTAATTTTTTGCATAATTTTTCGATTAGGGGAGCCTGATCACCTCTCTTTCTCCATGATTTAATGTTTTATTGCAAGTAGACACTCATTGTTTACAAGTCTTAGGAAAATAAAGAAGGCCAATTTATGGACAAGCGATTCTTGAAGTAAATTTTAATGAAACAAGGGCATTTCAACCAATTCATTACCTAACGAATTCATACCAAATAAATGAAGAATTTATTTCCATTTGAAGATTCATGTCACTGCTGCCAAAATATTTTTCCAAGAGATCATTTTTTTCTATTGACATATTGATATTCCCTTAGGAAATAACATCATAGTTATTGTAACTTAATTTAATTATTTATATATTGTTTCTAAATAAAGTGTTGTTTCTTTTTTGATTTCTCTTATGTTTTTGTGTTTCAGGTGTTTCTTCCTTCAAATTGAAGTTTCCGCTCCAGTTCCGATTGAACAATGAGGACCCCACCATGCAAGTTTCAGTTGCAGAAGAAAACTCTTCGGCAGCCCCAATTCTGTAAAAAGTTATTTTGAGACGTGTGATTGTTTTTCTATTTTTCTCGATTCCTTTTATTTTTTTCTATGATTTCCCTTCTGTTGTTTAGAGCAGTAGGGATAATTGCTTGTCTGTGTTGTTTTTCTCTCCCTATTTTCTTTTTGTTGTTCCCTATAGGGAATATAGGGAACAACACCTTTTCGTGTGCAGTTTTTGTTGTTTCCTATAGGTAACAACACTTTTTCACATGCATTTTTTTTTCTATTCCCTATACGAAAGAGCTACTATTCCCTATAGGGAACAACACTTTTTCGTGTGCATCTTTTGCTATTCCATACAAGGAACAGTTGTTGTTCCCTATAGGGAACAACACTTTTGCGCATGAATTTTTTTCTTTTGTTGCCTACAAGGAACAGTCCTTGTTCCCTATAGGAAACAACATTTTTTCGTGTGCATTTTTTGTTGTTCCCTATAGGGAATTGTTATTGTTCCCTCTAGGTAACATCACTTTTTTTATGTGCATTTTTTGTTGTTCCCTATAGGGAACAACACTTTTTCATGTGCATTTTTTATTGTTCCCTACAGGGAATAGCTGTTGTTCCCTATAGGGAACAACACTTTTTTGTGTGCATTTTTTTGCTGTTCCCTATACGGAACAACATTTTTTCACGTGCATTTTTAGGGAACAACACTTTTTCATGTGCATTTTTTTGTTGTTCCCTATAGGAAAAAACACTTTTTGGCGTGAATTTTCTTTGTTGTTCCCTATAGGGAACAACACTTTTGCATGTATTTTCCTTTGATGTTCCCTACAAGGAACAACACTTTTTCAAGTGCTTTTGTTTTTCCCTAAAGGAAACAACATTTTTTCGAGTGTTTTTGCTCTTCCTTCAAGGGAACAAAACTTTAGGAGTATTTCTGAGAACCCTTCCTTCCTCTTTTGGGATCATTCCTAGCTCATCTCAACCACATTTTACTGATTCCCTTTCATGGCATGAAATACACTACTTTTATGAGGACAAAAATTATGGATTCTATTGAAGCAAGTTAATATCATTCACGTTATGATCTTTAACAGGACAAGTCCTTAGTGATAAATTCTTTTCAAAAGGGACACAATTATTTATATACTACTTTATTGCATTCTTTTATGTTGTACATGATATTGATTGATCGTCTTAATACCATATTGGTTCCACCTTTCCTGGTTATAATGTTCTCTATCTATAATAAATAAGATTATGGGTATATTTTTTTCTATTGACATGTTCAACTTCTTACGCCATCCCTATTCTTAAGGAGTACAGAGCCTCCCTCTATTTATCATAAGAATGTGTAATAACAGCAAAATTTTGCCTACAAATAGAGGATAGGGGGTCTCATTAAGAGCTAGCCTACCATGTTCATAAGGATGTAGCGAAGGGACATTCCCACTATGGCCACCACACTAGGGTTATGATCCATTAGATAGCCAAAATATCCTTTGAACAGGAAGTCTCATCATGAGCTGGCCTGATCACTTTTGTTACATCCCAGTGGATGGTAGTGTCATTATCTGGTTACCACGCTAGCACATTGATCTCTTCGGAAGAACAACACTAGAACCCTCCATTTTATAAATTGAGGATCCTTGCTCACACGGGTTAAAAAGCAACCCTGCCGAGGCTATGGATGCCTATTGGCAGTAGAGGCTCTACTTATGGTATTGAAGTTATATCTTATCATCAATTATCACTACAATACCCTTTCCTTATTCTCTTTTTTTATCGGAGAAGTTATTTCCTTAAATTTTCCTTGTTTTGAACCTTTACGCATGACAAATTGTTTTCTGATCAATCACATCATTTTCAGCTAGAATACCGTCAGCAAAGCATCTTTTTGGCATATTGCTGTCCTTTTTCTTTTTTCGGATAATTTATTCTCAATCCAAAGAATCCTATCTCTTATTCATAACTATGTTTACACATTCTGCTTTCATTAAAACCATACCTCTCACCATCCTATCATTGATATGTGTACTTTTCTTCATTTACTGTCGTATTGTTCATTCCCTTGCCTTGCCGTCAGCACAACACTTTTCCTATGCTTTATGGTCATGAACGCCCTTCTTCAATTGGAGGGGTAAGGTATGCATTATGGGATAGCATGTGATATTATTATTGCACTCTTCCATAACTTGTTGATTTGACAAAACATTAGTATTGCATCTATACAAAAGTTTTTTTGATTGAAATTTTTACATGTAGCCTATCTATTACTATTCAAAACTAAAACTGTGGATTCAAGAAATTTGCATGCAGCGTAGTGATTTGTTTATAGGAGAACAACAAGTATGGGGGGAAAATCTATTCACATCAAGTCCACACTATTGCAACTAGCAGAAGAGGCTCACGAACGCGAACAATTATTTAGACATGATGTGCTTCCATAGATTCCACCTTTTGCATCACTTTCACCATCAACTCAGCCTACATCAGCTTCAATAAATGCTAGTTCATACATGTCATTCCACATTTTTTCGGAGGTAAAACTTGAGGTAAAATAGCATAATTTTTTTATTTATTACAAATTTAGGAGAATTTCATGAAAATCCATTGAGCATTATTTACCATCATTCATCCCACATCTTTACCACTTCCCATTTTTCAAAGATAGATTCTTTTAGTTTAGGAGGATGGTCATTTCATTTATTTATTTATTATGACCATGCCATTAACATTCTTTATCATCCATTGATATTCTTATTTATTCTCAACACCTCCCTTATTCCATGTTGTTTTATACCAAGCATATATTTCAACAGCTTGTAGCAACCACCTCCATTTGTTTTCTAGAATTGTATGAGGGCATGCTAATTCTCCAGTTTCGGGGAGGAATTGCTACACATGATGGATGTTTTCTACTTTATTTCTCATTTAAGGCATACACTTCCATTTTTATATAGTGCAAAAATTGATTTGTGTATATCTTTAAAACTCTGAACTGAATTCTTGTGATTTCTGAAAAATAAACAGGTATCCTTAAAATACACAAACCCAGAAAATTTCAAGTTAAATTAGTTTGTTAAAATTCAGAAATCGTGCACTGTCACCTATAGCCATTTTGCTTATATCTCATGATCACTACATCAAAACGATCTGATTTTTGGACTAGAGAAGTATTACTATAATAGAAATCTACTTGCAAAATTTCAACAAAATCTAGTTTGTAGTTTTTGAAGAAATGGTTAATGAAGTTTGTTGTTACTTATATCATATTTTGCTGCAACTTCGTATACATATAGTTGAATGTCAATGTAAAAATTGTTATGCCTTCATTAACATTGCTAAAATTGAATATTCATTTGTTCCATCCATTTCATGAGTTGGGATGAACAATTTTTATATTATTGCTTGGTTAATACAAACGATTTGGGTTGCATGAGGACATGCAATATATTCAGTTTGGGGGTATGTTGGGCCGCTAGTTTGTCATTAGTATTATCACTCTTTAACACCTATTTCATCCATTTATATCATTCTTTATCACGTTGTTTATCATGTGTTATCATATAATTCCATTTTTTAATTATTTATGCTCTTATGGATAAATATTATTTCTTCTCCTTTTTTTTTAATAAATTGATTATTATTATGCATGATTTTATCAATGATGGTTTACTAATAAATTTTTTGTAACATCACTCATCATTTTAGCCTCCAAGATATTTTCCATATTGCAGATTTAATCTCCAGCTCATCATTAAATGTGCCAACTCAGAAATTCGTTGGAATAAGAAGTGATAGTTTTGTATTAGACATTTTGGGCAAATGGAGAAGAATTTGGAAAATGCGAATCATCGGTTTTGTTTAGAATGGACCAAGTTAGTTTTGGGTTGAATAGTTTTCTCAAATCTAGTCTATATTAGGAGAAATGAAAGGTTCTCCGAAGACATTTTTCTCAGATTCACTGTTCCGACTAGTTTCCAAATTATCCCAATTGCAATACCAAATTTGACCTATTCCTGTTGAATGCTGATGGAAAGATATTTCAGATATGATCTTGTTGATCAATTTTTTGTGAACAATCTAATTTTCTAATGGGAATCATATTGTAATCATCTCGGTTGTAACTTCTCTTTTCTCTTTGTGTATTTAAATCAGAACAGAGATCAAAGAGGGAGATAGACTATTATAGGGATTATTAGAGATAGGATAGGATAGGAGGAAAGGGGATGGATCTCTATTATTTCAAATGTAAATTTAATTTATAGACTCGTGTTGTCAAGAGAATGCAATCATATTGTAATGTTACTCAAGTTTAATGATTAATATATAATTTGAGGTTGTTGTTCATTTGCCTTATTTGAAGTAGCTCAACAACATTCACTGGCCGCTAAGGGCCTGACCTCTGGTGGATTAAACTGATTCTTTGTATTATATCTTTATGCTTTTTCCAAGTCTGATTAATTTGTTAATTTTCCCATCTTCTTCTGTTTTTACTGTTTTCCTATATTGATGGAATATCTTTTCTTTATATGATTTATAGCATTGTCATTTGATTCAATTTACATTCATTATAGATTAAGTTACTTAGATAATTATTCAGATTGATTTGATCAACTGTAAAGAGTTTAGTTATTGCTATCAAACTCTCAGATTGATATCATTTCCATCTGGATTTCTTTGTAGAGATTGATTATGATTTAGATTGAAACAGCTAAGAAGAGATGAGTTATTGCTACTGTGCTCTTAGTTGATGCTATTGTTAATTGAATTGTTTGTGTGATATTTGGTTATGATTTTAGTAGAGCTTTGAGTCTTGAATCTTAGATGTCATATTTCCTTTAATGATTGCAATTTGAATTTATTAGATGCATCTGTTTACTCTTGTATGATGTTTCATAGTTCAACTTAAAAGGCATTTCTCTCTGGATTTATAGCTTGCACATATTGTGTACACTCTTGAAATAAAAAGACTTACCCAGGTTGATAATTAAGGTGACGCAATTAGGAGTTTTAAAAGACACCTTTTAGCACCCAACATTTTGTTTCTTTAGTTTGTTTCTTATTTTTCTCCAATTCTCCCTCTTCGTCGTGAGTTGATCCATCAATCATGATGGGGGTTATGGAGTATGGTTGAGACTTCCCTTACTTGATTCTAGTGCTCCTCCTATTTTTTAAATAAAAAGGGCCTTTCCTTGGCCTCCTCCCCTTGGGATTTACTGGTCTACTTCAGGATGATAGAGTGTAAGTCACTTCTTCCTCACTATTTCCTTTTGGAACACTTTCTTGTAGTTTTTCTCTCCTCCTTTTATCACATTCAAAAGATGCCCCAATGACCTTTGTGATTACCTATTCTCCTACTTGTGCCATAGAATTCTTGGTTGAGTCCTTCTTAGGAAATTTTGTTTTAGTGGGTGTATTTGTTTCTGATCATTATACCTCTATCTTCTTCTTTGTCTTTTCTCCTATAACATCTCCTTCTACTCTGGCCTCTTCCTCTTCTTCACCAAACTATTATTCCCCCTCTTTTGATTTTTACCTATCTTCTCCTTCCACAATGCCAATCCTTATTGTTTCTCTAATTTCTAATAAGGCTTAGGCTTGTGTTTCATGGAAATCCTCGCTTTCCATATTGATAAAGTATATCCATGGGATCCCTTGACTCTTTTTGAATTTAAGTATGGGGGATTTACACAGTGCATTATATTAGATATCATTTTTGGGATTCAACTGCGTTAAGTAAGTCATTCAAACGTATGACCATTTCCATGAGAGGTAGTCGTAACTGACTAATTTCTCATGATTTTTGAATAGTTCACTTAGCACTCATTGCATCGGGTGATGCTCACAGGGGTGAAGAAGTGGGATTGAAACTAGTGAAATGTGGAGAATGAATCACATAGCATCAATCATCACTTCCGGGGCTTGCACCCAGTAACCAGGACTTCCCAGGAGGTCACCCATCCCAGAACTCCTCTGGCTCAAGCGCGCTTAACTGTGGAGTTTTTCCCCACAATCAAGCCCACTTAGCTTGCTACCCCATTTGCAAAACCTTAGCAAGTATTGTGCCTCATGAACCATTCAAGTAGAGATCCCTTGACTCTTTTTGAATTTAAGTATGGGGGATTTACGCAGTGCATTATATTAGATATCATTTTTGGGATTCAACTGCGTTAAGTAAGTCATTCAAACGTATGACCATTTCCATGAGAGGTAGTCGTAACTGACTAATTTCTCATGATTTTTGAATAGTTCACTTAGCACTCATTGCATCAGGTGATGCTCACAGGGGTGAAGAAGTGGGATTGAAACTAGTGAAATGTGGAGAACGAATCACATAGCATCAATCATCACTTCCGGGTGTTGCACCCGGAAGTGATGATTGATGCTATGTGATTCGTTCTCCACATTTCACTAGTTTCAATCCCACTTCTTCACCCCTGTGAGCATCACCCGATGTAATGAGTGCTAAGTGAACTATTCAAAAATCATGAGAAATTAGTCAGTTACGACTACCTCTCATGGAAATGGTCATACGTTTGAATGACTTACTTAACGCAGTTGAATCCCAAAAATGATATCTAATATATCCATGGGATAGGGTTTTGAACATGCTCTAGAGCATCTGTGATAGTTAGACTTATAAGCCCATGGTGAGCTATTGTAACAACCCCGGTGAAAATTCCATGTAATAAAAGTAAAAAACAATAACCACGGATGAATAGGACACTTATTCCAAGATGAATCTTGGGTAAGACATCCTAGGGGATGTTCATTGCATTGTTTGTGGATAACAAAATTGGAAAAGGAAATGGATAACACATTAAAATGCATTTTAGCACATTTATTTATGAAGAAAATGGAAATTAGTACAAAAAGGAGGTGTAAGGTCACAGGTTTCATGTGAGGAGAAAAATGAAGAAACAGAGGCCTCATTCATAAAAGGGCTTTTGAGGATGAGTTGGTAACTTTTTGTGAGCTTATCTTTGAGTTCTTTCATTAGTCTCTCTCTCTTTCATACTCTTGGACACTTAGAGTTTTCTTGGAGCACTTTGGCATCATAGAAAGAAAGGAAAAGAAGGCAAGAGGATGCAAAGATCAAGCAGGGAAAGATATGATTAAGAAGCTACAAAAAGATTCATTGTAGGTATCAACTTCCATGTACATTTTCCTTGGAATATTTGGCATGCATGGGATTTCATATGTTTCTTTTATATCATGGCATGGGTTTTTTTAGGTGTGACCATATTTTCATCCTAGCCTTTCCATTTCCTAATAGCCTTGGTGAGATGGGTTCTCTCATGTGGTTTATGTGGGATGGTCAGATTAGAGTATAGTTTGAGTGGCATGAGTCTTTGAATTAAAAAACACATGGTGGTAGTGGTCCCTAAACCAGATTCAAGATGAACAAAGACACTTTCCTAGTAATCCCTGAACCAAATGTTGGGTTGCAGTAAAGCCATATTTCGTGCCTCGGTGGGCCTAGGAATCCTTGACGGTGAATGACGGGATATATGGTCAAGCTAAGAGGTGTATTTTCTCATTGTTGGGCCTAGTGATTCTAGGATGGAATGCATGGTAAATCGTTGAGATTTTTTCTCATTGTAGGGCCTAGTGATCCTTGGATCAGACTTAGGAAGCATGGTAAAGCTTGAGAGACTAGGAGGAACTCAAATTCCTCAAAGTGTAGGCAGAGTACTATAGTGGCATCCACATTGATTGGTGTTTTTGTTGTGTTATATGAATCCCACATTCATTCTTGGAATATGCCATGGAGGTTATTGGCTGAAGAGAGACTTTGCTTAGCCAATCTATGGTTGTGTGGAACATGGCAATCCCATCACCAGTTAGTTCACTGCATTGATTTTCATGTGTAAATGTATTGGTGTATATATATATATTGATTGTTGTTATTCTTATTGTAATTTTGTTCCTACTATGTTGGTTATATGTTTATTTTATGGAAACAACTTTGTTCGGCTCTCAACATGTTTTTACTTGTATCTGAATGGATATTGTATCTATGGCCTAATAAGTTATAAGCCATCAAATGACATGAGGAAACAATGGTTCATGGTGATTCTATGATAAGTAAGAAATTCCTACACTTAACTCTATTATTTACACCTGTAGGTTACATGTCGATGATATGTTTGATAAAATTTTTGTCATGGCTAGTAGGGGTCTCATTAAGGCGTTGATCAACTATTTCCTTTTGCATCATAGTTTCCATGTACTTTACTTAATTTTGAGTTTTCATTCCATTATGGGCAGTGGCCTTAGATCCGAGCCTAAAAACATCGCTCAAATCCCAGAGTCACTAGCACGAAACTGGTAAGTTTCATCCATAGTCACTAGTATGCACGCCTATTAGAGTGAATTTAGGTATCTAGTCACTCCCTTTCCCATAGAAATAGAGCAACTCAACCTTAAATTATCCAAAACAACAGGTGGACCTAGGTACAGGTTGTCTAAGTGCTTGACTTGTCTCCTAAGCATTCTATTGATGATGTTGAATGGTTTTTTACGATGTTCCATCGGTTCCACATCCTTCAGGTTACCAAGGAGGTCGAATCTAAACATAGTAGCCTCTCATCTCATGTTTACCCCAGTTGGCATCATTACTTAGGTCGATGTGGGAGGAGGGTGTTACACAATGGTATCAAAGCATGGTTGAACTCTCAAATTGTATGGGTTGAATGTGTGTTGGTCATGCATTCAAGTCAGTTGCATGTGTGTCTCTTACACTTATATACATATTGCATTTTATTAATGATGGTTTAGGATTGTAGTATAGTTATCATAGAGAATTTGATGGTGATTTCATGAAGATTAATTGAAATGGGTAATGTGACTGACTGTATATTGTTATTTGTAGCTTACATGTTGATTTTATGTCACCTTCTGACATCCTTGTATGTTAGGTTACATTTTGAATATTTTAATTACATGCATCAGTCTTGTAGGTTGATTACAAGAATTGGTTGATTATGTTCGATGTCATGTGGTTATGCATATTTTTAGTTGGTTAGGAATTTCTTATGCATATTGGTAGTTGCATGTAGAAATGTGTATAAGGGAGTAATTGTTGTTGTCATTCATGAGGTCATAGCATGCACTATTGATATCGCCTGACATCGATGACTGGATCCTACATAGAGTGATGTTTATGTGTTGATGCATTCATTTGTGTATGTCTATATGTTGTTATGATTATGTTATATATGTATCACATTTATTTGGTGATCCTGAAGATAAGGTATCCTCCTCGAGCTATATTAAGGTACCTCAATTTATTGTGATTTGGTTTATCTGACATATTATGCATTGCAGGAAGAAATAGATGAAATGGCTAGCAAGGTGGTAGACTAAGTAGAATCTCCCTATGCATCAAATGAGCAGTGTGGTGTGGGGTGTATTTTTGATTTGGCTGATGCACTAAGGAGCTTGAAGGAAGAGATAAGGAGATGTAATGTAGATAATGACCACATCATACAAGAACGAGAGAAGCAAGCAGACGTTAATGCAATAATTCTTCAGATTTTGTCAGAATTACAGTGGCCAGGGCTGCTTTGGATTGGCCATGGACACGAGGATGGAACTAATGGGGAATATGGAAGTAGGTCTCTTGTTAGACATAGGTCGGATATATCTGAGAGAGTAAGAGACCAAAGGTTGTTGGACACTCCGGATAAGAGGGGCGATAAGCATAGGTACTACTCTAATTCTGGTTCTGATAGACTTCATGACAATCATTGTTATCATCCTTACACGAGGAATGATACGGGATACTTACCAGATGAATTCAAGAAAGAAAAACCACCTAATTTTGATGGAGATGTGAAGAAGCTGGAAGATGCAGAGGCTTGGATACTTGGGATGAACAAATTCTTTTAGTTGCATGAGTACACATAAAACATGAAGGCCTAAATAACTATCTTTAGCTTGAAAGGTAAATCAGACATCTGGTGGGAAGATGTTAAGTGGGTTAGAGATATCAGGACAAATGAATTGATTTGGTGGGAGTTCAAGAGGCCTTTCGGGAAGAAGTACTTGTCAAAGAGGTAGTACGACAACAATGCTAAAGAGTTATATGAGTTAAAGATCGGGCCAATGACAGAAAAAGAGTATACAATAAATTTTCTTTAGCTATTGAGGTATGTAGCGTATCTTATAGATGAGAAGGTTAAAGTTCATAGATTTGTCAGTAGTTTTTCAGTATAATTTAGAATTGGATTGAGTATGATGGGCCTCGGTCACTTGAGGAAGTCAGGAAACTAAAACATTTCTCTGAGAAATCAAAGCATAAGAATGAATCACAACATGGTTGGAAAGGAAAATACAAGGGTAGAGGTAAATGACAGCCTAAGAGGACAAGGCCTCAAAATGCAGATGGGAAAGAAAATGTGGCACCACAAAAGAGATTTAATGTAGCTAGATAGTGACATGGGCCACAACAACAGCAACACCATAGAGGTGAGGGCACTGGTCACTTGGAGTGTTGGACACGTGGTGAGGAGCACCTTAGGAGAGATTGTCTATAGCATTAGGGTAGAAGGCCTAAGATATAAATTGCACAAGAAGCGCATATTGTTGGTGACGTTGGTAAGAGTATTCCATGTATCTATGTAGCAGTGGAAAATGGGCAAGCAAAATGCCAGACATCAATAATTGAGATGGACAATAAGCTTTGTGTTCAACTTATTTCTATTTTTAATGACCTTAGATCTAATTATAGATATGTTAGTCTTAACTTGGGGGATAAGTGTTGGTTGAATAAGGAGTTGCATGCAAATTCTTGGTTAGTGTAGTTTGTTATAGTTACGAAGAGGCGAGTTCATCATTGGATGAAAGCTTGCACATTTGATTTGAATGGTATTCCTATAAAAATACATTTGAATGTATTACTATTTGGTTTGTATGGTATTTTATTAGGCATGGATTGGTTGTATCTTCATACAACCAATGTTGACTATTATGACACAGCTATTGAATGTGTTGATGACAATGGGGCACCAAGAGTATTGCAAGGTAAGAGGAAGGACACATCAGTTAGGATGGTGACAACTATGCAAGAAAAATGAAGCCATAGGAAAGGGTGCAAGCTATTTACAGTACACATTTATAGTGATAAGGATAATGAGGTTGAGGATGCATAACTTGAACAGATACCCAGTGTTGCAAAAGTTCAGCTATGTATTTCCTGAGTAAATTACAAAGTTTCCACCTCATATGGAGGTAGATGTTTTTATTGAGTTAGTGCTATGGGCAACTACAACATTGAAATAACCTTACAGGATGAGCACACCTGAGTTAGTTGAGTTGAAATTGTAGCTAAAGGAAATGTTTGACAAGGGATACATTAGGCCAAGCGTATCACCTTGGGGCGCACTGGTCTTTTTTGTGAGGAAGAAAGGTGGTACCCTTAGTTTATGCATTGATTACAGGCAGTTGACCAAAGTGACTATCAAGAATAGATATCCTTTGCCAATGATTGATGACTTATTCGATCAGTTGAAGGGAGTAGCAATGTTCTCAAAGATTAAATTGAGATCAGGATACCATCAAGTACGCATCAAAGAGGAGGAAAATTACAAGACTGCATTCATGACTAGGTATGGGCATTCTGAGTTTGTTTTCATTCCATTTGTCTTAACTAATGCTCTAGCTACATTCATGTGTTTGATGAATAATGTGTTGTGTCCATATTTGGATAAGTTTGTTATTGTGTTTATTGGTAATATATTAGTATATTCTAAAAATAAGGAATAAAATGCCAAGCACTTAGCAACAATATTGAGGTTGTTGAGAGAGGGGCAGTTGTATGCTAATCTTAACAAATGTAGCTTCTTTCAAACAAAGGTACAACACTTGGGGCATGTTGTTTCCAAGGAGTAAATTGTAGTAGATCCATAGAAGATAAGGGATATCATGGAGTGGGTATCTCCAGAGTGTGGATGAGGTGAGATCTTTCATGGGTCTGGCAAGCTATTATAGGAGGTTCATCAGGAACTTCTCGCAGATTACTTATCCCATTACATACTTGTAGATGGAAGGTAAGAAGTTTGAATGGACTAAAGAGTGTGAGGCTGGCTTTGAGAACCTCAAGTAGTTGTTGACACATGCACTAGTGCTATAGATTGCAGATCTAGAAAAAGAGTTTGTAGCATGTATAGATGCTTGCAAGAGAGGACTTGGTGGATTCCTTATGCATGATGGATAGTTGGTATGTTATGAGTCTCAGAAACTGAATGAGAATAAGTAGAACTACCTGACACATGATCTTGATTTAGAAACAATTATACATGCACTAAAGATGTTAAGGCAACATCTTCTTGGCAAGCAATTTGTACTTATGAGTGATTAGATTTGGTTGAGATATTTATTTAACCAGCCGAATCTAAATGCTACTTAGGATAGATGGTTAGCCACGATAAACGAGTTTGATTTTGAGATTAGGTACATCAAGGATAAAGAGAACAATGTGGTAGATTCTCTCAATAGATGGGTACATGTAAATCACTTGGAAGCTATGAGTTCCTATGCGATGGACTTACCGGATAAGATCTTGCAAGTAGGACAATAGGATGCCAGGTATATGGATAATGTGCATAGGTTGCAGTAGGGTATAGGTACAGGTACTTATACATGTAGTGGTATAGGTATAGGTACCAGTACATGTAGTGGTATAGGTACAGGTTGAAGTACAAGTACAGGTACAAGTGGAGGTGCAGGTGCACAGGGCTTGGACTATTACCTTACACCAGAGGGATTGGTCAGGTTCTGAGACAAGATATATGTACCAGATAGTAGTGAATTCAAGAAGGTGATCTTCAGGGAATTTCATCGACAACCTTATTTGGGTCACCCATTATTTTAGAAGACACTCATAGCATGGAAGAGATATTACTATTGGTCGAATCTGAAGAGGGGTGTAGAACATTTTGTGGTGAGATATTTCAACTGTTAGTGAGTGAAATCAGAGTGCAAACATCTAGGTGGACTACTAATCTCTCTTCTTGAGTGCAAATGGGAGGTAACTTCCATCGATTTCATCACAGGGTTTCTGAAGAGAGTGAAGTAGCATGATTCCATTATGGTTATTGTGGACAGGTTAACAAATGTTACACACTTTATTTTGGTGAGGTATACATTCTCATCTAGTGATGTGGCACATGTATTCATCTGAGACGTGGCTAGACTAAATGATGTTGCAAATAAGATTGTGTCAAACAAGGAAGCAAAGTTAACTTCCAAGTTTTGGAAGGAGTTATTTGCAATTATGGCCATTGAGTTGGCCTTCAAAGCAACTCATCATCTGTATACATATGGACATAAAGAGAGGCTCAATAGGATATTAAAGGACATGTTGAGGATGTATGTAATGCACAACATAGGAAGTGGGAAGCGTATCTACCTTTGGTTGAGTTTTCATAAAACAATGGTTATCAAGAATCACTAAGGATGAGTCATTTTGAGGCATTGTATGGGCAAAGTTGTAACACTCCCATTAGTTGGAGTGATCTGGTTAGAAAGGTGTTGATTGGATCAGATATGTTGACAAACATGGAAGAGGATATGCAGGTGATAAAGAAGAATCTCAAGGTAGCACAAGATATGGTTAAGATTTATGCAGACAGGAACATGTTTTTCAAGGAGTTCTAGGTTGGGGAATAGGTGTACTTTCACATCAAACTGAAGAAAAGCTCCTTATGGATTGGCTCATGTGCCAAGTTGGCACCATGGTTTTGTGGAACCTTCAATATCATTGAGAGGATTGGGCCAATAACTTATCGACTCACACTGTCTCTGACAGTGAAATTCAATGATGTTTTCCATGTATATTTGCTTAATAAGTATGTTGAGGATGTTTATCAGGTGATTGAATGATATTTATTGCAGGTCGAACCAGATTGAGAATTAAAACCGGAGCCTCAATGTATATTACAGAAAAAGGTACTCATGCTCTGGAACCGAGCAATAGAGTAAGTTAAAATGCAATGGAAGCACATTGGCCCTAATGAGGCTACATGTGAGATGGCGGATTAGATGTGGGACATGTATCCTTCCTTTTTTGTCAGTTGAGACAATGAATCCTTGATATCGTGGTCTGGTGATTGCTTATGGTAGTTTTGGTAGTTTCTTTCTGGTGGTTTACTATTTGGTTATGATGGCTTGGTATATGATTCATGGTGGTTTAGTATTTACTTTATGTTGGTTTTAGTATATGCTTTATCGTGATTGATATATGCCTTATGATGTTTTGATATATGCTAAATGATGTTAGTATATGTTTGATATATGTTTTGGTATATGATTTGGAAAAACCTTTGGTATATATAGTTTTGATGATGTTGTTATATGTACACCCATGTATGAATGTAAATACTGTAACGAGTTGTGTTATAAAGATCCACTATGCGGTATGGGTGTCATTTTATTATGCTTATGTTGTTAGGTTATTCTACTATCATGTGGTTATGTTATCATGATGTTATGATGTCATATGGATTGGCACTCAGCAGGATGATCATTGTAAATACCGTAATGAGCTATGTTATAAAGCTCCATTATGTAGTATGTCATCATGTTGTTGTGATGTTATGTATTGAGCAAATCTTGCATTGTAAATAAATACTATGTTATAAAGCTCCATAAGAAGTATGTCTTATTTTAGCAGGTTGTTGAGGTATATGTGTGATTAAACACCAAGGATGGTCTCTGCGAAACGGGAGGGTTCTGTAATAGCCCTAGTGGAAATTCCATGTAATAAAAGTAAAAAACAATAACCACAGATGAATGGGACACTTATTCCAAGTTTAATGTTGGGAAAGACATCCTAGGGCTATTCATTTGGTTGTTTATGGCTAAGGAAATTGGAAGAGAAAATCACTAAGGCATTAAAAGGAATTTTGGCACATTTTATTTATGAAAATAATGGAAATTAGGAGAAAAAGGAGGTGAAAGGTCACATGTTGCATGTGAGGAGGAAAATGAAGGAAAATAATGGAAAATGATGAAAATAGAGGCCTCATTCGTAAAAGGATTTTGAGAATCAGTCAATACTATTTTGTCAGTTTAGCTTTGGAGCTCTTTCATTATTCTCTCAATCTCTCATACTCTTGGTCCCTTGAAGTTTTCTTGAAGAACTTTGTCATTGGAGCAAGAAAGGAAAATAAGCCAAGAGGAAGTAAAGATCAAGCAGAGAAATGAACGATCAAGCAGCTATAATAGGCTTCATTGAAGGTATGAACATGCATGTGCATTTTCCTTTCTTGATTTAACATGCATGGGATTACATGTGTTTCTTTTCTACCATGGCATGTGCTTTTCTAGGTGTGATAGTATTTTCATCCTAGCCTTGCAATTTCCTGATAGCTTTGACGAGATGGATTCTCTCCAGTGGTTTATGTGGGATGGTCGGATTGGATTCAAAGTTGACAGAGGTGGATCTCTAAATTGAGAAACACATGGTGGTAGTGATCCCTAAATAGAATTGAGGATGCATAAAGCCACTAACCTAGTAACCCCTAAACTGGACTGTGTGTTGCGGTAAAACTAGATTGTGTGCCTTAGTGGGCCTAGGAATCCTGGCGAATCAATGGTGGGATATATGGTAAGTCCTGGAGAGTGTGTCTTTCTATAGGGCCTAGTGATCCATTGATTAGACTATGGATGCACGCTAAAGCCTAAGAGACTAGGAAGCACGAAAATTCCTCACAGTGTATGCATATAACTTGGGTGGCATCTACATTGATTGGTGTTTAGTTCTATGAATCCCACATTGATGCTTCGTATATGGTATGAGGGTGATTGGATGAAGGAAGAATTGGATTAGCCTATCTATGGTCAGGTGGAACATGGTAGTCCCATCACCAGTTGGTTCATAGCATTGATTAATGAGAAATTCATTCCATTTATTTTCATGTTTTAATGAACTGGTGTATATATGGATTTTGATGGCTGATATGTTTATTGTAATTATGTTCCTATTATGCTGATATATTTTCATTTTATGCCAACAACTATGTTTAGCTCTCATCATGTTTTTACTTGTATTTGAATGGATATTGTATCTATGACCTAATAAGTGATATGGAAGAAAATTACATGAGGAAACAATGGTTGATGGTGATTCTTAGATAAGTAACATATCCCTACACTTAAATCTATTATTTACACTTGTAGGTTACATGTCTATGACATGTTTGATGAAATTCTTATCATGGCTAGTAGGGGTCTTGTTAAGGCCTTGATCAACTATTTACTTTTACATCATTGTTTCCTTGTACCTTACTTAATTTTGAGCTTTCATTCCTTTTTGGGAAGTGCCTTTGGTTCTGGACCTAAAAAAGAGGCTCAAATCGCAGAGTCACTGGCACAAAAGTGGTAATTTTTGTCCACAATCTCTCGCATGCAAGCCCTTGAGAGAGACTTTAGGTCTCGGGTCACTCCCTTGCCCATAGCATGAGAGCGACAGGGGCTTAAATTGTCTAGAACATTAATGAGTCCAAGGGAAAATCTATCTGAGTGGTTGACTTTCCTCCTAAGGGTTTTGTTGATGATTTTGGATGGTTGTGTGGGATGTTATGTCGATTCCACTTCCTTAAGTCTAGCTAGGAGGCTGAATCTGATCATAGTATCCTCTTGTCTCATGTTTACCCTAGTTGGAATGGTTACTTGGGTGGATGTGGGAGGAGGGTGTTACAACTATATACTAATATTCTCCTCCTCTTACTGTCTATCTCTTCTCTATTATGGTTTGGAATAGAAAATGGGGAATCCTTAATCTATTTTGTATAGGTAAATCCATTTGGAATCTTACATGATAGAGCAACCTAAACTAACAGGCATGGACAACATTGAGTATCCCCTCATAGGATATACATTTCAAAATGTGATATGTTATTTCATCCCCAGTATAGGATAAATCTCTCTCCTAACCCCATTTTTTCTTCAATTGGCTGCTACTCAAGGAGGAAAATGTTTTTCTAGTTTTGAAAGCCTTTGCTCTCTCTTCCTTG
This sequence comes from Pinus tabuliformis, assembly GCA_031772625.1. Classification (NCBI taxonomy): domain Eukaryota; kingdom Viridiplantae; phylum Streptophyta; class Pinopsida; order Pinales; family Pinaceae; genus Pinus; species Pinus tabuliformis. The sequence continues at coordinate 1,386,879,029 of CM062820.1, read as the reverse complement.
TTGCAGCTTACTACTAGGGGAAATTTGGTCAGTCTAGTAATAAATTATTCATTTATATGGATGCTGATCCCTCATACAATGATAGTAGCATCAAAATCCTAAGTAATCTCCTCATCAAACCCCTTAAGCTTCTTAAATAATTCCAACCACTGGTGATTGGTAAATATACCCCTCATAGGATGGTATTAGTAGATCCTTGATGAGTTTGTGTTCTCTATTTCATTGAAACCACTTCCCATGACTTTCACTACAATGTCCATAGTTTTACAAGGATATTATCCTATCTATTACTAGTTTTAGAGAGTTTCTAAGCAATTTAGGGCTTTAGAACAAGAGTAAAAATGGAATAGTTCACTTTCGCTAGTTATTGGGAAGGAAAATTTGCATACTAAACTAAAAAGGAAATTCCATTTCTCTACTTATCATGCTTAACTCATAAGAGATTCACATACTCCAACTTTCTTTCATTTTGAAAAATTTCCTATGGGATGAATTTGGAAAGATTGAACAATTTTGTAGGCTTATTGTCCATAGGTGGCAAGGAAAGATATATAATTACCCTTCCCTTAGAGGTTCCTCTTCATGTCTAAGGTTTTTTGTATAATTGGTAAAAATCAGGCTCTTTTGCACCCCTTTTGACTCTATTGTAGGAACTAAGAATGATATTGTATTATGTAGTCTTAATCTTGTAACACACTATCTCAATCCTATGGCAACTATCTTCAAGTCCTATAGCCTCTTTTGTAGTAGTTTAAAGCATCTCTATTGTAGGTAGCTTAACTCTTAATGGTGGAAATGGTCCTCCTGGCTTTTTTAGAATATAACTTTTATGCCAAGTGACAATCGAGCTCTCTTTTATGCTGTCATTGGTTGGGTCATTGGCTCAACGCACTCTATGAGTTGGCCCCCACCTACCAACTTTGCAACTAAACCATAGGCCCGTTGGTCCACCCCTTGTAGTCATCACCTTTTTTTATTTTTTATTTTCCACATGTGTGGTGGGAGAATTATAAAATTCCAGTTAACTATTTAAGGGTGATCGAGACTGCTGAATCCAATTCTGACCCACAAAACCTCATCTCTCATAAATTGACAACATTTTTTAAATGAATATGCACTAAAGGGGAGAGGTTACAAAATTTTCGTACATGTACGTACCTAGTGATGATTGTGTTCATGTGATGATCACTTTGATTCTTGCATGGTATTATTGAACATGGGTGAGGCTTCTTTGGATTTCTTATGAAATGTAACTTTATTGTCCTCATTTCTTCATGAATTGGCTTGAATTTTTTTTGAGTTTCCTTCGTTGATTGAGGTTTGATGATGTATTTCTTTCACAATTTTGTGCCATTATGGATTAAATGCTACTACTATCTATTGAACAATGATCCTATAGAATCTTGTAAAGGATCATATAGTTTCTTAGGACCAGGGATGTAATCTTCCAATGCTCCATGGCGATTAAAATTTTGGATCTAGTTCTTGGCTTTGGCCCTATAGGGTATGTGTAGACTACTATAGGACTCAGTTTGTTCCTGTAGTAGTCACACATACCCTACTAGGACCTCCAATTCTTCCAAGTATTTCTTATAAAATTTTTGAGAGTTTGTAAGGAAGCTAATGATGGGTGTCATAGGGATTTATTGTGATAGGAGAGGTGAATGAAGGGATGAAAGGAAATAATTTTGATGGAAAAATATGGGAATAAGTGTGGGAAAGAGGTGAATCAATGTAGTGAGAAACATAAAAACTACCCACTTGAATATCAATCAATATCCTGTAGCATTTATGGGACAATCTTGTAGCAATACAGGACTATGACAAAAATAGTTTAGGAAGACCATTTGATGACAAGGAAAGCTTTGGAAAAATAAATGAAGTGATGGAGTGATCACAAAGTGCTATTTTGGAGGGTGTGAAGATGAATTTTTTGGAAGTTACTTCTATATCTACTAACCTCCCTTGACTTTCCCTCGAACCTGGTAGAAATGTTAGAAACATAATATAAGGGTTCCTTTGCTCTTCTTTGTTAAATTGTTTTTTTCTCCCTTTTTTCTTTCTTGAGACCTATAGGTTTTGGCATTGATGTCAACCTGGGAATGTATTGTAGATGTTATGCACCTACTTGATTGGGTGTTATGGAAAATTTTTGTATTGCAGGTGGCAACTTGGTTTGCAATGGATGACTGTGTGCATGGATTATGACATATGTTGTGGTGTTTGTTGTTTGGTTTACTATGTGGAAATGGTTGTGTAGATGGTTGCTATGGAATATGCTAGGAGTTTTAGTTGCAGGGTATGTCACTAGTGTTTTGACAATTGTATAGGTGTTATAAGAGTTGTGGAGTAGGTTAGATGAGGTCTAGGCTAAGGAAGGAGACCTAAAATGGGTAATGCAGGTGATTAGGGAATACAAAGAATTAGTAACACTGACCAGGGCTTATAAAATAAAATTATAATTAAAAACACGAGAGCATAGGGAGAATTACTCCTTTTTGAGTATTTTTCTCTAGAAACCTTTTGCATTTGACATATTTCATGACTAAAGTAATACCCTGGTACTTGGAACTTGGTATTGTTATTACCATAGTATTTTCACATGGTATTTTGTATTGCATGGTATTTACACTTGGAATTGGTATTACCATGGTATTTTCATGTGGTATTTTAGCTTGCCTGATATTTTCACTTCGTATTGGTATTACCTTAGTATTTTCCCATGGCATTAGGATCAAGATTGAAGAGGATAGTTTTCTATATACCTGTGTGAAAATGTTGAGTTTTGTTTTGGTGTAAATTGGGTAAAGAATATGAGAGAGGCCTATAGTGCTTGTAAAAAAGTATTGTATATTTTTAGCTAAGTTGAGGAGTGTGTTCATCAAATTACATTTTTAGATCGAATTAGAGAGAGGTTGTTGGGTTTCTCACATTGATCAAATTTGAGAGCCCAACTTGAAAATGTATGAATCATGGTTTTCATGAAGGTGTTGAAGGAATTCAGGCTTCATAGTAGATAGTATGTAGAAAAGGTGGGGGTCTTCCAGCTGGAAAATCAAAATAGGAAGCAATTTTCTCTAGAGTCCAATGGTGTTAGGCAAGGCTCATTGGTTGTGGTGGATTTCAATGAACAATGCATTCACAAAGTCATGAGAGAAGAGTATTTATAATTCATTTTTCTAGCATAACTTTCTTATGGGTCAAGTATTCAAGCTTGTGGAGGTAAGATATTCCATGTAAAATATGTTCAACACATAATAGGAGATTTGAACAGTAGTAGCACTAGGTGGTTTTCTTCCCTAGAGAGGTTTTTCCACTAGATACATTTGTGTCCTCTTGTGTGCACGATTTGAAATTCCTTATGGTGTTTTTATATTATTGCTATGATGATTTTACATGCTTTGATAGATTGATTTCATGTTGATTTCATAAGTTTTAATTGATGGATCACTAAATCTTGTGCTTTGGTAAAAAGAGATAAACATTATATAATCACAGGTACTATTGATTCAATGCCCCCCTAAGTATTGAAATTGTTTCCAACAATTGGTATTAGATCAGGGTTTTCTTAGTGGAGCTTGGTCCCTTGAGAGCAGATCATGGGCATGGCTAGGAATAAGAGGAAGTAGTATAAGAAAAGAAAGAGTGGCAGACAAGTGAGGAAGATTTAAAATTGAGAAGAACCTCTCGCTGATTGAGAATGATGAAGGTAAGTGTAATTATGATATAATATAAATTTGTTCATTTCCTTATGCATGTAGTGATAGTGATTCTCTTGAGATTTATTTTTTAGAAGAATATAACAAATCGATTCAATTTTATTTTTGGGGAGAAATGGAGGTAATATTTTTGTAGTAAAATTAGAATATGAAGATAAATAACCATGCAAGATAGTTATCCTAGAAGTACATATTAAAAGGATCATAGCATAAAACAAAACCTAGAAGAATTTATTATAGATACTTGGTGAGAATGAATGTATTTATAGAGAATAAATCATCAAAATAAACATTTGACTGGATGAAGCAAGGAAAATTGGAGAAGGAACGAGGAATAAATATGAAGAAAATGAAGATCAAAGTGAAAGATTGTAATATCAGTGGTTTCATTGAGAAGTAGTTTAAAAGAGAAAGCCACTCAGCTAAAGATTATCCAAAAGGATCTAGATCCTAGCTTGCATAAGGAAGAAACAAGTTCAAAATAAAATTTTAAATAGCCAATAGAAAAATATGGTACCAACCATGAGAATAGCAAGGAGGAAGGACATTTGCAGAATAAACAATAAAAGGAGACGAAAGTTGTACCAAGAAAATCATCTACTTATTCAAGATTGGTAAGATTATTTGGTTGTCAAAAGTATGAGCATATTGGTACAAACTGCATAATCATGCAACAAAAGAAGAAATAAGATAAAAGGACATATCAAGCAAGCTATTCTTTAGCTAGGTATAAATGTTCATTTTATGGCTACTTCCTTTTATTTAATGATTTAGTGCATAAGTATGTTGATTGTAGGTGTTATCTCAAAATCAGACCCTGATAGGCTGCTGGTCAGGTTGACTCTAAGTAACTATTTCAAACCTACTTTAGGCTGATGCCTAGCCTCCTCAACCTGAGAGGGCTCTCTCTTGATGGATTAATGATTTTGATTAAAGATAAGATGGCTAACTCTTATAGAACAACTGTGAAAAATATGAATGCTGGAAACACATTAAACAACTATCCATTGGGCTTATGGAGTCAACAACACCTCAATATAACAGTGAACTTAACCTTACATGGAAGTCAGGGCATTCAGCATTTAGACATTCAGAACATCAACTCATATGGGACCACACAATTTATGAATGTATACAGGAAATCAGAGCACATTCAGTGAATTCTGAGTGATTATACATCTATATCACTGTAAGAATTAAGAAAAAGAACAACATCACATATTCTGAACATAAGAAATCCTTCATGAATCCTGAGAAGTAAAGTCAAAATTATATTACTGAAAATGAGTCTTACATAAGCCAAATACAAGCTTTGTTATAAAGTTTTCCAACCCTGATTACATTTCTGTTTCAGCTATATATAGAGCTCTTATTCTAACTGATCGAGATTCCTCCTCCAGCATGAGGGGAATTCGAAAACTACTTCTAATGACACCTATTAACCCTTTAACTAACTAATAAATACAACAAAGTGTTGACTGGAGTTTTTTAGAGATCTAAATCAACTATGACTCTAACTCCATATTGCATGCATGATGGCTTTAATTAAGATGATTCCTCGTTCTTTGACATCTGGTTCCCTTCTAGTTTAGTTGTGATGGTCTTCAAGGCTCCATGGTTGTCTTCAATGACACATGTTTTCCAATGCCCTGAAAGATAGGAAACTGCCCCTGTTTACTGGTCTTTAGTTTTCCCCAAAATATTCGAATGCAAATAAGCATGTCCTTTATCCTTTAATTACCCAGAATGGAGCAGACTGCCACGTCCTTGATGCGTTGTAAGCTTTTTCCCATGTACATGTGTGCAGGCAAAAGTTTCTTGTAAACTGTTTGATATATCCTGAACTGTGGTAAATGTGCTCACTTTACGGTAAAAATTTAAAGTTGGATTTGAATATATATTTTCTCCACCTGTCTTGACCTGGTTGACTGTTGATAGCTTCAGATGATGCCTTGTATGCCTTTTAGACGTTTCCCTTTCAAAATTCCCGCTTATAATTCAAAATTGCTTGATTTACGTTGAAATCATCACTTTCAGCAGTTTCGTAGCGCGCTACGAAACTGCTGAGTTATTTAAAACAACTTGTTTTTGATCTGAGACCTTTATTAGCCAAGTGCTTGATTTCCAAAAACTTCTTTAGACTTTCCACAGGTCGAATAGGAATTTATGTTTCTTCAGAAAGATAAGATCAAGCAAACTTGTCAAAATTTTTGAAACAAAATCTTACTTGAAATGAAAACTCATTTAGCAGGTCCTTTAAGCTGGCTTAGCTGTGCCTTCAGATCTTCAATTTGTTTCTTCATAACCTTATTCCCAGCTCTCAGTTGCATATTGATCCTTCTGATGTACTTGGCTTCTTTGATTGCTGGTATTGTCCAGGTGTGAAATTGTGAATGGCCATCAACCACTGAATTCAACTGGGCTTCTACAGTTTCATTCCCTTTCCATAGAGCTTTATAATAGTTTGCGTGTATGACTGCATGTCTTCTAGCAGCTTTCTTCAATTTGGCGATCTCATGCTTAGCTGATTCTAATTGGCTCTTTATGGCTGCTATATTATTTTCTTTAGGCGTAATGACCGTTTTGCCTGCGTTTTTCTGTGTCTCTTCCCCTGTTTCCTCTGTTCTTGGCAGTACTTCCTGTACTTGCTGGAATCTCCTTGTCATAGGTCTTCTAGGTTTAAAAACGAACTCTTCAGCTGGCTCATCAAATTTAAGCCTTTTTGAGGCCTTGGATTTCTTGGTGCTTTCTTGTTCTGACTGTATTAACTCGATTTGAACTGGTAGAGACTGCTCAAATTCAATAGCCTGTAATAAGTCATTTAAACTTTCATTGGACACTGGACTTTCTTCGACTGCTATAGCTTTACCTTTTTCCTTATTCATCTGGCTTCTTGTTCTTATCCTTGAGACTACTTCAGATGTGCTTGTTTCAGTTACAGTCTTTTTACCATGAGCTTTTTCCTTAGTTGATTGCTGAGGTTGATCTTGGATGACGAGTGGCTTCACTTGTTTTCTTACTTGTGACTTTGGAACTCTTTTAGCTCTTACTTCTGTTTGGAGTTTAGCTATTGTAGAATCTCTAGCAGGTTGTGGAGTGAGGTCAGTCTGGCTTTTGAAGCCAGCCATAAAAATAAATGAATTCCAATCTCTGTCTACCTTTTGGAGCCCATCTAGAACCAGTAGTTTGATCAAACCATGATGAAACAAAGAGGTTTCACAATCCTCTTTCCTCATCTGTACCTTATCACACATGTTACTCAAACTACGGAATAGATAAAAAGGTAAGTCTATGGAGACCTTCCCGGTGAAATGCAAAAGGAGTTTAAAATGGTAAGAGTAAACCTTGTTATACCTTCCTTCACAAGTCAGATATTTATGTATGCAGGTGAGTAAGTGAGCATAATATTCTTTGACATAATTCCTGGGCACTGCCTTACTTAAATCTTCATTTACAAATTCATCCTTCAAAAATTCCTTACAAGGATTCATGTCAAATTTGAAGTTTTTAAACCATTCCTCTTGTCCTCGTGGGATCTCTGTCACAGTAGATATCACTTCTGGCGAAACCTGCAATTCTAACATGGCTACTTTTGAATTCAAGCCTGTGAAGTTAAGTGCAAATTCTTTGGTTACCTGTGCGTGTCCTCCTTGTAACTTTTTGCAAAACTTCCAGCACCCGGCCTTTTTAAATGCTTTCTTCACCTCTTCATTTCTCAGTGTTATATCCAGGCCTTCAGGCTCAGTCCTTAGACATTTGGCGGATCTGTGCTCCTTTTTCTCCATTGATTCATCCAAATCCTCACAAACAATAACTACCAGCTCCGGTTGGAATTGTGTTTCAGCTTCTATTTGAATTCAGCCTCGCTTGATTATCAGCCTCGCTTGAATTTTAAATTTTTCCATTTAAAATATTTCAGGATGTAATCTTGCAGATTTGTCATTCATGCAAGACTTACAACCATCATTAAGGTTTATGCACGGTTGTCTTTCTTGGGAATGATAATTCGTGCGTATCAACAGATCTAGTGGTGGTGATAGTGGCAATGAGTGGTAAAATGTGATAAGAGAGGTACATGAGCTAACATGAGAAGACATGGCCTATGACTCATCTAACGGACTTGACATTTCGGGAAAGACACGCTGCGAAATGTACGAATCCATGATTTCGCAGCGCTGTTAGTTTTAAATTTTAATGATGCGCTGCGAAACTGCTTAATCATGATGCGCTGCGAAATTGCCTAATTATGATTGCGCTGTGAAATTGCAAACAGGCACGGTGACTGACATAAGATAACAAGTGGCTATAGAACAATGGTAGATGGAGGGGAACCAATGGGAGCTGAGAATAACTTGACTCAAAAACTCTTCAAAACTCCAGATTCTAAGGGAAAAAATTAAAACAAAATTAAACTAGCACTGACCTTTGTCATCGGGCTAGGATAAGAAGTTACATGTATCAATTCTAGTTCTAAGTGATAACAGTAGGTTTCATGGAACAAGTAGCAAAGGACTAAAAAAAAAATATTTGAGCCTTTTCCTCCTTTTGTTGGGCTTATAAGGTGTTTTATTTGTGATAATATTGGCTATATGGAAAAATATTGTAAGCTACCCTTCGCCATTATGGAGTCTAGAAAAAAGAAAATGAATCCTACTGTGAATACTTCCAATATGCATTAAAGAAATCAATTAGTGAAAACCAAAAGAATTTGGAAAAGAATTTAGAAAAGAAGGGAAAAAAAGGAAAATTGAGGCTAGCTTTCCCTTAGGGAGAGCTTGAAGTAGAAAGAGTAAAAATGTGGGGGAAGCTCCTCTAAGTAAAAGGGAATTTTTCAGTAGGCGATGCAAGTATGATTTATCCTCTCATGATTGATTTTCAAATGGAATTGGATTAGAATGTATTATCTAGGTTCGAGCATATAACTCCACTTTCACTCTTGTAAAAACTATGAGTAAACCTCATTGTTGAGATCCATCAACATTAAAAGATAAGAAAATTCCTACACCAAAACAAGAAATATTTGTTTAGTTTATCTTTAAAAATATGTAGGGGGGGGGGGGGGGTGGGGGGGGGTGGTTGTGCGTACTGAAGCTATGAATGTTGTGAATGCACTGAATGGTTAGCATTTTGAAAGCCAAGAAAAAATGCGAGTCTATATTGGATGCTTTAATTTTTTTTAGATGCAACGAAATTGATAGATTGTGAGTTGATTAAGTATGTGCAAAGAATATAAATGCTTGAATGTGGTAATCCATCTAATCTAGTCACATCTCCATAGTGGTTAAGATGGATTAATACTACCAAAAAATGTTTTTTTTTGTTATTTGTTCAAGTTATTTTTAAAAAGTCACCTTGGCTTGATTTTTATGTGGTGCATTGGAAAGTAGCATGTTAACTCGAATACCAGTTTGGCTAAGCTGATCTAGTCAAAATATGATCATGATGGTAATTTGTGGGCACTCACATTGGTTTAATCATTTTTTGGAGCAAGAACGCATGTTTGATTTGGTCAAGTTTGTTATGGAATAAATTTAATGGTTGTAGGTTCGAATGGATGGAGAAATTTATTAGGGGACATGTTGATTCAGTGACCAGTCAATTAATTTAATAAGAGAATTATTACTAAAATGTGTTGTGTGAGAGTTAGTCTACAATGTGGTTAATTTTTTCAAAAGAATATACCATTGCACATTTTGGCATTTTTTGATTATGTGAAAATATCATAAGTGAAGCACTTTTACTTTACAATTTCATTTGAGGAATACAACTATGTAATTTCTTTTGTTGTTTGTTTTGATTCGATTTGAACTCACAAAAATATTTGTGATGTGACCAATATGTATATGATTATAAATTCGAAATATTAGAGGCTCATAGTGTGCATCTTTGAGATCAAATTCCTTCGAGGCATAAAAAATCCACTTCAATGATTAAGGATTGTTGATATTTTAGCTCTATGATTGATTGAGAAATTCCTAGAAAGAACACATTGTCTGTGTGCAGTTAGAGACAAATCTAGATTTTCCTCATTGTATGATGGTTAATTGTGTACACATGGACACAAAGAAAAATTGATGGGAGCGATATATGGTGAAGCATTATATTTTGATCAAGTTGAAGTTGTGTGCAATTGTGAAACTTGAGAAATTATTTGTAGATCTATGTATGAAAAAAGTCATTGGCATTGTACGAGTGTTGGAGGGAGCGATAGAGTGATAGGTGGTGTGATAGTGTCTGTTGGATCGATGAAAGGTTAGAATGCACATATATTTTGTATGGAAAGTGATCTATTGTAAGGTTTATACAACGGGAAACTACATTGAGTTGAAGAGTGAACATTAAGAAAGATCATGACCAATGCGTATATGAGATATAATGCACATATCCTCTATGTGATTCATATTCAAGAAGAGAGGAATGAGTTAGAGGTAGTGTCTGATGGTTTTTTGGGTATTTATTTGTAGGCTAATGTGTAATATTTTGTGAGATTACTTATGCTCGAAGGTTATGTGCACATGAATAAAGTAACATAAGTTCACTATGTGCATGGTGGTGCAATGAGGATAGGTAGGGTGAGATCGATCAATATTGGAGATAGAGGTGTGATAGTAACGTCATGCATGTATTTTTTATTTTGCAATAAGATCGTTAGGTCATTACACATGAAAATAATCGATGATTGTAGATCATGTATACCTATGGCTTGGATCTTTGTGTTATCCATTTGGTGGCCAATACGAGGCCACATTGTAAATGTTGGTATAGCTATGTGTTGCATGGTATCTTTTAATGATGGTTGAGTGAGGTTATGTCAGAGTATAGTGTTGCTAATCTATTAGAAATTAGTGTGATAGGTCTCATGGTTCTGCCATATGTTGATGAAAATATGCTCTCTAATGTGTCATATTTATATATGCTATGCAATTTTAGTTATTGAGTCGATGTGTGAAAGTTGTTGAGGAGAATGTGCATGTGCAAGGAAAGTTGAATGTGTGAGATGATATATGTTTAGTTTTAGCTTCTATGGTTTGTAGTAGACTTTGTTTTATGGGTCAAAGTATTAATCACGTGTTTCTTATGGTGATGATATATTAATTGAGATGTGAAATGCTTAATTAACATGTTGAGCTTGCAGATATAATGTTATTATCATGGAGGAAATGTGTATCTACTCATTGTTGAGGTCACACATTCTTGTTGCTACCATGGTGAATGTGTCATTTCTTATTGTTGTTCCGTATGCACATACTAGTGCTAGATGATGTAGTAAATTTTTACTCATACATCTCACATCTTCAAAGCAGGAACCTTAGGATGACGTGGATCAGCCACAAGCAGAGCAGGAGAGAGTGGAAGCACCCATTCATGCAAAGACATATAGAGACGGAAGGAAGGACACTAGGGAAGCTAAAATATAATTGCATGATGGTAGAGAGAATGTGGGAGCACCCACATCACAAAAAAAGTAGAGGAGGTTAGAATATCGGTACACTCGGTACATGGTTTTTATGAGTTATTTAGTTGATACAAAATCACCCTCAATTGATGAAGTAGTGCATAAGCCAATATGGGTTGATTCCATGGTATAGGAATGTGATTCCATAGTTAGAAAAAGTGTTTGGGAAGTTGTCCTAAGACTAGAGAACAAGTCAGTTGTAGGTTCCAGGTGGATCTAGAAGGTAAAACAAGCAATAGATGGAAGCATTGGGAAACAAAAGGCCATATTTTTAGCCAAGGGGTTATCTCAGGTGGAGGGAATTGATTACAAGGGTACCTTTGCTCCAGTAGTAAGGTGATCATATATCATATCAATTCTAGCAATTGCAGCATAGATGGGTTGGAAGATACATGAGATGGATGTGAATACAAAATTCCTAAATGGAGTGATTGAGGAAGGGGTGTACATTAAGGAGCCTGAAGTATTTGAGATCTTCAATAGAGAGTTGCATGTGTGCAGACTCAAGTGAGCATTTTATGGATTGAAACAAGTACCCCATGCTTGGTACACCAGGATAGAGAATTATTTCACCAGGTTGGTCTTCACCAAAAGTGAATAAGATGCAAACCTTTACCATATTTTGGTTGAAGGTAAATTATTTAGTGTAGTATTATATGTGGATAACTTAATTCTGATAGGTGATGAAAAGTGGGTCAAATCTTGCAAAGTTGTTATTTCAAGAGAATTCGAGATGAAGGACTTAGGGCTCATGAATTATTTCCTCAGTATGGAAGTATGGCAAGGGGATGGGGAACTATTTATCTCTCAGGGAAATTATGCCAACAAGATACTAAATAAGTTCCACATGGAGAGAAACAAACCCGTGGAGACTCTTCTAGTAAGGAATTGGAGGAAGGAATATGCTACTTTAGGTGAAATAGTGGATACTACTATTTACATGGAGCTTGTGGGTTCACTCATGTATTTGGTAAAAACATGACTCGACATGTGTTATGAAGTTAAACAACTTAGTCAACAAATGGTTAAGCATCCCAAAATCTATAGGAAGACAACCAAACATGTGTTGAGATATCTTAGAGGCACTACTCAGTACGGTCTTTGGTACAAATGGACAGAGGAAGTGAAGTTGCACGACTTCAAAAATGTAGATTGGGTGGGTATTCAATTAGAAAATAAGAGCACATCAAGAGGCATCTTAATTATTAGGTTAGCAAGAATTTATTGGTATATCAAGAAGCAGATATTAGTTGCACTCAGTTCAGGAGAAGCTAAGTACATGACGTCTAGTCAAGCATCTTGTGAACCTATCTAGATGAGGAAGATTTGTGTTGGGTTACTTGGTCAGATGATGGATATTATAATGATTTAGTGTGACAACAATATTCTTGTCAAAATCTCTAAGTCTCCAGTTTTTCATGATTGATCGAAGCATATTGAGATCTGGTATCACCATCTACGAGATTGTCTGCAGAGGAGAATTCCTACAGAGGAACAATATGCAAATATTTTGACAAAGGCATTGTTAAGATGAATATTTGAGTTCAATATAAGCATGATCATGGTAGAAGATAATCCATTTCTTGTTGAGAGGGAGTGTTGTAAATGGAAACAAGAAAATCCCGTTTTAATTTCCCTTTGAGTTTAATTAAGAGAAAATTGCAATTCCACATCATAAGATAACGAGAATGACTTAACTAAGTTAATTTCATTTAGTTGGCTGAGTTAATTCATTTTAGGGCCTAACTTAAGTCATGTAAAGTGGTTCCTAAATTTTAGGAGCATAGGTTGAGTTTAATTTGAGTTGTAATAGTCTAATTAATTCAAAAATGAGTTAATATTAGTTAAACTAGTTCCAATTGTTGTAGGAACTAGTAAAAGGTGTAGCAGTGGGTTGCAACTTCATTTTTTTAGCCCTTTAAGAGATAAATTAGCCACAATTAACTCATTCATGCATAAAATTTACGTTACCTAGGTCATATTGGAGTCCAAGGATAGCGTACAATTTTCCGAGTTGTATAGGTGGTGCATGAAGTTAGAGAAAGGCCTATAAAGATTGCACAATTTAGGATGGGGATTTACCTAATCAATAAGGGGCTAATTCCTTAAGAAATAATGCAAGCTTGACAAGATGTAGAATGAGGCCAGTGTTGGCCAGACTGAGCTTGTGAGGAAGAGTGAGAGATTGTACCTGTGCAAAGATTGTTTATGTTGCATAAGCATTGTATTTTCTTCTCTATTTTCTTCTATAATTCAATATACAAATAGCAAGGGGTTTTGAGCAGTAATATATCTACTTAGATAAATATTTGAGCATATGTGATTGTATTTTCTCTTGTGTTTTGTTATTTCTAGATCTATAAAAATGTTTCCTCTAGTAGAGTAGATTGAAGTCTTTTGTTTTATAATATAACATAAGCAGTTTGAATCTACACAGAATTTCTGTAAGATAAATTTATTTTCAAATCTTTCAGCAGTTAAGGTTTACAAGTTTGCTATATATAATTTTTTATATTTAATTCCGTTTCAAGAAAATTAATAATTGCATCGACTAAGCTCTTAGACGATGAGAAATAACATTGATGTTCTTTGAAGATATAATGAGAATATGTACTTTCAGGAGAAGGTAGCAATATGTTCTTTGGGTGAGGAAGAAATATGGAAGATCTATAATGGTAGAGCCAACAGGAGGATTGAATATTAAAGCAACAATACATGCACAGATTAGGTTTGAACTAGAGGTAATTTGGTCTTGATGTTTTAAATTAACTTTTGAAGTAAATAGCTAATTATAGGTACCAGTGATGAGGATGTTTACAACATAAATAATTTAACCAAGAAAAAGGAAGTTCTTCAAGAATTATGGCAAAGAACATTTACAGCTTTGAGCTGAGGTCGAAAGGTGGAGGACGGGTGGATGTTCTTAGAGGAAGTGAAGATCTGCAGAAGTGTAAAAGGAGCAGAGAATCTCAAGAGGTTTTAGAGGAGAAATCTAAGCATACCAAAACACTAGGCTTAGAGATATCTTGGTGAGGTATTGTAATAGGTTGAATATATTTTTATTATGGAGGCTTGGAGTTAATCTACAAGTCGACGAGGTAATGTTCACAACGAAGGAATATGACTAGTGGTAGCCATGTCATAGCTTCAGGGAGAAGCCACAACATAATAAAATAATATTGCAAAGAAAATGGCATAAAGAGAAAGATATGTGAGGAGGAAGTTGACAAAGAAGTTGCTAAGATAAAAGTACAACTAAATGTGCTAATGGAACTGCTACAAGAAGGTGAGAAAAAACAAATGTGTGGATGGAATGTGAAGAAGAAGGTCAAGTGGCCTGTATTTAATTATTTGTAAGGAATTTGAGGGGAAGCTTGAACATATTAAATAGTAGACTCAATGCGAGGATAAAAAGAGAGAAACTTAGTGGAGTTGAGTTTAAACAGATGCCACTAAAGGAAGATATGAATTTTCACTATTGTGAAACAAAATATGGACCTATTCTTGCTGAATGTGAAAATGAATAAGCTAATGAGATCCAAGAATCTCATGATTCTAAAACTAATGAAATGTTTATGAATGTAGGTCATGCAGGTGTATATGATGGAGAGCTTCCTCATGAAGGAAATACCAAAGAAATTACAACTAATGGAACTCTAGATGAAATTCTTATGCCAAAGCAAGGACACATCCCTAGAGAAGAGGTTGAAGAGAATGAGAGGCTTATTGCAAGTTTCATGAATTATTGTGGATGTTTAGATCAACATTGGGATTCAATGTTTGAAACACGAAATGAGGCCACATAGGCTTATAATTTTAAATATGACAAATTCTTTATAGTTGTAAGTTTTTATGAAGATGGACAACCATCTACAGTAGTGAAAGAGATAAAGGAAAAGAATAATTTGAATTATGTTTGAATTGAAGTAGAAGAAGAAGTGTCTTTACAAATAATTGAAGGAAGATAAAATATAAAATTTATTATGGTGGGAAATGAGATGATACTCACTCATAAAGAAAACCAAAAGGAATACGATACCCCTTTTATCAAAGAATTTTCTAAAGAACAATTGTAGTAACCTATTGTTGTAGAATATTTATAAGAATTGGCTCATGGAGATAATAAAAAGAAGCATAGAGAGAAAGAGAAACATTCAAACATAATGTTGGTGAAGTATGATGAGGAAATTAGGTTGTTAGAAAATATGTTGAGGGAACTAAGGAATGTAATTTTATGTCATTCAATGAAAAAGAGTGAAGAGGATTTTTATGCAAGTCATGATTGCTTTTTTGATTTAGATGAAGAGTTGGCTTATTTAGAAGAAAGGCTATTGGATATTTAGGTGCATATTCAACATGCACAACTAAACCCAACAAAAAAATTTGTTGTAAATGACATCAGTATGGGTGGTATTGGAAGGTACAATCAACATAAATTATTTTAACAGGAAGTTAATAAAAAATTTGATATTTTTATGCATAGGAGAATGCAACAAATGAAAGTTGACAATAGAAAATTTCAGTAGCCAAGAAGAAGGTTGGATGATGAGATTAATAGTTTATGGATGTTTATGAATAGGACCCAGGAAAATGTACAACAAAAACAAAAGTATAACCAAAAAGAAAAACTAATTTACTATAATGCATTTCATTCGCAAGGAAAGTGGACAAGAGTAACATAATATTTGGATACCTAGAGAATTGAGACAACAACAACAATTGAACATCAACATCAAAGGAAGAATGGAAAAATACATCACAAAGTTCCGGATCATGGAGGATTCACAAATTTACATGACACATGATGAAGATATCATGAGTATTTTCTATGGAGCATTACAGCTTCTAAAATCCATCAAGATTTTTGAAGAAAAGCTCCAAAAGGGGTTTCAATAATGAGAATTAATTATAATTCCTTATTTTTAAATATTCTTAGTTTATTTTAATTATTATAGAATAATTTTAGAAAAGCTATGGATAGTAAATATTTTATCCCTAAGGTAAAAGAAAAGTTTACTTGTAAGGCATCAAAGATTCTATGAATAGATTGAGTGATTTTAGAATCTAGGAAAATATGATTTATGGGTGATTAATGGAGCGATTTGAGGGTTTAGAAAAATTTGACTTATCGAGCGATTTATGGGTGTTTTATGGAGTGACTTTAGGATCTATAAAAAATTGTGATGTTTCTAAATTCTGTCTATTGTTAACCTAAGGGAAATAAAAAAGAGACTAAGTGTGAGGAAAAGAGAGAATGACCAAATGATGTGAAATTAGGCCATATTTATATAGAAGAAGAGAAATTTCTAAATTATATTGTATGTATAGATTTTTATATGAATGAAAGTAAATGGATCCATCCTTTTTCTTATACTTTTCCTTTTATGTGTGTGAATGGAGAATTTTAGCATCTGTATGTAATTTGGAATTAAGAATGGTTTCAATTACGTGTGAATATTGAAGCTAATACTAGAATTACGTGTACATTTTTCAAATGAATAATATTATTCCTATGTTAGGGGAAAGATATAATATCAAATACAATGATCCAAGAAGAAATTTTTGTAGGTATAATTAATCTCTATTGTGTGAGAGAAAGAGAACGAATGGGGTGATATTTTGTTAAGGAAAAATTGGGAAAATATACAAAGATTGCATTCTTCATATTCCCATTACAGAGTCAAAAAGGACCTAGGAGAATTCTACAAAAGTTTGAGTGGATTTAGAGTGAATCCGTGAATTCATTGTGACTATTGAAGGAATTCTAGTTTATGGATGTAGTTGGAATACGTGTGAGTTTAATGAAAAAACTAATATTCAAAGACAAAAGGTGTATATGAACCTTGATGTCAATAGTGAATTGACATCCTAAAAGCAAACAGTAACGATTATAGGATAATTGAATTTTCCTGCATTACATAGTCTTCATTAACAATTCTATCCACTCTGAGATCTCACAAACTACACTATTTTTGAACAATCATTTTTATTGCTTGATCCATTTAATATATAATTTCTTTGATCATCATTTATGTATTCGAAGGAATAGAAATCTTTAACATACCCCAAAAATAGTCAATATACTAAATCATTCTATTGTCTTACTTCCATATGTTAAAATGAAATTAACTACAATTTTGATAGTTATATAAGTAAGTGGTCTAGGTACTGAATGTATTGAACTGTCAATCATATAACTTTAGCTTTTTCATGTACAAAATGTTAATAATACACATAGATAACCAATAAGTATTGTTCTTGGAGCATCAATGTACAAAAGGGACCACCAGCATATAACATACCGTAGGAATAGTTAAACCATTGATCTTTTCTTACGGCCCTAAAGAACATTAAGACTCACTAACTTAAATTATGTTTCTTTTTTCTATGATTCATTATTCGTATTTCGAAAAAAAAATAATATACATAATTGAAACAACACGAAAAATGATTTAGCCACTTCAATCTCCCTAAAACTTCGCTTTAACCAAATGTCCTTATCAAAGTTATTATATTCCTTTGATGGCAAACTCTGCCTACAAAAAGAGATGAAGACGAAGTCCCCTGATTGTGAATGCATATAAATCTATTGTGCATGTCGCATTTGTTATGTTTCCATATTATTCTAGTGTAGCCAACTTGGTATTTATGACCAAAGTTTACAATCAACCAAACCTCGACGTAACTATAG
This sequence comes from Pinus tabuliformis, assembly GCA_031772625.1. Taxonomy (NCBI): domain Eukaryota; kingdom Viridiplantae; phylum Streptophyta; class Pinopsida; order Pinales; family Pinaceae; genus Pinus; species Pinus tabuliformis. The sequence goes on along the minus strand of CM062820.1, from coordinate 1,386,861,163 downwards.
CAAAGCCTTAAACGTCTTTCACTTCCATAATTAAATTATATGTTATGTGGGGAGGAGAGAGGTAATGGTACCCAAAAGTGTAATTCGGAAGTCAAGCTCACACTCAGCAATCCAAAATCACATGGTAGATTTTTTATTCATCATAATCAATACCATTATTATTCTTCGATACTTTTCTTCTCTTAGAGTAATGAAAGAATAACTCAAGCAAGACAAAACTGAATTTTAAAATGAGACAACGTAATGGAAGCCTCAAGAGACATCTTGAGTTGTGGTCATATGGAACATTTTTCTTATAATACTTGGATAAAGGTGATCTCTCATATGGTGAGCAAAGCTCTCGTTCGATCTACTATTAAAAAAAAAATTAAATAATTATTGCCCAAAAATCTAGTTCTGAATTCTCAAGCTCAAGATTGAATGTTGTCTATATCACTTGTAGCTATAATCCTCCTCTCTGCAACCTCGATCATGAGATAAGCTTGAGCTCTCAGAGCAAAAACTCTATGCAACTTCACATCACACACAAAACAAGAATACAATATCACACGAGAGCACACTAGGAACGATTGCACCTACATATTTATGGGCTCTCCCGTAAGAGAGTTATACCCAAAGACTAGCCCTAGTACCAACTGAAAAAACTTTTTTCACACACATAGATAAATATTTCATATATCCAATAATGAGTATAATACATTTATATAATTGGAAGAAAGCAGGTTCAACTAATTCCATACATAGAGATTGTGGTTGAGAAATATCAATATCATGGTTCATCAATACCAAATTCTCCAAAATCCATTAATTTTTTCATATGAAATTCGTTTATAAGATTTTTTTTTATTAATGAATTTAAATAAAACAGGAAAAAGAGCTAACTACTTTGTAAATAAATCTAAGGTTTTAATTTGTGTATAGTACTAAGAATAGTGTATGGGGGTTAAATCCAAATCCTTCAACTAATAATTATTGGTAATTAAACTACATTTTTGAAAACCTAATTCCAAAATAAACATTTGTCTCTACATAAATAAAAAATCTAGGAATCCTATTCCAAAATACACATGCTATTAACTTAAGGCATAGTCTAACTTTTAATTTAAAACAGAGAAATTTTCTAGTTAATTTTAATGGAAATCTAAGAAGGATATTTAGAAACTTAAGTTTAAGTTGCTTAGTCTGTAGAATTTGATTGCCCTAAGGTTTTATCACGGTCCTAAATCCATTTATGCATTCAAAAATGTATTTTAAACAACAATAAAAAATCCCAATTTTAATTTAGATTTTTAATTAGGTTTGTGAATATGCCATTTGTAACACCCCATTGTTGAATTAATGATTATCTAGATAAACACTTTTATCCATTATAACTTAGTAGATATTTTATTAGTTTCTAAAGTAGTGGAAAAGAGGAATTTGTTTGCAAACAATGTGTGAGAATGATATAATGACTGAAAGGTCATGGTTATCAACCAAAAAGAAAATAAAGAAAATAAAGAAGAAATTAAAAATATGTATATTATTATTTATTTATTATTTTTCAGACATATGGAATTAGTGCCGGTGATTGGTTTCCTCCCCTTCCTAGAGACAAGAAGGGACTCTCGGGGGGAAGTTGGGGGGAGGGTAATAGTTGGAGAAAAAAACCAAAATTGTCATGAAAAGGATAGAGGCAAGAAGGGACTCTCATGGGGAAGGGGGGGAGGGAAATAGTTTGAGAAAAAAACCAAAATTGTCATGAAAAGGATGGAAACAAAAATCTACCTAGGGGAGGTGTTGTTGAGCTGAAGGAGAAATTCAATGGAACCATCAAACTGACTCCAAGCTTAGGTACTAGACTTGATGAGGGGTCCTGAGGTTCAGATATCACTTACCAGGAATTGGGAATTCCTTCATTCTCTCGAAGAAAGGCTCGGGTCGAGACAAGGACGTAATTGCCAGTCTCAAGCTTGGGTGGCAAGACCTTTTGGCATTTGCAGAAACATATAAGTATCCTTATGAAAGAAAACAAAAGAAAAACATTATTTCTTGATTTTTTACTTTATTGTTGTAGGAAAGAGGAAATTAAGGATAATTTGTGTGTTTCTTAGTTTTCTTTATATTTTACTATCATATTCTGTAAACTGTGAAAGAGGGAAAATTATTGGAGGACCTTGGAAAAGATAATAACATGACTAAGCTAATCTATTTGAAGTACCAAATGTAGAATGAAACTAAATGTATACTGAGAGTATAAAAAATATTCTCCTTCTTTTGCTAACACTAGATCATAATGGTAAACTAACTACTTGTGCCAGAGGGAATATAGTAAGAAGGAAAGGTCTGTAACATTTTCACCCTTTTTAACAATCACCATAGAATTGCCTAGTCTTAAGAAATTTGAGATTGGGTGCCTTTAGGGAAAACTACTAATTACTTGTAGGAGTAAGGGTTCTTCCCCATAAATGTTCCTATTGAGATTGGTAACATAAAATTGAAAACCCTTTTCCTAAAACATTTTCAAGACCTTTGGAATTCTTATAGCTTGCTACATGAGAAATATTTATGCTTAAAGTAATCGGTGTCATTTAGAAACCCTTTTTAACAATCACCATAGAATTGCCTAGTCTTAAGAAATTTGAGATTGGGTGCCTTTAGGGAAAACTACTAATTACTTGTAGGAGTAAGGGTTCTTCCCCATAAATGTTCCTATTGAGATTGGTAACATAAAATTGAAAACCCTTTTCCTAAAACATTTTCAAGACCTTTGGAATTCTTATAGCTTGCTACATGAGAAATATTTATGCTTAAAGTAATCGGTGTCATTTAGAAAGAAAATAAGTACATCACCAATAAATGGAAACATATAATCAAACTACCAAGAAACAATTCTTAAACACATTTATAAATTATAAGAGGTCAAATCCATAAGACTAATGTCCAAGAGAACCAAAAATATTGAGTTATTTATAGGAAAAATACACATATATGAATACAATCTATCTCTCTAAAATACGATGCAAGATTGTAGAGTTCTTCTACAAAGAAGTTCATAAAAAACTAAACACAGTTAAAAAAAAAAGCCTCGCAAAATTTGAGAATATTTAAACACCATATTTTCAAATCCTTTCTAGAAAGGAATGCCGAGAAATATGGGCAAAACCTTGATGAGTTAAGATCTCAACAACCCTCTTAGAAGCTTGAAATAGGAACCCATTTGGGCCACAAGGGTCAGTAAACCTTGAAAAAGGAGATGACAAAAACCTTAATGGTTTCATAAATTTATTATAACATTTCAATTCCTCAATGAATAGTTGGACAACATATGTACTTGTGAAGGGGGAACCGAAATCCAATGCTGGGCTATCAGAGTTCGCCCAACCTGTCAACAAGAGAAAAAGGGAAAAAAATTGAGTAAAATTATAGAAGTGAGACTATTAATCCTATGAAAAAATGGAAAATAGAATAACCTTGGATTCCTTAACTTTTCAAAGTTGATGTTGGCGAGTCAAGGGTTCTCGCTTCACGCAAATACGAAGCCCTGTTATTACAAGGTATGCTATAACAGGAAAAATCTGTGCTATCCAAGGGAGAAGAACGCAAATTGTAAGAACCTACACCATATCAAGTGAAGAAGCTTAAGTTATCGAGCTCCATACTATGGTGAGAAGAACCGGGAATAAACAATGTAACTCATAAGAAAATTTACCTTCTTACCACCAATGAGGAGAATAGCTAAAGTTGGAGAAAATTTGATAGGTTTCAAAACATGTTCACGACCCCTAACTGAGTGGAATGAGGGTTTAGATGGAGGGTGAGGTAGGTCAGCTACCCTAATGACAGAGTAACAAATATGAGTTGTCCATGAAGCACTCATCGTGCGATAGAGAGTAGGCCGAATGTCATTTGACTACGACTGATGCCTATAGGTTCGATAAGCTTCCCACCTATACATTATTTCACAAAACCAATAATATATGTATCACTCAAACCATAGTTTCTTACTATGTTCCTCGAATAACTCGATTGAGATCATATTCAAATAATAAGTACCTATGTAATGTTATGTAGTATTAAGAATGAAAATCTCAAAGTCGTTTGATGTTGACAATAGCGTCAAATTAATATAATATATATATTTGTATATGGTGGTGAGAAATCACCCATATGATTGTACTTTGTTTTGAATGTCCAGAGAAAGGTATGCAATGTTAAAAAAAGAAAAATAATTCAAGTATTAGTTCACTAGTATGGAAAAATAATATACATTATTTATTTATTGGATGTAGGTAAAAATGGAAAAGGAATTTGTTTTATGCTTTCATGTATTTTATGGATTAAAAGTGGTATCAGGGTCGAGTTTCCAATATTGTGGCCTAAATGGGTAATGATAGTAATACTAAATGTGTTGAAATCTGCACTGAGACAGAAAGTGAGTAGGTAGAAATATCATGATGAGGAAAAGATCCGGAGGTCGAGGAGTAGGCTTGATGCTGAATCCTGATATAAATCTAGAAATGTGGGTGTCATTGGCTGTGGAGGAACAACACTAAAAAAATACGCTGCTTGAAACTATACAACAAGTGCGAGCTGAAATGGTTCAGTTGAAGGCAGATAATGCAAGATTAATGTGAGAGTAGGAGAGGATTTTAAAGAGCCTAAAAAAAAATAGAGTCATCGAACTTCTCAACCAAGTATTAAGCATAGAACAACAGATGAAGAATAGCATCAATACCCGATTGAGGATACTCCATAAAGGATCCATACCGAGAGAATGGAAGAAAAAAAAACGAACCATGAGGAAGAATAAGGTAATGTACCAGAAAAGGAAAATAAAGAATTAGAAACTAGAATTCAAAAGGGAACTCATAAATATTAAACCTCCATTCTTTGATGGGGAGGCAAAAGAGGCCGTAGGAGTTTGGCTCATTAATATGAATAAATATTTCCAACTTTATGAATACAATAGTTACCTTAAGGCCAGATTGTCCATTTATCAGCTCCAAGGAAAGGCCACCTTATTATGGGAAGAAGTTAAAATATTTCAAGGAATAGAGGACCAGGACGTAACGCGGGATGAACTCTAGAAGCATTTTAAACATAAATACCGGAATTAGCAATTCTATGATGAAATATCCAAAGGATTTAATGATTTTAAATTGGGGTAATTAAATATAGATGAATATGTGACAAAATTTACATCTTTATTAAGGTATGTGCACGATATCAAGGAGGAAAAATCTAAAGTACAACATTTTCTAAGTAGTTTACCTGCATATATAAAAGAAATAGTAGTGTTTGATAGTCCTAAAACAATTGATGAAGCGATTCAAAAGGCTTTAATGTGCTACCAGCAGGTGAAACAGAAAGGGTAATGTGGAAAGAGTTGGTATCAAAAGAAAGGATCACATGAAGAACATCTTTTATTTTGGCAGTAAATGGTACACACTGCTACTTTTGAATTTCCTATCAAAGATCTAGGAGGACTCACACAAATGCACATCATTCCCCCATCTGCTCTACAAAATTTTCATGGTTTTGCAACTGAAGATCCATATACATTATTATTTGAGTCTGAAGTACATTGTAGAGGATATGATTATTGTATTAATGCTCAATGTTTGCAAATTTTTCCTCTTACTTTAAAAGGAGCAGTGCTCCAATGGTTTATGAGACTTGATGGGAACTGCATCCAAACATGGGGGGACATGAAATAATGTATTCTCGAAGATGTATAAAGACTACTGCAACTCCAATGAATATATTTTTTTGTATGATACAAGGTGAAGATGAAAGCCTAGAGGACTATGTGGAGAAACTTCAATAAAACCTTCAAAAATCAAAGCATAAGCATTTGGAAAAAGACACATTGAAACACTCCTACTCAAAGTAATCAAAGACAATTTTTTAGAACTCTTAAATCAAATAGAAAAAGGTGATGTTTTTTAGTTATCATATCATGATGTTTCTGAAATATGCATAAGGTATTCAAAAGGAATCTCCAAGGTTGGTAAGAATTCCATAGAACTTTCTTCTTTCTTTTCCAAATCTGCTACGAGAACAAGAGACATAAGAGACGAAATCAATTTTTTATTTGAAAATTTTAAATGTGATTTTATTAGCTCTCTTTATTCACAATTGTATGTTTTGAAGATTAAGAAAAATTAGGTAGAATTTGATGAAATGCTTTTCCCTCATTACCAAAAGAAACATCCCATAGATAGCTGCTCTTTCTTATCGAGGAAGGAAGTAGCATATCAAAGAGATGGAGAAGATGCAACAATTTCATAACAATGGAAATTATTGCCTACATGTATCGTTCAAAACACTTCATTTCCATTTTATTACGTGCATAATCCATTATGGAATACAACTATCTTAGGGAAGCCATACCAATCTTAGTATATACCCCCACTAACATTGTCCACAAATTTAGCATGTCTTATCTTATGGTTACATGGCTACTTTCCCTCATCTTATAGCACAAACACATCATCGACATTCTTCACCATCCCTTCCACAACATCTTACTTGCCTATCAAAATCATCCACACAACCTAATCAACTACATCATCAAAATCCTCTATGTCCTACACAATTTCCTTCTCAACACATTCCACACCCTCACAATAACAAACTAGTACAACATCCTTATAGTGTTGAAATAAAAGATTTACCCACCCTTCCTACCCATTCTATCTGACATGTACCATTGCAAAAAGCTTATATTGAGATTGGGAAGGTTTCAAATAAAAAAAATACAGAGGTTATGGAAGAAAATGAGGTTTCTTTTAGTCTACATCAACAAGTCACCGAGATCAATAAGACGTTAGAAACTCACGAAATTCAAGAAATGAAAACTATTGGAAATCAAGGGACTAAAGACTATATTGAAGATTGGTTTCACTCCATCATTTGTTTGCAGCATCACTCCATACATTCCCAATTCTTAACATCATGCCTTCAATGACAACTGGCCTCTCATACCCTATTATTTATTAACATGCATTTTTTAAATTCACGTATGTACATACTGTTAGCACCTAAATCTGTCTTAGGCTGAAGGAAGGCAAAAATTAGGGTAACCACAAACCACGCTCAGTCTGGTAGCTAGCCCTACCAGAGCAGGAGAGGGCTCTCTCCGAGTCACGCTCAGTGAATATATGGTCGAGAAGGTCTGAGATGACTTACAATAAACTATTTTACCTTAGGCTAGTAAGTGGATAGGGATTTTGGAAAAGATTTTTATGAAGTGACCGAACTTCTGGGATGTATATGGGACTGGCGCTTAGCAAAGAACGGAGAATTGAAAATGAAAGCACACATTATTCCGTGAGGCAAGGTAGGCGGAAAGAGTAGCAATTTTGGCTTAAGGTGACGCAGAATGGAGAAATTGTTGAAGAGAGTGAAAAGGGCATGATCGCATGAATCATTTTCAACAGAGGAATAACACTGCACATGAAATTTTCCCATAGGCAGAGCAATATAAATTGAATTCTACCTAATCTCACTTAGAAAATTTCACTGAAATGAAACGTGAAATGAATTATGAAACATAACAAGATACATATGAAACATAAGAACACATTTTCCACACTCACAACCACAGAAATCTCATGAAACAGAGCTACTGCCTTTCATTAGTTCTCTAACAAAATACACAGTGCGGAAACAGAGCTTCCTTCCCATAGTCTCCCAGAAGTTACAAGCCGACCAACCCATTGCAAATAAAATGCATACAATATATAGAATGTGTGGAGAAGAGATGGAACACCCAGGGGTTGGGAAGTTACTCAAATCATTTTGGAATGGAGATAGAGAGTCAACCACCAGCTACAGGTGCTGCGCTCTCAAGCATGACATTTGGCTGGGGTGACCCTTTGCATTCTTTTGCCACTTGGATAGATGCCCACCTAGAGAGAAAACTCTTTAAAAGCCACCTTTGGTGCCAAAAAACCGAAGAGTAGATGACCAGGCCCACTTGGAGAAGTCGAGACCCGAAATTTCGCGAAACGGGAGCAATTTGGCAGTTTTTTCCTCTCTGCACCGCGCCAAATTCCCTGTGTGTTGCGCTACTTTAGAGCCTGTTTTGGGGCACTTTCGGGTGTCCAAAATGTGCCCAAGTGGGCCTGTTGGAAAGCACGTCCCATTTACTTTGTAACCCTACTGGAATTTGCCAATTTTGTGCTCATTTGCCCCTCCAAATCTTCATTCTCCCAAAACTGCTTTCTGTGTGTCCAGAAAGTGGCAGAGAGACCATTTTTAGGTGTTTTTTGACCTTTAGGAGACCCAAAACTTGTCAAAATTTCTTGTCCAGACACAAATAGACGTATTTTTTTATGCTAAATCCAAATATGCAAGCCATTCCTCGATTGGAATGCTATAATTTTAGCGTCGCGCCAGTGGCGCGGCGTATAGGGAGGAATTTCCTATTTTGTGCCCAAAAAAATTGCCTGTGACCAAAATTTGCCCAATTTTTTTGAAATTTGGGCTGGAGGTTCCCTATGAAGTGCTATGCTGTGCCAAGGAAGCCTCAACCAAGATTCAAAGTTGATCTTTCTCCTTTGCCTCCTTTGCCTCTTTTGTCGCTTTGCTTAATTTTGCCTTTAGGCTCCAGATTCTTGCTTTGGAACTCATGTTTCGGGCCTGGTAGTGATGAGTCATGCACCTTAGCATGTCTTTCTCCCTGTTTGCTTTGTCCAACAGCTTCTCCAAATGCATGATGACCCTCTCAAGGTTGGACTCCCGGTCTTCATTGATTTCTTGCTCCAAAGAGGTGAGCGTAACCATTCTTCTTTGAGCAACTTGGTGCTGCTCACGAATGTTCTATAGCTCCATGATCGTCTGTTGGTCCTCAAGCTATTTGCTTCTCCTCTCCAGGTAGTTCATGTTCCACTTGGCCCAATCCAAGTCTAGGGATAGGTTCTCAATCACTGACTGTTGCTCCCGAATGATCTCTCCCAGCTCAGCATTTGTAGGTTCTACATCTGTCTCATCATCCTGGAGGAGAACAAACTCAGTTTCTTGCTCACCTGATGGCCCTTCCTCCTCCACTGGTTCCCTGCCCTTACCCTCCTCTTGTGATGCTGATGGCGGAAGCGAGGCCCCTTCCACCCCGGGTGGAGATAACACTCGCTTTGCTACTGCAAACAACAGTTTGGTGCCTTTCGGATAGCCTCTCTGATATGTGATGAAAACTGCCATGGTGGCAGTCTCATGGCTCTCAAACTGATGTGAAGGACTTCCCATCTCAGGCACAAACTGATGTGAAGGACCTCCCATCTCAGGCTCAAACTCATGTGAATGACCTCCCACCTCATGTTCTGCCTCTGATATCACTGGTGGAGCGCTAAAGAAATCACGGGAGATGAAGTCCTCCCAAGCAATACCCTGCAATCCCAACTGATGGTCCACCAAAATCTGGATGAGAGCAAAATGATAGACACTATTTAGCTGCTGTCGTGGGGTCTTGCGCTGCATGAAGTTTTTCATCTTCTCAATGTTGTTGCAGATGAAAAATGGGAGGCTCATCATCCGCACCCTGGCGAAGTGCATGAGCAAGCAGATGTGATAGGCATAAAGGCGAGGAAACCTCGGACCCTCGCAACTGAAATACTTCATGATCAATCTCATGAGTGGGGCATACTCATCCCTCAAAAATCTGAATGGAAAAAGCCTAGTGAGCTGGCTGAAACAGCTGTTCTTGATGTAGGGCTCATAGTGATGCCTCTCCACCTTCTTTTTCTTATGCCACTGCTCCCCAATGTTTGGTATCCCTGTTGCCACTGATATAGCCTCCGGTGTCAAGGTGAAAGTGACCCCAGCCAGGACAGATTGGTCTCCCTGTAGATGAAGTGCAAAAAGGCCGGCCAATTCAGGACCGACTTTGACATTCGACACCCTTTGACAAAATTCATAACGTGCCAAGTGTTGGAAACAAGACATGGCAAGTGGGCATGCCTATATCTCTGTGAGGGTGTTTGGCTCATCTCTGAGATTTCTGCCACTCCGGTGATGTCTCTATGGGCCCTCTCTCCTTAATATGTGTCACTGTGGGTACCCTCCTCATAATTTGATGAATTTTCTAATGCCATTACTGATGTGTGTACCCTGAATTTTATGCTGCCCTCTGAATCCAATGAAACTAATATATGCTCTGAAAATCTGTCACCAAGGGGACAATAAAACAGGGGAGTGTTAGGAGGGGGATGATGAAAAGGGGAATAGGGGTTTAAAGGAGAAATTTATTAGGGATTTGGGAGTGTTTGGTGTATGGTTTTGGGATATTCTGAGCTATAGGAATAAAGGGGACAAAATGGATATGATTGCAATGTAGCTAGGGTAACTATTAGGGGAAACTGCTCCAAGGGAATTAGCTGATAGAGGTAGGATAGCAACATATTTAGCAATCATGTTACTGTAGCAAAACCGTAGCTTTTTGCCCTTCTTTGTGTCATTTTTGTGTTTGCTTAATAAAGATTTTGCTTTGATTTCATGGTCACCAAAATCATGTTTTTCTTTGAGTTAAGGATCAATGGTGAAAGGATCTAGGGCCACCTTTGCAATTTTGAGATCCATTTATAAAATTTTGGGCGATTCGGTGCTTTTTTAGGCTCACAGGCCTGTGCGCCGTGCACTTTGCCGAGTGCGCCACGCCCCCAGTATGCACCACGCCAGTGCAATGTGGACACTGTGGCTGGGCTCCCAGTGCACCGCGTGCCCTGAGTGCACCGTGCACATTGTGTGTGCGCCGCACACTGTCAAACAACATTAATTTGTTTGGAAAAATAGGTGAGAGGGCTTTAGGGCATTTTAGGGTGGTTTCTTTAGGAGACAAGATGGAATGGAGGTGACCACGATGAGGAGTGAGGGGACAAGGGGAAGGGAACCAAAACCTTGGTGGTGTCTTCGAATTTGTAACCCCGTTTATTTTGCTTTGGTGAGTATTTTCATGGATGGCCAAATGTGCTTTGGATACCCTTCAACATCTTAGAAACACCAACCATTGACCAAATTTAGAGAGAAGGGGTTTCATTTTGAGCCTACGTCTTGCTTGCTAGCCTTCAACCGGGATATAGAACGAATTTGCAAGTGTTTTGATCTCCTTGGCTGTGTGCGTCGCGCGCCAAGCCCAGTGCGTCATGCACCCTGAGTGCCTCATGCCCTTGTTGATTTTTGACTATGGGCTAGCTGCCGGTGCGTCGCGGCCTCCATGTGCGTCGCGCGCCCTGGTATATGCGCTGTGCCACCTAGAAATCTGCCCTCACTTACTCGAATTCCTCCTACTTTGCTCTCTTTTCTTCAACAATGCCTCTCTCAAGCTTTTCCATATCACAATGACTTAGTTTTGGCTCAAAACAACTATATGTAGGCTTTGAGAGAGTTGGGTTCAATTTTTTCTTCTTTGAAAACCCACTTTCTAATGTTTATGTTTTTCACTTTTTATTGACTTTAAAACATTCTGCTTTTCCTTTTTTCTTTGAAATTTTGGCTCTCATGATAAAATTTTCGGCATTTTTTTCGAGGACTGTGTGACTAGGCCTCTGGCTTTTAAATCCATGACTGCATCTGAAAATGTCAACTGGCGATTTTTGGAAAATTTTGTCATAGTTGACCTTGTTTGACTTTTCTTCAAAATAGAGTTTTGAAGAAGAGTCGATGTCTCTTCAGGTGATGATGAAGCTTTCTGAACCGTAGCTCTATAAGGTCTCCCTCTGGCCTGCATGGCTTGTTCTGGACATGTGTTTCAAAGACCAAACTGATGAATTTCTAGACCCTAACAATAAAAAATGACTCTATCCTGTAAGATGACCAAACCTTGACTATCATGAATTTCATTGATTACGGACCAATTCATGAACCAGTAGAGGCCAGACATGAGGGGAAATGAGTAGCATGACTTTCTCCGTCAGATCATGGCATGTCCCTAGCGAAATGCAGCTGAGTGGATGGGCGGGACACTTAAAATTGAAATGCACAAAGAGCTTTGATCTCTGACCGAGTGCTGACCAGATCAACTCTAGCACACACTTGAGGCCTTATTTCGAAAATGGCTCCACTAGAAGTACTCTTATTCATAAGAATATTTTATTTTTCAATGTAGAGTAGGTTTGCGTAAGAAATAAAATAAATAAGTACATATATAAATAAATTTCTTTGTATGTAAAAATAATTGTTTTTGTTGCAACACGATGTGACAATTAATATCAGTAATAAAAGTTTGAATTTAGTTTTGTATGTAGACATACTATATTTAAAATCAGGTTTCTACAGACACTCATCATCATTTTGAGAAAAATTGTGTGTTTACCATATTTTATGGCATGTGGGCTTGAGAAAATTACTAAAAACAAAGTCGAGAAAATCATGTTTTGAGGGGCACAATGGACTTATTTTTAAAACCTTTTTCTATAATAATTAGCCCTTGATGTATAATTTACAACCCAATTTGAATTCCTCAATTTTGATTTGAAAGGAAAACATTATGATAGAAACATTGATAGGGTGTTTACTAGGCAACTCAAGGATAGAGTTGGGACAATGCATTTTTGGAAAACTAAATGACTATTTTTTGGAAGCTTGATTGTATTTTAAATTCACCCATGAATCTATTTTATAGGTAAATTTTAATCATTTTATTTTGATATCGTATGAGAAAGTTATGACCAAAATATTGACTTCCTATCATAAATCAACATTCTTAAAACTTTTTTTTTTTTTTTCTCTGGGTCGTTCTTTAGAAAATTTGACCCATCAATTCTTCTCTTATTCTAGAATTGTTTATATTGGAGATATATACATGAATATATTTTCATTTCCAATTCTAATAAGCTCAATCCATCATTAAACAAAAAGTTATGCTTAAAATATCGATTGTTGGTCTAAGGTGGGAAATTGAAAATGACTCTGTTATGCAGATCGTTCTAAGTAAATTTGACACACCATCTTATGAAACTTTTAAAACATGTTTCTATTGGATATATACCTCTGAATTAAATTTCATTTGGCTTTGGAATCACTCAAGTGGACAAAAATCAAAGAAGTTATCATTAAAACACTGTAGGTTAGCATGTTTGGCCACTCCTCTCCCACACGTAATAAATTAATTTTACTTTGTTATTTTTTTCCATGGATTTGTTTTACAAAGTAATTACTTGTTAATTTTTTTCACACACCTTGGATTAGGATAGCCCAATCACCTCTCTTTCTCCATGATTTGATGTTTTATTGCATGTAGACACTCTTTTTTTTGCAGGTCCCAGGAGAATAAAGAAGGTCGATTTATGAATGAGTTATTCTTGAAGACAATGTTAATGAAATAAGGGAATTTGATCTAAGCACTTGTTATGAAATTTAATATCATATTATTTTGATTTCTTCTAGGTTTCAAGATCTAAAAATATTTTGAAACATAATACCTTGTTACAAAATTGTTCCCGTTATTGCTCACCGACATGGAGAAAACAACCTAAAGACGTTTTCATTACTTGACAGATTCATAACAGGAGAAATGAAGAATTTATATCCATTTTAAGATCCAAATCACTGCTATCAAAGAATTTTTCCAAAACATCTTTTGTTTCCATTTATTCACCATTGACGGATTGTTGTTCTCTTAGGAAACAAGATTGTTGCAACCGAAATCACAATTGTTGTAACTTAAGTTATTTATTTATTATTTTTCAATAAAGTGTTGCTTCTTTTCTTATTTCTCTTATGTTTTTTTGTTTTGGGTGTTGATTACTTCAAAATCACCTCTCTTGTTTCTTCATCAAAATAAAAGAAGGAAGTCCTTAAGTTTCATGATGTTGCTACAAATCTATCAGTTTGTTCCCTAAGTATCATGAAGTATATGGTTTCCTCATATCTAATATTAAGTATTAATATGGTAAGTCTTATGAAGAAAGATTTACTCTTAGTTCCTCATTATTTTCTAAAGTGACTCTGACTGTTGGATGGCTAATCCTTTTTCATCTCACCTTCCTAGGATTTCCCTTTGAGATATTTTTTGGAGGGATTGCCACAAGCCACGCTTGATACTTCATGTCCACGAGATTAAAATAGTATGGCTAGTTTCGAGGTTGTAACATGCAACAATGGTATTATTGGATAAATAATCTTCAAATCATGATTGCCATTTGTTTGGGCACAATTATTATTCCTTACAACTCAGTCTTTCTCTCTTTATTGTATGATTGTTGTTCCCTACAGATGCACAATTGTTGTTCCATTTTTCACAGCTGTTGTTCTTTTCATAGGTACAATTTTTGTTCCCTTTGTCATAGTCGTTGTTTCCTTCAAAGGTAGGATTGTTGTTCCCTTTGACATAGTTGTTGTCTGTTAAAAGAAACAATTGTTGTTCCCTTTGTTACAGTTGTTGTTCCCTTCAAACGTACAATTGCGGTTCCCTTAGTCACAAATGTTGTTTCCTTTGTCGTGGTTGTTATTCCCTTAGTCACAATTGTTGTTCCCTTGGTCATGGTTATTGTTCCCTTAGTCGCAGTTGTTGTTCTCTTAGTCACAGTTGTTGTACCCTTGGTCATGATTGTTGTTCCCTTTGTTACAGTTGTTTTTACCTAAGTCACGGTCATCCATTTTCATGTTCTTGATTCAACACTTGGTGAATGGGAAATACTTTTAATGTTCTAGGTCCTCTTTGATAGAATGATTGGATAGTCAATCTACATTTGTTTATCTATAAACATAATCTTATTTTTAAATGAATACTTATGCAAAGATGATTTCATCATGCGAACTTGCAACTTTCCTAATTTCTCAAGTCCTTGATCTTGTAAAATTTATGATGCTGACCACAAAATTATACTTAAATCTTACCATCTTTATCTACCGAAATGTTCCTCAACCTAAATCTTAAGAAAAAAAATATATTTATCAACAATCATTTGAATGTTATTACCTTTTGAGAAGAAAAATTATCCAAATTGAAAATAGTTACTACAAAAAAATTTACGCCATCACTAGCTCTTAAGGAGATGACTTTCCACCCCATATATTAAGTAATATTTTTTTATTAACAATAACCATAGTTGAATTTTAAACAAAAATAGTCAACTGGAGGATATGAGGTATCATCATGAGCTGGCCTACCATGATCATAGATCCTAATAGAGTGGCATTACCACTACTGGTCACCAAGCCAGCGTAATGGCCTTCGATAATAAAACTAAAGGACAAGAGGTCTCATCACAAGCCGACTTGGTCAGTTTTGTTAGCACCCATGCATGGCATTGTTATTAACTGGTTACCAAGCCAGATCAATGATCTTCAATAGACATCTAAGTAAATTGAAATGATCTAGTAACTATGTATTTATTTCTAATACATGGGACACTGACATCTCAATGGGTTAAAAAGGCATCCTGTCAAGACTATGGATGCCTTATGGCAGCAGTGGCCATGCCTATGGTATAGAAGTTAATTCAATACTATGATCTACTTGGTTACCTTGTTTTCTGAAAACTAGTTTCCAATAAATCTTACTGTTGGATATATAACGTTTGCTAGAACTTACGATTCATGGGGTAATATTTAATTACTTATTATATGATGATGGTTATGATTTATATCTATTTTTGAGTTATAAATATTCACTTTACATGTTAGGGATGAAACTTTTTGGATATTTGACATTTTTTATTATCTACTTTATCATTCCTTTATTCTACAAGTTTCATATCTTTAACCATAGATAGTTTGTTTGCCCAAACAGTGGCCATTTATTCCTAGCTTAACAACACTACTAGTACATTGGGGTAGAAAAAAGAGGCCTAATTTTGATTTTGAATCCCAATTAATTTGTCAGAACTTAAGAAGAAAATATTGAGATAACTAATTCTCACAGTTTTTCTGCTCATAACAACTAAATCTTATTGGTATAGGGAATCCATGTTTTACTTTCTGATCCATGATTATCCCATGACATTCACAACATGATTATGTCACTTTTATATATAATGAGGTAATTGAGGTGATGAATTATTGATTGACACTACTAATGAGATGTGTTATAGAAATCTTGATGACAAGGAAACTAATTAGTTTGGGGGAAGAAAACCCTGCTACGCTTTGTAATTACTTGCATTCAGTGTTCATGGCTTCCAACTTTTGCATCACTTCCATCATCAACTCAAGCTACATCATCTTCAACAAATGTCAACCCATACATTCCATTCCACATTTTTACAGAGGTAAAACTTGAGGTAAAATACCATAATTTTTTTTATTTATTAAAAGTTTAGGACAGTGTAATGAAAAACCACTTAGCATTATTCACTCATATTTTTCAACCATTAGTTCCACTTCTTTACGAATTCCAATTTTTCAAAGGCATGGAAGCTTTCAGTTTTTGGGAGAATTATTTTCATTCATTTATTTGTCATGATCATGCCATTAATATTCTTTATCATCCATTGATCTCGTTATTCATTATCAAAACCTCACTTATTCAATATTGTTTTACTCCAAGCATAGATTTCAACAATTACTGTAGAAACCACCTCAATTTATTTTCTAATATAGCATGAGGGTATGTTAATTCTCCCGTTTGGGGGAGGAGTTTCTATGCATGATGGTTGTTTTCCCATTTATTCCCCATTTAAGACCTACAATTTCATTTTTATACAATGCATAAATTGATTAGTGTATATCTTTAAAACTATGAACTGAATTCTTGTGATTTTTGGGCAACAAAGAGATATCATTAATACACACCGTTATCACTCAGGTTGTTCCCTTTGAATCCCAAGGGAATACGGCCAAGGTAACCACTAACCAATCTTTTAGCCACAGGTCCTAGCCTACCGGCAACCAGAGAGGGCTCTCTCTTTCTGATTTAACTTTGTTTTGGTGTAATTTTAGGCTAGTTATGATGCACAGGATTTTGTTTTGAATTTGTTTGGATGATGATTTCAATCAGAACTGGTATGCAGTTTCAGAACAATCTAGACCATTGGGCATGGAGTCGATGATGGTGTACTGCCGGAAGTATTTATTGACAGAAAGGTAATGCTACATAGCCAGACAGGCATCCATGGAACAATTCTTCAAATCTGGAATATGATGGCATGAAATCAGGGAATGAAAGGCAGCTAAGGATCTTTCACTATACTGATAGAGGGAAAAAGTGGGAATATTATCTAGCAGCATTTAAGAATTCCTAAAAAACATTCATAATGAGATAATTAATACAAACATGAGTAGTTAAGAATTCATATTTATGATTAATTCTGAAGAAAACACAGTTAACAACAGAGATTGAGCAGAGGGTGCATTCAAACAAGTCCTCAGCTATTCTTCTTCTCTTTTGCTAAGTTAATGAAACATATATGTGAATTAAGAAAACATAGAAAGACAAAACATGGTTTAGAATAACTTATTGCTCCATCAAACAACACAGGAATTCTGTAGCAGAACGCAGATCATCACTTTGACATCAAACAGTGCAGATATCATGAACTTTCCCAGCCATTTGTATTAGATAGTCTGAAAATTTATAGCGTAGTGTCTTAGAGAGAAAATCACCAACCCCAAATACGTTCTGTGGGGAGGTATATATACAAAAGATAAGATACAAAATATCTAGCTGATGAGTTAATAGCTCATAACTTCTTTGCCAACTCTTGAGGAATCATAGCTGAAAGAGTAAATGCTGCAGTAAATATTTAGTGTATTAGTTGTCCATTCTGTTAGAGAGTTTTGACTTTTGTCACCAACTGAGTCGGCTGGGGTTGTGGTTTTAAAAATCTGCATTTTTTCCTTTTTGGGCTTGTTGTCCCAGCATTTTGCTGAGTCACTGTTCTCACCTACTCTGCATGTTGTCTCCATGCTATGCCTGGTGCCTGCGTATTCAATTCTGTTGACCTGAAGATGACCTGAGGTTGACCAAAAAGAGAGAGGATCGACATTACTTGGGAAAAATTTCCAGCATTGCTTGCCACCAATCTTCTTTAGGCTGTTGGTGTCTTCGTATCTTTATTAATGTCTCATCTGCCTATGTGTACCTGTAAAAATTGGGTGGAACCTCAAACAAGTGATTGATTTCCTGTTCAATGTAAAATAAATTTTCTAGCTTATCATAAAGGTTCTATCCTGATGGAGGTCCTGTTTCTTCTGAGGTACTTGTGGATGTTGTGATCTGATTTGAAATGAAATTACTCATCCTGGTGGCATACTGCTCATGGGTCAGCAGTCTTCCAGCACCGGTCAATAGGCTGGGAAATCCTTTGCCTTGCAATGCTCCCATCCTCAGCTTGTAATCATCTACCTCTGCCTGCATTTCTTGACATTTTCTCTCCAAACGTTGCACAAAATTTCTAAGGGTCAGCACCTTTTTTGCTGTTAAAACAGTTTTTGTCCTGTTACTGATGTCTAAGGCTGCCAACTCCTCTTTAGTGTGATTGTTTAGGAAGTGTATCATTTTGCTAGCCTGCTCAGGCACATTTCCTAGTGCTACTCTAGCCTTTTGACTGTCAATTTGGGCTTGGCCTACTAATTCAATCTGTTCATGCACAATTCGGATTGATTTCCACTGTCTAGTGATAGAGTGGTAAATCTTGGTCCACAAAATCTTTTTTATTTCAGCCAGAGTCTTTTCTAAATTCAGCTCCTTCTCCAAGGCCTTTATTTTGTCCTTCAGGGCCTTAATTTCCCTTGTCTGTTCAGCCACTGTCACCTTGGATTTATCATATTTTCCTTCTAGATTGGCCAACTTTTCTTTGGTCGGTTTTATATTTGTTGCTTGAAGCTCTAACTCCTTGACAACTTTTTTCAATTCATCCATGCTTATGCTAGACTCAGGAGCTGTTGTTGTTGCCGCTGGAGCATCTGTAGTTGTTGTAGTAATAGGTGGGGTCACTGCTGCTTCTGTAGCTGCAATAGTAGTTGGAGCAGTTTGAGGTGGCTGGGAGGTCGACTCTCCCTGCTTGCCTTGCAGTGCTCTCTCCAATTCTCCCTCCATTTGAACTATTCTCTGGTTCATTTGCATTAGCAGGTCCAATGTATCCTCAGCTTCTTTCTCTTTCACCAGTTCTCCTGTTTGTGGGTGCATAGTCGAGGAGAGCCTCATTTGCTTTTTCAGAGCAGTAATATCATCCTCCTTTTTCTTCATTAGGGCCTTGATAGCTTTGGGATTCTTAGGATCATGCCCCAGGTCCACAATAATGTCCTCCAATGTTTTAATTTTGTTGTCTTTGGTTGTGGAGGACATTCTTTCTAAATCAAGCTGAGTATTTGTGTTCTTCAGAGATTCCTTTAACTCATGGGCCAGTGTGGCCTTGTCTACAAGTGTTCCATAGACCATTTCCCCTACTTGCTTATGTAACTCTATTTGATCCATGGGGTGAATGTCCTTGGCCAGGACCTCTAACTTTGTCCTGACATAGTCTGCAGCTGACTGAGGCTGCTAAACCTTGGGTTTAAAGTGGCTGGGAATCATCTTTTCTTCTTTGATGTCATATGCTTCCATCAACCTTTCCTGCTTGGCAGGTGTTGCCTTAAGAAATTGGTCATACAACTGTACTCTTAACAGTTCATTCTGAGCCTTAATTTCTTTAAAGGTGGCCTTGATGCTAGCTGGCCTCTTACTTTGCTATGTGGAGGAAGACACCTCCATGCCATGTTGTCTTTCTTTCTCTTGTTGGAAAGAGCTTGTAGCTGTTTGTTGACTTCCTTCTCTCTCTCTCCTAGACTTCCAAGGATTTCCTCACTGACTTCCTCCTCAATTGGAGAATCAACCTTTTGCCTCTTCACTTCAGGCTGCTGTGTAGACCCACGAGTAGGTGTGGAGTATTCTCGGTCTCATTTTCTGCCTCTTTCCTCATGGGCAGGAGTTTGTAAAGCAGGCACTTGTGGTGCCTCTATTTGCTATGGAGGAGCTTGTCCTTGAGATTGCTCTATTGAAGTAGCAGGCTCCTCTGTAGCGGCTTGTGCGGCTGTAGCAGCAGATGTGCCTTCTCCTATTTGATGTGGCAACTTGAATGTTACCTGCTGCAAAGAATCCAAGTCAAGAGTTTTTTCTAAATCCTTGACATTTCTCTCCATTATTTCCTCTTGAGTCAATTCCTCAACTAATGTGCCTTGCAGCCACTCATCTTGATTGGCATATTGTTCAATTTGTGGGAATTTACAATGGTCATAGGCCAGCAGCCTGTATTTAACTCTTTTGGCACTGATAAAACCCTCTGGGTCATAAGGGACCCACCAGAAGCTCCTCTTTAACTTATATTTGTCCCTCAAAATTTGATCAGCATCCTGCCAACCTTTTTTCTTGTTCATAATGAAGGGGCCTAGATGGTCTATGAATTTCAGGTGAGCTTTCTTTTTGGCACTATGAAAATGAGTAAGATTAGAATTAATGAGTTGCCTATAGTACTCCAAGGAAAACAGTCTCATTGGTACATACCTTGGGAGCCTATAAGGACAGAGCTCACAGCCATAGATTCTAATGACAGTGTGATTTTGATGTAGGTACCAATCCCCTATTTCGTAACTCTTGGATAGTTGTAAGATCTTCTGTATGTCATATGACAATCTAGGAGGAGGGGATCTCATCAGGAGACAAGAGACTGGGTATACAAATAGGTCAATGAACTCATAGTAGGAAAATGGAGAGTTTTGAACCTCATGGAAAACTGATGACCAAAAGATGACAAACCTCCTTTCACCCTTAGAATCCAACTTCTTGATGGGGCATTGGAAGCATTCAGACTAGCAATACATGAACAAATGGTAGATATATGATGAATATTTGAATACTCCCTCCCTATCCAGTTTCACTAGTTGATCATCTATTTTATTGTCTATGAACTTGGCATAGTTATACTTGTAAGCAGGGGGATGTCATGGACTATATGCAGATAATAACGCCAACATTGTTTCATCAATGTGCTCACCTGTTTTAAAACCCAGCACATAAGAGATCATATCAACTACCAGTTTGCCCACCTCATTTAAATGGACATAAAGGAATGGAGGTGGTCCTGTAGGCTGGCAGTCTGCCCTCATGCATGTCTTGGTAATTTTTTCAATTTCAGAGCTGGGGAGCTTGGAGCCTGTATCCAGCAAATAGTTCATGGAAAATGGAAACAATAGCTGAGTTTGTTTTAAGTTAAGCATCTGGTTGATGGAGTCAGGAGTAATATGAAAAAGTATTCTCCCAAATGGAGACTTAACAGCTCTCTGAGTTGGCTCATAGTTCTCAGCACATAAGTAGATAATATCAGGAAAAATATTGACAAAGGGAAGGAAGTAATAAGGCAAATTGGACTCCCATATACCTTACATGTCACAATTGTTTAAAAAGTTGTCTCTCAACTGGCAGAAGGTCTGCAAGTGATTTCTGTCACCAACTAGATCTTGAATAAGGTAATCTCTATCAGCAAGAGGCATGGCTTCAAGCTCTTTGTTTGGTGGATTCATATGAGTGACACTAAGAGCTGATGGAGTAGCCATTATAAAAAAATTTGATGTATTTGTGCTAGGAATAAAGATTAAGGCAGCAACTGGTTGAAAAACTTGCCTGTGAGGAATAGCAAAGTGGTTGCAGAATGAGTTCAGCTGAACCCAAAGTCTTCAATATTTGTAACTGTGATGATAAGGCAAACTTTGCAGAGTTTGGTTTATGCATTGTTTTTTCTTTTGGGAAAGGGTTTATTACAGCTTAATGTACTGAGGTTTCTATAGTGGAATGCGGTAAAAGAGAACAATGTCGAACTATTATGAAATTTTATCGGGAACCTGAGCTCGAAAATGAGTTTTAGCACGGTGAAATTGCGAATGGACCGGGGTTTGCTGGGATTCTTTTAAACAGGGGGTGTTGAGTGAATTTAGGCAGGAGTTAGGAGGGAAAGAGTCATTAACTTAGGAAATTGCAGGTAATTGAGTGAATGAAATTGAGAAAATTGGAAGAACAGGGGCGAATAGATGGAACTCGGAAAATACATGGTTAAAATAGCACCGAGAATGGTTGAGCTGGTTGAATGGCGAGCACTGAAGTCAAATCTGCAGGTGGGTGTGGCTCAATTGTTTAAATTCGAATTCTGGAGGTAAAATGGCATAAAATAGGGTGCACAGCTCTCCAACACGACGATGAAAATGATGTGAAACGGTCGAAAATGCGCGCTTTCATAAAAAATTTGACATATTTGTGCTTTTGGCGCTTTTCTGCGATGACATCAGCATGACGTCATCGGTGGGTCCCAGGTATGGCAGGGTGACGTGGATGCTGACTCAGATGAAGATGTGGCGGTGACACGGTGGCAAAGCGTGGATGCGGGCGGATGAAGTGGCAAGTGACATGGAGCAGCGGCGAGGACACGGTGGTGACGTCACAGTTGACTTGATTGCTGACGTCAGGGAATGGAGGGTGGTATCCAGTTTTCCCCGCACCACCTTTGAGCACAGGTGGTATTAGGGGAGGGGCCTCTGAACACTCCGAGCGGTCGACACGTGGCGGGGGTACGACAGCGAAACCGCCCATCCCTCGGATGTTAACCTCCGGCTGATTGGGGGCTGAAAACGCCCACCCACCATTGGATCTAGAGTGCTGGGGAACGAACGACTGGCGGGGCGATTGGGGTGGCGCGTAGCTTTGGAGTAGGTCCCTCCGGTATATATAAAATAGTATTGTTCCATGAGGGTCAAAAATTTGATTTATGTGGGTTTTTGTGGTTTGGGTTAATGTGGGGAAAGATAATTTAATGTTTAATTTAAAACATTAAGCATTAAACATTGGGAATTTGACTGCGGAGGGGCAGAATTATAAGGTTTAGATGGGTGGGGGATTAGGTATAGGTTATTAACCTAACCAGAGGTTAGATTAATTCCAGGATTAGGACGCGGAAGGGTTCATAATAGCCCCAAATGGACTAATATCTCCCAAAACTATGTTACATAGCTATAATGCTATAGGGTGGGATAGTTAATATGTTTTTTGGAATTTTATATAGTTTTTTGTAGAAAATAGGGTTGGGGAAGTAGCTAGGGAGCTATACAATAGAGTTAGGAGTTAATATGGGTTTGTGAGGTGAAGTGTAAGGGAGAGGCTAAGCTTGTGAACTGAAAACTTAGATATAAGAAATGAATGGAATCTGAAATGAGGGTTTTACACAAGAAATGTGGCTTCTTTTCACTGAAGAAAGTCAAAACTTGACTTGATTTTCTCAAGGAGGAAGTGCAAGTGGGACTGGTTAGGCAGATCCCAAAGTCCTCACGGGGATATTAGTGAGAAACGTTTTAGGGGGAGTGAGGGGAGTTAGACATGCTTCCATAATTCTGTCATCAAACAACTGCTTTGGCATTTCTTTCATTGATGAGACAAGCTATAATTGTCAATACATTAGGTGATCAGACCTTGCTTCTGCAACCTCAAACTACCTACCTAGCCTAATACGCCTAACATTTTTTCTTCCTTTTGCATGGGTGCACTTAGACTTGCAGACCCTGATTATCCTCCTTTCTTTTGACTGCCCTCCTATCTAAATGTACCCTTATCTCTTCCAAGGGCCCAGATTAAGTAGTTGGGCTCCTTCATTTCTCTACCTAGCTACTCATCTGCCAAGCTTGAACTGTTCGGACAGATATTCATTCTCTAGTCTAGAACAAGCAATTTAAAACATGGCATGGTCCAGATTGAACTGTTGGGCCATCCATCAAGCTAGCAGTGGCATTTTGGCTAGCCACTTTCCTGGTCTTTCTTTGGGGTTCATTTTTATCATTTTTTCTGATCAATTTACTCTTTTTTCCCTTTGATAATTCTTTTAGGGTAGACCCTCTTTACATTTTTTAATTCTCTTTTCTTTTCACAAAATATGGAACCTTTGTAGCATTAAAGATGAACATATTTGGCACTTCCCCTGTCAATCATGAAAAATGAAACCTATTGGTATAGGAACCTAACAGTGGCCCCACTTGGGGATGGCTTTTCCAGATGAAAAGCCAAGAACAGTAGGTCAGATTGCCTTATCTTTCCATTCTTGATGCAATCTGAACTTTCCTTCTATTAGAGACCATTGATCTGAATCCTTGTTACTTGTATGAAGTACCCTTTGAGCTGACCTGCTGTGAAATTACAGCTCTATATTTACTGGTTTCTCTGAGTATTCATCATCATCTTCATAGTTCCCAAGTGCTTTCTCTTGATTTCCAATGATAGACTCAAAACATATATCAAAAATGGTGCAGTACCCTAATTTTCCTCAAAATTTGCTTCACTTGGTCCCTTATCTAACCGCTGTAAATGAAAATGCTGGAAATACAAATATTTATGTACAATATATAGTTGTGTTGTGTTTCATCAAAGGGGGTCAAAATAATGTTTGAGCATCCTCCCATTGACTGGGCCTTCCTCATTATTTGAGCCATCCAAACTCTTCAGAAAATAGGTGTTATTACCTTGTACAACATAAATGACATAAGGTCCCCTCCAAAAGAAATCTAACTTGCCATGTTTCCCTTTGTCCTCTCTACTAGAATCCCATCTCAACACTTTGTTTCCTATGAAGAAGTCTTCAGCTTTGGTTCTTTTGTCAAACATCTTTTTGAGCTTCTCTTGCAGTACTTGGGTTCTGTGATATACTTCTTCCCTTGTCTGCTACAAGTGAATTGTCTGATTGATCCTTCCCTGAATATCATTAGGCTTAGCTTGTATTTCTTGCAGCAACTTGATTACAGGGATTCCTAAAGATGAAGGTAATCTTGCCTCCATTCCATAAACTAGTTCATATGGACTTGTGCCAATGGATCTCTTGGTGGTCAATCTGTCTACTCATAATGCATTTACCAACTTCTCATGCCAATTCTTTTTGTTCTCCTCCAATACCTTTTTGATGATGTTGATAAGGCTTTTGTTGGAAGACTCAGCTAGGCCATTGCCTTGAGGGTAATAGGCTGTGGAATGGCCCAAGGTCATATGGTATTTATGGCAAAAGTTGATCATTTTTTTGGCTTTGAAAGCAGCAGCATTGTCTGTAATAATTTTATCTGGACAGCCAAACCTAGACAAGATTTTGGTTTCTAAAAATTGCATAATAATGGAGTCGTTGGCTTGCCTACAAGGGATGGCTTCTATCCATTTGGTAAAGCAGTCTGTAGCAGTCAAAATCCACCTATGTTGGCCAGAGGATGAAGGGTGGATTTCACCAATGAAGTCTAAACCCCATTGCTGGAATGGTCTTTCAGTTGAAATAGGCTTGAGTGGTAAAGGTAACAACTTTCTCTTGCCTTCGAAAATTTGGCATTTGTGACAAGACATTACAAATTTTTTCACATCGATAAACAAGGAGGGCCAATATAATCTAGCCCTTAGGATTTTATCAGCTGTTTATTTCCAGTATAAGTGTCCTCCACAGTCACCTGCATGAAATTCCTTGAGGACATTGTCAGTTTCATCCAGTGTTAGGCAATTAAGTAAAATTCCTTCATGATTTCTCCAAAACAAAACATTGTCTATGATACAAAACTTTGATGCTTTCATTTTCAAGAACCTTTTCTTAGTTCTGGACAACCCTGGAGGAGCTCGCAGATTTAACAATACAAAACATATATTAGCATACCAGGGAGATTGCAAAAAGGTTTGATTGATCTGTGGAGTCTCCGTCTCCTCTTCGTTGTCCAGTTCATTGATATCAAGGGCTTGGAAATTGGTTCCAGTCATTAGTTTGGCTAGCCCTTGTCCTTTTATCAGTTTTGTAGGCTTGATTTCAATGTCATATTCTAAGATATTGGCAATCCATTTGCCCCTTTTGCCTTCAATTCGTTATTGGGTTAAAATTTCCTTAACCACTGCATTTTGGACATAGGCAATCACATGAAAGTATAAAATGTAGATTCTGAAATCTTTGATGGCCTTTACCAAGGCATAAGCTTGCTTTTCCATAATCTGATATTTTAAGGGATCATCTCTAAGGGCTTTGCCAAAAAATGCAATGGGCTTTTCACACCGTTGGTCATCTTTTTGTAATAGGACAACATCAATTGTATGCTCATATGTGAAGGAAAAAATGATGAAATCCCTATCAAACCTAGGACTTGTGAGGATTGGTGTGTTTGTCAAAGCTCTTTTGATATCCTTGAAGGCTTGTTTAGCTTCCATGGTCCATTTGACCTTACAATCCTTCTTCAACATATTGTTTAACAGTCTTATGAGCGTAGGAAAATTAGGAATGAATCTTCTCAAGAAGTTGATCTTCCGTAAGAAGCCTTGTAGTTCTTTGATGTTTCTCGGACGAGGAACTTGAAGGATAGCTTGAATTCTGTCCGGGTCAATCCTAATGCCATCTTTTGAGATTATATGACCTAGGAGCTTGCCTTCCTCTAGGCCAAACAGTGATCTCTTTGGATTCAAAGATATGCAATATTTTATGCAAATTACGAAAACTTGCCTCAAATGTTCTAAGTGTTCTTGGTTTGATTTTGAAAAGGCAGTGAGATCATCAAGGTAGACTACTAGGAAGTCATGGATTTCTTTGGCAAATGCAATGTCCATTGCTCTTTGGAAAGTGGCCCTTGCATTCTTAAGCCCAAAAGGCATTTTGACATATTTAAAAGTTCCCCAAGGTGTTGTAAAGGCAATTTTGTCTTGATCATCCGGGTGCACTAAAATCTGATTGAATCCAGAAAATCCATCTAATAATGAGATCCTAGAGGCTCCCACTACCCTTTGTAGGATATGATCCATTTTTGGTAAGGGGTAATGGTCTTTGAGAGAGACTTTTTTCAAATTCCTTAAGTCAACACACAGTGTAATTTCTCCCGTCTTCTTTCTAGTAGGCACTAGATTTGAAATCCACTCTGAGAACCTGATTGGAGAAATGTTTCCTGCTTCATACATACGTTTAACTTCTTTTTCAATTAGGGGAAGGAGGACGGGATTCACTCTCCTAAGCTTCTATTTAAAAGGTTTTTTATTTTCTTTCAAAGGTATAGTGTGTTGGATGACTGAAGTATCATAGGACTTGAGGTCCTCATAACTCCAGGAAAAGATATCTTGGAACTCTTTGAATAATTCAATGTATTTCAACTTCTGATCAGCTGGTAATGCCTTGGATAATTTTACCATTTTGGGATTTTCTGTGGTTCCAATGCTGCAGTCCTCAATTTTAGCATTTAGTGGTTGCATTTTTGGCTTCCTTGAGATATCATTTGAATCAAACAAATCCTCTAAAGGGGTTAAACCAATGTGCAGAAAATTGTCTTTTAGTTCAATTACTTCAGCTTCTGCTTCAACTATTTCATCACAGTATGTTTGCTTTAGCTCCTGTACATTGCTGTGATTAAAAGTAGTTGGATGTAAAATCAGATTTGTTGTTTCAGCTGATGTGTTTTGTTCAATTTTGTGCTTTTGTTGTTGGTCGTCCACAGTGCTTGTATCAATGTTCATGTTGGAGAATTCCTCCTTCAAAGTGAGGAAGTTATTTATCTGTGTATCATTTTCAAAGATCTGCCAATTTTTAGCATTATCAGGGACAACAGGTCTATGCTTGATTTCGGCAGTGAAATGGTCGTTGGGTTTGAAAGGTAGTTTGCAAGTGCTGGAAAAGCTTGCCAAGCTATGTGCATGTAAATTAAGCTTTCTGGAAATTTTAGTTAACTGAGATTGTGAGAAGGTGTCAAGTATTTGAATGGCTGCCCCTTTATAAACCCTTAACCTAATATCATTTGTGATAAAATTTCCCTTCATCTTCTGTATGATCAGATTTGAATCCCCTAGAATTGAGACTTTGGTTGCACCTAGATTTTTGATGAGTTTGAGACCTAACAAAAGGGCTTTGTACTTGGCCATATTGTTTGTGCATCAAAGGTTTAACCTATATGCATGACCTTCAGCCTAGTCATTCTGCATGTTGTGAATCAAAACCCTTGCCCCTGCTCCTAATTTGTTTACAGAACCATCAAATTCTAAACACCATAAGGTTTCATGGTCAACATTTGCATTGAGAGTTTTAGAAAGTTGCACCATCCACAGATTGGGTTCTTGTAAGTCATTTGATGTGTCATTCTCCTTTGCTGTATCAATCATATCAAAAGTTTTTTGATTTTGAGCAGCAGATTGTTCATTTAAACCCTCTGTCTATGATGCTATTAATAATTTGGCATCAGTTTTGGTACACATGTCAGCATTATATAAGATGAATGAGTCCATATCAGAATGCATTGAGTAGATGGGGAAGTTTTGGGGCTTTTCTTGACTACTCACCACATATTTCATTAGTGTTTCA
Organism: Pinus tabuliformis; assembly: GCA_031772625.1. NCBI lineage: Eukaryota > Viridiplantae > Streptophyta > Pinopsida > Pinales > Pinaceae > Pinus > Pinus tabuliformis. Next base: position 1,386,832,949 of record CM062820.1, on the reverse strand, counting down.
CGGTATAACCTCTTTGGCTGCCCAAAGACTGAAATAGTGGCATAGGACATGTCTAGTTGCAAGGATCCTTGGAGATTGGCCCCCCATGATCTAGATAAAAGAATACCATATTTGGGTGGAATGTCAGCTACCACCATATCCATCAGAATTGTTTTGGTTGGGTATTGGACCAGGGAAACACACAAATATTTAATTAGGCCTACACACCTGACTTAGCTTAAATCAAATGAGAACAAATATTTGTATGGTCTTGTGATATCTAGGTCTAGTTTTTCCATTATAGATTTGGGCATTAGGTTATGTGACGCCCCAGAATCAAACATTGCATTGTGTAAGACCTTGTCATTGTTGTTGGGAAAAGTATCCAATACGGAATGACCCTATCCCACTCTAAGGGTGATAGTACCTCAGCAACAATCGAAGCAAAGCTATCTAAGATTTCTTCTTTATGAAAGTAAAATAGGGGAGAAAGAGATCCACTAACCGTTGTCTTTCGCTAATGGTTGATCCAATCTTCTCTCCTTGCTGCTTGCTCCCAGCTCCTTGCTCTTTCGCTGGCCCAGCTACACCAAGATCCTGCAAAATGGCAAGAGAGGGAAACTACAAGAAGCATACATTCATAATTGATTCAAGGATTAGAATAAATCAAATACACAAGTATGACAATACATCATTGAGACACATGCATATAGAAGAACCTCAAATGCTTTATTAATGGAAGAAGTAAAGTTCAGGAAGTGATACAACCATAAGAGGCCCAATCTAGCATCACCTTCCCAGCAGAAAGAAATCTCCTCTTCACCTCCTTCAAAGCAAATCACCCAATAGCTCTAAACTCAAACCAACAACACTTCCTTACATTCACAAGATTCCAGCCTCCTTAGACCTCATGAGAGAGATCTATATATAGGATTTTTGGAGAAAGGATGAGTCAGCTTGAGAGCTGACTAGTGTCCTCTCTCACTTCAGTTATTCTTCAGTTCTTGAGTCCACTTGGAGGTTCTTGCTTCCACTTGGAGATCTAGACCCTCTTACTCATCACCAGTCGAATTCCTTGATCCAAGTGTCATTTTGGAAGCTTCCTGGGCATTGACACCTTGAGGAATGACTGTGCCACTTGTCCAAGTACGCTCAGCGCAGGTGGCCTTCTTTGCAGTTGACATTCAGTGCAGGTACAGAGTGGAGCACTTGACATTCAGCGCAGATGCTCAGTGGAGCAGTTGACATGATCCAGAATTTGCTTGTTTTTGAGTGTTTTCAGGTGGAGAACTGTTATTCAGTGCTGTGGTTTGCTGACATTCTTCCTCTAGGGGTAGGAACAACATGTTTAGGGACTTTGGATCCCTTAGATTATGGACATTTCATGCTTCATGCTGTAAGGCACAAAAATGTCTATAACAGTTGCCCCCTAAAGTATGAGGTCGTTTAACGGGTGAAATGCTTTATCAGGAGGATCCGAAGTTCATTCAATCGCTGAGAGGTGACCTGTAATAAAATACAATACAATACATTATTTTTCATTCTGCTTTCATGATCTAGCTGAGGCGGGCATTCCCATGCTCAGCTTTATAAATTCATTTTGGTACATAGAACAGACGATCGTCTGATGGTAGACTGATAATTCTCTGCTGAAATTATCATCCTTTGAGTAGGATGATCATCTGCTGCAATGATGTACATGTCAAATGTCTTTATATTTCCTGAATATATATCGAAGCTTGGATGGATGAAACTAGATCCGGGGTCTTCAAACTCGTTCGATCTTCACTCTAAGTACAAGTCGATCCATGTGAGAATTGCGCTGAAGTCGAACATGGAAAGACATCGCTTGATTACCGGTCAATGATGTAAACCGTTAACAAGAGCGAGAGGAATCACCGATAATGATGATGACCCTCAAGGTACTGCAGTACAATTCACGTGGTGTGAATAAAGGACTTGGCGTCGAACACCACGTAAAATCTTTCGGTCGAAGGTCATTGATGTATACCTGTCGCCGGAAGTGAGAAACTTGCCATTGAGGCATGCAAGCTTCAAAGTACTGGGGGTTTTGTTCCTAGATCAACTCCTTGGATAATGAGCTGAAGTCGACAAGAAGCGATCCGTCAAAGGAGGGCCTTAATGAATCCCACATCAGTGACACGGAACGAAGCTAATGATTTTAGTGGAGGTGAAAACAATCTGTGACATATGATTCAGGGAGGCGGTCATGGATGGATGAAGGATAATGTATGGCAGTGGATGGGACACGGTTGACTCTTTCTGAACAACATCTCTTGAACATATAACGACACTGATGCGATGGATCGGTAGCATTACCCCAAATGGATGGTTTGGCGAGACCATGGTGATGAGACCGGTGAATGGAACAACCCAACCCGATGTGGTACGGAGGAAAAGTGTCATGTTCAAGAGCGACTTGCTACCATTAAAGCTTTGAGGTTCTCCCAATTTTTCCCCAGTCATTTCTGACCAGTATCTCTTTATTTTTGTCAAGCTTGAGGAGGATAACATATGCTTGTTCTATAACCTGCCCTTCGGGCAAGCCCATCGCTATGTTTTAACGAGCCTAGCGATAGGGAAACTCGTTCTCGTCTAAAGACAAGTTTGTCGCTATTTAATCATTTTAACAAGTCTAACGACAAGGAAAACTCGGTCCTTTTCACTTTTAGAGAGTCTGAAAAGGTACAGAAAGTTAACTCCAAAATTCCTTTTTCGTCATCTAATCCCTTAAGTCCGAAAAAGTGTAAAATAATACAGAAGGGATGAGTTTTCGATAACTTTAACGAGCCGAATAAAACAAGCGCTCGACCTTTTTGTGCAATAATCCCTCAGGTCCAAAAAGATTAAAATCTAGAGGAGGGATAGCTCTTCCGATCATTTTAACGAGCTGGAAGGCCAAAACTCGGCAAACTTTTCATATTTTACGAGTCAGATGAAAAGAGCTTAAAGAAGACTCGTCTTTTGAGGAACGAGTGATAAACAGGGATAGCAACTGATTCCAGGTACAGGTTGGAATTTTCCAATCACGGCAGTGTCACAAGGATGGCTAGGTGAAATCACTCTTCGCAGCTGTTCCTCAAAATGGGTAAACAATCATATGGAGGTGAGCGATCGGCCAAATGACGGTGGAGGTGGCAGGTGCAAACATGACCAAGGCTTTTATGGCTGATAAATTTACGATCACAGAGGTTATTTACCGGAAATAGGTTCATTTTTTATTTAAAAATGAGCTTAAACTCTGGGGAAAACATTGCTCACTGCTTTTATTTATTTTTTAACGAGCATGAAGACCGTGTTAAAACTGCTCGGATCTTGCGTTTATTTTTTAACGAGCATGAACTTTATGCTAAAGCTGCTCGATTATATGGTCAAATTTTGATTTTTTACCATTATTAGCTTTTCTCTTTTCAAGGATAGTACTGCATTCTCAATTGCTGCAACAAACTTTGTTAGAAATGAATAATATTTGCAGGAAAATGAGATTATAACCCTAATATTTTGCTTTGAACTACGTAAAAGTCATAAAAAGGTGTTTTTACCTCTCATTTTACCATTTCATTTGCATTTGGTTCGTTGGAGCTCTGGAGGTGCCTCTTCCCCCTTGATTTTCACCAGCTGATTCCGGGAGATTCTGCAAACGATTTTCAGCGCCGTCTGGACCAGGTAGGAGCTAAACCCTAGCTCTTTCTTTTCATGGTTTCCTTTTTCAGTTTTGTGCCTATTTCCCAGCTTTTCTGAGCCTCAGGGGTTTTGCCAGGGAGCCCTAACTTCAGCGCAGGTTCCCCATTTGAAATCTGCACTGAATGTCAAGCTGCCTTAAGGCAGCCTGACCCTCAGCGCAGGTGGGACACTCCCTGTCCGCGTTGGGCTCAGAAAACTGAGTTTTTGGCTCATTTTTTGATGAATTTTTTCGCCAGTTTTTCACCAAATTCAGGAACTTACTCCTTCTTTTTTTTGCTTTGCAGGGAACTTTGAACAAAATGTCCCTTACATGGCGAGAGTGAAAACATGAAGAGGAGGACATGATTGCCCTCCATGACCTTGTCACGGTGAACGCGCTGCGGAACTGTGGCTTGCTGAAGTTTTTCCGTATCTCTAGCATGAGAGCACAGATCACTTTGCTGCAGTACATGCTTGATGCTTGGGATCATATTAACCAAGTATTCCAGATTAGGGGAAAGTCCATCCCCTTGACCATAGAGGACATGTACTTCTTGACTGGATTGTCAAGGCGATGTGCCCCCATTTCCTTGTCAGGTACGGCCTGGGGAACTGATTCCGTGAGAGATTATGTCCGCCAGTATTGCAGGGAAGGTTCCCAGCCGAGCAGAGACGGCAAGGTTGTTATCCGTGAGATTACTGACAGGTCTCTCAGGTCCATTCTGTATACCATTGGTAGGATGGCCGGTAGCGCAGCTCTACATGTTGCCAACAGATCTTATGTGCAGCATGCCTTGGAGTGTCTCCAACCGAAAGTATTCAACTGGTGCGATGCAGTACTTGTTCAGATGAAAAGTCAGTTGACCAAGGTGAAGGACGGGAAGCTGAAGAACTTTGGATTTGGTTCTATTCTGACTGCCTTCGCCTTGGAGAAAATCCCACTGATGCAGCCTCAGTATATTATACTCGACTTGCCTTCTCCGACCGAGCCACGCATGCAGAGGTGGGTCGATCACATGTCTAGGCAAGCTGGTCAACCTCAGATTACTTTTACTGATGCCTTCTTCAGGTGGTTTGAGCGCCAGGAGATGGTCTTTTCCGACTATCCATATGTGGGTATGGATTTCCGAGGTGATCCGGATTTGGTGCTACCGGATGGCGGGGCGCTATTGGTAAAATCTTTGACCATATCACTGTTTACTATTTTTATTCATAATGTTGCTATGCTTTATTCTATCAAGACTTTTAATCAAACTCTTGGGTGCATGCAGATGTTGGTCCTGTTCGTCCAGCAGTTCGTCCGCGATCGCCCATTGCTGCCCCGGCAGTGGAGCCTGCTAGGAGAGTTATCCTTCGCGACCTTGATGACACTGAGACCCTTACAGCTGTGCAGGAGCAGGTTGAGATCCTTACTCTCGGTATTCCGGATGTACGGATCGATGAGTTACCTTTACAGTTGCAGCGGCATACTACTGGCGTACCTAGACGATGGACTCGTCTCTTGCGCATGATTGCACAGGCCGTGACGTGCTATCATGAGCACCATTAGGCTAGGGTGCCCCCTAGCACTTTTGAGTTTTTGGGTCATATGACCAATTTTTGTCTTGGTTACAGAACATTATGTATAAACGATAAACAACTTTATATATTTTGATTTTCGAGGTTTATTCTGGTTGATTTATGTGATCCATTTGCATAGCACTGATGCATTTCCTTTTATAAATGTCGTAAATGTCTATCTAATACATAGTTTGCTAATGAATCGGTTAATGTGTTTAAGTTCCTGGAAATATGCTGGTATTGAATTGAATCAAACTGTCTTTCCAAAATCTTAACCCTTAGAAACATTCGATAAATAGCTGGATTGCGGACCGAATATATACCATTGAGTTGTAGTACTACGAGTTGTGAGTCTAGCCTGACGATTAGTCGGCGTATACCATGGGCGATGGTATCAGAGAGGAGTTCTATCAACGCGCTATACTCAGCGATGTTATTCGTTGATTGCCCAATACACACACCTCTGAAACTCACTAACTCGCCGCTTGGATAAAAAATGGCCCAGGCTGCGGAGGATAGATTCCGCGAACTACGACTCGCTCCGTCGGCATATCCCACATATGTCTCAGAAAAGTTCGACATCTGCAACAAATGAAAAAGGTGGATTACTCAACCGAAACAAACACTTTAGCGAAAACAAAATACAACAAAAGCACTCAGGTTACTACTTAGGCATAGTAACGCTTGAGGTACAACCCGTTGCGGGGTTGCGCCAGTGGTATTCCGTCATAATCCATTAACTCGTAGGCTCCTTTTGCTAACACTCATTTAACAATGTAGGGACCCATCCATAAAGAATTAAATTTTCCTGCTCCCAATTTGTCGGACTCTTGGTCGTAAAGCAAGACCAAGTCACCTTCAGAGAAGACACGGGGTTTGACATTCTTGTCGAACTGTGCCTTGACTCGCTTCTTATGGGCTTCGTTAGCCAAAGCGGCGTCACGACGGGTTTCATCCAACTGGATTAATTCCAAGAAACGGGCCTCTTCTTCTGAAGTTCCGGGGAGGAGGTCAATTGCGAGTTTAAGAGACGAAATTTCACACTGGATTGGTAAGACTACCTCCAGGCCATACACCAGTTGAAACGGTGTGAACCCAGTGGCATTTTTTACCGATGTTCGGTAAGCCCACAAGGCTGAGTACAGGATTAGGTGCCACCTTCTTTTGTGAACCCCGATCATCCTTTGCAACATACGCTTCAGGACCTTGTTGATTGCTTCAACTTGTTCGTTGGCTTGCGGATAATACGGGGTAGAGCTGTCGTGAGATAGCCCTAGCTTGGCAGCTAATTCAACCATCATGTGATTGCGAAAATGCGATCCATGATCTGTAACTATAGCCTGCGGTACGCCGAACCTGGCGACTACATGATTGAAAAAGAAAAGGGCAGCTGTTTCACCAGTGTTATCCAATGTAGGCATCGCCTCGGCCCATTTGGTAAAATAGTCAACGACGACTATAATATACCCATGCCCCCCGGTCGAGGTGGGGTTACATTGCATGAAATCGATGCCCCATTTGGCGAAAGGCCCAACAACAAGTATTGGCTGTAAAGGCGCGGGTGGTCTTCTGGTTTTGCTATCAAAAATCTGACATGCATGGCAACTTCTGACTGTGATTATGCAATCTTTGAATATGGTTGGCCAGAAGTATCCTGCTCGTAAGATTTTTTGTGCTGTTGCATATCCAGATTGATGCCCCCCACATGCGCCTGAATGACAATCATTCAGGGCTTTTTTGGCCTCCTCATGGGTAAGGCACCTCCTCAGAACTGTATCGATACCACGTCGGTAAAGCGTATCACCGACGATCATGTAGTCTTTACATTAGTACCGTATACATTTCTGTTCAGAGTGTGAAGTGTTAGGCCTGAATTTTTGGGTTTGGAGATAAACTATGATATCTCCATACCACTCATCGCTTGTAGATATCAGAAACAAACTTTCGTCCACGATTGACTCTTCCGATGTTTCATCGTTGGACGACGATGGGAGATCGCACAATAATTCCGCGAAAACTAGAGATTTCTTTGATTTGGATTTCACAAATTCCAGATCAAACTCTTGAAGGATCGCTATCCATTTTGAATATTTGCCCCCCAGTAACTGTCGCGACAGTATATAAGTCATGGGGTTGCAATCTGATAAAATGGTAGTTTTCCGAAAGAGGACATAATGTCGAAACCTTTGAATCGCTTGAACAGCTGCAAGCACTAGTTTTTCAACATAGGAATATTTACTCTCTGTATCATTTAAGTTTTTACTTAAATAATAAATAGGATGTTCAATTCCATCGACTTCTTGCACTAAAACCATCGCAATGGTCGTATCTGCTGCAGCTAGATACAGGTTAAAATCTCTTTGATAGTCTGGGGCGTACATTAATGATGCTCTTACTAGAGAATATTTCAGAGCATCAAAGGAAGCTTGCGCAACCTGGTCCCAGACAAAAGGTACATCCTTTTTCAAAAGACGAGTGTAACCTTTAGCAAGTTCTGCGTAATTTGGAATGAATCTCCTCAGAAAGTTTGCTTTCCCTTGGAGTTGCTGAATTTGAAGCACATTTGAAGGTGGAGGCAAATTAATGATTGCCTGAACCTTGCAAGGGTCGAGACGAATCCCATCCTTAGAGACTACAAAGCCAAGTAACCGACCAGAACCAACGCAAAACACACACTTGTGCGGATTAAGTCTTATCTTGTAGTGTCGGCAACGTAGAAATATCGCTCTCAAATGCTGCGGATGATCAGTCCGCTTTCGCGAATGAGCTGGAAGGTCGTCGAGATATGGTTGAACGATGTTCTTGATGTCATGGAAGGCATAATTCATTTCCCTCTGAAATGTCGCCCCTGCGTTCTTTAAACCAAAGGGTAATTCTCGATAAGCGAATGTGCCCCACGGACAAATAAATGCAGTCTTAGACCGGTCCTATGGGCGGATATTTATTTGATTATATCCGAAAAATCCATCCATAAAGGAAAAGATTTCACATCCGGTGCATTCATCAATTATCTGGTCGATGAAAGGTGTAGGGTAGTTGTCCTTTGGACAAGCTTGGTTTACATCCCTATAGTCGACACACACTCTTATTGTCCCTTGTTTTTTCATAACAGGGACAATATTCGATACCCAATCAGTTAGAGGAACCGGGTATATGAAACCAACATGGAGAAGTTTCTCAACTTCTACTTTAATGGCAGCGGCTTTCTTCGGGTGCACCTGTCGAAGTCGTTGTCTTACTGGTTTGACATCAGGATACATTTTAATTTCATGTTCATCAATACTCGAGTCAATACCTGGAATTTCATCATATGACCAAGCAAAGACATCTCTAAACTCGCGAAAAAGAGCGTCATATATTTCCAGTTCTGAAGGGGAACAACTTTTGCCGACATAAATATTCTCTACAACATCAGGTTTTGTCGAGATATTTATGGCTATAGTCTCTTCAATATTGGATAAGTTTCGCTCGGAATCCACCGTATTTACAGTGTTTGTTAGGAATTCAAAAACTGAAGGGTGGTAAAGGTCGTGTTGAGTATCTTCTTCACATTCTGGAAGAAGGGAACGATGGTGGTGATCATTCCAGGGTGCCCCCTCAATCAACATTGATTGTAAGATTCCTTCGTTAGTCCCATGCACTTTCGACCAAGGATCTAATGGGGTACCATATTCTCCAGACCTATCTACCCAAACTCTTGACGAGCGTTGACTTGGGTTCGCCTCCCATGCCCGAAACATTGATTGCTACAATATTTCTATAGGCTTGGTGGCAAAACCATCGGATGATCCATGATGACTTTGTCTTCTACGACCTTCAAGGAAGATATCATGTTGCATGTTGCTACAAACGGGATATTTCCTATATGGATAGGAGGTGGCAACGCAAAAGCTCCCATCATTGTGGGGTCTTTCAATAGGCCTACTCCGATATCTTGAATTGAATGGTCGCTCCCATGGATCATGGGAATGCTTCCTGTAACTTGTGAACCATTAGGGAGGAAGTTCTGTTGGTCGACGATCGTAATCCCTCCTTCAAACGGAAATGCGATCTTCCTAAAATAAGTCGACACTACAGCTGCCATGGCATATATCCATGGTCTTCCCAGTAGGATGTTATAGTCAAGATTGCCATCGATGACTTCAACATCTATTTCTACCGTTTTTCCTCCTAGTTCAACCTTTAAGTTATTTAGGATGCCGTACGGGGTGTACGTCCTTCCGTCGAATGCTTTTAATGTCATCGAAGATCGCGACAAGGTTGGAGATCCGAGAGTTTTCCAGCAACTCATCGACATGATACATGTCGATGCCCCCTCATCAATAATTGTTTTGTGAACAGTTTTGTTGAGTGCTTTCACTTGAATAAGGAAAGCTAGTTGAGCTGGTAACTGAGGATCATATCCTTTGTGATCAAAGGATACAAGATTAGAATCCTTAGGATCCACCCCACCAATAGTTGATAACAACGCCTGCCTTTGGGATGGGCAATTTTGCAGTACCTCAAGAGTCGACATAGCGGATGGCGATTGGGCCAAATCTTCCACTATGTTATAATGCTGCGCCTCTCTGGCGCGAGGATTAAATGTCGACTTGTGTACTACTCCCTTTGGTGGTTTTATTGTTAACTCATGCGTGACGGGGGGTACAACTTCTGTCGAAGTTGTTGTCTAACTACTCGGTTGATCTTTACCTTTGTCGTTCGACACCTGTGGATTCCCATAATCTTTGCTCCTTGTCGAAATCAAAGCATCATTTTGTTGCTTAGAGATCGACAACATTAGCACTTGCGACGGGGAAGCATTTCCACTTTCAACCATATTTTGACCTGGATTAGGAAATGGATCAGTCAACACAGCTGAGGTGTGTGGACTTTTGAAGAACTTTTTGAGTTCAGCTTTATACGGACAATTTTTCGTCCAATGATCCTCCTCATCGCATATTTGACAAGGAAATTTCCTATTTTCAGGAGGGTTTGAAGAAGTTTTTTGAGGGGATGACTCACCCTGTTTCTTCTTCTTCCCTTTGTTTTGCTTCTTCTTGCTTCCTGGTTGATTGGAATTTTTGCCTTTATCTGCTGATATGGTTTTTATTTCCGAAGCAAGAATCTCTTGATTTGCTTTTTGATTTGAAGTCTTACAGGCTTTCTTATTCGAATCCCTTGTCGACTTTGTGTTTGCAGTGCCAATCACACCGTCGCCAGCATGAGAGTCACTATTTGATCCAGGAGGAGGAGGAATTGAAAATTCCGGTCTGGGGGCATCAGGTATCTTATCATAGAGAGTGCCAGACTGAGTATATACTAAGTCTAAATACTGGGCATGAGCAATAACCTGCTCCTCTGTTACGACCCCTCCCTTGGCCACATCTTCTGTTATAGCAGGAAGAAGCGACTTTATAAACCACTCAGCTAATAGCTGATCTGGAACATAAGTCTTTACCATTCTGCGACGACGACACCACTCATGTATATGATCGGATATATGTGTGGCCATTGTCTGCTTGAAATTGGTTAAGATCTCTGTTCCAGTTTCGTACCTTATAGGTAACTGAAAATGGGTTAAGAAAATCGTGGTTAGGGAACTGAAATTGTCGAAAGAGGCTCTAGGTAATTCAATATACCATTTAGCCGCCGGACCTGTCAATGTCCTCTGAAAAAGGCGAAGCCTTATCGAATCATCATTCAAGGTGTTCGACGAACACCACAGATGAAAAGTCATCACATGATTCGACGGGTCTTCGCCAGGATTTCCATTGAATTTAGGAATGTCCGACGGAAGCTTGTGAGGAATCGCTGGCCACCAATGGGCATAGGCAATTGGATCGTTCGTCAATCGATGTAAATCTGGTAATTCTAAAGTTGCCACGAATGGTAACTGTTGATTCAGGTTTGGCGAGGCATACCCAGGATACGATGGAATCGCCTGAGCAGTAGGCCTTTGCATACCAGCATAATGCAATTGATGCTGGTATGACTGATACGGCTGGTGGACTTGACCACTGTAAAGTGGTTGATTTAACCCGTTTTGAATATAGGGTTGTCCACTATTGGCAAAGATCTGTTGCTCAGATCCTTGGTACACCTGCTGGAACTGTGGTTGTTGGTACTGCACCATCCATGGCTGTGAAGCCATGTTTTGCTGTGCTATACTAACCAACGGACCAAGATGCGGGGTAATTGTACCCGTTTGGACCTGTGTCGTCCCGACAGTTGGCGATTGTGGTTGTGTTGCAGGGTCAAGGGGCTGTTGCATTACAACCTGGGGTTGACATACAACAGGCATCGTTTGAACTTGCGACACGGTTACAATAGCTGGCGTCGTCGGGATGCTAGACATAGGTACACATTGTTGCATAGAATACACAACTCTTGGTTGTTGGGGTAACATAGGTACCCAACCACTTGTCGTAGCTCCAGTCAAACCTGAATAATGTTGAGAACTGCCGTATGGGTATCCTCCCGGAGGGGGTAATAAAAGGGCATATTGCCCCCCATACGATAGCAATCCGGAACTCAAGGGTATGGCTTGCCTTTGAGGACTGGATGGCCCAAATTGACCTCCATAGGGATCAATTTGTCTAGTTTCAACATAAGAATTACCGGGTATTATACCGGAAGAACAAACTGGAACAGACCACACTGTTGAAATAGACCCTGGGTGGACTCCTTCTAGCTGTTGAGAGCTAGTTGGGGCAGCTGGTACACCGGCAAACATCGTTGGAGTGGCGGCAGGGAGTTCTTCCATCGCTGTGTCGTTCGACACAGTCCTAGATGTCGACGGATGCTCTGACATTTTAAGTCTATCCAATAAACTGCCTAGCGATTCTACAGGAACCTCCACTGGTGATGGACAAACTTCCGATGCAGAAGGAAAAAGAGTGACACCTACTCCAAAATGAGTTGGAGTATTTGCTTGCGGGTCCTCTACGATTTCCTCTATTGCAATCAAACCAGGTGGAAGAGGAAGACCGTCAGGTCCGTAAAAGATTTCTGGTGCCGAAGAAGGGGTTGTTTCGACAACGACATTTGTTTGGGGAACAATACTCTCTGGACCGGTTACAGATGGAACTGGTTCAGTTATGCAAGTACTTGTTCTCAGACCAGGATCAGTGTTACTGTCCCTCTGTGGCTGTTGAACTTCTTCAATAGAGGTAGGGGTTCCAGAAATACTTGGAGTAACTGGGATCTCAGATGTTTTCGGAACAGTTGTTCTAACTTTGATAGGAGATTTTGACCCGGTTAAGCGAGTTCGCTTTGTCCGTACTACTTTCGATTCCGGAGACAAAGATGGTTGGCTCGCAAGCCTCCGCGAACGACGGGGTTTCAATTGACTTTCTTCCACGGTTGCGGATTACTCGATCAACTAAAATACAAAAGGGGAAATATATTTCCGAATTGAATGAATTTTATTAGATGCTTTTAGACACAACTTGCTTTTTCAGTTTTAAAGAGTCGAGAAAAAGCTAAAGATGACTCTAGTCTCCTTCGATGTTTTAACGAGCCCAAAGTGACAAATGCTCAGATGGACTTTTTCAGTTATAGAGTTTGAAAAAGGCCAAAAGAAACCGCTCTGGAGATCTAGGCAGAGGGTGTGCCAAACCTTTCGCAAAACCACAGAATACGTTTTACGGTACGGGTGGTCGATCTTCGTGAATGCTGTGTTCACTGCATTGCGATCAGTAGGGCGGCCGACACGGCTTCCTATGGATAAAGGCTTTGTTCCTATAGGGGTCTCCCAATATATACGCGACGGTACGTGGGAGCACAAATCCGTATTAGTGCTATCGTCTCTCAAGAGGAATCACCCACCTTCTTAGAGATCGACAGTCACTACGTTTAACGACGCCGGAACACGTCTCTACCTAGACCTCTACTGTGAGCGTTATGTTGCAAAGCGTTGTTAGGTTCATTCAATATATTTTATGTTGATCTTTTTTTAAAGTTTGTCTTTCAGGATCACCACGAGATGTATTGGTACAAATTCCTAAATGCAGTCTAAGATGATAAGCAAGCTTTATAATCTTTCAACTTTGAAAAACCTAGCTACTAAGGGAAAAGAGAACGACTATCTTTTCTCAAAGAGCAATCAGCACACTCTAATGCACTCTTCCTAAATCCAACATGCAAACTTATCAAAAATGCAAATTGCACAATGCAGGTATTTCTTTTCTCTTTCTTAATGTTGATGTATTACAAAAAGAAAGTTGTTGTATAATTTTGAATTCAATTTCAAGTGAAAGCAAACAAGCTTTGTCCAAAATCAAAAGACACCTTAAGATTTACTTGTTTCAACACTAGAAATACATAAATTCAAACCATATGACGAAAGCAAAATCTCAATCAGCTATGAACAGCAAACAAACAAACTCTTAAGATCAATACGACACTTATCACAAGTCTAGATCTAAGAGGCCACAGCAAGACTAGTTCACTTTTCGTTATGGGAAACTGCAAATGATATAAGAAATACAAAGAACAAACACAGTTTCTTTATACAACCGAGGCGGAATAGTGGCAAGGAAAGGTGGTTTTATATAGGTACATTGACTGATAATAGGCTGCAAAAACAAGGATGAAAACAGGGCAATAAACAGCAGGGAACCCCAGTTGCACAAGGCAAAACTGGTTCAGCGCAGGTAGTACACTGTCAGTTTGACATTCAGCATAGGTAGCCCCTTCGGGACCTGCGATGAAATGCAGACTGCCTTCACAGTGCCTGCAATGAAGAGAGAAACTCTCGTTTCTCTTGGTTTCCGGGTCACAGATTGCTAAAAAATTCACAGTTTTTGGCCAAATCAAAAGCTATCAATCAAGTACACACTAAAGGGTAATTAGGAGGATGAAAAGCTATCACTAAGAGTTGTTCAGAGTCCTTGTGGATCAGTTCTTCTAATCATAAACATGCCCAGAAACTGAGCTAGAGTAGCTGCCCTCTACTTTGCATTTGAAAGATCCAAATGCAGTTCGATTCGGTACTCCCTGTGTTTAGGAAATGAATAGCAAAAACACAAACAACCAACAAGATACGTTCCCCAGCGGAGTCGCCAATTTGTTGTTGGGAAAAGTATCCAATACGGAATGACCCTATCCCACTCTAAGGGTGATAGTACCTTAGCAACAATCGAAGCAAAGCTATCTAAGATTTCTTCTTTATGAAAGTAAAATAGGGGAGAAAGAGATCCACTAACCGATGTCTTTCGCTAATGGTTGATCCAATCTTCTCTCCTTGCTGCTTGCTCCCAGCTCCTTGCTCTTTCACTGGCCCAGCTACACCAAGATCCTGCAAAATGGCAAGAGAGGGAAACTACAAGAAGCATACATTCATAATTGATTCAAGGATTAGAATAAATCAAATACACAAGTATGACAATACATCATTGAGACACATGCATATAGAAGAACCTCAAATGCTTTATTAATGGAAGAAGTAAAGTTCAGGAAGTGATACAACCATAAGAGGCCCAATCCAGCATCACCTTCCCAGCAGAAAGAAATCTCCTCTTCACCTCCTTCAAAGCAAATCACCCAATAGCTCTAAACTCAAACCAACAGCACTTCCTTACATTCACAAGATTCCAGCCTCCTTAGACCTCATGAGAGAGATCTATATATAGGATTTTTGGAGAAAGGATGAGTCAGCTTGAGAGCTGACTAGTGTCCTCTCTCACTTCAGTTATTCTTCAGTTCTTGAGTCCACTTGGAGGTTCTTGCTTCCACTTGGAGATCTAGACCCTCTTACTCATCACCAGTCGAATTCCTTGATCGAAGTGTCATTTTGGAAGCTTCCTGGGCATTGACACCTTGAGGAATGACTGTGCCACTTGTCCAAGTACGCTCAGCGTTGGTGGCCTTCTTTGCAGTTGACATTCAGCACAGGTACAGAGTGGAGCACTTGATATTCAGCGCAGATGCTCAGTGGAGCAGTTGACATGATCCAGAATTTGCTTGTTTTTGAGTGTTTTCAGGTGGAGAACTGTTATTCAGTGCTGTGGTTTGCTGACCTTGTTCCTCTAGGGGTAGGAATAGCATGTTTAGGGACTTTGGATCCCTTAGATTATGGACATTTCATGCTTCATGCTGTAAGGCACAAAAATGTCTATAACAGTCATGAATTTTAAGCTGACATAAAAGGGTGGAAATCCTCCATTTGGTGTCTTTTCGTTAACCTCAGGACCAAATAGTAATTCAGGTTGATCATCTAGAACATTCACAGCATCCCTATTGTGTGATATTTGGAGTGACCTATTGATTTGTTGTCTATACACTTCATGTTTGGCCAGTTCAGAAAGAGGAACAACTATCTTCAACTTACTTATTTCTGTTTCCAAGTTGAAGGGTTTTTCTATCTAAGTCTTTGCATTATGGGCAACAGATTTTTCCTTTTCAGCTGAATTTTCAGTAACCTTTTCTTCATCATGGATATGATTTTGAATCGAATCAATTTTGAATTTATTTTCAGGAACGTTTTTTGAACTTGCTTTTGAGGGGAGGGATGAGGATGGCTGATTTTTAGAGGGTTGTACATCTGATATATCCTCCACAGTGACTTCTCTTGGATGTGGGTCTGTTTTATCATAGGATTCGGAGAGAACAACTTTGTCTTTTGTCTTTTTTGGCTGTTTATTATCCTTAGGTTTTGTCGTTTCAGAAACATCTATGGTTCTACTCCTTAGTTTATACTATTTATGTACCTCATAAATTGTTGGATCATAGCCTTCCCTAAATTCAAATGACTCTCCTGATTTGGTTTGAAATTGAATGCAATTATGGGCCTCTTGATCTTCTTGTGTTAGAAAGACTTGGTGTTCACTGTCCAATCCCATTAAGTTGATGTGAGGGTCCTCGGTTGGTTCACTAGATGTTGAGGCTTCAACGTAGTTTTCTTGAAAAGGAGGTCTGATAATCTGGTCGGGACCAACCCTTCCAACATTTGGATTTTTATTCTTTCTAAAGTTTGGGCTTCTAGCAGTACTTGGTTGACCTTCCCATGATGACTTTCTTTCGATGGTTTCCACCCTTTCCCAAGTCTATCCATGCCTTTGATGATTGCATCAAGCTTTTGTTAAAATGCTAAAGGTTCTTCTTTAAAAGTAGTTCTTCTTTCAACTCTTTCCCTATTTCTTTTAGTAATAAGGTTTGCCTCTACACTAACAGCTATGTTTTGCATGTCTACTAAGGTTGGAGGGGCTCTTTCCCTCAGTTGATATTCCATGTCAGAATCAAATCCATCAGGGAGTTTGATTAAGGCTAAATCAGGTGGAGGTCTAAGGTTTTGAGGGATGGCATTGTAAACATTGTTAAATCTTGCACAATAATCTAGGACAGTTTCTTGTGGGCCTCTTTTTATGTTGTCATACTCAGATAAGATATGCAGTGGGTCTTTTTTCTTTTCCCATCTGTTGGGGAAGGATTGGTAAAGAGCATCCAGATTGGCTATGGAATTTGCAGCAAGTGCTCTGAACCAAGTCCTTACTTCACCTGTTAAAATTTGGACAAAAATTTTCATTCTCACATCATCATCATCTATCTCATAATTTTCAAAGTAGTCTTGCATTTTCTTGGTACGTTGTAAGGCAGTATATGTGCCAGTACCATACAACTAAGTGATCTTACTTTGGTAGTCCTGAGGCATAGCCCCAAGATTTCCAGGTAGCTATAAAGGGGCATAACGATTTGCCATATTTACAGGGACAAATGGGACAACAGGAAGGAATGGAACAACTGGAACAATAGGGACATCAATGGAAATTTGTGTAAAAGATGAAGGTGTGGAGAATATGTTTTGAGAGGTGGATGAGGAAGAAGGAGAAGAGGGAGCAATGTGAGTACGGACTGAAGGTTTAGCGGGGGTTGGAATATAACTTTGTTGAACTGCTTCAAGGCTAGAATCAACAAAATCTTCTTGTTCCTCTTGTTTCCTAAGAATCTTTGGGATTAAATTAGGATTGTCAAAAACAGCTGGAGGATATGGGTCAGGATTTGACCTGGTATACCAAGTTTTCTTCTTAGGAGCCAGCTTCCGAATTTGTTTTGGTATTTTCTGGGAATGCTTTTTAGAATTAGCAAGGAACTGATCAAATTTTGGAATAGCTATCTGCAGCTTAAAACTAGCATGAAGATTGACTGAAGCAGATTTTATTTACTCCTGTAAATGCAAAGCAAGAACAGTTTCAAAGGCTTCCTAGCTAACATTCGGGCTTCATTTTTAGTTTTAAGGAATATACAACAATTGAAAAATTCATTTTGTCCCCAATGGAGTCACCAATGACTCTTTCAGCTATAATTATTCAAGAGTTGGCAAGGAAGTTATGAGCTATTAACTCATCAGCTAGATATTTTGTATCTTCTCTTTTCTATATATACCTCCCCAAAGAACGTATTTGGGGTTGGTGATTTTCTCTCTAAGGCAATGCGCTGTAAATTTTTAGACTATCTAATACAAATGGCTGGGAAATTTCATGATCTCTGCACTGTTTGATGTCAAAGTGATGATCTGCGTTCTGCTACAGAATTCCTGTGTTGTTTGATGGAGAAATAAGTTATTCTAAACCATGTTTTGTCTTTCTATGTTTGCTTAATTCACATATATGTTTCATTAACTTAGCAAAAGAGAAGAAGAATAGCTGAGGACTTGTTTGAATGCACCCTCTGCTCAATCTCTGTTGTTAACTATGTTTTCTTCAGAATTAATCATAAATATGAATTCTAAACTGCTCATGTTTGTATTAATTCTCTCATTATGAATGTTGTTTAGGAATTCTTAAATCCTCCTAGATAATATTCCCACTTTTTCCCTCTATCAGTATAGTGAAAGATCCTTAGCTGCCTTTTATTCCCTGATTTCATGCCATCATATTCCAGATTTGAAGAATTGTTCCATGGATGCCTGTCTGGCTATGTAGCATTACCTTTTTCTCGAAGAAATACTTCCCACAGTACACCATCATCGACTCCATGCCCAATGTTCTAGACTGTTTTGAAACTGCATACCAGTTCTGACTGAAATCATCATCCAAACAAATTCAAAAGAAAATCATGTGCATCATAACTAGCCTAAAATTACACCAAAACAAATTTAAATCAGAAAAAGAGAGCCCTCTCTGGTTGCAGGTAGGCTAGGACCTGTGGCTAAAAGATTGGTTAGTGGTTACCTCGGCCGTATTCCCTTGGGAGTCAAAGGGAACAACCTGAGTAATAACATCATTGGCGACTCTTGAGGAACTATAGCTGAAAGAGTAAATGCTACAGTAAATATTTAATGTATTAGCTGTCCATTCTGTCAAAGAGTTTTGACTTTTGTGACCTACTGAGTCGGCTGGGGCTGCGCTTTTAAAAATTTGCGTTTTTTCCTTTTTGGGCTTGTTGTCCTAGCATTTTACTGAGTCACTGTTCTCACCTGCTCTGCCTGTTGTCTCCATGCTATGCCTGGTGCCTGCGTATTCAATTTTGTTGACCTGAAGATGACCTGAGGTTGACCAAAAGGAGACAGTACCGAGATTACTTGGGCAAAATTTCCAGCATTGCTTGCCACCAATCTTCTTTAGGCAGTTGGTGTCTTCGTATCTTTATTAATGTCTCATCTGCCTCTGTGTACCTGTAAAAATTGGGTGGGACCTCAAACAAGTGATTGATTTCATGTTCAATGTAAAATAAATCTTCCAGCTTATCATAAAGGCTCTGTCCTGATGGAGGTCCTGTTTCTTCTGAGGTACTTGTGGATGCTGTGATCTGAATTGAAATGAAATTACTCATCCTGGTGGCATATTGTTCACGGGTGAACAGTCTCCCAGCGCCGGTCAATAGGCTTTGAAATCCTTTCCCTTGCAATGCTCCCATCCTTAGCTTGTAATCATCTACCTCTGCCTGCATTTCCTGACATTTTCTCTCCAAACTTTGAACAAAATTTCTAAGGGTCAGCACCTTTTCTGTTGTTAAAACAGTTTATGTCCTGTTACTGATGTCTAAGGCTACCAACTCTTCTTTAATGTGAGTGTTCAGGAAGTGTATCATTTTGCTAGCCTGCTTAGGCATATTTCCTAGTGCTGCACTAGCCTTTTGACTCTCAATTTCGGCTTGGCCTATTAATTCAATCTGTTCTTGCATAGTTCGGATTGATTTCCACTGTCTAGTGATAGAGTGGTCAATCCTGGTCCAAAAAATCTTTTTTATTTCAGCTAGAGTATTTTCTAAATTCAGCTACTTCTCCAAGGCCTTTATTTTGTCCTTTAGGGCCTTAATTTCCCTTGTCTGTTCAGCCACTGTCACCTTGGATTTATCATATTTTCCTTCTAGATCGACCAACTTCTCTTTCACCTATTTTATCTCTATTGTTTGAAGCTCTAACTCCTTGACAACTTTTTTCAATTCATCCATGCTTATGCTAGACTCAGCAGCTGTTGTTGTTGCCATTGTAGCATATGTAGTTGTTGTAGTTGCTGTAGTAATAGGAGGGGTCACTGCTGCTTGTGTTGCTGCAACAGTAGTTGGAGCAGTTTGAGGTGGCTGGGAGGTCGACTCTCCCTGCTTACCTTGCAGTGCTCTCTCCAATTCTCCCTCCATTTGAACTATTCACTGGTTCATTTGCATTAGTAGGTCCAATGTATCCTCAGCTTCTTTCTCTTTCACCAGTTCTCCTGTTTGTGGGTGCATAGTCAACGAGAGCCTCACTTGCTTTTTCAGAGCAGTAATATCATCCTCCTTTTTCTTCATTAGGGCCTTGATAGCTTTGGGATTCTTAGGATCATGCCCCTGCTCCACAATAATGTCCTCCAATGTTTTAATTCTATTTTCTTTGGATGTGGAGGACATTCTTTCTAAATCAAGCTAAGTATTTGTGTTCTTCAGAGATTCCTTTAACTCATGGGCCAGTGTGGCCTTGTCTGCAAGTGTGGCATAGACCATTTCCCCTGCTTGCTTATGTAACTCTATTTGATCCATGGGGTGAATGTCCTTGGCCAGGACCTCTAACTTTGTCCTGACATAGTCTGCAGCTGACTGAGGCCACTGAACCTTGGGTTTAAAGTGGCTGAGAATCATATTTTCTTATTTGATGTCATATGCTGCCATCAACCTTTCCTGCTTGGCAGGTGTTGCCTTAAGAAATTGGTCATACAACTGTACTCTTAACAGTTCATTTTGAGCCTTAATTTCTTTAAAGGTTGCCTTGATGCTAGCTGCCCTCTTACTTTGTTGTGTGGAGGAAGACACCTCCATGCGATGCTGTCTGTCTTGCTCTTGTTGGAAAGAGCTTGTAGCTGTTTGTTGACTTCCTTCTCTGTCTCTCCTTGGACTTCCAAGGATTTCCTCACTGACTTCCTCCTCAATTGGAGGATCAACCTTTTGCCTCTTGGCTTCGGGCTGCTGTGTAGACCGACTAGCAGGTGTGGAGTCTTCTCAGTCTCATTTTCTGCCTCTTTCCTCATGGGCAGGAGTCTATAAAGCAAGCACTTGTGGTGCCCCTATTTGCTATGGAGGAGCCTGTCCTTAAGATTGCTCCATTGAAGTAGCAGGCTGCTCTGTGATCACTTCTTTCTCTGCATCCATTACTTCTTTCCCTTTTGTTGTACCTGTTGCTGATGTAGATGGTGCCTGGGCGACTTGTGTGGCTGCAGCAGTAGATGTGCCTTCTCCAATTTGATGTGGCAACTTGAATGTTACCTGCTGCAAAGAATCCAAGTCAAGAGTTTTTTCTAAATCCTTGACATTTCCCTCCATTATTTCCTCTTCAGTCAATTCCTCAACTAATGTGCCTTGCAGCCACTCATCGTGATTGGAATATTGTTCAATTTGTGGGAATTTACAATGGTCATAGGCCAGCAGCCTGTATTTAACTCTTCTGGCACTGATAAAACCCTCCGGGTCATAAGGGACCCACCAGAAGCTCCTTTTTAACTTATATTTGTCCCTCAAAATTTGATCAGCATCCTGCCAACCTTCTTTCTTGTTCATAATGAAGGGGCCTAGATGGTATTTGAATTTCAGGTGAGGTTTCTTTTTCGCACTATGAAAATGAGTAAGATTAGAATTAATGAGTTTCCTATAGTACTCCAAGGCAAACAGTCTCATTGGTGCATACCTTGGGAGCCTGTAAGGACAGAGCTCACAACCATAGATTCTAATGACAGTGTGATTTTGATATAGGTACCAATCACCTATTTTGTAGCTCTTGGACAGCTATGAGGTCTTTTGTATGTCATATGACAATCTAGGAGGAGGGGATCTCATCAGGAGACAAGAGACTGGGTATAAAAATTGGCCAATGAACTCACAGTAGGAAAATGTAGAGTTTTGAACCTCATGGAAAATTGATGACCAAAAGATGACAGACCTCCTTTCACCCTTAGAATCCAACTTCTTGATGGGGCATTGGAAGCATTCAAACTGGTAATACATGAAAAAATGGTATATATATGATGAATATTTGAATACTCCCTCCCTATCCAGTTTCACTAGCTGATCATGTATTTTATTGGCTATGAACTTGGCATAGTTATACTTGTAAGCAGGGGGTTGTCCTGGACTATATGCAGATAATAACACCAACACTGTTTCATCAATGTGCTCACTTGTTTTAAAACCTAGCACATAAGAGATCATATCAACTAGTAGTTTGCCCACCTCATTGAAATGGACATAAAGGAATGGAGGTGGTCCTGTAGGTTGGCAGTCTACCCTCATGAATGTCTTGGTAATTTTTTCAGTTTCAGAGCTGGGGAGCTTGGAGCCTGTATCCAGCAAATAGTTCATGGAGAAGGGAAACAATAGCTGAGTCTATTTGAAGTTAAGCATCTGGTTGATAGAGTTAGGAGTAATATGAAAAAGTATGCTCCCAGATGGAGACTTAATAGCTCTCTGAGTTGGCTCATAGTTCTCAGCACATAAGCGGATAATCTGAGGAAAAATATTGACAGAGGGAAGGAAGTAATAAGGCAAATTGGACTCCCATATACCATACATGTCACAGTTGTTTAGAAAGTTGTTTCTCAACTGGCAGAAGGTCTGCAAGTGATTTCTGTCACCAAATGGATCTTGAATAAGGTAATCTCTATCAGCAAGAGGCATGGCTTCAACATCTTTGTTTGGTGGATTCATAGGAGTGACACTAAGAGCTGATGGAGTAGCCATTATAAAACTTTTTGATGTATTTGTGCTAGGAATAAAGATTAAGGCAGCAACTGGTTGAAAAACTTGCATGTGAGGAATAGCAGAGGGGTTGCAGAATGAGTTCAACTAAACCCAAAGTCTTCAATATTTGTAACTATGGTGATAAGGGAAACTTTGCAGAGTTTGGTTTATGCTTTGTTTTTTCTTTTAACAAATTCTCTGGATTGAGAGACTGTGAGGGCCAACTGCAGAGGGGAAAGGATTTATTATAGCTCAATGTACTGAGGTTTCTATAGTGGAATGCGGGAAAAGAGAACAATGCCGATCTGTTATGAAATTTTATCTGGAACCCAAGCTCAAAAATGAGTTTTAGCACGGTGAAATTGCGAATGGACTGGGGTTTGCTGGGATCCTTTTAAACAGGGGGTGCTGAGTGAATTTAGGCAGGAGTTACGAGGGATAGAGTCATTAACTTAGGAAATTGAAGGTAATTGAGCGAATGAAATTGAGAAAATGGGAAGAACAGGGGTGAATAGATGGAATTCGGAAAATACGTGGTTAAAATAGCGCCAACAATGGTTGAGCTGGTTGAATGGCGAGCACTGAAGTCGAATCTACAGGTGGGGGCGACTCAATTGCTTAAATTCGAATTCTCGAAGTAAAATGGCACAAAACAGGGTGCGCAGCTCTCCAACACGACGATGAAAATGGCGTGAAACGATCGAAAATGTGTGTTTTTATAAAAAAATTGATATATTTGTGCTTTTGGTGCTTTTCCGCGATGACGTCAGCATGACGTCATCGACGGGTCCCAGGTACAGCAGGGTGACGTGGACGTTGACTCGGATGAACACGTGGCGGTGACACAGTGGCAAAGTGTGGACGCGGGCGGACGAAGTGGCAAATGACGTGGAGCAACGGCGAGGACATGGTGGTGACGTCACAGTTGATGTGATTGCTGACATCAGGGGACGGAGGGTGGTATCCAGCTTTCCCCGCACCACCTTTGAGCACAAGGGGTATTGGGGGAGGGGCCTCCGAACACGTCCGGTGGTCGACACATGGGGGGCGTATGGCAGGGAAATCACCCATCCCTCGGACGTTAACCTCCGGCAGATTCGGGGCTAAAAGGGCCCGCCCACCGATGGATCTGGAGTGCTGGGGAACGGACGGCTGGCAGGGCGATTAGGGTGGCGTGCAGCTTTGGAGCGGGTCCCTCCCGTATATATAAAATAATATTGCGCCATAGGGGTCAAAACTTTTATTTA
Source organism: Pinus tabuliformis (assembly GCA_031772625.1). Classification (NCBI taxonomy): domain Eukaryota; kingdom Viridiplantae; phylum Streptophyta; class Pinopsida; order Pinales; family Pinaceae; genus Pinus; species Pinus tabuliformis. The sequence goes on along the minus strand of CM062820.1, from coordinate 1,386,809,355 downwards.
TGTGGGTTTTTGTGGGTTGGGTTAATGTCGGGAAAGATAATTTAAAGTTTAATTTAAAACATTAAGCATTAAACATTGGGAATTTGACTGCGGAGGGGCAGAATTGTAAGGTTTAGATGGGTGGGCGATTAGGTATAGGTTATTAACCTAACCAGAGGTTAGATTAATTCCAGGGTTACGACGCGGAAGGGTTCATAATAGCCCCAAATGGACTAATATCTCCCAAAACTATGTTACATAGCTATAATGCTATAGGGTGCGATAGTTAATATGTTTTTTGGAATTTTATATAGTTTTTTGTAGAAAATAGGGGTGGGGAAGTAGCTAGGGAGCTATACAATAGATTTAGGAGTTAATATGGGTTTTGAGGTGAAGTGTAAGGGAGAGGCTAAGCTTGTGAATTGAAAACTTAGATATAAGAAATGAATGGAATCTAAAATGAGGGTTTTACACAAGAAATGTGGCTTCTTTTCATTGAAGAAAGTCAAAGCTTGACTTGATTTTCTCAAGGAGGAAGTGCAAGTAGGACTGGTTGGGCAGATCCCAAAGTCCTCACGGGGATATTAGTGAGAAACTTTTTAGGGGGAGTGAGGGGAGTTAGACATGCTTCCATAATTTTTCCATCAAACAACTGCTTTGGCATTTCTTTCATTGATGAGACAAGCTGTAATTGTCAATACATCAGGTGATCAAACCTTGCTTCTCCAACCTCAAACTACCTACCCAGCCTAATACACCTAACATTTTTTCTTCCTTTTGCATGGGTTCACTTAGACTTGCAGACCCTTATTATCATCCTTTCGTTTGACTGCTCTCCTATCTAAATGTACCCTTATCTCTTCCAAGGGCCCAGATTAAGCAGTTAGGCTCCTTCGTTTCTCTAACTAGCTACTCATCTGCCAAGCTTGAACTGTTTGAACAGGTATTCATTCTCTAGTCTAGAACAAGCAATTTAAAACATGGCATGGTCCAGATTGAACTGTTGGGCCATCCAACAAGCTAGCAGTGGCATTTTGGCTAGCCACTTTCCTGGTCTTTCTTTGGGTTAATTTTTATCATTTTTTCTGACCAATTTACTCTTTTTGCCCTTTGATAATTATTTTAGGGCATACCCTCTTTACATTTTTTAATTCTCTTTCCTTTTCACAAAATTTGGAACCTTTTTAGCGTCAAAGATGAACATATTTGGCACTTCCACTGTCAATCATGAAAAATGAAACCTATTGGTATAGGAACCTAACACACACAAACCCAAAAAATTTCAAGCTAGGCCAGTTTGTAAAATTCCAAAAATCATGCATTGACACCTACAACCATTTTTCTTATATCTTGAGATCTATGTATCAGAAATATTTGATTTTTGTATTAGAGAAGCATTAATATAGTAGAATTTTTCTTGCAAAATTTCAGTAAAATCTAGTTTGTAGTTTTTGAGAAAATGGATAATGAATTTTGCTGTTACTTGTATCATATTTTGCTATAATTTCATATACATATGGTTGAAAGTCAATGTGCCAATTGTTACACCTTCACCAACATTGCTAGAATTGAATATTTATTATTTTAAAGAAGTATTTAAGGAATAAGTCATTTGTTCAATCAATATCATAAGTTAGGGTGAGAATTTTGATTATTGTATTACAACATGGTTAATAAAGAGGCATTGGGTTGCATGCAGACATGCAACATGTTCAATTTAGGGGAGATGTTGGGACACTAATTTGTCATTAGTATTATCACTTTTTAACATCTATTTCATCCATTTCTACAATTCTTTATCATGTTATTTATCATAATCTATCATATAATTCCATTTTATAGTTGTTTATGCTCTTGTGATTAAATAATACTTGTTCTCCTTTATTTTCAATCAATTTATGATTATTATGCATGATTTTGCAATGGATGGTTTATTAATGAATTTGTTATAACATCACTCGCTATTTTAGCCTCCAATATCTCTTCCAGATTGCAAATATGATCTCCAACAAATAATCAAATATTCTAACTCAGAAATTTGTTGGAATAAAAAGTGACATTTTTTATGTTGGACGTTTCTAGAAAATGAAAATCAATCATGAAAATTTGAGGCATAGGTTTTGTGCAGAACAGTCCAAATTAGTTTTTTAGCGAGAAGTTTTCCAAAATTTGGTTTTGATTGAGAGAAATACAAGGTTCTTCGAAGGTCATTTTTGTAGATTTGTTGTTGAGACCATTTTCCAAATTCTTCCAAATGCAATACCAGATTCGACTTGTTCCAGTTGAATCATGATGGACAGATATTTCAGATTTAATCTTTCTGACCAATTTCTTTTGGACATTACAAATTTGTAATGGAAACCAGTTTGAAATCATTTTAGTTGTAATTTCCCTTTGCGCTCTGTGTATCTAATTTAGAACAGAGATTAAAGAGATAAGGGGGAGAGGATGAACAATTGTGGAATTTGAGGAAAAGATAAAAACTCTATTCTATTGTAATTATTTCTCTCATATGTTTTATTGTAGGAAGTTATCCATTGAACTCTACAACTGTTATTTGTAATATGATCTGGATTTTTTCTCAAGGCATAATCGAGTCTTGGGTAGTTAGGCCCACTACCTTGGATGAATTGTTACCTTGAACATCTAAAGTAGTTTAGTTATTTGTTTTTCATTCAAATTTCAATTCTTATTACTTAAAGTAAATTTCCTTTTTAATCAAATAACTTGTTAGTTGCTGCATTTTCCAAATTTTTTGTTTCTTGCAATTTCTAGATCTTATTTAATTTTCTACTGTAAATTAGCATTTGAATTATGTTGGGTTAAATAGGTTAAATTTCCAATTCTACACGGTATGGTTTAATTCAGTATTGATTTAATTCATGTGATTATCATAATTCTTTCCTTGTCATTTACTCTCTTCTTTTTTATTTAGTATTGTTTCTCAAGTCTTACATTTTATTTCTTGTCAAATGAGCTTGAGAGTGTAGAATATAATCATGTAGAACCAGTATTAGTTGTTGGTATTTTCTTGCATATATTTTGCCAATTTCCTTGAAATAAAAATACACTCCTCGGGTTGTGTTGACATGGCGATTTTTTTCTATAGCAACAATGGGAGCTAACCCGATTGTAGGCCACAATTAGATCTACTTTCATTTGGAGTGGCTAGTTCCAACGGGTTTTAAAGGATTCATAAAAGGTTAAAGGTGTTGAAAGGTTGCCTCCAGGAGGAAGACTTAAATTAAATCAACAAAAGGAAACAACTAACATATATGTATCAAATCCTATCTAAACTACTTAAGCTAGTCCTAACTATCCTAATATATCCTGCAGGAGCATTGCAAAAAGAGGTTAAACATCACATATAAATTCCAAATTCAAATGAATCAATTACTGGTTCTCATAAGAAACAAGGCTACATTAAATCTTAATTGCAATCCAATTACTCATACAGGAATTTCCTTTTCATACAAATAAAGCTTGCAACTGATGTCTAACATAGTTTCAAATCAAGGAAAATTCATGAGTTAACTATGATGAAGAATTACATTCAAACAACCAAGGTTAATCACAAGCTATATCATTATCAATATTCACAAAAAAAAACACATTTGTATTTATGCCAGCAAAAATACCCTATTTCAAAACATATAAAAGAAAAGGAAAGTAAATCAGAAACCAAAGGCTCCTTCTTGAACCAAATAGTCTTCTTTATTCATAATAATTCAAAGCTATTCTCTCCAAACAAAAAGCCCTTCTCTGCTATTCAAAGGTATTACTTATGTAGCTAGGAATGAATCTCAATCTTTAATGCATTTTCACCTCCCTCCTCTTTTCGATACATAAATAAAAATATACAGGCCTCGAATCGATCGGTGAAACGAATGACTGGTAAAGGCCACATCTATTAGAGCATTTCATTTCCTAGGGAAATGAATAGATGTCGATTGAAAGGAGGAGGTATTCGTGTCATTTCTTCATGATAAGGTTGGAGATTGCATAACCTTCGGAACACACAGGTAACACCTAGAAACATGACGCCCAACGCCTAAAGCCCAATATTTAAATAAACATATCCGCATGGATAAACTCTTCGGATCCGCTCATGCATCTTTATCTGGAGCCATACTTGATGCTTATACATCCATCCTTCGAACTTGCTTGCCTTCTCTCGGTCCTTGCCTGCAGAGATAATGGATATCAGTTATGCTTATGAAAATATGATACAAGTGCTTTAAAAACATAAGCCTTGCCTTCATTAGATGTTTATAACATCAAAAGGAATAAATGTGAAGGAATCGACCCTTGTTACTTAATTTACACATTGATTAAGTCCCACAAGTGGAAACTCGATTTACATTGAAAATAATCGCATAACACTGAGTCGAATCCAAAATCCGGACATGAAATATTATAGACGAGAACCCATACCTTATCGAGTTCGTGAAGCACTATCGCATGACATCACACTATGTGTTTAAGCCATGGACTCTATTGATTGTGATTGCGATAGGGGAAAGTAGACCTGAAATATATGTATTACGTTTAATGATCCCGGCGGGTCCGCAATGTAAGACTTCCCTTTGAAAACCCCAACCTCAATACTTTTTCAAAAAGCACAGGAATATAAGGGAAAACTCGTGTCCATCCATAAAGCCAAACTTGAAATATTATATACCTAGATTCATAGTTGTCGCTGGGTCTAGCATATCATAGCACACCTACTGATTGCAATATGCGATTAGGGAAGCAGACCCGATAATGTATGTACTATACTTGATAGTATTGTTGGGTCGGTTGTATCGCATCAGTGTTATGGCTTGGCTCTAACACCCACTGATTATGATATGCGATGGGCTCCAAATCCGATATGTATATAATGCAGTTAATAATGCCATTGGGTTTGGAAGATAGGTGCGCCTTATATATATATAGCCTTGGAATCCCACCGATTGCAATATGCGATGGCCTCTGGATCTGATACACACACACACACACACACACATATATATATATATATATATATATATATATATATAGCCTTGGAATATAATTGCGATATGCGATGGGCTCTAGACCCTAGACATATAATTGCGATATATATATATATATATATATATATATATATATATATATATATATATATATATATATATATATATATATATATAATATGGTTAATAATGCCATTGGTTCTGGAATATAGTGGTGAATTTTATGCCTTAGTGTTGATTACAATAAGTGAAAAGGGGTGATTTATGCATGTTTGTGAAGAATTTCCATTGTAAAGAGTTATAATGGAAATAAAGGTGCGATAGAAGCTTTTTGAGGGTTGAAAAAGTCCCGATGGAGGATATGAATGAAGGGTTAGAAAGGTTTATAGATGGATCATGCGGTAGATATTTATACAGGGGGCTTAACCATTAGGAATTGAAGATTTGACTCAGCAATGAGTTAAAGTCTTTGGCATAAAACAGATCATTCGGAGAGGTAAAAGATCAAATTTTAGGGGACCCATTCAAAATTTCTACCAAGTCAGGTTTTAATAAGGTGGTGGTGGTGGCCACAACAAATGGCAAACTGTTAGGCGAACCAGTTATCTTTGTTTTCCAAATAAACCTTGGATCAATAGAACATCAGGGTGTTAAGATCAACTTGAAATGCAAATTGTATGGATAGATAGGCATGGGTTCCACTTCAACATTAATTGCTTCAGGTGGGATAAAGACAAATAAATTCTACTTATTGATAGGGTTTTGACAGGCATTCTCCAATGGTAGTATTATGGGATTTACTGACCTTCCTTTACATGTTTTCTACTTTCAAATGTCCTTTCAAGGCCATCATTGGTTTGTCAATACCTGTTTAGGTTTATACCTCATATCTTTATTTCTCATAAAACTTGATGTCGATATGTTTATCTGCACTTTATATGAGAATTTCAGTGCTATATTTTCATATGATTGGATAGGGCACAGTCATGGATCATGCCATATTTTTAAACCACTTAAGTAAGTTTGGGCTTACTGTATCAACCAATACTCTGAGCCTAGCAACAGTCCCTACTCTAACCAACTTCCCAAACAATCTGCCCTTCCAGTTTCAGGCACAAGGACTCAACATTTCATTTTTTTTTTTTTTTTTAAATAAGTCCTTCCAATTTCAGGCACAATTACTAGAGCATAATTGGATTTGCCACAGGGTGTATGACAGTGAGCTTAGCCTGTGAAAGGAGGTATACTTGTAGATGATAGGTATTGGAGAATTTAGTGTGGTGGATGGGACCAATGGAGAATAACTGTAAACCTTACATGCAAGTATAGGCTAGGTTTGAGTGGGATTTATTTAAAAATGCATTGTTCCTCCATGCCATTCCAGCTATCGTTACACATTTTTTTTTATAAAGATGCCCATACATTCTCTAGATATCCAAATTATCAACTGATCTTACCTAGTTCCCAACAGATGCTAGTGAGTGGCTTTGGTTTGAATTCCACCACTAATTTTCCGGTTCTCATGGGCTCATTGAAAATTTATTTGATTTGCAAGGTAACGATGGATTTAGAATCAGCAGACTCATCAGCAGGTTAATGAGGAAGGAAAAGGCTGAAGGTTGTGAATGAGGGCAATCTAAAAAGGTGAAAACAAGACTGGAGGATCGAAATCAATTAGCTGCAAAGAGCTTAAATTCAAAACAGAAGGAAAATAATCTTTGCAAAAAAAAAGAATGGAAAAGATGGAAATATAACTAAGCTAACAGCAAAAATAAAATGAAATCTAACCTACTCAAGAGGTAACCACCATGTGGTGGCTACTGGAAATATATCTTGAGATGTTGGCCATTAATAGGGAGTTTTTCAATTTCTTCCTTTAAATTTTTCAATCTGTAAGTTCCCTGACCAATTTTTTCCACAACTTGGAATGGGCCCAGCCATAAGTGTTGGAATTTCATGTGTTTACCTTTTGGCTCATTCAACTTTTCCCATTTCAAGAGTAGCTCTGCTACTAGGTAATCGTTATCACCTGCTAGATGGTGATCAAACCATCTCTTCATAATCATTTGGTGATTTATGAATTTATTTTTGGCTTTATTTCAATTCCTCCAACCTCATTAGTTGGTTGATCCTTTCTTGAAGTAAGGCTGAAGGGGTTCCTCTTGAAGCTTGGGAGAGCTATAGAGAGGGAAGGGCAACGTTGGGAGGCAAGATGGCTTCTTGTTCGTAGACGAGGAAGTATGGGGAGTTTCTTAAGGCCACTTTTGGGATGACCCTATCAACCCAAAGGACATTTGTTAGAGCATTCTGCCCATTCCTCTAGTTGTCAGCGATCAATTTATGGATTATGTGGATGAGGTTTTTATTTGAGGAATCTACAAATCCATTTCCCTGGGGGTAATAGTTTGATGCATACCTTATGTGAATTGATTTATCAATAGCAAATTCCATCAATTTTAGTGATGAAATGTAATAAGCGTTATAAAATATGAGAGTGTTAGGGATGCCATACATGTTGATAATGAATTTCTCAATAAATGATATTAACTCGTCTTTGTTTACCTTTCGAAGCGGGAGGGATTCGGTCCATCTGGTGAAGTAATCAGTCGCTAGGAGTATATAATTATGCTGGTGTGAAGTGTTTGGAGTGATCTCACCTATGACGTCTAAGCCCCTTTTCTATAATGGGCGATAAATCATAATGGACCTAAGGGGAATGGCTAGCTTTCTTTCTCGTCCTGCGGTAGTTTGACAAGCCTTGCATATCTGAGCGTAGGCATGCAAATCTCTGAACACTATGGGCCAATAATACCCGACTCTTAATATTTTGTGAGTAGTGGTCTCTTCACCAAAGTGACCACCTGCTGGGCCGTCATGCTTTTCTTTCAAGAAATTATCGACATCATCCTTTTCCAAACACCTCAGCCAGATTCGATCATAATTTTTTTTGTATAATGTGTTATTGGGCAAATGATAGTGATTAGATTTCAATCTTAGCGCTCACCATTATGATGGATCCATGTGTTTAGGACATGACCCTCGTGTAAGATGAAAGCAAAGGTCGTAATACCACAACTCAAGGTCCAAAAGGGCTTCTAACATTTCGCGCTCACACATCAGCACTTCATAATCCATAAGGGCTCCTCCCTAAATTCCACTTGTGCATTCTGTATGTCCTACGCTTCTGGTTCTTCAAACACCCCCACATTCTCCACCAAGGCTTCTGCTGCGAGCTCACATAGTCCCTTCCTTCGAACTATCTTTATCAGCTTAGTCTTGAGGTCATATTCTTGAAGTGTGGTTATCCAATTTCATCTCCATTCACCCATTTCATTCTACACAAAGAGGGCTCTTACAACAGGATGGGGAACGATCACTTTTGTCCTGGCCTTTAGTAAATAAGGGCGGAAATTTTTTATGGCCTTAAAAACCATAAATTTTTGTTTCTCCATGTTTGGGTAGTTTAGTTCTGGTCCTCGAAGATTAGAGCTCATATAAGAAATAGGGACTTCATTGCCATCATCATTTTTGTGAGTGAGGGTTGCAGCATATGAAACATAAGAAGCAAAAGTGTACAAGAAGAATTCCTTGCCAAAATTGGGGCTGACCAACGCAGGAGCTCCTATGATGGCCTCCTTGACTCACTAAAATTATTTCTTAGCTTCATCGCTCCACTTATACACGAAATCCGTTTTCATCATTAGTTGCATGGGACACACTATTTCTGCGAAGCCTAAGACAAATTTCCTAACGAAATTAATCTTCCCAAAGAAGATTGCATTTCCTTTTTATTTGGAGGGGGTTTTATTCTCAAAATGGTTTTTATTCTTTCAGGATCAATAAGAATCCCTTCTTTAGAGAGGATATTCCCCAGTAGTTTCCATTTTATAACTGCGAAGACACTCTTCTTGGGATTCAATGATATTCCATACCTTCGACATCTCTCAAAAATTTGTTTCAGGTGATAAATATGATCCCTTTTGTGATAAGAGTACACAGTAATGTCATCCATGTACACTATTTATGATCTGTTAATCAATCCTTGGAAAGCTATGTCCATATCTCTCTAGAATGTGGCACCCACATTAATACGTCCAAAAGGAATTTTGTGGTATGCATAAGTGCCCCATTTAGCGTTGAAGGTTATCTTGAGCTGATCCCCATTAGATACCAACACTTGATTATATCCTGAAAACCCATCTAATAGGGACAACATCTCAGTCCTAGAAGCACACTGAAGAATGTGTTCCATAGAAGGGATAGGATAGTTCTCTTTCTGTGATGCTTTGTTTAGGTTTCTGAGATTGATACAGAGCCTGAAGTCTCCATTTTTCTTTCTTACTGGCATGGGATTGGCTACTGAGCGGTTGTGTCTAACTGGAAAAACGATTTTAGCATCCAACATTTTGTATAGTTCTTTCTTCACCAATGATTCTAGGCTTGGATGCATCTTCTGAAGCTTTTGTTGGTAGGGCTTAGCCTCTTTTCCAAAGAAATCACATGTTGCTTAACGCTGGTATCAAAGGTTTTTAGGTCGCCATATGTCCATGCAAAGACATCCTTGTACTCTTTAAACAACTTAACAAACACAACCACTTCTTGTGGAGAGCATCCTGAGCCCAAATTGACATTTTTTGGGTTTCCTTTGGTTCTAAGGTTGACCGACTCAAACTTCATGGATGAGCTATGTGTTTTCTAGTTAGTCGGCTTCTTGAATTTATCATGTAGGTCCTGCAAGTGCTCCATCTTGACAACTGACTTGGGAATCATATTGGAATGATCCTTTTCCTCGTATTCCCTCCCTTTGATAAACCTGTCATGCTCCTTTTCATCAATGATTGCATTCTTGAATGTATTCTCGCAGTGCAAGAACTTGAGGATTTGCTCGTCATATTCATTAAGCACAAATGGTATGAAAATCAATTCATCATAATATTTGTTTTTCTTTAATCTAAAATCAGGCAAAAGTTTTGCAGCGATACCAGCCATCAGATCAGCGTCTTGGTTTTTCCCTTGAGGTATGGAGGTATGTATGCGATATTGAAAGAATCAAAACTATCAATTAAGCTCCATACCTCATCTTGGTACCTGACCAGGTGTGGCAAATTGCAATGTATCCTTTTCCTCACCTGGTCCACAATTATCTGTGAGTCACCTTATTTAAGATTTTTTACCTTCATATCAATGGCTTTCTTTAGGCCCTGTAGCAGGCCTTCATATTCTGCCATGTTGTTGGTGCATGCAAACTGCAACCTGCTGGCCATCTTATGTTGCTTGCCTTGCAGGTCAATGAGAATGCTCCTAGCACCTACACCTTCAAAGCAATTAGGGCCATCAAAGTAGAGTGTCCAAAATATAGAATCTAATGTTAAATCAATTGAACTGATGTATACAAAATTAGTCCTATCATCTACTATAATACATGATAATTCATTAGTTGGATTACGGGGCAGAACTTCCAACTGTGTATTTGTCAAAGTTTCTTCAACTGTCTTTGCATGGAATTCTCCGAAATAGGTTTCTAAGGCACACATGTTGAAATTATAATTCCCAAGGATAGAGTTGGTGAAAATTATAGGTTCATTGGGACCATTTAGCTCGGTCACTACATACTTCATGTATCTTTCTCGATCAACTCTCAGCATATCACCTTTTCCCTTTTGAGGCAGCAAGAGAAGGGACCAATCAGTTGAGAAATATTCATTCAATTTTGCAAACCAGTCCCTACTAAAGAACATTCCATAAGCCTCGAGTATGTCAACTACCACTATATCAATGACTTGAGTGTACTGTCACGGTTTGGCGGCCATCTAAATCAACACATCTTTTAGTTCCCCAATTACTTTCACATTCGTTCTGTCCAATTGTATAATTCGATTTCCAATTTTTTCAAGTATTTCTTGAAGTCTTTTAGCAACAGCGTAAGGAATAATAATGGATGAGGCACCGAAATCTACCAAGAAATTATGTACGTTCATGTTGAAGATTTCAAATGTGATAAGGAAAGGTGGAGTCATGGATTTTGATTTTCTTCCTATCATTGTTGCACTGACATCTTGGGGGTTTCGATTCATTTTGGAGAGAGTGGCTTCCATATCTTATGGCTTTTGGGCTGTGTTGGGGGTGCTAATAGGTCTGGATGTCAACTTCTTGGTTTGGCTACTCAGATTGGTAGGAGGTTTGCGATTCCATTCATTCATAGCTTTCAAGAGAAGGTCTCTTTGCTACATTAACTTTAACAAATCGAAGTATGTGATATTAGGTCGAGATTTCTTAAGATCATCCACAATGTTGTAATCCATGTTATAAACAGGGTAGGGTAGAGTAAACATACCAGTTTTTCCGTTCTTAGGTGGGAGTTTACCATTTTGGGTAACCTTCATTGCAGCAAGAGATGTATTCTCTTTCTCTAGATAGTTTTCAACTGGAGTATTCTTGGACTCGCCACTAGGTCTGCCCTTCTGAACAGGAACATTTCAGAGGGGATGCCTTCAAAGGGTGAATATCTTTCTTTGTCTAGTCTACAGGCTTCACAAGTGGCCCTTTGATTCATGTGTGGATTTCATTAGCATTGATTTCTGTCATGTTATCTCCTTCGTCATCATCATTCTCATTTTTATAGAAATCCAACAGTACATTGATTTGAGATTCCTCATCTAAGGGTTCTTCTATTTCATACTCTTCGTCATATTCTTGTTTGTTGGGTTTAGAACCTGATTATCTTCTATATTCAAAGGTTTCAGATGGATGTATACCATAGGAAGACTGTACAACCCTCCACGCCGGGGGGGGTGCGGGGGGGACTTGTCCCCCTTGTGGGGGTCCCGGGGGGGCTAATCCCCCCTGGCTAGGGGGTCCAGGTGCTAGCAGTCCCCTGATGGGGGTTTGGGGGTAGCACCGCCGAAGCTAAAAATAGATGTAAAATTGCCTTATAAAAGTCTAGTAATTTCTAGTCAATCTGGGCCATTCATTAGGTGGATGATCTGACAGTAGAAGTTATGTTTAATTTAGGGTTTTTTGCCCTCGAAGGAAACCCCTCACAATATATGAGGGAATTGTATTGCGTCTATGCATATAATTATTCTGAGTGAGGAAGAGAGAGGAGATTGAGAGCAAAGAGGGTGTTACAACAGATCTGTTGTAGGTTGTATCTCTTCAGTTTGTTGGATAATATAATAAAAGAAGGACTGCCTATTTCTTTGTGGATGTAGCCCAAACTGGGTGAACCATGTATATCTGTGTCTCTCTTGTTTTATGTGTTTTCTGTTTTTATATTTTTGCAATATTTTATGTGTTCCATTTCTCCGTAATATATAATTTTCTAACATTATTCTGGCTCGAGCTCCACTGTAGGTTCTTGTTTGGTAAGGAGCAATCCAATAAGATCCAGCTATTCCGTGTTTAAAATCCCTTCATTGGGTGGAGCAGGCAACGCAAGCTGGCCATGGCTATTCTCTATCTTCTTACGATAGAAAGGTTTGAAAGATTTTTGGTTGTTATAATCTCCCGCATTCCCCTTTGTACTCTCTCAAACATTCCTTTTCATATAGATGACTATGTTCGTCAATTTTTTATCATCCAATGCAAACCTTCCACATCTGTGGTATCATTTTCTTTGATTTCAGCCACTTTTTTATCATTCCGATTATTTTTCTTGGATGACTGAGATGTTTTCTTTTATTCGGTTAAATGGTGACACACTGTGAGACTAATCATTTCATTCTCGACTTTCACTACTTCATCAGTAGCATCTTCTAAGGTTTGTGCATTACTCCTTTTAACCCACATCGTGGTAGGGACCAGGAGAGCAGTGATGTAAAATTTCATGAGCACCTCATCAGTAAGTCTAGCATTAGCTGGGATTTTGTTAAACAAGGTATTGAACTAGATATTAAAATCCTTAACCTTCTCTTTGGTTTCCATTTTCAAAGGGGACAGTTCCAAAACTAAGGCCGCATGTTCAAGCCCTCCTTCTAGCACCAATTTGTTGACATGGCAAGCTTTGGCTGTACCAACAAGGGGAACTATTGGGTCCCTATAATACTAGTGATTACCCCATTACTATTGTAGTTGTACCCCTTATTAATATTGTTGTGCCCCTATTGTCCCCATATTATTATTATTGTGCCCCATAGAATCTCTCTATTGTTATTTTTGTGGCTTTATATTATTATTGTTAGCTCGGCTGGGTTATATTGTGACTCCTTAGACTCCTATATATAGAAAGGAGGTTTTGTCATTTGAATCATCCAAGAATTGTTCATTTATGTAATGTATAGGAAGTTTCCCCCTCGAAGAGGCTACATTTTAAGGCGTTGATCTATCTTTTCTATCTTTTTCTTGATCTGGTTTCATAACATTTGGTATCAGAGCTTTGGATTCTAGGGTTTCACTGCTCCAAATAGGTCATCATGGTATTTTCGCTATAACTTTTTTTTTGTGACATTTCAGAAAAAAAAAAAAAAAAAAAAAACCCATTTGAGAAGACATCGTGCTGAAGCTCGGGTTTGAATTTTAGAGTTTTTCACGCTATATTTGAGGAGATATGATCTGAGGAAGTTGGTCTTTTTGCAGACTCCTGAATTACATTCCAAACAGGTGACCTGGGGAAAATCATCATAAATTTCTCTCTGAGCATCGGATTGAAATTTTCTAAGAAGGTACAGAAATAGGACGGATTGTAGTTTCTTGTATATATTTTTCAGAGCTAAAGGTCAAAACAGGGACACGTGGCACATCGTACAAGTTCGCTCTACTGAATTAGTCTATAATCAGGTCACTGTTGGAGATTTTGCATAACTCTTCATTGGAGAATCCAATTGGGTCAAATTGGTGGTATTGGAAAGAGGACATAGAGGGCTACTGCAGGTTGCAATATTAGATTTGGATGATCCAAAATTACAGAGATACATCAGAGGCAATATTGAGCTCCTACAAACTGAAAAAAGGTGTGTAGATTTTTTTAAATTTTTTCTTAAGCTTGGTTTGAAAAATTATTTTGAAGGAATTCAAAGGGCATAGTAGAGCATTAGTATCGGTAACTGATGCCCCAAGAAAAGAAAATGCAAACACCTCGTAAGAAATCTGAAAGCTCTAGCATGACTCATGAAGAAGAGGAAGAAATGCTACATGATATATGAAAATTACAATACCAAGTGCAACAAATTTCACTCTCACAAAAGTTAACAGAAGCTAAGATAAATGGAGTGGAATCTAAGATAAAGGGCGTGGAAGCCAAGATTGATGATTTGAAGATAGATTTGAAGGCAAATTTGACAAATTTTCTACAAGAAATACTTACTAATGGTGAAAGTGGAGGAAAGGAAACTGATGATGCAAACAAAGGAAATGTTAATCATGATTTCATAGACTCTAAAGTTGGATCGAAGATGCACCATATTCCAAAAATCGATATGAGGAAGTTTGATGGCAAGGATCCCGCAACATGGCTATTACAAGTGGAGCAACCTTTTGATCTCAATAATGTACAAAACACATAAAAGGTACGTATTGAAACTTTATATTTGGAACCAAATCAGTTTGTATGGTATCAATGGCTTTGCTCTCATAAACAATTTATCACTTGGGAAATTTTTATGGAAGAATTGATAGCACATTATGAGGATACAAAAAGCAACACTTTTTTAGCCAATTGATAAGTCTCAAACAAAAGGGTTCAATAATGGAGCACATTGAGGAGTTCCAAAAATTGAACATAAGGGTAAAAAATATTCCAGAGGAGCACAACATTGATGTGTTCATAGGGTCTTTAAAGGATAATATCCAACATGATGTTCGCCTTTGGGAGCCTGATTCATTAGAGAAGGCATTCAGGTTAGCAAGAAAAATGTAAAGCAAAATTATGGCAACCAGGAAGCATACCACTCAAGACTATAAAGACGTAAGTGTTGTTGCCTCTAGTCTTCCACAACATATAAGGTTGACACCACAACAATTGGAAGAAAAAAGAGCAAAAGGGCTTTGTTACAGTTGTGATAGCAAATACACTAAAGGTCATAAGTGTGCTGAGAAGAAATTATTCTACATAGATTGTGAAGAGGAAGAAGGAAAGGAGCAAGAAAGGTCAAAATAAGATGATATACTCCAGGAACAAAGTCTAGATGAAGAGAAAATGAATACGACCATATCTTGTAATGCATTGGCGGGAATTACCACTCCTCAAACCATCAAGATAGAAGGACAAATCAAGAAGAAAAAGGTAATAGTGTTGACTGATTTAGGAAGTGCCCACAATTTTATTCATTGTAAGGTAGAAAAAGAATTAAAATGCTTCTTATATCCAGCACCAGAGTGTCAAGTGATGGTTGCAAATGGAGGAACAACAAATTTCTCTGGAAGGTGCCATAATATCAAGCTATCCATGGGAGAAGATGTATTGACTAGCCCAATGCTTTCCATTCCAATGGGAGGTGCTGATGTTGTATTAGGAGTCCAATGGCTACAATCCTTGGGTACAATAGCTTTTAATTTTCAAGAACTTTTCATGAATTTTTTTGTGGAAGGAAAGGAAGTTGAATTAAGGGGTATTGCAAGGAAACCAGGAAAGATAATCAGCGCTAACGGTATGACAAAGCTTCTAAAAAGGAACGAAAAGGTGTAATTTAACAATTATGTTCGTTAGACGTTTCCACATTGGAATCATCTATTTCTCCAGATCTCCAAAAGGTCTTGGACAATCATTCCAAGGTATTTTAGACTCTTAAAGGTCTCCCACCTATTCGTGATCATGATCATGCTATTCATATGATTCCAGGAAGTGGTCCTCCAAACATCAGGCTGTACACATATCCCTATGCCCAAAAGAGTGAAGTTGAACATATGGTTGCAGAAATGCTAGAGGATGGTATAATTCAACCGAGTCAAAGTTCTTTCTCTGCTCCAGTAGTATTGGTGCACAAGAAGGATGGATCATGGCGCATGTGTCTGGATTATAGGGAGCTCAACAAGCTCACTATTAAAGATAAGTTTCCCATTCCTATCATTAATGAATTACTGGATGAATTGCATGGATCAATTTACTTCACCAAGTTGGATCTTCGTTCAGGATATCATCAAATCAGAATGAAGATGGAAGACATTCCTAAAACAACATTTAGAACTCATGAGGGTCATTATGAATTTTTGGTCATGCCTTTTGGCCTTACCAATGCACCCTGAGCATTTCAAGGTTTGATGAATTCAATTTTCAAACCATTGCTTAGAAAATTTGTGTTAGTATTTTTTGATGATATACTAATCTACAACAATTCTTGGAAGGATCATGTTGAACATGTTGATAGGGTTCTACAACTATTAGAGGAGAAACAATTATATGCAAAAAGATCCAAATGTTTCTTTGGAGTACAAGAGGTGGAATATCTGGGTCATATTGTATCTCATGAAGGAGTTAAGGTAGACCCTAGCAAAATTAAAGCCATTAAGGAATGGAAAATCCCCACATCCATAAAGCATCTGTGAGGATTTCTTGGGTTGACAGGGTATTATCACAAGTTTCTTAAGAATTATGGGAGAAAAGCAACACCTATAACAACATTATTGAAGAAAGATGCATTTTCATGGACTCCAGAAGCAACAAAGGCCTTCGAACATCTTAAAGAGGCAATGTGCCAAGCACCTGTATTAGCTACATCGGACTTCACAAAAACCTTTATTGTGGAATGTGATGCTTCAGGAAATGGAATTGGTGTTGTTTTAATGCAAGATGAAAGACCCATTGCTTTTGAAATTCGTCCAATCAAGGGAAAGTTTTTACACAAAGCTATTTATGAGAAGGAAATGTTGGCAATACTCCATGCACTTAAGAAATGGCGACCCTACCTAATGGGAAGACACTTCAAGGTAAAAATGGATCATGATAGCCTTAAATACTTTTTAGAACAAAGATTATCCTCTGAAGAGCAACAAAAGTGGATCACAAAGATGTTGGGTTATGACTTTGAAATCATCTACAAAAAAGGGAAGCAAAATGTGGTGGCAGATGCACTCTCAAGAAAGGATGAGGATGTGGAAGCATTGTTGTGCGGCATTTCTATTATCCAACCAGATTGGATAAATGAAGCAAGGGAGGAATGGAAGAATGACGAAGAAGTGTGGGCACTTATTCGAAAGTTACAACAAGATTCCAGTACGTCAGATACATTTAGCTAGAAAAATGATTCGTTATGGTACAAAGGTAGCTTATACCTCTGTAAGAATTCCCAGCTAAAACAAAAGATTCTTATGGAATTGCGCACTTCTCCCTTAGGAGGGCACTCGAGATTTTTGAAAACTTACCACAAGGTTAAGAAGGAATGTTTTTGGGATGGCCTTAAATCAGATATTCAAAAGTTTATGGCGGAATGTTTGGTTTACCAACAAAATAAAGTTGAAACAATTAGGACACCGGGTCTATTACATCCTTTATCCATTCCAAGCCAACATTGGGAGGAGTTTTCAATGGATTTTATCACAGGTTTACCCAAGTCTAAGGGAAAGAGTGTCATCATGGTGGTAGCTGAAAGACTTACCAAGTATGCACACTTTTGTGCATTATCACATCCATTTAAAGTCAATACAGTTTCTACTGCATTTACGGAAACAATTCAAAAGCTACATGGAAACCCAAAGATTATTGTAAGTGACAGAGATCCCATTTTCACTGGAAATTTTTGGACAGAATTATTTTCTTGTCTTGGTACTCAGTTAGCTCATAGCTCATCTTATCATCCTCAATCTCATGGGAAAATTGAGATAGTAAACAAATGTTTGGAAGGATATCTTCGTTGCTTTGTATCTGATAAATAGACACAATGGGTCAAATGATTGCCTCTAGATGAATGGTGGTATAACACTTCCTTCCCTACAAGAACAAAAATGACCACATTTATGGCACTTTATGGGTATCAGCCACCATCCATCACATCATATTTAATAGAAAATTCTAGGGTTCAAGCAGTGGAACATCACATCGAACATCAACAACAAGTCGTTCAACTCTTAAAGGATAAACTCGTGTTGGTACAGAATAGAATGAAACAACAGGTAGATCAACATCGCAGCGAAAGAAGTTTTGATGTAGGTGATTGGGTATTCCTATGGCTACAACCATATAAGAAAATTTCCCTCAAGCAAGCTAAGAGGGATAATAAATTATCACCAAAGTATTATGTTCCGTACAAGGTGTTGCAAAAGATTGATACTATGGCATACAAATTGGAGTTTCCTGCAGCTTCTTGACCAGTTTTCCATGTTTCATGTTTCAAGAAGGTTATAGGTGATAAGCTCCCAGTTCAAACAATATTGCCAGAACTTGACGAGGAAGGAAAAATTATATTAGAACCAGAAGCAGTCACAAAAACAAGAAATCGATAGCTATGAAATCGATCAATTTTAGAGTATCTTATCAAGTGGAAGAACTTATCTGCTAAAGATTCCACATGGGAGGATGAGAATTTTATATAGAAGCATCCAGAACTACTCAAGCGTTGAGGATGACACTTTTTTGAAGGACAGGAGCATGTTGGGTCCCTATAATACTAGTGATTACCCCATTACTATTGTAGTTGTACCCCTTATTAATATTGTTGTGCCCCTATTGTCCCCATATTGTTATTACTGTGCCCCATAGAATCTCTCTATTGTTATTTTTGTGGCTTTATATTATTATTGTTAGGTCCGCTGGGTTATATTATGACTCCTTAGACTCCTATATATGGAAAGGAGGTTTTGTCATTTGAATCATCCAAGAATTGTTCATTTATGTAATGTAAAGGAGGTTGCCCCCTCGAAGAGGCTGAATTTTAAGGCGTTGATCTATCTTTTCTATCTTTTTCTTGAGCTAGTTTCATAACAGGAACTAGCCCGATTGCATGCCCCAATTAGATCTTCTTTCATTTGGAGTGGCTAGCTCGAACGAGTTTTAAAGGATCCCATAAACTATTAAAGGTGTTGAAAGGTTGCTATTGGGAGGAAGACTTCAATTAAATCAATAAAAGGAAATAACTAACCTATATGTATCAAACCCTATGTAAACTACTTAAGCTAGTCCTAACATTACTGCCAACTCCTAAATCCCAATCTTTAAATAAACATATTTTCATGGATAAACTCTTCGGATCCACTCATGCATATTTATCTCAAGCCATACTTAATGCTTATACATCCGTTCTTTGCACTCACTTGCCTTCTCTTGGTCCTTGCCTACAGAGATAATAGACACCAGTTATGCTTATGAAAATATGATAGAAATGCTTAAAAAAACATAAGCCTTGCGTTCATTACACTTTTATAACATCAAAAGGAATACATGTGAAAGAATCAACCCCTGTTTTTTAATTCATGCATTGATTAAGTCCTGCAAGCATAAACTTGATTTACATTGAAAATCATCGCATAAAATAGAGCCGAATCCAAAATCCGGACTTGAAATATTATAGACAGGAACCCATACCTTATTGGGTCCATGAATCCCTATCTCATTACATCGCACCGTGTGTTTAAGCCATTAACTCTGCTGATTGCGATTGCAATAGGGGAAAGCGGACCCGAAATGTATATATTACATTTAATGATCCTGACGGGTCTGTTAGTGTTGGTATCTTCATCCCTCCATCAGTGATCAAATTCTCTTGTTGCATTGCATGTTAGGTGTCTCATCCAATCAGCTGCATTCCATTAGGGTCATGGATCATCTGATGGTAGTGGCATATTATACATTTTCCCTCATGTTCTTTACCTGCTGGCCCATTTTCATACATCTAGATCATCTGTAATCATTTTTTTGTCTTTAAAACCACCTTATGTCAAGGTTGGTTTTAAGAGACATGTTGGTAGGGTCTTCCCATTCAGGTACCTACAGGACACATATGCTCCCTTGATGAAACTCATAATTAAATATTTTAGCTGTGAGGGCAGATTTTCTTGTCTGTACACCTATCATATCAGATTGTTGATGCACTTTACTAGGGTGAGGATGATGAACCTCCCTTATTTCATTTGTCAGAATATTCAGAAGATGACCACATTAGTGCAAAGGAAGCCTCCTCATATGCAGTATAACAACATCTATCACTTTGCACTAATCAAAATTGTGGTTTTGCATTAACTTAGTCTATTGAATGTTTCATGGGAGGATTTCATTTCACATGAGGTCTTCACAGGTCCTCAAGTGCCCCCATTAGTTTTTCATGAGGTGGGAGAGCCTTCACACCAGCAAGAGGTGCATGAGACATAGACCACTAATGGGCCAATGTTTCTCAGGTACCAAGAGGGCACCAGGAGATTGTTTGCAGCAACAAAACGAGTACTATCTCCGCCCAGGGTGGAAGGGTTCTCATTTTCTCCATCAGCAGAGTAGGTACAAGATAAGGGTAAGAAGCCATTACATGATGAGGGGCCTTTAGGAGGTCAAGAGACAAATTTCATTCTTATTCAAGATGATGACACTGATTTGAGCTCAAAGCTCAAAGAGATCATTTAGGAGTAGCAAGATGACATTCATCATTTGTCTCTCAACCCGGAAAGAGCCAAGTGGATAATCAACTATTTGGAGTAGAGAAACAAACAGTTAGAGGATCAGCAAACCATCAAGGAGCTCCAAAATATAAGGGCAAACTGGCAAGATGCCAAGAGGAGGAAAACCAAGTTAACATCACTAGAACAAGAAACTCAACTTGATCGTGAATCTTGGCTTAAGAGGATAAATTTGCACTTGGAAAGGATGCTGGAGAAGGCCAATAGAGAGAAAAGGCTATTGAGGCACATGGCCTACCACTACTTGGTGAGAAACAATGTGTGCAAAGCGAGAATTAGGATTTTGAAGGCCAAGTTGAGGAAAGCATTGAGGAAGAGAAAAGAGCAATATAGACTCCAGATCTTGGCTGAGGCTTCCTTAGCCCAACACAATAGTTAAGGAAGGAAACTCAGCCCAAATTTCAAGAAATTTTGGGAAACTATTTGTAAATTTTGAATTTTTGGCCTAAAAAGCAGGCTTTTTTACCTGGTGCGCCGCGCCACCTAGCATGTGCTTTTGCTAGGGACCTCCTTTTGAGTAAAACTTAGCATTTTTGGATTCCCCATGGAAAAATATGAATTTCCTCGCATGGATAAGAAATTTTGACAGGTTTTGGGCTTCCAAAAGGGTCAAAACACCTCAAAAATGCCCTTTCTGCCCCTTTTTGGTCACACAGGAAGTAGTGTTGGGAGAACTCATTTTTGAAGGGGAAAATGGAGACCAAATGTAGAAATTCCACTTGTTCATGAAAGAAGACAGACATACCATTCCAAAAATCCCACTTGGATCAAATTTGGTGCAAGGGAAGGCCTCCAAAATCAGCTCCAAAGTAGCGTGGCGCACAAGGACATGAGCGCTTGCACAGGATGAAATTTTCTCATTTTGGCCAAAAAACTCTATTTTTCTCCTAGCTTCTTCATAGTTTGACTTTTCTCTTTCTAATAGTCAAACTCATGATGTAATTTGATGTGAATTGATGGATTTTTATGTAAATATGCTAAATTTTCACTCATGGAGGTAGATTCATCATGAAAAGGTATTTTGCAACTAGGTTTTAGAGGCAAGCTATTCCACTGCCTGATTTTCAGTTCTTAGTTTAGATCTTATTAAAACTCTTCGTAAACTCATGAATTCGACCCCTAAAGCCTAGCATGAGTTCTTGGTTGCCTATATATAGTAGTTTTTCAGTCATTGGTTGTTATGAAACGAGCTCACAAAAAGATAGAAAAGATAGATAAACACCTTAGAATTCAGCCTCTTTGAGGGGGCAACCTCCTTTACATTATAGAAATGAATGATTCTTTGATGATTCAAATGAAAAAACCTCCTTTCTATATATAGGAGTCTATGGAGTCACAATATAACCCAGCCGACCTAACAATAATAATATAAAGCCACAAAAATAACAATAGAGGGATTTTATGGGGCACAGTAATAAAAATATGGGGACAATAGGGGCACAACAATGTTAATAAGGGATACAACTACAATAGTAATGGGGTAATCACTAGTATTATAGGGACCTAACATGCCCCTCTCCTTCGAAAAAGTGTTGTCCTTAATGCTTGAGTAGTTCTGGATACATCTGTATAAAATTCTCATCCTCCCATGTGGAATCTTCAGCGGATAAGTTCTTCCACTTGATGAGATACTCCAAAACTAATCAATTTTGTAGCTGTCGAGTTCTTGTTTCTATGACTGCTTCCAGTTCCAATATAATTTTTCCTTCCTCGTCAAGTTCTGGCAATATTGTTTGAACTGGGAGCTTTTTGCCTATAACCTTCTTTAAACATGAAACATGGAAAACTGGGTGCACTCGAGAAGCTGTAGGAAGCTCCAATTTGTATGCCATCGTACCAATCTTTTGCAACACCTTGTACGGACCATAATACTTTGGTGATAATTTATTATCCTTCTTAGCTTACTTAAGGGACATTTTTTATATGGTTGTAGCTGTAGGAATACCCAATCACCTACATCAAAACTTCTTTCACTGCGATGTTGATCTGCCTATTGTTTCATTCTATTATGAGCCAACACGAGGTTATCCTTTAAGAGTTGGAGGACTTGTTGTTAATGCTCGATGTGATGTTCCACTGCTTGAACCTTAGAATTTTCTCTTAAATATGATGTGATGGATGGTGGCTGATATCCATAAAGTGCCATAAATGGGGTCATTTTTGTTGCTGTATGGAAGGAAATGTTATACCACCATTCAGCCAGAGGCAACCATTTCACCCATTGTGTCTGTTTATCAGATACAAAGCAACGAAGATATCCTTCCAAACATTTTCTTACTATCTCAATTTGCTCGTCAGATTAAGGATGATAAGATGAGCTATGAGCTAACTAAGTACCAAGACAAGAAAATAATTCTGTCCAAAAATTTCCAGTGAAAATGGGATCTTTTTCACTTACAATAATCTTTGCGTTTCCATTTAGCTTTTGAATTGTTTCCATAAATGCAGTAGAAATTGTACTAGCTTTAAATGGACGTAATAATGCACAAAAGTGTGCATACTTGGTAAGTCTGTCAACTACCACCATGATGACACTCTTTCCCTCAGACTTGGGTAAACCTGTGATAAAATCCATTGAAACCTCCTCCCAACGTTGGCTTGGAATGGATAAAGGTTGTAATGGACCAGACATCTTAATTGTTTAAACTTTATTTTGTTGGCAAACCAAACATTCAGCCACAAATTTTTAAAAATCCCTGTGGTAAGTTTTTAAAAATCCTGAGTGCCCTCCTAAGGGAGAAGTGTGCAATTCCATAAGAATCTTTTGTTTGAGTTGGGAATTCTTACAGAGGTATAAGTGACCTTTGTACCATAATGAATCATTTTTGCAGCTAAATGTATTAGATGTACTGGAATCTTGTTGTAACTTTCGAATAATTTCCCACACTTCTTCATCATTCTTCCATTCCTTCCTTGCTCCGTTTATCCAATCTGGTTGGATAACAGAAATGGGAAAAAACAATGGTTCCACATCCTCATCCTTTCTTGAGAGTGCATCTCTCATCACATTCTGCTTCCCTTTTTGTAGATGATTTCAAAGTCATAACCCAACATCTTTGTGATCCACTTTTGTTGCTCTTCAGAGGATAATCTTTGTTCTAAAATGTATTTAAGGCTATCATGATCCATTTTTACCATGAAGTGTCTTCCCATTAGGTAGGGTTGCCATTTCTTAAGTGCATGTAGTATTGCAAACATTTCCTTCTCATAAATAGATTTGTGTAAAAACTTTCCCTTGATTGGATGACCTTCAAAAGAAACGGGTCTTTCATCCTGCATTAAAATAGCACCAATTCCATTTCCTGAAGCATCACATTCCACAATGAAGGTTTTTGTGAAGTCCAATGTAGCTAATACTGGTGCTTGGCACATTGCCTCTTTAAGATGTTTGAAGGCCTTTGTTGCTTCTGGAGTCCATGAAAATGCATCTTTCTTCAATAATGTTGTTAGAGGTGCTGCTATTCTCCCATAATTATTAACAAACTTGTGATAACACCCTGTCAACCCGCGAAATCCTCGCAGATCATTTATGGATGTGGAGATTTTCCATTCCTTAATGCCTTTAATTTTGCTAGGGTCTACCTTACCTCCTTCATGAGATACAATATGACTCAGATATTCCACCTCTTGTACTCCAAAGAAATATTTTGATTTTTTTGCATATAATTGTTTCTCCTCCAATAGTTGTATCACCCTGTCAACGTGTTCAACATGATCCTTCCAAGATTTGTTGTAGATTATTATATCATCAAAAAATACTAACATAAATTTTCTAAGGGTGGATTTGAAAATGGAATTCATCAAACCTTGAAATGTAGTAGGTGCATTGGTAAGGCCAAAAGGCATGACCAAAAATTCATAATGACCCTCATGAGTTCTAAATGCTATTTTTGAAATGTCTTCAGTCTTCATTCTGATTTGATGATATCCTGAAAGAAGATCCCACTTGGTGAAGTAAATTGATCCATGCATTTAATCCAGTAATTCATCAATGACAAGAACGGGAAACTTATCTTTAATAGTGACATCCTTCTCATGCACCAATACTACTGGAGCAGAGAAAGAACTTTGACTAGGTTGAATTATACCAGCCTCTAACATTTCTACAACCATACGTTCAATTTCACTCTTTTGGGCATAGGGATATCTGTACATCTTGATGTTTGGAGGAACACTTCCTGGAATTAGATGAATAGCATGATCACGATCATGAATAGGTGGGAGACCTTTCGGAGTCTCAAATACCTTGGAATGATTATCCAAGACTTTTTGGAGATCTAGAGAAATAGATGATTTCGATGTGGAAACATAGACTAGCGAACATAATTATGCAATTACACCTCTTTATTCCTTTTTGGAAGCATTGTCATATCGTTAGAGCTGATTATCTTTCCCGGTTTCCCTACAATACCCCTTAATTCAACTTCCTTTCCTTCCACAGAAAATTTCATGAAAAGTTCTTGAAAATTAAAAGCTATTGTACCCAAAGATTGTAGCCATAAGACTCCTAGTACAACATCAACACCTCCCATTGGAATGGAAGGCATTGGGCTAGTCAATACATATTCTCCCATGGATATCTTGATATTATGGCACTTTCCAGAGAAATTTATTGTTCCTCCATTTGCAACCATGATTTGACACTCTAGTGTTGGATATAGGAAGCAATTCAATTATTTTGCTACCTTACAATGAATAAAATTGTGGGTACTTCCTAAATCAATCAACACTATTACCTTTTTCTTCTTGATTTGTCCTTCTATCTTGATGGTTTGAGGAGTGGTAATTCCGGCCAATGCATTACAAGATATGGTCAGATTCATTTCTTCTTTATCTAGGCTTTGTTCTTGGAGTATATCCTCTTCTTTTGACCTTTCTTTCTCCTTTTCTTCTTCCTCTTCACAATCTATGTAGAATAATTTCTTCTTAGCACACTTATGACCTTTAGTGTATTTTCTATCACAACTGTAACAAAGCCCTTTTGCTCTTTTTTCTTTCAATTGTTGCGGTGTCAACCTTATAGGTTGTGGAACACTAGGGGTAACAACACTTCCATCTTTATAGTTGTGAGTGGTATGCTTCCTGGTTGCCATAATTTTGCTTTCCATTTTTCTTGCTAACTTGAATGCCTTCTCTAATGAATCAGGTTCCCAAAGGCAAACATCGTGCTGGATATTATCCTTTAAGGTCTCTATGAACACATCAATCCTATGCTCCTCTAGAATGTTTTTTTTTACCCTTATGTTCAATTTTTGGAACTCCTCAATGTGCTCCATTATTGAACCCTTTTGTTTGTGACTTATCAATCAGCTAAAAAAAGTGTTGCTTTTTGTATCCTCATAATGTGTTGTCAATTCTTCCGTAAAAACTGCCAAAGTGATAATTTGTTTACGAGAGAAAAGCCATTGATATGATACAAACTGATTTGGTTCCAAATATAAAGTTGCAATACGTACCTTTTGTGTGTTTTGCATATTATTGAGATCCAAAAATTGTTCCATTTCTAATATCCATGTTGTCGGGATCCTTGCCATCGAAATTCCTCATATCGATTTTTGGAATATGGTGGGTCTTCGATCCGACATTAGAGTCTATGAAAGCATGATTAACATTTCTATTGTTCGCATCATGAGTTTCGTTTACTACCCTTTCACCATTATTGAGTATTTCTTGTAGAAAATTTATCAAATTTGTCTTCAAATCTATATTCAAATCGTCAATCTTAGCTTCCACACCCTTTACCTTAGATTCCACGCCATTTATCTTAGCTTCTGTTAGCTTTTGTGAGAGTGAAATTTGTTGCACTTGGACTTGTAATTTTGATATATCATGTAGCATTTCTTCCTCTTCTTCATGAGTCATGCTAGAGCTTTTAGGTTGCTTACTAGGTGTTTGCATTTTCCTTCCTAAGGCACTAGTTGCCAATAATAATGCTCTACTATGCACTTTGGATTCCTTCAAAATAATTTTTCAAACCAAGCTTAAGCAAAAATTTAAAAAATCCACACAACGTTTTTCACTTTGTAGGAGCTTGATATTGCCTCTCATGTATCTCTGTAATTTCAAATCATCCAGTTTTTAAATTGCAACCTACAGTAGCCCTTTGTGTCCTCTTTCCAATGCCACTAGTTTGATCGCAATTGGATTATCCATGGAAGAGTTATGCCAAATCTCCCACAGTGACCTGATTATAGACTAGTTCAAAAGAGCGAACTTGTACAATGTGCCACGTGTCCCTGTTTCGACCTTTGGCTCTGAAAAATATGTACAAGAAATTACAGTCCGTCCTCCTTCTATACCTTCCGATGAAATTTCAATCCAATTCTTAGAGAGAAAGTTATGACGATTTTCCTCAGGTCACCTGTTTGGAATGTAATTCAAGAGTCTGCAAAAAAACAACTTCCTCAGATCATATCTCCGCAAATATAGCATGAAAATCTCTGAAGTTTGGACTTGAGATTCAGTGCGATTTCATCTCAAATGGGTTTTTTTCACTTGTAAAATGCTGCAGAAAAAAAGTTATAGCCAAAATTCCATGATGACCTATTTGGAGCAGCAAAACCCTAGAATCCAAAGCTCCAATACCAAATGTTATGAAACCATCTCACAAAAAGATAGAAAAGATAGATCAACGCCTTAGAATTCAACCTCTTCGAGGAGGCAACCTTCTTTACATTACACAAATGAATGATTCTTTGATGCTTCAAATGAAAAAACCTCCTTTCTATATATAGGAGCCTAAGGAGTCACAATATAACCCAACCGACCTAATAATAATGATAATATAAAGCCACAAAAATAATAATAGAGGGATTCTATGGGGCACAGTAATAAAAATATGGGGACAATAGGGACAAAACAATGTTAATGAGGAATACAACTACAATAGTAATGCGGTAATCACTAGTATTATAAGGACCTAACATGGTAAAGGTTGGACTCTTGTGAATGCTTTGAGCATTATTGTACATTCATCTCTGCAGTTTGGAAAAGGAATAGGCTAGGGTTTGCAGCACTTTGTGGGATTCTTGTGGCAAGTTGATTTGGTATTGTTTTTCCTTCTGTAATGCAAGTTGACATGTTTTTATGAATGCCATCATCTCTCTCTATTCATCTTAACTAAATAAGACAAGGATAAAGGTAGAATTCATTGATGTTGCAGTGCTCTACCTAGGGTTTGTTTAGTTATTTATGTTTTCAGTTGTTTGAAGAGGATCCCTAAGACTTTCATGCCCTCTTCAACTCCTCACTAGTATAAAAGCTCTCTATCTCACTCAATTTGAAGTAATAAAACATTTTCCTACCTCACCCCATAGAGATCTCTACAAGACCGTGTCCATTCCCCAGACCCAAATCTACGTTTCACATTTGAGCCAGCAAACCAAAATTAAATTCAATCAAACTCCTCTGAGCATATACCTAGTCTAAAATCAGTGTTCACATTAATCATCTCAAGCTTTATTGGCCATATTTTCCTGAGATTGACAAGGAGAGATCCCTCTCCCAACTTGGTAGGGCTAGCTACCAGGTTAAGCGTGCTTTGATGTTACCCTAGATCCTGCCTTTCTCAGCTTGAGGTAGATTTAGTCCCTAACATATTGGCGACCGTATTGGGGAACGAAAAGTTTGTTGTTTGCTTTATAAACTACAGATGGAGCCTGAAGTTAGCCAAGTAGCCTTCTAACTACTCTTGCTCTGCAAGTGCATAGTAGATGAATGCTGCTTCAATCAATCTCCGGTTTAGTTTATGAACTGAACATCTAGTTTCCTCAGCAAAATCTAATCAAGTTTAGATGTTATTGTTGATGGTGGACAACGATCAGACACCGCAAGGCTAAAATCATTCACCTAGCGACTCTAAATCAGTTTCAATATCAGATCCAAGGACTCCACTGGAGGATGAACCTGACTAGCAGAAACATGAAAGGACAATATGGAAAGATCAAGTATTCAAGTTGGAATTTCATCGAAGACATTTTGTTCTTTGTCATAAATTATTTCTTCTCTTTTCTCGAGAATTTCAAGAAGGCTTTGCAAAGTATATTGTATTTGAGAAAAGATCTTCGGCCTGCAATTGAATCTTTCCCTTTGAAGATTGTAAATACCAAATATTTGCATGCCTTTGATCTTGATCAAGACCCTTCTTCTGAATCTTGTGATGACCGTCTTCAAACTGGTGAACCTCAAGAGACCAAGATTGATTTTACAGTTTCTGTACATACCCCCATACCTTGTAAAATTCCTGATCGATACAAGCCTCTGATTTTACCTCCTATATTCCATTCTTTCCTTAAAAATCATGACCTATATCTACCAGGATTTGATGGTGAATGCGACAATATCACTGCTAAGAGACATGTATTGAATTTTGAGTCCTTTCTTGACCTTTTTGAAGTTTATGAAGAAGATGTCAGTATTAGGCTTTTTGCTCTTTCTTTGCAAGGAAAAGTCAAGAGTTGGTTCAAAACCCTGCCTGATGCGCACATCTCAGATTTCTAGCAGTTCATAAAAGTTTTCCTCGATAGGTGGGTGGTAAGAAAAAACCCTTTCTTGAGTATAAAAGAGTATAACTAGCTGAAAAGACTTCCAGGGGAGAGTACAACAATTTTCTGCCAAATTTAACCAAGTTTATTTTTGATGCCTTTTAATATAATACCTCCTCTTAGATCTTCTCTCTTGCACTACCCATGTGCTTTTGATCCAAAAATGAAGCTTTAGCTGAGAGAAAGGAATCTTGCAACACTTGAAGAGATGCGGAATAGTGCAGTAGATGTAGAGGCTCATTTGTTGATCAGAAAGGCAAAGTTGAAGGAAGAAGAGATGAAAAACGTAGATCTCGAGGAATCGACATCTCTAGAGGTAAAGCTCGACATTTTGGCAAGTGTAGTGGGAGAGATGATGCAAAGGATCATCACAAAGAATGAGTATAATGCTTAAGCCCATGGCTCATTGATTGAAAAAGAACAAGTTGCTAATCCAAAACATCTTCTTTCTTATTGTTGGGCCTTGAAAGTGCCATTCATTTCCATTACACTTTCACTATTATGTCCATTATATCACCTCCATTTCACTATTATGTCACCACATTCATCCCACTTTCATTATCATTGGGCCACATTTATGTTTTTCCAAGCTTTATTAATGTTAAGCATTTTTAAGTGAATGTGTGGTTAAAAATTAGAAAATAATGTGCATATGCTTATACCTAACAAGTGGGTTGAGATTGTTGACATGTGTAGGTTAAAAGGAGGCTTCTAGAAGACCCTTATGTGGCACTGTAAGGCAAAATTAGAATTTGAGTAGAAATAATCATGGGATCATGAGGATATGTGTCACATTTCCTAATTGTATTGAAACTCTAAGAAGACGTGTATTATCAGTTCCTATTTTGATTAGGACTCTAGAGGTAGAGGGAAAGATTCATGGACTCTCATTAATGAGATGGTTTGTCGTCTTTTTGTATAAATAGGAGATCTCTCTCCTTGATTTGTTAGCTTGTTAGTTTAGATCTTGTTAGCTTATTAGTCTTAGCTTAGCTTGGCTTGTAGTTCTTTAGCTTGGAGTTTGTAGTTCTTCTTTGCTGGCTTTGGAAAGCTTTGGAGAGCTTTGTTGTGCTTTGTAATTTTAAAGAATTTGAATAAAGCTTTGATGTTCTCAACATGGAAAGAGATGTGAAGTAGATGTCATCGAGGACATTAGAATGTAAAGTAGAGTATATTTTATTTTTTAATTTTTCTTTGATTTCATTTTGTCAATTGATTGCTTTCAAGTTTGATAGATTAGAGTTTCCATTGATGCAATTTTAATTCATGCAAGTGTGTTTGACTAGTTGATTCTAGATTAGTTTTTCTTTACATGTTTTTTCATCAAATAGTGACATGAAATTTGCCTCTGCTAAACTTTTTCTGAAGCTTTTCAATTTCAATTATGCTTTGATTTCAGTCTTATTTATTTATTTTTGTTAGTTAGTTTAGATATCAAATTCTTCATGTCATTTGACATTATCTCCAAAGCCATGGCTTAACCCCGAAAAGCCACTTGGCGAGCTATCGGATTATGAGTGAAGTTATTTGATTTTACTTTCATCTCTGCAATTAAATATCAAGTTCTTCATGTTATTGATGTTATCTCTAGAGCCATGGCTTAACCCTGAAAAGCTACTTAGCAAGCTATCGGATTATAAGTGAATTGACTTGATTTTACTTTGATTTGCAAGTAGGTAATTTAGATATCAGGTTCTTCATATTATTGACGTTATCTCCACAGCCACGGCTTGACCCCGAAAAGCTACTTGGCGAGCTATCGGATTATAAGTGAAGTGACTTGATTTTACTTTCATTTGCAAGTAGGTAATTCAGATGTCGATTCTTCATGTTATTGACGTTATCTCCGGAGCCATGGCTTAACCCGGAAAAGCTACTTGGCGAACTATCAAATTATAAATAAAGTAAATTGATCTTGCTTTCATTAGTCTGCAATTTTTGGTTTGTTTGAGTGCAATAGTTTAAATTTTATTTCTGTAATTAGATGAGCAACAGAGACAGTGATTTCATGATCAGTATTTCATCTTTTATTTGATTTAAGTTCAAACTGTTCAAGATTGACTGGTTATGCTTTGTAGTAGTCATCAAAACATTGTGTCATGTTTTAATAAGATCCTGTAGATTAGCTGTGGAATGCAACCTAATTTCGCAGCTAACTAAGAATTACGCAGTTAATTTCAAGGTTTAGCAGGTTACGAGCATCCAATGAAGAAACTGACCACATGGGCATATCGAGAATTGTCTCGACATGGATCCTATCCTAGTCACCCAGCCCAGATTGATAAAAAATTAGCTTAAGACCTCAGTGAAAGAGCTGTTTTTAGCATGTTTTCCTTGAATTCTTTGCTGCCTGAAATTGAAAATCATTAATCTTTGTTATAAAAATTTACAATTTCAGAGAGAAAAAAAAAGAAAAATAATCAATGGCTATCCCCAATTCTAGTCTCCACTGTGGCCTCAATAGAAAATCTGTATTCCTGCTTGAGCTTTGGCCTTAAAACAAACCTGCAAAAATCATATAAAAAAAATAAACCTGCAATATAAACAATTCTCCCATTTTTTTGTAGCTTGAAATATCCTCTATTTTTTGGCCTCAACCTCAAATTTGACAGTTGTATTCTGAGCTGTGAAGAGCAAAAGCAATCAAATCATCACCTTCAAAGCTTCTGTCAAACATGCACAAAAATCAGCTGCAAGATTTATTGCAAATAAGCCAATTCTAAGAAACAGCGGTAGAAGAAATGCTTTTACTGCAAATAACGTGAAACAACTATATCAAAGAAGAAATTTACAAACTACATTGTCTGTTTATACTGTACAGATGTTGCCCAATATGCGTATGGATTAGTTTCAATAAGCCAACAGTTAAATGCTTTGGGCTTGATAGATGTGCCAGAAATTGATTTGGATAGTAGTTTAGCTGAAGCTCTAGACAATGGGTGATACGATTACTTTACAATATGTTAGTTTTGCTATTCATAATAACAACAAATGATTCAAACATATGCGGCATAAGAAATCGATTTTACAACTGAATGCAATAATTCAAAAAAAAAAAAAAAACGTAGAACAATAAAAATGTCAAACTTTGAATACATGATTCGGCAAAATGAAAATGAATTTAGAAAAAATAAAACATGGGTTTTTTTGGAAATAGGGTCAGTTAGATAACCCAGAAACTGTTTTAAGGAATTTGAAGTGGTTTGGGAGATCTCCTCAGTTCTTTGAAGCTCATTTTTGCATATCGCGAGAGAGAAAAACATAAATTGAAACATGAACAGGCTGATTTATTTAATTCGGCTACCTGGAAAGGGGAATTCTAATCTGATTATGTGCTGGAATTTACTCCACCATGTCTCCCGCCTTTAAACTCCACCCGTCTGTAACTCATTAACACTTGTTAACAACAATCCCAATTGAATACGACTATGTTTAGTGATTAACTCCATTACGTGAACCGGTTGGATACAGCTCTTCACAGCTGATTGACAGATCTGGCATGGAGCTTCTTGGAATTCAATCTTGACTTTAATATATAATGGTTTCTCTCCTGACTTTTATTCAATTATGACTGATTATATGTATCCAAAATCACACAACTCTTCTCTTTATTTCCAGGTTCCAGGGTTTTAGCTTTGGTGTGATCTTACGGGAGTTGGCTACTTTATGTATGCCATAGAGTGGAATGAATCCCAGGCAGGTAGTTGGTGTTGTTATTTTTAAAAATCATCATCTAATATTCTTGGGAGTTGTCTTAAAACATGAGTTATGGCTCAGTATATGCATGCTTGAACCAAAAACAACTAAACTCTATCAAAGGAAATGTAAAAGACCATGACTATCTCATTAAGGAACTATGGAATTTTCGGAAATGGTTTCTTGAGAATTGTCAAATCCAAAACAAGTTTGAGTGTTGCGGTAGTTGGTCTACAGAATAATCCTCTATACATACAAAAAAAAAAAATTGGTTGGTTGTCTTTTAGCTATAGAATGCAACCTGATTCCGCAACTAACTAGCAATTCCACAGCCATTTTCATACTTCTATAGGTTATAGGTGTCAAGAAAAGAAACAAACCACATGGGTAGTTGGAAAAATGTCAGTACATGGATGATGTCCTATTCATTTCATCCAAGTTGATGAAAAAGGCCCTGGTCGAAGGGAAGTCAAGGTGTGTGTTATCACTAAGTCACCACACTAAGTGGCTGCATGTTAAGAAAAAAATTGAATCAATGAAATGAATAAGTTATTTTCTCACTTTTCTAAAGTTATTCATTAATTTTGGACTGATGATGAAAGTTAAATGGCTAACTTTTTATTTAAGATTTTTAGCTACAGAAACTGTGCACATTCCGCAACTAAAGTCGAATTCCATAGTTGTTCTCCAATTCCGCAGCTGAAAGAAAAAACCTCATTGTTCAAATCAACCTAACTTTCTCATACGAAATCAGATTTTGATGATTCAAGTATTGTTGGAAAGATCTCAACAAGATCTACACAATGAAAAATCAATCATTAGAGTTTGAAATGGTAAATAATGAAATAAATTGCTGAAAAGTAGCAACATTCAACTTGGGGCACTAATTCCAAAGAAGGTATAAATTCTTTTGATTTTCCCTTTGAGAACTTGTTTCATTAATACAAATTCTTAGTTTTGTGTGTAAATATCATAACTAGAGAAATTGATCACCTCTCTCCTTTGATAATCTTACATTCCATTGCAAAAGAAGTATTAGTTTTTTTGCAAGTTCCAGGAGGAAGGACAAATGACTACAAGATAATGGTGTCTCTCTAAGAGACCAATTTGTTTTATAAGAGGATGATCAGCAATAAAGAAGAATTATGCTGATGCAAAATCAGATCCAAACACTTGAAAAACTTTTAGACACCTATTGTCTCCATCACATCCATACCTCTTAATAAACCATTCACCTCATTTCACTTCATATTTTCCATTTACATTCACATCCACTTTCCATCTCTTTTTGTCCATTCATAACCCACAAATAAAAGCAAGAGGCTCATTCACATGCTTATTGCCCGTTGCCATTTCTACTCTCGATTTCCATCTTCCATTTTCATCTTTCATTTCTTGTCATTTTCATTTCGCAAATAAGCCTTTCTTCAATGCAAATTATTGAGTCCATAGTCCTTTGAATCTAAGTTCCTTGTAAAGACACCTTGAGGCTTGCATGCCTTAATGGCAAGTTCTCATGCTAACAAACAATGGGAAT
This sequence comes from Pinus tabuliformis, assembly GCA_031772625.1. Lineage (NCBI taxonomy): Eukaryota > Viridiplantae > Streptophyta > Pinopsida > Pinales > Pinaceae > Pinus > Pinus tabuliformis. The sequence continues at coordinate 1,386,775,072 of CM062820.1, read as the reverse complement.
ACATTAATGTCCCTTGTTCATCAGATCTTCTAGGTGACTCGACATCAGCAAAACTATTCATACCTAGCAAGATGTGTTTGGGCATCTTAACTCTCATTGACATCAATGGTGAGAGTTCTTGTGTTAACTAGTGGCATCCATTAATGGCCACTAAGTCAACAATTAACTGCAATGTTCGAAATCAGAGCATATTTTCACATAGTAGGAATTGTGCCAATGAATTTTGAATACATGAAGACTATTATTTTCAGTAATTTGGAGCAGATTCAACAAGTTTTAGTAGAAGCAATAAAAAGTCATCTTAACTCCTTATCCATGACTCTCTTTTTTCAGTCACTTGAAGAAGAATATGATTAGAATTTTGTAGCCACCACACATACAACTCATCCATTCCAAAGCGTAAGTTAAGGTACGTCATTTTCTAACTTTTTGACCATAGAATTCCATAAAAATATAGAATGATAATTGTTGGAAAAAAATTTCTCTTCCACATTTCTTAAAATTGTCAATACCATCAGTTGAGGGGGAATACATTCATCTTTATATCTTGCCATGTCTATATCATATTCAGGAGCCTACATACTTCCAACATATATTAACTATTACATTGTTATTATGGGCATACAACGACTTTTCAAAAAGTTCTTAGAGGATAAATTGGATACAAACAAAATCATGGTTGTCACACAAGAACCAACCATCATTCAATCCAATAAATATATACTTTGCAAACAATAATCAAAATATTATTACGCAAAGTTCAAAGATCAAAATAGAATGCAATAACAAAACAAAAATTGGTTGTAACACAAGAACCAACCATGTTGCAATTCAAGTAAAACACTTTGCAAAAATATGAAGTTATCAAATGATATCATGCAAAGTTAAGCCAAAGCTCAAGGATCAGAAAAAAGTTAATGTAATATATATTGCATGAGAACATGCAATAACTTCAATTGGGGGGTATGTTGGGTCTTGAAAATGTCATTCATTTCCATTACACTTTCACTATTATATCTATTATATCACCTCCATTTCACTATTATTTCACCACATTCATCCCACTTTCATTATCATTGGGCCACATTTATGTTTTTCCAAAATTTATTAATTCTAAGCCTTTTAAAGTGAATTTGTGGTTAAAAACTAGAAAATAATGTGCATATGCTTATACCTAACAAGTGGGTTGAGATTTTTGAAATGTGTAGGTTAAAATGAGGCTGCTAGAAGACCCTTATGTGGCACTCTAAGGCCAAGTTCGAATTTGAGTGGAAAGAATCATGGGATCATTAGGATATGTGTCACATCTCCTAATTGTATTGAAACTCTAAGAAGACATGTGTCTTATCAATTCCTATTTTGATTAGGACTCTAAAGGTAGAGGGAGAGATTCATGGACTCTCATTAATGAGATGGCTTCCCATCCTTTTGCATAAATAGGATATCTCTCTCCTTCATTTGTTAGCTTGTTAGTTTAGAGCTTGTAAGCTTGTTAGTCTTAGCTTAGCTTGGCTTGTAGTTCTTTAGCTTGGAGTTTGTAGTTCTTGTTTGATGGCTTTGGAAAGCTTTGGAGAGCTTTTTTGTACTTTGTAATTTTGAAGAATTTGAATAAAGCTTTGATGTTCTCAACATGGAAGGAGATGTGAAGTAGATGTCATGGAGCACATTAGAATGTAAGGTACAGTAGATTTTATTTTGTAATTTCGCTTTGATTTCATTATGTCATTTGATTGCTTTCAAGTTTGATAGATTAGAGTTTTCATTGATGCAATTTTAATACATGCAAGTGTGTTTAACCGATTGATTGTAGATTAGTTTTTCTTTACATGTTTTTGCATCAAATAGTGACACAAAATTTGCCTCTCTGCTGAACTTTTTCTTAAGCTTTTCAATTTTAGTTATGCTTTGATTTTAGTCTTATTTATTTGTTGTTGTTAATTAGTTTAGATATCAAATTCTTCATGTCATTTGATTTTATCTCCAGAGCCATGGCTTAAGCCCCAAAATCTACTTAGCAAGCTATAGGATTATGAGTGAAGTGATTTGATTTTACTTTCATCTTTACAATTAGATATCAGGTTCTTCATGTTATTTACGTTATCTCGAGAGCCATGGCTTAACCCCAAAAAGCTACTTGGCAAGCTATCAGATTATAAGTGAAATGACTTGATTTTACTTTCATTTGCAAGTAGGTAATTTAGATATCAGGTTCTTCACGTTATTGGCATTATCTCTAGAGCCATGGATTAACACCAAAAAGCTACCTGGCGAGCTATCGGATTATAAGTGATGTGACTTGATTTTACTTTCATTTACAAGTAGGTAATTCAGATATCAATTCTTCATGTTATTGACGTTATCTCCGGAGGCATGGCTTAACCTGGAAAAGCTACTTGGCGAGCTATCAGATTATAAGTGAAGTAAATTGATCTTGCTTTCGTTAGTCTGCAATTTTTGGTTTGTTTGAGTGCAATAGTTTAGATTTTATTTCTGTAATTAAATGGGTAGTAGAGACAATGATTTCATGATCAATATTTCATCTTTTGTTTGATTTAAGTAGTTGCATATTTAGATTCCTATTCAAGTATTAATAGCATGTTTTGAGATCTTTTGAAGTGCTAAGTTTTGGAAGTTACCATAAGGGACATAAACCTTGTCTTGAAATCTACATCCATACTTGACCTTTAAAAGTATTCTTAAGACCTTAGAATAGGATTTCCATTTGCATTAAGCACTTTAGGAAACCGACAACAAAAAAACCCCAAAACAAGATAAAAACTATAAAACAACAAAGTAAGAAAAAAGGCTAACTAAGCACATATGGTGCATGCCACTTCATTAGTTTACGATACCCTATGTAGTGCAATCTAAGACATTAAATTAACTAGAAACTTATCCCAGTTGTCATAGATCTGACAATGATTGTTTTATAGATCATCTTGAAGAAGAGAGATCTATTGGTATGACATGTATGCTTGATGATGTATTTTATACTGATGATTTTCCTCAGTTTGATCAGTATGATGACGATTATGTTCTCCAAACTGAAGCTAGTCTTGCAGAAAAATCAATAGCTAGTTTGTGGGAGGAGGAAGTTCACTTTCAGCTCGAATACAGTGATCAACTATTGCATATCAGCTATGGAAGTGAGGAGGAAAGTGTAGCAAATTTTGAAGTAAGTGAAGGATCTTTGCCTTTTTGTTTTGCTTCGTTTCAGTTCATCAAAGACAACTTTCATGCAATCAAAAATCAATCATTGATAAGTTTTGACCTGGACCATCCTGAGGGAAATGAAAACCTTGTTCAAGACTTTACATAGCCAAAGTTGCAGCCCCTGAATCCCATTGATTGTCAAGTTGTAGATGAAGACTTGGAAGTTGTGCCATATGATCAAATGATGCATGATGATTCCATACCATTTTGTTTTGAATCATTTCAGTTTTTGAAGGAAAATTTGCATAGTATATCTTCGAATGAGCAGCCTATAGGAAATCATGTAATCTCATCGGAAACAATAAAAAATGGGTTGCGGTAGTCTTTTCAAGTTTTTCATGATCTAATAGCTAATGTGTTGGATGATTTCTGTAGTCAAAGTCCTTCTCCATTGACTACATGTGAGCTCAAAACATGTACTGATATGAACTTGATCCAGCAACTGGTTTCTTTGCCATTTTCAGTAGGAGTCTTGTCAAAATGCTCAGATCAAAGTTTGCATTCATGGTATGAGGAGAAGAGAAGTAATGCTTTGGATGAGCTAAGTCCCAGTGTGCATGAACTTCAAGATCCTTATGTAGTGTTTTTAGAGGCGGATAGAGAATCCATATCATTCAACGGATCTGTTTCCAAGTTGTCATGGGAGTTGCCTTTCAGTAGTTCTCTCTTGTTGTTCATAAGAAAGCACTTGTGGAGAGTGCAAACAACAGCCATAATGCTTACTTCATTGCATTGGTTGTTTCATTTCACTTGATCAGGTGATGAATGGAACAACTAGAGTAGGTTGTATTGAATAAGCTCCATTTTGAGCATATTTTCGAATTTGTCAGTTGTGTCTTAGTCTTGAGTCATTTTTTGTTTTAGTCAGTTTAAATATAGTTTCAGCTGAGTGTCCAGTTTCAGCTTTTGAGAGTCTTGTTTCAGTTTTGAATTAGACCATTCAACTATGAGTCTTGAGTCAAAGTTTCACAGTAATTGGTTTTCGGGTGTTTTGAAGTTATTGACTCCATTGCCCAATGGATGAAGGCATTGTCTGCTTTCCAAAGATCTGCGGTTCTTGGCACCTCCAAGGAGCTACCATCCCCATTGGAGCCAATGTTAGTGTCGGTATCTTCATCCCTCCATCAGTGATCAAATTCTCTTATTGCATTGCATGTTAGGTGTCTCATCTGATCAGCTACATTCCATTAAGGTCATGGATCATCTGATGGTAGTGGCATATTATACATTTTCCCTCATGTTCTGTACCTGCTAGCCCATCTTCATACATCTAGATCATCTGTAGTCATTTTTTGTCTTTAAATCTAAAACAATCATTTTTAGGGTTTTAGGTCTCATTAGGTCTAGGGTTTCATTAATAAGGTCTTGTCAATGCTCAATAATGGTCAGCAGGTGCATGAGGAAGTCAAATAAAGTCTCAGAAACAATAATTTCAATAATCACATGTTCAGTGATTGAATTTTCAACAATGTTTTTTGTGCTTCATGTACAAAATCTCATGTAATTTCATTTTTCTATATGTAATAATTTCAAAAGGTAGCCCTGGTCACCTTGCCAAGCCTCTGCCACTCTAGTTCCTGCAAAAGAAGCAAAATGTCAAAGCATTTAGTCCATAAAAGGCAAAAAGTAAAGCAAACTGCCCAAAAAAAGAGTTTTTAAAGCAAGTGAAAATCAAACATTAGGAAAGTGGGTTTTCTTGGGTCAAAAATTAAAGCCATTGCTATATAAAGTGTTTTCATGACAAAGTAGGCTCATTTGTGTCCAAAAGTGAAGGAGAGCAAGTGCATTTTCATATTCAAAGCCGAGAGAGTGATTTTCCATTAAAAACAGGGGAAATTGCAGGCGCAGCGCACTTGGGTTAGAGCGCGGTGCACACAGAGCGTGGTTTGTGTTGAAATTTTGTATTGGCATGATGCATTGAGGCAGCGCAACACACCTATGAGGTGGTGCGACACACCAGTCTACAACTCTTGAGCTTCACACACAACTTCCTCCAAACTCTCAAAATCGTTAATTCTTCACTGCCGAAGTAATTTCACACTCCCATATGCTAAATGCATAAGTTTGCTTCAGTCTTCTTAGTGACTTAATAAGGAAATATTGAAAACCTAGTTCCTTGCATAGTTTGATGAAAAAACACTTCCTAGGGTTTACAAATCTCTGCTTTTTCTGTCTAAATCATACCCCTATCATTCTCACTCCCTCACTCCCTCACTTCATTTTCTCCCTCCATTTTCATACATATTTACCCATTCCCTATGCCCCATATCCCTAAATTACTAACCCTAATCCCTACCTTCACTTATCCCAAACCCTAATCAAACATTCCCAAACCATAAATATTATTCCCTAAACCTTTCCATTTTCCCTTACACTAGAAACAACATCCCAAACCCCTCATACATAGTCCCTCCACAATTCATCATCATACCCTATATTTTAGCAGCAAATACCCATTGACACCATAAAATCTCTTCATACTCATCTAAGAAAACTCAAGCATTGGAAAACATGGAGTCAGATTCTTCCTATGACAGAAATGAGGAAATAGTCAGTGACTCTTCTAGAGAGATTCATGCACCAAAGAGACCTCATAAGAGTGGAAAACATAACCGAGAGGAGCCTACTTCACTTGCCAAGCTGTTGGCTTGTCCTCTTGCTATCACATGCTTCCAACACCAATCTTGTTATCAGTTTTGTGAGAAGGTGGAAAGAGTCAAATACCAACATGAGCTAGCCAGAATGTTTCTGCTCCATCTTCATAATGGCCAAGTCAATTTGGTAGATGTGAGATTCACCTTGACACCTGAGACTATAGCTCAAGAAACTAGTATTCCAAATGTAGGTGAGCAGTGGAATAAGGGGCAGCTGGTAGACAAAGATCATTATGAGCCTTATATCAAGGCTGGTTTTTAGAGACATGTCGGTAGGGTCTTCCCATTCAGGTACCTATAGGACACATATGATCCCTTGATGAAACTCATAATTAAATATTTTAGTTGAGGGTAGATTTTCTCGTCTGTACACCTATCATATTAGATTGTTGATGCACTTTACTAGGGTGATGATGATGAACCTCCCCTATTTCATTTGCCGGAATATTTAGAAGATGACTACATTAGTGCAAAGGAAGCCTCCTCATCAGTAGTATAACAACATCTATCACTTTGCACTAATCAAAATTATGGTTTTGCATCAACTTAGTCTACTTAATGTTTCATGGGAGGATTTCATTTCACATGAGGTCTTCACAGGTCCTCAAGTGCCCCCATCAGTTTTTCATGAGGCAGGAGAGCCTTCACATCAGCAAGAGGTGCATGAGACACAGACCACTAATGTGTCAATGTTTTTCACATACCAAAAGAGCACTAGGAGATTGTTTGCAGTAGCAAAACAAGTATTATCTCCACCCGGGGTGGAAGGGGTCTCGTTTCCTCCATTAGCAGAGCAAGTATAGGACAAGGGTAAGAAGCCATTACATGATGTGGGGCCTTCATGAGGTCAAGAGACAAATTTCATTCTTATTCAGGATGATGACACCGATTTGAGCTCAAAGCTCAAAGAGATCATTCAGGAGCAGCAAGATGGCATTCATCATTTATCTCTCAACTTGGAAAGAGACAAGTGGATAATCAACTATTTGGAGCATAGAAAAAAATATTTAGAGGATCAACAAGCCATCATGGAGCTCCAAACTATAAGAGCAAATTGGCAAGCTGCCAAGAGGAGGAAAACGAAGTTGACATCACTGGAACAAGAAATTCAAGCTGATCATGAATCTTGGCTTGAGAGGAGAAATTTGCACTTGAAAATTATGCTAGAGAAGGCCAACAAAGAGAAAAATCTATTGAGGCACATGGTCTACCACTACTTGGCGAGAAACAAGGTGTGCAAAGCGAGAATTAGGATTTTGAAGGCCAAGTTGAGGAAAGCATTGAGGAAGAGAAAAGAGAAAGATAGACTCTAGATCTTCACTGGGGCTTCATTAGCCCAACACAGCACTTAATGAAGGACACTCAACCCAAATTTCAAGAAATTTGGGAAACTTTTGTAAATTTTGAATTTTTGGCCTATAAAATAGGTTTTTCTGCCTGGTGCGCGCTTTTTCTAGGGACCTCCTTTTTAGGAAAACTCAACATTTTTGGATTCCTCATGGAAAAATATGAATTCCCTCACATGGCTAAGAAATTTTGACAGGTTTTGAGCTTCCAAAAGCGTAAAAACACCTCAAAAATGCCCTTTTTACCCGTCTTTGGCCACAAAGGAAGCAGTGTTGGGAGAAGTCATTTTTGGAAGGGCAAATGGAGACCAAATTCAAAAATTCCACTTGTTCTAGAATGCATATAGGTAGTCATTTCCAAAAAGCCCACTTGTAGTGAATTTTGTGCAAGGTAAGGCCTCCAAAATCAACTCCAAAGTAGCGTGGCCCGGAGGGACAGGAGCGTGGTGCACAAGATGAAATTTTCTCATTTTGGTCAAAAAACTCTGTTGTTCACCTAATTTCTTCACAGTTCGACCTTTCTCTTTCTAATAGTAAAACTCAACATGTATTTTGATGTGACTTGTTGTATTTTGATGTAAATATGCCAAATTTTCACTCATGGAGATAGATTCATCGTGAAAAGGTAGTTTGCAACTGAAAGAATCGGTTTCCTAGGTTATAGAGGCAAGTTGTTCCACTGGCTACTTTTCAGTTCTTAGTTTAGATGTTGTTGAAACAGCTCCTGAACTCATGAATTGAACCCCTAAAGCCTAGCATGAGTTGTTGGTTGCCTATATCTAGTAGTTTCTCAGTCATTGGTAAAGGTTGAGCTCTTCTGAATGCTTTGAGCATTATTGTACATTCATCTCTGCAGTTTGGCAAAGGAATAGACCAAGGTTTGCAACACTTTGTGGGATTTTTGTGGCAACTTGATTTGGTATTTTTTTTCCTTCTGTAATGAAAGTTTACATGTGTTTATGTATACCATCATCTCTCTCTGTTCATCTTAACTAAATGAAACAAGGATAAAGGTAGAATTCATTGATGTTGCAATGCTCTACCTAGGGTTTGTTTAGTTATTTATGTTTTCAGTTGTTTGAAGAGGATCCCTGAGACTTTCATGCCATCTCCAACTCCTCACCAGTCTAAAAGCTCTCCATCTCACTCAATTTGAAGTACCAAACCAATTTCCTACCTCGCCCCATAGAGATCTTTGCAAGACTGTGTCCATTCCCTAGACCCAAATCTGCCTTTAACATTTTAGCTAATAAACCAAAATTAAATTCAATCAAACTCCTTTGAGCATATAGCTAGCCTAAAATCAATCTTCACATTAGTCATCTCAAGCTTTATTTGCCATATTTTCCTGATATTGACAAGGAGAGAGCCCTCTCCTAACCTGGTAGGGCTAGCTAGCAGGTTAAGAATGGTTTGATGTTACCCTAGATCCTTCCTTTCTTAGCCTAAGGGAGATTTAGGCCCTAACAGTGTCTGCAATGTAAGACTTCCCTTTGAGAATCCCAGCCTCAATACTTTTCTGAAAAACATAGGAATATACGGGAAAACTCGCTTGAAATATTATATACTCGGATTCATAATTGTTGGCAGGTCCGACTTATCATAGTGCACCTTAGATATAACTATTGGGTTCTGCCAATTGCGATGTGTGATTGGGGAAGTGGACCCAATAATGTATGTATTATACTTGATAGTCCTGTCAGGTCCGCTATATCGCATCGTCCTTATGGCTCAGACCTGAATTCTGCTGATTATGATATGTGATGGGCTCCAGATCCGATATGTATATAATGCGATTAATAATGCCATCAGGTCCGGAAGACAGGTGCACCCTATATATATATATATATATATATATATATATATATATATATATATATATATATATATATATATATATATATAATATAGATATATATATATATATATATATATATATATAGCCTTGGAATCCCACCGATTACGATATGCAGTGGGCTCCAGACCCTATATAGGGCGCCTGTCTTCCAGACCCGATGGTGTTATTAGCCATTATATATATATATATATATATATATATATATATATATATATATATATATATATATATATATATATATATATATATATGGAATCCCACCGATTGTGATATGCGATGGGTCTACGGACCCAATATATATATATATATATATATATATATATATATATATATATATATATATATATATATATATATATATATATATATATATATATATATATATATATATATATATATATATATATATATATATATGGTTAATGTTTCCGTCGGGTCTGGAGTATAGTGGTGAATGTTATGCCTTAGTGTTGATTGTGATAGGCGAAAAGGGGTGATTTATGCATGTTTTTGAAGCATTTCCATTGTAAAGAGTTTTAATGGAAATAAATGTGCGATAGAAGGTCTTTGAGGGTTGAAAGGTTACTGATGGAGGATATGAAAGAAGCGATAGAAAGGGTTATAGATGAATCATGCAGAAGATATTTATACACGAGGGGCTTAACCATTCGGAATTGAAGATTTGACTCGGCAACGAGTTAAAGTTTCTGGGATAAAACAAATCATTCGGAGAGGTAAAAGATCAACTTTTAGGGGACCCATTCAAAATTGCTACCAAGGTAGGTTTTAATAGGGTGGTGGTTATGGCCACAACAGGTTGATAATTAATGTCTAGGTGATTAGTTGTGCTTTTATTAAGAGATTAATTTTCTCTAACACATATGTTAGATCAATATTTTCAATAAAATTGTAGCATTGAGAAGTTTTCATCTCAACAGTTCAAACTATCAATATAATCAATGGAAAATTTTTGGAAATTCCCTTATATGTATTACTATAGGAAAAACATTAAATACCAATAATAACTTCGAAGAAACAATTGATTGCGATGTTGCAAAAACATGCATCTACATTGGCATGGGAATATATGCACATGAAATGAATCAATCCGAACACATTCATGCATCATATTAATATAGAAGAGACTTTAAAACCTATAGGACAACCCCAACGAAGGATGAATCATAATCTAAGGGAGATTGTTAAACAGGAGTTACAGAAATTGCTCAATGTGAAGTTTATTTACCTAATCTCAGATAGCTAATGGTTTTAACCCTTGGCTATCGTGCCAAATAAAAATGGAAAGTGGAGAGTTTACATAAACTATAGAGAATTAAATAAAGCGACTCTAACAGATCATTTCCCATTATCCTTCATTGATCAAGTTTTAGATACACTAGCAAGAAGGAAATATTTATCTTTTCCTGATGGTTTCAGTAGATATAATCAAATTTAAATTTTTCCTGAATATTAAGGTAATACAACCTCTACATGTCCATGGGGTACATATGATTATAGAGTACTTCTCTTTACATTATGTAATGCACCTGTAACATTTCAAAGAGAAGTTTTAGGTTTCCTTTTTCACTTGATCCATGATTATGTAGAAGTGTATATGGAAGAGTTTACCATTTATGGGAATACTTTTGAGGAAGCTTTTCAAAATAGGAAAAAGACCTTTTTATAAGTAAGGAAGTTAATATTCCATTGAATAATGAAAAATTGTATCTTCTTTTTAATGAATTATTTGTTTTGGGTCATCATATTTAGAGTTTTTGAATCAAAGTGGATTCATCTTGAAGGTTGAAATAATCTCACAAATTTCAGTACCTAAATTCCAAAAGGATGTTTGAAGTTTTGTTGGATTCATAGGTTACTCTAGAAGGTTTCTAGAAACTTCGTAAAGCTTTCTTCAACACTTTTCAAATTACTCACTAAATATTATGAATTTCGTTGGGATTTTGATTCTCAAAAAACTTTTGAATTGTCGAAAAAGAAAATTTCCGAGGTACTTATTATAAGAGGGTCAAATTGGTCCCTTCCATTTTACATTTCCACCAATACCTTAGATACAAATTTAGGGCCTTTTTTAGGAAAAAAAGACTTAACTCCTTATGGTATATATTATACAAGTAAAAAATTAAATCCTATAAGTTGAATTATATAATCATACAAAAGGAGTTTCTAGTAATTGTTCATGCTATCAACAAGTTTAGACACTACATCAATGGATATGAGACTTTTATTTAGATTATTTATTATTTCATTCAATAAATTATGACTAAAACAATAACTAATTGTAGGATTACTATATGTCGTTTACTATTGCAAGAATTTAATATTACCATTTTAGATAGGGTAACAAAAGAAAACACAATTCCTAATTTCCTTTTGAGGATGCAAAATGATAACACTAATACTCCTATAGTAGATCATTTTCCTAATGAATATATTCTTGAAATATCTACTAAAACTCCTTTTTTTTCATATATTGCTAATTATTTGGCTACAAGAAATTGTTTTGTTTTTCTGAGTCATCAATTCCAATGCACCCTATTCTTGCATAGAAGGAAAAATATATCCAATGGGAGCTGATCTGATCATAAGAAGATGTGTTTGAGAATATGAGGTACCTAAGATGCTTAAATAATGTCATGGAGAACATTCTAGGGGACATTTTTCCACCCTAAGAACTTCATACAAAGTACTTCTTTTGGGATATTATTGTCCTTCTATTTTCAAATATTCTAAGAATATGTCAAAAGATGTGATAGTTTTCAAAGGATGGGGAAACCTATCCAATCTGACGGGATACCTCTAAAACCATAGATACTAATAGAAGATTTTGTGAAATGGGCTCTAGATTTTTTTTGACCCATTAATCCTCCATCCAAAAAAAAGAGGTGCATACTTGTTTACAGTGATTATGTTACTAAATGGGTGGAGGCTAAGCCACTAACTTTTTATACTGAAAATGTTGTTGTTACATTTTTTAAGGATATTTTCACTTGTTTTTGTGTATTAATAAAATTTTTGATAGATCACGATGCACAAATTACATCCATGCTCATGCAAAAGATCACAGAACTTTATAAGATCAGGCATCATAAATACACTCCATATCATCTAGATCCTAATGGACAAGTGGAATCCACAAATATTTTTTTTGAGGCCATAATGGCCATGATTATGCATCTACATAGAAGAGATTGGGAAGATACATTTTAGAAGCACTCTAGGAATATCAGACCACATGGAGGAATAACACTAGACATACTCCTTGTGATCTTGTCTATGGAAACCAAATTCTACTTCGAATTGAATTCCAAGTGGGGATATACAAAACAACAACAAAATTGGGGTTACATATCTTTAAGACCCAAAAACAAAATTAGCACAACTAAATGAACTAAATGAGATTAGATTAGACATCATTCAAAGAAGAAGCATAATCCAATAGCAAAGAAAAAATGGCATGGCAATTTTATCAAGGTCAAAAAGTTCAAATTAGGTGATTGGATCCTTCTCTTTGATTCCAAATTTAAATATTTTGAAGGGAAATTCCAAACATAATGGTAGACTCGTATGAGATAAAAAAAAATTTGACCATCGAGCAATAAGGGTTAATACCATTTATGAATAAGGAATCATTTTTCTTATTAGTGGGAATATATTAAAACTCTATCACAAGACCTTGAAAAGAGTAGAATTTGTTTAAATCCTAGAAATTTCTGATTTGAAATTGGTGGGAAAGGGGGATTATTATCCTCTACTACCAAAATATGTTTAATTTCTTTCACTACCACTATAATATTATCATGAACCAACCTCCATTATTATATGTCACGCTCCTTTTTCACTCACCAAAACCATTTCATTTGTCTCTGATCATTCCCTAAAATAGTTGTTAAAGTATGATTCTTAGGTCACGCTCCCCTTACAGACATGGGTCTCATAGTCTGTTATGAACCTAAAGGAGTAAAGTCTTTGGATACATACCCAAAGGTCAAAAAGAAATTTCTAAAAATTATATGGTTGAAATTCTTTAATAAATTTGAAGGTTATGACATAGAGGTCATAAGAGAATTCACAAGGGTGTTTGATAGAGTTGAGGCCAAAATTGGTGAAATTAGACTAAAAAGGAAATAATCATTCTCATTTGAAGAAAATGGTTTAAATTTCAAACACTTACAGAAGAATCATGGAAGTGCCTTATGAAAAATCCAAACATGGACGTCTTAAAATTTAAAAAAGGTATTGCAACATCTATATTCAAAAGGAAACGATATAATTTGTTATTTATCTTGAAAACATTTCTCACATGTGAAGGAAGATATGGATTCATGTTGTTTTATCATGGTCAATTATGGATGTAATTTATAAAGGGTTAAGAGTTAACTTTTTCATACACTCTACTATTTTGAGGAAAATGGCCTTTAATATTAAAAGAAATTCAAGAAATGTTTATAGAACTCTTTAGCATCATGGAATGGTCAATATTATCATTGAAGTGGAATTGAAAGAATGGAGTGAAAATTGGAAAGTATTTTTAGCGAGGAATCACTTTGTGGAAGTCTTAGATGAAGAAACAGTCCCAAAAACAATGAAAAGAAGAAGTATGGTTCCTCCAAACCCTAACCCTCAATAATAAAATGAAAGGAATGAAGAAATTCCAATGCGAGAGACAAAAAAAAATGAACAAGAAGAGTGAAGGGAAATCCATAATGAAGGAACATAGCAACTTAATGCATCAGAAATTCCACTAAAGTGGAATCTAGATACAAATGAACCAGAAGTTCCAAGTCTACCTAATACTCTAGTGAAGGTGACAAGAGGAATGCCTAAGAAGAAATATAATTTCAAAGAATAAAAAGGAAATATATGAAATACAAGCATAACACTTAAAGAGAAGTAAAAGACAATTATTTCACATAATCTAAAAGAGTGAAATACTAAGAGGAAAAATGTTCAAGAATCGAAAGATCCAAAGCATGGAAGGAAAAGTTAAAGAATTACAAGGATTATGTTGAAACAAAATAATTTATCTTCATCATAGCTTATATATTTATAAAACTAAAAATCATCATTGCCACTATTTCCAAAAGAAAAAAGTCTAGAGATAGACATTATCCAATAATAGGCATATGGTTATTTTGAATCGTTGGAGAAAGAATCACATTAGGATAAGGTAAATCCTTCTTGTGAAAAAAAATCAATGATTATATTCCAATATAAAATTCCCTTTACAGGATGATAATATTCCTTTCCATATAAAGCAAGAAGTTATAAAAACATCAAATGAAGAGATAATTGAATTGGAGATAATAGAAAATCATGCGAAAGGAGAAAATTAGTTTCTCAAAGAAGAGAATGAGAGAATGTTGAAACATGTGTATTATAGGTATCATAAAAATGTAAAACTAAAGAAGGCTAACAAGTTTATCCAACAAAAGGTTAAGGAATTGAAGGCTAGAATATTTATGAGGAATCCCAGATGGTCAATTTCCATGCAGAAGAAAGGAGTTCAAAGTAACTTGGACATATTAATCCAAGCCTATGAAACAATTTTTTGAAGATCAATGCTACTATAATTTTGAATTTTTACTACTAGAAAGTGCATGTAGATATGCGAAACCCTATGTGTGGGGGAATGTTGGGCCACAGGAATTGCATCTTTTTAAAACTTTGTTACCTTTTTCCTTCACTTAATTTCCACTCATCCTCACATCACTACACTAGCATTTGGAAATAAATGTTTATCAAATATACATAAATAAGAAATAATTTAAAGGCTTAGTATTATCTTAATTCTATATGTTTTGCTTTGTAAATTTGATTTAATTTGCATGAGTTAAAAAATGTGACACATTCCACAAACTCACTAACATTTTGTAGCTAAATCCATGGTTCAAATAGATCTCATGAGGGATAGATCTACCAAATCACATTGGAAGATAACAAATGGTGCATATATGCATTTATACCTATCGAGCACAAGAAAAAGAATCCTACTTTACCATACAATCTCAAATTCATAATTATAATCAAACAATGACATGGCACATTCCAGATACAATAGGCATCAAAACAAAATACCAAGAGAGGTCGATTCCTTATCATGCGAGTGAGATAATACGGAATTTGATGGATGATGATGTGTTTATGGAACGATTCACTTCATTGATAGTGAATCCTGTGAATAAGAGTTTTAATAGAAATAGAAATACGAGATTTCGATTTGTAGAGATAACCTTTGGCAATCAATTTATCAAAGTATTTGTTTTAAATGAAATAAAATGGTTCACTAAGAATTGAACCATACTGTCTGACATGCTCAATATGCTTCAATGTTATTAATACCTTTGAATATTATTGAAGTTCATGCACAATTCAATTCATACAATCCTTTTATATGGTTATGGCTTCATGACGGAAATTAGTGTTTGATTAGTAGATTTCTTGAGTTTTCCATCTCTTCTGTGCCTTAGGAGGGCCCCAATTTAGTACGAGTGTATCATAGTTTTCCTTATATTTCATTTCTAAAAGATAAATTAGTTTCTTTTATGCTCATATTTTGCAAGGCTTATTCTAGGTATTTTATTTAGGTTCTTTGTTTTTCTTTTGTTTATTTAAACATTGTCATTTTCTCATCTCATTCTTTTTTTCCTACAAATAAAACTTTAATAAACCTCTAAAAATGATAAAAACATTTACCAATTGTTTCTTTATTTTAGTCTTTTACCTCTATGTTCAATTAGTTTTGGATTTATAGGTAATGCAAAAATATGAATGAACTCTAGAATTTGAACACACACACTAGTGATTTCATCATTTTAATCTCAAAGATAGATGATATTTCGATTCAATCTCCTAGAATAGAATTTTCTTGTTATATAATAAGATAACTTTACTTTCATTAGCATAGAATTCAATTGCCTCTTTGGAAACATGAGTTTAAAATGCATTCCTAGAATAAAGTTTTCAATTGAGTATTCCTAAAATAGACTTTATGAAATTTATAGAATAAATATATCTTCGTGTTCATTAGAATAGAATTAATAAGTGTTTAATAGAATATAGTTAAGAAGATATTTTAAAATATTTCATAACATAGGTTTAGAATAAGAACTTTAAAAAGATTTTATGGAAATAGCATAAGGATCTAGCATAAGAAGTTGATTGCTAGTTGTTTTCTATAACAAAAAGTTGGTTTCATGGAAAATAATTGCGTTTATTTTCCATAGAGTGGAATTTTTCTTTCAATCCAATTATAGTAAAATTGCTTTACTTTCTATATTAAATCCTATTCAGGGAAAATTTTAAGGATGGAAGTTTATCTTAAAGTTTAGAAACCTTGGAAAATCTTACTAGTCCCTGATATGTAAATTGTAAAAATTTTGGTGATATTTCTGTAGAAATATTTTGATTTCCAATGATTTTATATTAGTCGATATAATATTTTTGTGATTTATAAGGTAAAATAATAGTGTACTATAAAACTTGGGTTAATTATTTTATAAAATAATGGAAATTGGTGAATATTTTTTTTTTGAAAAAGCATGGAAAATTAGCCCATCTATGAATATTAGCCCCTAAAATTTTCCTTGATCCGATTGCCTTTCTAGAAATTTTGTGTCTTTCGTTAATTGAATAAGAAAGTGTGTATTTTCATTTTGGATATCATCTCATGATTAGGATTTTATTTCAGTCTTGCACTTTGTTTCAATATGTGACATTTCCTCTTAAAATTGAAATTCAATTTCCTAGTACTTATTGTGCAAGTGTGCTTCACAAGTGTACAAACTTGGATTGATATTTTAATGCTAAGTAATTTTACTCACAAAGAATTTCCTACCATTTATGAATAAAAGAAGCTCATATTTTGTTCCCAAGTATAGTTTATATGTTTCATGATTATGAATGTATAATGGAATTGTTTATGAAATAACTTATCATATATGTGTGTACATTGGAGGTTTCTTTTTTTCTCTCTATGTTTTGTTTCTTGTGTTGTAGGTTTACATCTCTAGAGTGAGAATCAAGGTTTGGACCTTGTGGATCGACAATGAACATTAGACCCACCAGTGAACCTGTGAGTCCTCATTTGTTATTTTGTAAATTCCATGTAATTTATATGGTATTTTAAGTGTTTTTTGTTGATTCTTCATTTACACAGATCTAAAATGATCATATATTAAATTGAAGTAGAATTGATTAATGACATCAATGAACTGAATGAAAGAGGATGATATTACGATGAAATCGAAAACATAATAAGCATGAAAAATGAAGTAATAAACAGAAATGCACAGTGATACCAAACATAAATATTTATTATGGAGTTAGTCCCTAATGGACTACGTCTCCGAGTCCGTTTTCATGATGGGCATCCACTTTAGTAGGATTGAATCTGAGAAGGTCGATTACACAACAATTTAACTAGACTGATTATGCACACAGGTACTTTTGGTCACTGTCAATATAAAGCTCTCTGAAATAGCTTTCCAACTCCTATCAAAGTTCCCAATTCTAACTACTGATGCTCCGATTACACTGAAAAAAAGATCCTATGACCTCCAGAAACTGCAACAAAATATCCAAAACCAACTCTCTCTCTTTCAATGATCGAATTTAGGATTTATAATGTTTTGGATGCATTCTAACTTCTTATCTCCCAGATTGGCATGAACTGGCTATAATTTTGGGTTCAAGTGCTTAGACTTGTCATGAATTTACACCTAGGGATAAGCTTGCATGGTCTTCAAATTAGTTTAATGTTAAACAACAACCAAAAAAGCCAAAATACCATAGTTAAGTTCTTCGAACTGTTGGTGGTCAAAAACCAAGACGCTGAACAAGTAATGGTCATGTGACTAGGTTGTATGCTAACCAAAGACGGACACAGATGCAGGTCACCTCTGACGGTTTCACTAACGATGAGTTGTGGTAGTTTCAATGTGACAGCTATTAGTGGCAGTCACAACCTCCCTCTGTGGTTTTCTTCGCCATTGTTAACCCATATCCTCTGCTATTATTAACACCGTTCACATGTCACAATTACCATTTACATATCTGCTACGGTTAAATCCTGTCATCTCTGCTCGGTTAACTTTAACTCCGCCTGCTTACCTGTTCACATGTTCACATGCCTATGGTTCTGACACAGTTAAAACCTATGGATATGGACTTGTGGGTGTGTTGTAATGTTTTTACAATGCCGAAAGTGCGTTTTTAGGCATAGATTAGATGTTTAGGTTTGAAATTCATTTTTTCCACCATAGATTTTAGGGCTAGGTTTTAGTCATAGGTTTTAGTCTTTTGTAGTTATCTTTGCACTTTTACATCACTTTGATAAAAAAAAAACTCTTACATCCAATTTTCACAATGTGACATAAAACCCACATGACAATAACCATGAAGCAAAACACTAAATTAACCGTACTAATGAACTGGACCTATGCCATTGATCTCACGAGATCCTCCTCAATCAATCCTCTCCAGTTGTAGGCTTTTGGGCCACAAAATTTTGACTAGAAAGGTAGCAGGTGAGGGTATAGCTCCCTCACTCTCCACCTTGCCTTGATGATGTACCAAGAGATTCGATCAACAACCTAAAAGTGATGACCTTGATGATGTTGATCATGGCACATTTTGAATATGTGAACTATTCCATCCATATGGAGTATGCACAGCTTGCGAACATTCAAGGTCATCACTTTTAGGTTGTTGATCAAATGTGTTAGTACCATACCTTGGTTAAACAACCTGTTATGAACATCGCAATTGACTTCTTTCCACATAGTACCATAAATTAATGATTCATAAACATCTTTGAAAACAATGTCTACAGGATATTGTTCAATACCATTGACATGTACTAAAAATCTATTTTGCGGAATAACTGAAACATTCAAAGATATTCTTGACATCATATTAGCTAATTGACTTGATGTACTTTCTTGATTCCTAATTACTAAGTGAACTTGCTGCAATAAACCCATCAAACTCTAATGTGAAAATTGTTGCAACTTAGTTTGACTTTGAAAGTATTGAAGTGGTTGTTGAGTTCTTTGAATCATTGTTTCCTCACCCATTAAATGATGTCTCCATTGATTAACACTTTCCCTTAACACCTAAATTTCCTTTTCATGTACTGGATACTTTGGCACTGCTTTAGAAAAGACTTTGACATGAAAACAAACAGGCTTCTACCCCACTTGAAAAGATGCTTCAAAATTGTTTGAAACATGAAATGGTGATACAATACAAGGGAAATGTAACACTGACTTTCCCCAATACTGACCTACATCCCTGTAAGTTATAACTCCCAAGCTTCGACTGAAATGATACATTCTGACATTAGGAAGAGGAGCTTTGGACATCCACTGTAACTCATGTTGTATTCCCTGCTTATGAGTAAGATGTTTGGGTTCTTTAAATAGAACTGGAAAAGTGTCTACCTGCTTGACCAAACTATCTTTAAACTAAGACTCACAACCTAAACAAGTATCCCTTAGATCCTTATGTTGTTCATTTACACACATGAGTACAAATCTCTTATTTGAACTTATTAATCACTTCATCTTATTAGAAATAACTGAATCCAAGTGAGTTTTAGTTTTATGTTCTTTGACAATAAATTGAACCCCGACATTCTTAAGGTGATATTTATTCTCTCTCCTATAAAACACTGCATCACGATCATAGAGATGAGTTACTAGCACTACTCCATGTATGTCTACTGGAACAACATCTAGTTCCACTTCATCAATGTAATTAGCTGTAATGGAAAATTTTAATCGACACTACTTTGTGACATTTATCTGAGTTGATTTATTTAGCCAACATAATGGGTATGGTCTTGAATTGTTTCGTGTCTCCAAGCCGAATTTCTTAGCTAAGTATTTAGATATCAAATTTGCTTGTGATCCACTATCAAACATTGTATCTATCTTTGTGTGTTTAGAAACTATCCTTATAAGAAATAGTTCAACCCTTGTATCCTCATTCAAATGATTTATGTTTGAAGAAGGTGCATAAGTACTAGAACTTGAACGAGTGTCAGAAGCTTTACCTGTCAAAACTATGGCAGTTATCCTTCTTTCATCACCTGAATCGAAGCTTAGATCTTGTCGGATTGTTGCATTTACTTTGATTTCATCCTTCTCCTTAAGGAACTTCTTTGTCTTAAATTCAAGATTAAGTTTCCAACATCTAGATTCATCATGATCGACTCTCTGGAAATGAGAACAAGTAGGTCTTTCCTTCTGAGTTGTCACTGATTTCTTTCACTTCGAATTTCTCTTCCTCTTGCTATCATTGGAATCCTTGATTTCCAACTGCTTGGATAATTGTAGTGAAAACTTGAATGGTCTACCACATGATTCAATATGTATGACTTGAACACACACTTCATCAAAGTCATCAGGATTAAAAATTAATAATTTAGGCTACAAATATGAATGTAAATTCTCGATGTACTTTAAAAAGTTTCACATGTATTTAATGAAATACCAAGCGCCAATTCTTTATTTTTGAACTCCTAAGTAAAATCCTGAATACTCTGCCCTTTACCTTTCCTCAAGTGCTATCAGTCAATAACAACTTGTTATATGTATCTTAAAGGATAGAATTCTTTCCTAAGAGCTTTTAAAAACTTGGACCATGAAGAGATGACTCTACCTTTCCTCTTTACATCTATTTGAGTTTTAGTTTCCCACCAGATTAAAGTTGTTCCCCCCATTCTAAGTGTAGCTAACTGAATTTTAGTTTTATCATCAGAGATGTTCTGAATATGAAAATACACTTATAACTGCTTAATCCGGTTATATAACCTTTCAGGTTTCATTTCGCCATCATAAATAGGTAACTCATATTTTATCAAGTTTCAAAAGAGATGTTTTCTTAGGTTTATTTTTTGTTTCAAATTCTGAACTGGAAGAAGAAGAAGAAGAAGAAGAAGAAGATGATGGAGATGGAGGAGAAGGAGGTTTATCAGCCTTTCCTTTACCCTTGTCCTTCTTCAATGTCTTTGAAGAATAAGATGCATCTCTCACCTTCTTATCTTCCTAGAGTTCTCCCAACATCTGTTGAATGCTCAAAAATGCTTTCTGAAACTGTTCCTTTCTTATCTTTGCTTCAAGAGTTTAACCTGCATTAGATCCTGCCATGGTCAATTGATGAGCGACTCTTCACTTTCCAATCTCTGGATCAAACTCCTCGAGTGTTACCTCTCCACGTTGCAACTTGGACCTGGTTAACATTCACTGGCAAAATTGTACAAACACAATCGGCTCTGATACCAAATTATATGATATGAAATGATCATATATTAAATTGTAGTAGAATTGATTAATGCCATTAGTGAACTGAATGTTAACTTAAGGTTCATTAATCGTGATAATTGAATGAAAGAGGCTGACTTTACAATAGAATTGAGAACATAAGAAGCATAAAAAAATAAGTAATAAGAAAGAAAACAAAGTGATACCACACATAAATATTGATTATGGAATTCGTCCCTGATGGACTACATCTTTGGGTCCTCTTTCAAGATGGGCATCTGCTTTATTAGGCTTGAATCTGAGAAGGTCAATTACACAGGAATTTAACCAGATTGATTATGAACGTAGGCACTTACGGTCAATGTCAATAGGAATCTCTCTGAAATAGCTTTCCAACGCCTGTCACAGTTCCCAATTTTGACTCCTAATGCTCTCTTTACACAAAAAACAAGAAAAAGCTATGACCACCAGAAACTACAACAAAACCTCCAAAACCACTCCTTTCTCCCTCAATGATTGAATTGAGGATTTATAATGTTTTGGATGCATTATAACTTCTTATTACCTAGATTGGTAATAACTCGCTCTAATTTTGGGTTCAAGTGCTCGGTCTTGTCATGAATTTCCACTTATGGATAACCTTGCATGGTCTTCGAACTAGTTTAATGTTAAACAACAACCAAAATACCCAAAATACCATAGTTTAGTTATCTAGACCGTTGGTGGTCAACAACAGGCACGTTGAACAAGCAATGGTCATGTGACTAGGTTGTATGCTAGCCATAGATGGACACGGATGCAAGTCATCTCCAGTTTTTTTGCTAATGGTGAGCTATTGCGGTTTCAATGTGATAGCTATCGATGGTAGTCATGGATTCCCTCCGTGTTTTCCTCCACCACCGTTAACCCATATCCTCCAGCGTTATTAACATTGTTCACATGTCACAGTTACCATTTACATATCTGCTACAGTTAAAGCCTGTCATCTACGCCTAGTTAAATGTAACTCCACCCCCTTACCTGCTAACATGTTCACATGCTTGGGGTTCTAACACATTGTAACCTACGGTTAGGGATTTGTGGGTGTGTTTTAATGTTTTTACAATAACAAAAGTGGGTTTTTAGGCATAGGTTAAGTGTTTAGGTTTGAACTTCATGTTGTCCACCATAGCTTTTTAGGGCTAGGTTTTAGTCATAGGTTTTAGTAGAAAATCTTAGGTTTTAGTCTTTTAGTTAGACTTTTACATCACTTTAATAAAAGAAAAACCCTTTTACAACAGATTGTCACAATGTGATATAAAACCCACATGACGATAACCATGAACCAAGACACTGAATCAACACTACTGATGAAATGAACTTGTGCAACTAATCTAATGAGATCCTCCTTGATCATCCACTCTATTGGAGCTAAAAAACTTAACCTTCATGGGTTTACATTGTTATCACTCAGGTTGTTCCCCAAAAGTTGTGAGAAAAGGGAATACGGCCGAGGTAACCACTAACCAGTCTTTTAGATGCATATTCTAGCCAATCTACAGCCAGAGAGGGCTCTCTCTTTATGATTTAGCTTTGTTTTGTTATATGTTAGGCTAGTTATGAAGTACAAGTATTTGTTTGATTTTTGGATGGTGACATCTAATAGAACAAGGGTGAAAAATATGAGAAGTTCAGTCCATTGGGTTAATGGAGTCTACGAAGATAAACTACTGGATAAGATTTCTTTGATAGAGGGAGGTACTATAGAGCAAGGTAATCAACCATGAAACAAATTGTAAGCTGGAATCAGGTGAGATGGGGTCAAGGGGTGAAGGGTAATCAAGAATCCTTAATCATACTGATAGAGGGATGGTGGATGAATATTACCAGGGAGCAGTTAAGAATTCCTTAACTATATTCAAGGTGCAAGGACCAGGGAAACAGGAGAAGTTAAGAATTCCTGCTTATGCTAATTCCGATGAAAACATTTAAAAATAACAGGGATTGAACAGAGAGTACAGTTAAGTAAGTTCTGAGTTATTCTTTTTCCTTGTAATTTAGAATATGATATGTAAATGATATATAAAACTTAGAAACAGTAAAACATGAGTTAAAAGGACTTATTGATCCACGAAATAATTTGAGAATTCTACAACATAGTCTTCTACAATCAATTCCACAACCAGAGAGTTTAGCTACAAAGCACTCCAGCAACCTTTATTCATAAGAGTTCTCAAAGTTACAGTGCAACTCCATAATGGTATCACCAACCCCTAATACTTCACTTCGGGAGGTATTTGTACAAAAATGTTTAAAAAATATCTCAATGAGATAATATCTAACAATAACTTCTTTCACCTACTCTACACGAGGAGAAAATGATCTTGGAACTAGAGAGGAATGAATGTAGAAGTAAGAGATGTTGTGCTGGCCGCTTAGTTGGTGAGATGCATTGATTATTCGCTCAACGAGTCGGCCGATGGATACTTTACTAACATTATGTGGTGCTGGCATTGCTTTCTTAGGTGCTTTAATTGTGCTTTAATAGACCATTGCCCAACACGATTTTTATCTGCTCTTTATCTCCACTTTATGATATCTATCGTGTTCTGGGAAAAATAAACAAAACTTTGAAATCTGCCTACAAAATTTCCAGCATACTTTTCCACCACTGGTCATCTGGTAATTGGTGTCTACGCATTTTTATTAGAGTTTCATCAGCATCCGTGTACCTGAAGAAAGTAGGCCGGACCGTGAAAAGATGTCTCACTTCATGCTCAATAAAAAATAGATTTTCTAAATTATCATACAGGCTCTGTCCAGATGGGAGTGCCTTCTCTCCTACAAAACTTGATCATGTTGTGATTTGATTTTCCACATATGTATTCAATCTGTAAGAATAATCTGCATGCGTCATCAGTCTATAGTCATTCGTTAATAAACTGGGCAGGCCCTTTTCCGGCAAAGCTGTAAATTTCTGTGTGAAAGCATTTACCTCCACTTGCATTTCCTGGCACTTCCTCTCCAGATTTTGTATGAAGTTCCTCATGGCAAGAACTCTTTTGACAGTTAGAATAGTGCCTATCCTATCCCTGATATCCAATGTTGCCAGCTCTTCCTTGGTGTGGGTGTTTAAAAACTGTATTAGCCTATTGGCCTGTTCCGGCATGTGTCCCAATAAATCCCTGGCCTTTTGAATTTCTACTTGAGCTGTTGTTACTAAATCAATCTGCTCATAAATTATCTATATCGATTTCCATATATTACTAATTGATTCACTGATGTTAGCCCACATAATGCCCTTGATTTCTCCCAAAGGCTTGTCTAAAGAGAGGTTCTCTAATTCCTTTACTTTATTCTCCAATGCCTTTACCTCTCTTGTTTTTTCTACCACAGTCATTTTAGATTTGTCATAACTTATTTCTAACTTGGCCAATTTCTCTTTAGCATCTTTTAATTCTGATACTTGGAGCCTTAGATCCTCCATAGCCTTTATCAATTCTTCAGTGGTCATGGTAGTGTTGCTGCCTTCTGTTGCTATTGTTGAAGTACCTATTGCTGATGATGTCAGGACAGTGGGAGGGACTGTTGTTGTTACTGTGGTAGGAGCAGTTGTAACTATTGGAGTTGTTTGAGATGGCTAGGAGGTCGACACTCCTTGCTTTTCCTGTAAGGCTTTCTCCAAAGCCTGCTCTGTCTCATTCGTTCTTTGATTCATTTTCATTAGCAAATCCATCATGTCTTCTTCTGCTTTTTCTTGCACTACCTCTGTGGTTTGTGGATGCATAGTAATTGGCAGTTTTAATTCTTTCTTGAGGGCAGCTATGTCATCCTCTTTTTTCTTCATTAATGCTTTTATTCCCTTGGCATCCTTGGGATCATGTCCTAGCTCAATGATAATTTCTTCGAAGGACTTTATCCTATTTTCCTTGGCCAAAGAGGATGTCTTTTCCAACTCTAGTTGGGCAGATGTGTTGTTTAATGAATTTTGCAATTGTTGAGCTAGTATGGCTTTGTCTGTCAATGTGGAGTAGACCATTTCACCAGTTTTCTTGTGCACCTCAGTCTGGTCCAAAGGGTGAATGTCTTTAGCAAGAGCCTCCATATTTGTTCTATTATAATTAGCAGCTGACTGTGGCTGCTGCACTTTAGGCTTGAAGTGACTCAAGATCATTTTCCCTTCCTTAATATCATATATAGACATCAACCTTTGCTGTTTGGGAGGGGTCATCTTGAGAAATTTATCATAAAGTTGCAATCTTATTGGCTCATTCTATGCCATGATGTCCATGAATGTTCTCTTAATATCAGAACTTTGCTTAATTTGTGGTCTTGCTGAAGAAATTTCCACGCTATGCTGTTTTCCCAATTGCTGCCCATGAGAACTGGTGGATGCTTCTAGCACTGGAAATGTTTGTGGGCTGGTTGCCCTCTCACTTCTTGAACTTTCTATGATCTCCTCTATAACTTCCTCTTCAAGTAGAGGATCTATTCTCTACCTCTTTGCCTCTGGTTGCTCTGTTGGCCCACTTATAGGTGTTGCCTCTTCTCGGTCCCTTTTTTTGCCCTTTTCCTCATTTAGAGGGGTCTGCAATGCTGGTACCTCTGGTGCTTTCGTCTGTGTAGGAGGAATTTTCCCTTCATCTTGCTGCCTCGATGATGTTGGCTGACCTGTCATTTCTTGTTGCTCTGAATCCAGCACTTCTTTGCCTTTAGATATCCCTGCAGCTGGTGTAGTGCTTTCTTGGGCAGGTTGTTGTGAAGTTGTAGTAGATGATGTGGCCACTCCGGTTTGCTAGGGAAATTTGATAAAGACTTGTCCAAAAGAGTCCAGGTCAAGAGTCTTTTCAAGATTTTTCATTACTTGTTCCATCTTTTCTTCCTCAGTAATCTGTTCTACCAATGTGCCCTCTAGCCACTCATCTTGATTAGCATACTCCTCTATTTCAGGGATTCTACAGTGATCATAGCCTGATAGCCTATTTGTTATCTTTCTATCACAGATGAATCCATTTGGGTCATAGGGTACCCACCAAAAGCTCCTTTTTAATTTGAGTTGTTCACTCAAAATCTTTTCAGCATCCTTCCATCCTTCCTTTTTGTTAATGATGAAAGGGCCTAGTTGATTTCCTAATTTCAGCTGAGCTTTTTTCTTGGCAGCATAAAAATGAGTCAAATTTGAGCTAATAAATTGCCTGAAATATTCAAGAGAAAATAGTCTCATAGGCACATATCTGTTGGAAATAATACTGAGAGGGGGGGTGAATCAGTATTATCTAACTCTTTTAATAAATCTTCCTTATTTGTTCCTTGAATTATTTTTGCATGTCAGTACCATAAAATAATGAACATGAACAAAGAAAACAGATAGTCACACCAAAGAACACAAGATGTAAGGTGGAAACCCAATGTGGGTGAAAACCACCTGCTGCAATATGTCTCTATCTTCTTCTAAATTAGAAACTCCTTTTACAATGGTTATGTACTGGTGCAGTCATTTACCAGTACGCAGGCTGCAACCTGCAGAGAGCTACAACTCTCTCTCTAGTTTTCCAGTCTCTCCTGGAAGGGAGCTACAACCCCCTACTTCTTTTCTTACAAGGACCACTTTTCATAAATTTTCAAACTGGATCCATAAGCATCAAATGATCATCAAGTATAAGAGAATCACCCAGTCAACTGTAGTAACCAGATCAACAATAATAGGACCAAACCCAGAACACAGCAATGATAAACAAAGATTTTAAGAGAAGTAAGCAGCTTCACCCATGTACTGCCTGCTTACAGTACGCACCCTGCTCAACTGCTCACCTGCTTACGTATGCACCCTGCTCAACTACTCGCCTGCTTACGTACGCACCCTGCTCAACTACTCGCCTGCTTACATACGCAGTGTATCCATTGAACTGCCTGCGGACCTCTGCACCTGCAACCCTTCTGTGCCTGCGTATGTACACACCTGAAACGCTTCGTTCCTGCGTATGTACGCACTTTTCTTTCACTGTACCTACGTACCTTCGGGCATAGATGATTTCAAGACTTCAGTGATAACCCAGACAGTCAGATCTACAGATCTGAACATGCGCCGAAGAGATCTCAATCCATCAGTAGATTCGCCTTATTTAGATCTAGACAGACTCCCAAGAGATCATAATATTTCAGATCTAGCCCTCATAAGATATTCAACCCAAAAAACATGCCCAAGCCAAATGATCTCCTTTGCTTTATATAGGAAAGCTCTTCCTTAAATCATGGATCAATACCATGGGCCGACACCATAATAACACAAATACCGTCGGCTAAATACCAAAGGTTAAACATAAGAAACCCCACGTGTGCTTTTCTTTGCCTTGAAATGTGTGCACTGGGGGTACGCACCTCCTGAACGGCTGACCTGCGTATCTGGCCGCGGTCGCTTCACGGTGTACCTGCGGGTACGCACTTTCTGTAAGGTGTACCTGTGTACCCCTTATTTTCTTCAATATTTGATAGCTGATCATCAATCTCTGCTGTTGACTTGAAGTACTGTGATCTATCACCTGAATGGGTTGCCATCAAGGACAACACTTTAGCCATAATGCCAACAATCTCCCCCTTTGGACTTGATGGCAACCTCAAAACTTCAGCTTCATTCTCCCCGTTTGACATCAAGGGCAAAGGGTTATGCTCCCCCTAAGAACATGCTCCCCCTAAATATGAACCAGATCTGCAACGAAGAACCATAATCCACCATGAAAGAGATAGAGACATATTGCAGCTACTTCCAAGATCTCCTTCTGCACATCCTCCATAATGCCAACAATGCATTATATGCTCCCCCTGAACCTGTACCATCAATCAGAAGAGGTTCAGCAATAAGATGATGCATCAACAACCCCCAGCTTTTACCTGAGGTATTCAAAAGTGTCCCTGGGCAATGGTTTGGTGAGAATATCAGCAACTTGTTCCTTAGAAGGAACATACTCCAACTTGACCTTCTGTTCAAGCACTTGTTCCCGGAGAAAATGATACTTGATTGGTATGTGCTTGGTTTTTGAATGCATAACAGGATTCTTTGAGATGTTGATTGCACTTGTGTTATCACATAAGATGGGGATTGGTGGTGTACAAGTGATTTGAAAATCCTGCAAAGTCTGCATCATCCAAAGGAGTTGGGTGCAACAAGATGCAGCAGCAACATATTCCGCTTCAGCTGTAGACAAGGCAATCGAACTCTGTTTCTTGCTGAACCACGATACCAGTCTGGAACCCATAAAGAACGCACCACCACTTGTGCTTTTCTTATCATCCACGCTTTCGGCCCGAATCTGCATCTGTATAAGCATGAAGTGTAAGATCTGTATCTCTAGGATACCATAAGCCATAATTTTGAGTCCGTTGAAGATTTTGAAAATTCTCTTCACTGCCTGAAGATGAGTCTCCTTCGGATTTGCCTGAAATCTTCCAACTATTCCAACTGCATGCATGATGTCCGGTCGGGTACCTGTCAAATAAAGTAAACTTCCAATCATAGATCTGTAGGTTGGTTGATGTATTGCTGCAGATTCATCATTTGCACTGAGGCTACATCCTGTGACCATGGGTGTACATACTGGTTTTGCATCTTCCATACCATATTTCTTCAAAATCTGTTTGAGATACTTGGTTTGAGATAAAAAGATTCCTCCTTCTTTTTGTTGGATTTGCAAACCAAGGAAATATGTCAGTTCTCCTAGCAAGGACATTTCAAATTCTTTCTGCATGACCAAGGAAAAGCTTTGACTCATAGCTTCTTCATTGCTCCCAAAAATAATGTCATCTACATACACAACAAGTATTAGCAATTTGTCATTTTCAACTTTTATATAAAGATTGCTATCTGCTGATCCTTTTGAAAAGCCTTGTTGATGAAGATATTTGTCCAAACGGTAGTACCAAGCCCTTGGAGCTTGTTTGAGACCATAGAGAGCCTTTTTCAATCCGCATACAAGATTTGGATCATTTCCAAGAATGAACCCATCTGGCTGTTCAATGTATACTTCTTCTTCCAAGTCTCCATTTAGAAAGGCTGATTTCACGTCCATTTGAAATACTTTGAAGTTTTGAAAACTTGAGAGAGCAAGGAACATTCGGATGGCCTCAAGTCTTGCAACAGGAGCAAAGGTTTCTTCAAAGTCTATTCCTTCTTGCTGCGCATACCCTTTACAAACAAGTCTGGCTTTGTTTCTAATTACTTCTCCATTTTCATTCAATTTATTTTTGAAGACCCATTTTGTTCCGATAACATTCTTATCTTTTGGTCTAGGAACTAGCTCCCAAGTGTTGTTCTTTTCGATCTGCTCAAGTTCTTCAGCCATTTCTTTCACCCAACATTCATCTTTGCATGCCTCTTTCACATTTTGTGGTTCAGTAGAGGAGAGTAATGCCAAATAGCTTGAAGCTTCTACAACTGTTCTTCTTGTTTGTACACCTGCTTCTTTCTGCCCCATAATCTGAGATTCTGGATGATTCTTCTGAACATATCTGGATGGAGTCTTTTCTTCTATTCTTGTTTGCTCCTCTGGTTCTTCTTGAGGTTCTTCTTGAGGTTCTTCTTCTTCATCATTCTGTCCTTGGGGGTAGCCTTCATCTTCTTCGATGTCTTCATGATGTACTTGCCTAGGAATGTATCCCTTCTCATCAACCACTACATCAATGCTGTCAACAATTCTGCCAAGTCTTTTATTGTAGCATTTGTATGCTTTGCTATGTGGAGAGTAACCAAGAAGAATGCCTTCATCTGCTCTAGGTTCAAGTTTGCCAAGCTGCTCGTCAGTATTCTTGATATAGCATTTGCTCCCAAATATTTTGAAGTGCTTTACCGAAGGAGTCCTACCACTCCAGAGCTCATGAGGAGTTTGAGTGCTGTTCACCCGGACATTTGTTTTGTTGAGAATAACAACCGCAGCATGTGCAGCTTCACCCCAGAAAGTTGCGGGAGTTCCTGACTCATCAAGCATAGCACGAGCCATTTGTTGGACTGTTCTGTTCATTTTTTCCACAACTCCATTTTGCTGAGGAGTTCTTGCTGTAGAGAATTCTCTTCTTATCCCATGTTCTTCACAGAAATCGAAAAATTCATTTGAAGTAAATTCCCCACCTCTGTCGGATCTGAGGCACTTAATTTTGTGACCTGATTCATTTTCAACCAAGGCTTTGAAGGATTTGAATTTTTCGAATGCTTCATCTTTGTGCTTCATAAGTCCTAACCAGACAAACCTGGAGAAATCGTCAATGAATAATATCAAGTATTCTTCTCCTCGAGGTGTTCTTTTCCTGAAAGGTCCGCATGTATCTGTATGTACTATCTCAAGAGGCATGCTAGCTGATCCTTCTTTCTCTGGAAAGTTAGTTCTGGTTTGTTTTCCAAACTGACATGATTTGCATATGGTGTTGTCAAGAATTTTGATGTCTGGAAGATTGCGAACTGCCTGATATTTGAATGCTTTCCTTATTTGTGAAAAGCTTAGATGTCCCAACCTCCGATGCCATAACCAGTGCTCACCATCCTTGCTCAGATAGCATTGTTGTTGTCCTTCTTCAAATATGTACAGATTATTTGGAGTTCTTTTTCCTTTGATCACTGTTTTACCTGTATCAAGATCACGAACAAGACATCCATTTGATTTGAATATAACCTCGGTTCTTTGATCACACATCTGGCTGACACTTAGAAGATTATGCTTCAATCCATCAACATACAAAACATTTCCAGCCTTGACCTTTTCTTTTAACTGAGCAATGCCTTTTCCTTTTATAGTTGCAGGAGTATCATTTCCAAAAGAGACTTTCTTTCCCTTTTCTAGAGCAGAATAAGACTCAAGTTTTTCTTTATCACCTGTCATATGCTTCGAACATCCACTGTCAATGTACCATAGATTTTCCTGTCCCTCTGCATAAAATGCTATCCCACATCTTTCTGTTTGAGGTTCCTTTATTCTCCATGTTTTGGTGCTTGAGGCTTGTTCCTTTTTCTGCTGAAACCTACTCCTGCATTTAGAGTCTTCATGACCAAAGTTATTGCAAATAGAACATTCAACTTCATTTTCAAGGACCGAAAAGTTGTTATAGGTCCTTTTTGTAATCCCCGTCATACTTCTTTGTTTTTGAGCTTCCCTAGTCATGATCGTTTTATATGCAACACATTGAGCTGCTTTGTGACCAAAGTTATGGCACGAAAAGCATTGTCCATTGAAGAAACTTCTGCGGTTATCGAATCTACCAGCCAATTGATTGTAATTTCTATTGTCATCTATTCTTGAACCAAATTGAGAAGATTTTACCTGTGGCTGGTTGTAGCTTTTGTTCACCCTTAAGATGGATTGCCCTTGATAGTTTCTGTTTGTAATTCGTCCCTGCTTTACCTGATGATCTTCATTGTGCTTTTGCTCATTTCTTCTTGCTGCATCAAGATAACTTTTTGAGGTGGATGCTTGAGAAGTTTCTCCATTATAGCCCAGACCTGTCTTGTTTAGTGGAGACCGCTGCACATTGATAATCTCATCCAAAGTTTCAGATCCTTTGACAAACTTAAGATTAATAGCTTTTGTTTTCTCAATCTCTTTTCTAAGACCAACAATTTCACCTTCTAATTTTTCAAGATGTTTTTCTTTTTCATCAATTTGAAATTGTAGAGTATCAATGATCATATTCTTTTCTTCTATACATCTCTTGAGTCTAGTAATTTCATCATAAAGGTTATCCACATCTATAGCATCCATATAATCATCATCTTCAAATGCCATTAACAACTTATATTCATTACCTTGTTCATCTTCATCATTGTTTGATAGACCATCACTATCTTCATGAGTGTAGTAGCTTTTCTTATTTGCATTCTGTTTCTTGTTCCATCTAGCAGGTTCCTTTCCTTTGTCCTTATAAGGACATTTTGCAGCATAATGACCTACTCTTCCACAAGAAAAGCATTTAAAAGGTAACTTACCTCTGAACCTTCCAGAACCCCTTTGAAGATTTCTGACAAAATTTGATTCTTCTTCTCCTTCTTCTGGGACGTGGCTTGCTTCATAATAATCTCCTTTGCCTGATGCCTTGAAAGCAGCTTCTCTTCTGTTTGATGGACCTCCCTTTCTCATTTCATAAGCAGTTAGAATTCCATGTAGCTGAGACATAGTAAGGATTCGTAGATTTTCCTTTTCTTCTATTGCAGATACTTTAGATTCAAACTTGGGAGACAATGATCTTAGAACCTTTTCAACCACAATAGCCTCTTTTATTTCTTCACCCAAATTTTTCATACAATTAACAACCTCATCTACCCGAAGAAAATAATTCACCACACTTTCATCATTATACATCTTGAGAGTCTCATACTGAATTCTGAGAGTTTGAAGTTTAGCACATTTTACCTGTTCATCTCCTTCATAGCTCGTGACAATTTTGTCCCATATCTCTTTTGCGGATTTATAGTGCATTACCTTCATGAATTCTGATTGGGATATACATCCTAATAGAGTACTGACTACTTTCGCATTTGTTTCATACTTCTTTTTCTCGGCTGCATCTGTAGGAGTGGCTGAAGGAAAAGCGTAGCCTGTCTCTACGATGTCCCAAACTTCTGTACCAAGAGATTGAAGATAGGCAGTAACTCTTACCTTCCAATAATTGAAGTTTGTCCCATCAAAAACCAGTGGCCTGATTGATGCTTCTCTCTCGTAGTTGCTCATGATGAACGATCTACCTTCAAGCGATCAAGCTTCTCTGAAGGACCTGCTCTGATACCAATTGTTGGAAATAACACTGAGAGGGGGGGTGAATCAGTATTATCTAACTCTTTTAATAAATCTTCCTTATTTGTTCCTTGAATTATTTTTGCATGTCAGTACCGTAAAATAATGAACATGAACAAAGAAAATAGATAGTCACACCAAAGAACACAAGATGTAAGGTGGAAACCCAATGTGGGTGAAAACCACCTGCTGCAATATGTCTCTATATTCTTTCAAATTAGAAACTCCTTTTACAATGGTTATGTACTGGTGCAGTCATTTACCAGTACGCAGGCTGCAACCTGCAAAGAGCTACAACACTCTCTCTCGTTTTCCAGTCTCTCCTAGAAGGGAGCTACAACCCCCTACTTCTTTTCTTACAAGGACCACTTTTCATAAATTTTCAAACTGGATCCATAAGCATCAAATGATCATCAATTATAAGAGAATCACCCAGTCAACTGTAGTAACCAGATCAACAATAATAGGACCAAACCCAGAACATAGCAATGATAAACAAAGATTTTAAGAGAAGTAAGCAGCTTCACCCATGTGCTGCCTGCTTACAGTACGCACCCTGCTCAACTGCTCGCCTACTTACGTATGCACCCTGCTCAACTGCTCGCCTGCTTACGTACGCACCCTGCTCAACTGCTCGCCTGCTTACATACGCACTGTATCCATTGAACTGCCTGCGGACCTCCGCACCTGCAACCCTTCTGTGCCTGCGTATGTACGCACCTGAAACGCTTCGTTCCTGTGTATGTATGCACTTTTCTTTCACTGTACCTGCGTACCTTCGGGCATAGATGATTTCAAGACTTCAGTGATAACCCAGACAGTCAGATCTACAGATCTGAACATGCGCCGAAGAGATCTCAATCCATCAGTAGATTCGCCTTATTTAGATCTAGACATACTCCCAAGAGATCATAATATTTCAGATCTAGCCCTCATAAGATATTCAACCCAAAAAACATGCCCAAGCCAAATGATCTCCTTTGCTTTATATAGGAAAGCTCTTCCTTAAATCATGGATCAATACCACGAGCTGACACCATAATAACAAAAATACCGTCGGCTAAATACCAAAGGTTAAACATAAGAATCCCCACGTGTGCTTTTCTTTGCCTTGAAATGTGTGCACTGGGGGTACGCACCTCCTGAACGGCTGACCTGCGTATCTGGCCGCGGTCACTTCATGGTGTACCTACGGGTACGCACTTTCTGTATGGTGTACCTGCGTACCCCTTATTTTCTTCAATATTTGATAGCTGATCATCAATCTCTGCTGCTGACTTGAAGTACTGTGATCTATCACCTGAATGGGTTTCCATCAAGGACAACACTTTAGCCATAATGCCAACAATATCTTGGTAGTTTATAGGGGCACATCTCACAGCCATATATCCTGATCTCAGTGTGATTCTAGTAAAAGTACCAGTCACCTATTTTATAGCTTTTGGAGAGCTGTAAAATTTTATGCATGTCACCAGAGAGCTTGGGAGGAGGAGTTCTCATCAGCAGAGAGGAGACTGGATATATAAATAAATCAATGAACTCACAGTAAGTGTAGGGAGAATTATGGACTTGATGGAGCACTGAGGTCCAAAATCTCACAGACCTCCTTTCTCCTTTGGCATCCAATTTCCTGATAGGGACCTGAAAACTATCTGTTTGATAGTACAAGAACAAATGATATATATGATGTGTACTTGAAGACTCCTCTGTTTAGACTCATGAATTTTTCATGGATTTTGTTGCTAATGAAGGTAGAAAAGTCAAATTTGATAGCAGGAGGGTGTCCTAGAATAAATATGGACATCAGAGCTAAAATGGTTTCATCAACATACTCACTTGTTTTGAATCCTAGGACATAGGATATCATATCAATAACAAGTCTTCCAGCTTCATTGAACAAGACATGGCGAAAAGGAGGTGAATCTCTGGGCTGGAAATTTGGGCTCATAAACAACTTGGCAATTCGGCCTATTTCTGCAATGGATAATTTAGAGCCCTGGTCCCACAAATATTTCATGGACAGAGGAGCCAGAGACTGACCAGGTTTGAAGTGCAACATCTCATTGATTAAGTCAGGAGTTATGTAAAAAAGGACAGTTTCAGATGGAGTCATGGCTGCTCTTTGAGTAGGCTCATAGTTGGCATAACACAGGCGGATTATATCTGGAAATACATTTACTGAGGGGAGATAGTATATGGGCAGATTGGACTCCCATATCCCACAGAGATCAGTTTTGTTTAGGTAACTGTTTCTAATTTCAAAAAATGCCTGCAGATGGTCTTTGTCACCAATTAAATCTTGTATTTGGAAGTCCCTATCAGCTAAGGGCAACCACTCTAATTCTTTGTGAGGTGCATTGAGGGGAGCAACATTGAGGGCCACTAGAGCCTTCATTATTCAATCTTCTGTGATTTTTCAATTTTCAATTGAGGTTTTATGAAGCAACAGTAGGTAAAATAACACTTTTGGTTCCTTTCTGCAGGAATTGCAGGCAGAGGCCGACTTGATTTTAGCTTAGTGGGCGAAATTTGCAGTCGGAGATGGAGTTTGCAGGGTTTCTAGTAAAACGGGCAACAACAGTGGATATAATGCGCATGTTTGAAGGCAGCACGGTGTTTTTAATTAAAATTTGAGTTCTCCGGGCAATTTTCTAGAGAAAAACGGGGTTTGGGAGCAAAATTTAGGTAAATACCTGTTTTAATGAGCTCCCTGGGTAGAATGCAGGTGGCGGACCGAGCTAGAAGACCAGTTTAGAGGCTTGATTTTGCCTGGAAGTGGACAGTATGGTCGAGTGACTGCTCTTGGACGTGAATTGGCATGCACATGTTGCATATAACAAATAAACAGAAATGAACCAAAATGACCATTTCACGCCTTTTTGACAAAAAAATGATTTTGGCAGGTTTTGGCGCGCTTCAGTCAGGTGACGTCAGCATGACG
The DNA here is from genome assembly GCA_031772625.1 of Pinus tabuliformis. Classification (NCBI taxonomy): domain Eukaryota; kingdom Viridiplantae; phylum Streptophyta; class Pinopsida; order Pinales; family Pinaceae; genus Pinus; species Pinus tabuliformis. The sequence continues at coordinate 1,386,739,029 of CM062820.1, read as the reverse complement.
CAACATTTTGTCATGTAGCGGGGGTACGGAGGCTAACTTGGCAGTGACGTGGTGAATGACACGGCGGATGATGCGGAGGTGAGGTGGTGGACCGAGTGTCGAATGACGTCAACATGGCAGAAGCATGGGTGGTAAGCGGTTTGGCCCCCACACTGCCTTTGGGCCATGGTGGCATTGGAGGGGGGGGGGGGGGGCTGCGATCATACTGGGCGCCTGCCACCTGTCTTCTGTACGACGGCAATACCGCCCATTCCGTAGACGCTATCCATCGGCATAAAAGGGCGCGCAATATTGTTGTGGTCTGTCGGATCTACGGGATATGATCTGATGGCTGGCGACAAACAAAACAGGCCGAGGGCTACAACGTGGGACCTGCATGATAATTCAATGTTTTATAAGGTTTTTGAGGGGTTTTTGCCTTTGGTTGGTGTTGGTACTATTTTATTGCCATACTTTTCTTCTAAAAATCCATCATTTATCTATCATTTTCCTCCATAAACCCCTCATAGTCCATTGAACTTGATTAATGAAGCATTATAATTGTTATTTTACATTAAATTTAATTTATGGATTTTTATGTTAAAAATTGGAAATTTTCAACAAAATTACAAGATGTCATGACTTCCTGTAATTGGTCTATGTTGTGACACGTGGCATGGCAGGAAAATCGAAACAGAGGATAAGGACGTGATCTAGGATGTACATACATGGTGAAAGATCTATTTAGCATCGAATCTGGAGCTCCTGCATACATGGTCAATGCTGGTCAAACCCGGCCTTTTTGGTTGTAAAAGCAGCAAAAATTTGAAGTTACCTAAACTGATTTCGTTTTGTTTTAGAAATTAGTTAGGATTAGAAAGAAATGAACCTAGCCTTTTCTATTGTAAAAGAAGAAACATATGAAGCGATAATGCATGTACGTTAGGATGTAAATGGTAATAACTAGGAGGAGACAAGGGCAGGCTTAAGACTACGTATTCTAGAACTCTGTTCTAGTATGTAATTAACTTTCCATAACTTAATCACAGGCAGCGTTTCATCAATTGTAGTGCTTATGTGTTAGCATTTTCATCACCTGAAGTTTTCTAAGTGTGCAATCGAAGCGTGGAAGGGCCCTACGAGAAGATTGGTACACTGTCCTTTCATTTTCATAGGATTTAGCCTTAAGATCTGAATAGTGTTTGATGTTATTTCCTTGTTTGTGAGTTTATTAATTCAATTAGAAGTTTTGGTGAGTGTTATTGTACGATTCATGGTGATAGCTTGAAAATTCAATTGCTAAATTATTGAACAAGATCTTGTAAAAGGTTTAATTGAACATTGAATTTCAAAGTGTCTCTATGGACTCTGTTTTCATGAATTTGAGTTTTAGTATGCTTAAAAGAGTTCTTGGTTTTCATGAATGTTTAGTGTGTTAGCTGGAAAGAGTTTTTGTGAACTATATCCTTGTAAGAGGATTGAAGACTCAAACTAGTAACACCCTATTTCAGAATAGCTAATTAAATTAGGTGATATAGGTGTTTAAATTGTGAAAGGAAACATATTCCAATCTCTTGTAAAAGAGTTTTATAGCCTATCACAGTAGACACTTATCTAGGTTGATGAGATCCTTTTAGGTCTATAAATTTTAGACACGTGCCTCTAAGTTTACTTACCTTGGTTGAAATTAAATTTAGTGTAATCTAGACCCCTGGATTGGTCACTACATTTTGGCGCCATTGCCGGGAAGGTGCAACTAGAGGATTTCTAAAAATAATAAAATAAAAACATTAGAAGTCATATTTACTGATGTCTAGATCTAGAGATGATAAAGGTATATTCATAAAAACCCCCCATCCAAAAACTAATCCACCACTAGGAGCAGACCCTTTAAGAAAGGTTGAACACACAACACCAGCTGGGAAAGTCACCATACAAAAATTAGAGGATAAAGAGAAATCAGGGCAAAGGCTCACACTCATTGACAGGCAAATTCTATTGGCACACGAATCACAGAAGAAACATCTCCCTGAATCCTCTATAAAAGGAGAAAGTAGCACAATAACTCAACAATCTCTCCTTGAACCTATTGATTTTGAAAAATCTCAAGAAGGAGAAAAATCACTAGAAAAACTTCTCTTTGAAACAAGTGTCACTGAACAAGAAATTAAATAAACAAAGTGTGGAGCACCTGGAAGGTATGCTTTTTGATAAGTAATCTAGTGGTTTTTCAAATACTATTTCTAATCTTTTCTGCATATTGAGCCTAAAAACATAAGGGTTTTGGTAAATTATGTGAAAATGGACAAACAAAGCTCAATCACTAATAATCGATGTTTTCTATGCAGAAGGACGCGGAAATAGGGGATTATTGAGTAAAAACGAGAAGCGCAAGGAAAGTAACTGCTGCCCCGTCGACAGGGAACCGGATGCGGACAAGATCAAGTAAAATTGGAGCCGAATAATCCAGGAAAAGAGCGCAGGATACCGTGATGGAGAACGCAAGAGACCTGAACGATTAGCGAATCCCTCAGGATCTTCGATCCTGAGGGATCGCTGCTTTAAAGCTTATCTTTTGTATCTAGACATCTCCGTCAGTTATGTTATATAAAGGTACCACGCCATCGAGCGTGGGGGAATGACTGTTATTATAATTAAAAACTCAGAACGATTTTGATCACTGAGCTTTTGTAATATCTGATTTTGTACACTTTTGTTATGCAATCAATATAAAGGATTTGGTGTTCACTTCGTTTCTGTATCTGAAGTAACTCTAAGCAGTGTACCATCGTAGCCAAGGGCCCAGCTCCGACGGTCACTTGCTGTTGTATCATACGGTGATTTGTGTGGTTTGCTTATTTCTTTCATTACAGTAATCCGATACATTTCTTATATGATAGACTATGCTTCTTAATTAATATCTGAATCTGAATAAGTTCTGTAATTCACGTCTCTGTATTACACAAACTGAATTTACTCGAATTGCATCCATTTCTACAGTAAGTTATCGGTCTGAATGTTATCATTATTGGATTCATATGAAATAAGTACTTGTCAGACTTGAAGATAATATCACTTTGTTCAGAAACATAGTCGCATCATACATTGCTCTCGGATCGCTACAGTAGTATAGACCGTGTACATACTTCGGGGTTTGCTGTTCCATTTGAGTTTGCTGTTCCATTTGGGTTTGCTGTTCCATTTTATATGATTGACGTTTCCTGTTTATGATAGTTTGCTGTTCCATTTCATTACTGCTGTTCCATTTCATTACTGCTGTTCCATTTCATTACTGTTGTTCCATTTCATTACTGCTGTTCCATTTTAAGAATTGCTGTTCCATTTTACTTTCATTAATCTGCCTTTATTGCTTTCGCGTGATAGCAGGCCTAAGGCTGTCGTGAGCGCAGCAAGACGCTGCCTAGCTCCCTGACCTATAAGCCCATGCTTTGGTTTTCTTTCTTTATCAGTTTCTAAAGGGAAGGGTTATTGGTTCCGTACCCTTGACTGATCATTTGCCTTGTGTGATTTCATTTCCTGAATTGGTTTAGTTACAGCTTAGTGTTTGTTTCCTTTCAAGTCATTAGAATGCTATACTACTGAGCACTACTTGGACAGAACAGCCTCGGATTGAGTTACTCCTTGAAAGAACAAAACGATCCCGGATTGACTTAATAATGTGGAATAATTGGTGGTGTGAGAGACCCTAGTTATAGCTCTACATTTTGGCGCCGTTGCCGGGGAAGGGGTAATAGCCATTTGTCCTTTATAGAGTAGTGCGCAAATCTGCTAGGAGGGAGTTGGATTTTAAAAACGGAAGGTAAGAACCTGCGTATGGAGCATGTAAAAGCCCTGCTCCACCGTCCGCTCTCTTAGTAGAATTGTTGGTTAAATAGGATTTAGCAGTTTACTTGGAGTGCATGACTAAGCAGAAAAAGTTAGAAAAAGATCAAAAGCCTCCATCCAAAGCTAAGGGGCCGGTGACCCTTGGATGAATGACCTTCATAGACGAAATCTATAAGAAAGCCGACTCTCAGCCATCAGTAGGTTATAAGAAAGTCAATTCTAAACAGCCTACTAGTTCCCTTCAGGCCTCGGGATCACCATCCGAAGCCTTTGCTGAGGTGCACAGTCGAACAGAGGAGCAGGATTTTCAAGAAATTGAAAATTTGACTCCTGGACCATTGCACGAAGGGACCCAAAGTAACCTTTGTGAAGGAGAAGGAGAAACAGGGGAAGTTGAGGAACCTAGATCCCCTATTGAATTGAACCAGCCTTTGAATAGCCCGGACAAGGGAAGCGCTGTAAAAATCCTTGTTGAAGGAATTCATTCACCGCAGACAGTTGGGGCCATTATCATCCCTGATCAAGGGAGTGGTGTCAAGACAATCCCTGTTAAGACTACCCCTCCTCAACCAAGGAACACTCTCTTGGAAATTCCTGAAGATTACTGGCATATATTCGATCCCATGGCGCAGAACCAGCCAAACACCTAGACCTCCACATTGCAATATCCGATAGTAGATTCTGCAGCAAATGCGCCCATGAAAGCCATCCCTCTCCAGCATATTCCCACATTTCATGGCCTCACATTAGAAGATCCGGATGCCTTCTTGTTCGAATTTGATGTATTATGTAGAGGATACGATTACACCACCGACCCCCAGAAACTGAAATTGTTCCCCTCTACATTAAAAGGGGCTGCGTTGAGATGGTTTATGGGCTTAGGTGGTGGGGTTATTAACAATTGGGATCAAATGAAAGAAGCCTTTTTAAAGAAATACCAAGATTACTGTAGATCGAGGGAATTAAAAGATGAAATCTTTCAAATGTCAGCCAGACCAAACGAAACCTTAGAAGAATATGTGGAACATTTCCAATATAACTTGCAGAGATCCCCTTATGCATCACTACCTCTGCCAGATAACGTGTTGAAAACTGCATTAATTAGAGGTATGAGAGAGCAATGGATCGAAACGTTAAACATCATGGGGAAAGGAGACATTTATCAGGAAAATTTTGCTGATATCATTGATCTATGTATCAGGAGCTCAAGAGGCAGCACAAGGATAAAACCAGCGGAATATGATCGCTTCCCCAGAGAAAACAGAACATTAACAGAGGGAGTAACACGGGTAGAACTTGGAAATTTGCTAGAAAATTTTAAAACTGATATCCTAGGAACACTAACTACACAACTTGACATTGTGCAGGCTAAACAAAAGCAAGCCGAGGCAGAGCAGAATCTAGCCATCTTTTGCCCACGATGCAGGAAGAAACACAGCCACAAAGAATGCCCGCTGGATACAGTCCAAATATGTGCTATCTGTACCAAGGACCACCTGACCGAAAGCTGCCCTTCACTGCCTGGTTTGAAGGCAGTATACAAAGAAGCAGAAGAGGAGTCAGAACCAGCATATTTTGTTAACCAGCATCGCCAATGGCAGCCTAGGCAACCAGGTATGTCTTCAGACCCCTCCTCTTCTTTTCAACCCCCGCAGTTCAGTACTCAGCAGCAGAACATGTGGCAAAATCAGTCCCAACCCCCGTTTTCAAATTGGTCACCTCAAATGTTTCCTACTCCAAATCCTTGGATGTCCCAATTTGGTTGGCCAAACTGCCCTTATCCTCCATCATATTGGCAGAATAGTTCCTATCCTCCACAGTGGACCCCTTCCACTTCGCAAAGCTCATCCTGGCAGACAAGCTGGCCAAGACCGACATATCAGCCAGCAGGATCAATACCACTCCCTCAACCAACTCTGCCAGCTTTACCACAAAATCCCCAGTCTAATCTGAGACCGCAACTCCCAGCCCAACCCAATCCCAACCCTAATAATAGGCCAGTCCAATCTATTCAAATCATCGACACATCAGAGATTGAGTCTGACCTAAGGGAGTGTAACAATCTTCAGTTAAGATCGGGACGAATAGTAGAAACAGAGGGAGACAAAATGGTCCATATTGAAAATCAGTTACCTGTAGAACAACCCCCACAACGGGAGGATGAAAAGAAAGAGCAAAACAATAAGCAAGCAAGCACATCCTCTCCTCCTTTCCCAGAACGATTAGTCATATCTCGACCTATACAACCTCCAGACTTTGACATTCTGGGAGAATTACAAAATCTGTATATAAAGATTCCATTCCTCCAAGCTATACAAGATATTCCTATATATGCGAAAACCATAAAGGAATTATGCATCAAAAAATCAAGGAGGAATACAAATACTAATCCTAGAGTCCAAGTAGTTGGTACTTTATCCGACCTATTATCAGGAAAGGAGACACCTACCAAATATGAAGATCCCGGGAACCCAATTGTGACCGTTCAAATCTATGGCCAAACCCTGACTAACGCTCTAGTCGACCTGGGAGCTGCAATCAACATTTTGACAACCTCCACCTGCCAAAAGCTTGGCATTACGTCAGTAGAACCTACTTCTACTCTGTTAGAATTGGCAGATCGATCTGTAGTTCGACCAGAAGGTACTCTGAATGATGTCATGGTTTCCGTAGATTCATGGGAGTATCCCACAGATTTCCTGGTAATTAATCCTAAAACCCGACTAGATGGACATCCGTTAATCCTAGGCAGACCCTGGCTTGCTACTGCCGATGCCTACATTGGCTGCCGGCAGGGAAACATGACTATAGCTAAAGGACCCGATGTTAAAAATTTAATTCTGTACCCTCCAGCTCAGCCAAGCCTGCCAATGATTAAAACTAACCCTTATCCTATATCATATCTTGCTAACAATATTAGATCTCCATTAACTATACAGAAGGCGTTAGATTTCAAAGATCAAACAGAAGACGACGCCATTAACAATTTTATTAGTCAAACTGAAGCTAGAAAACATATGCAGTGTCTTATGATAGAGGCAGCATTTGATAATGAGTTAGAAGAAGATCCCTTAAAAGATCCGCATGATCAGACAATACCAGTAACTGCTCTTACTAATACTAAAGTAGTGGAAATTGAACCTGGTAAAACTCTGAATATTAACGCCAATCTTACACCAGATCAAGAGATAAAACTTGTTAATCTGTTACAAAAATACAAAGAAGCATTTGCGTGGGATTAGCCCGACATGAAGGGGATTGATCCTCAATTATGCACCCATCACATCTATATAGAGAAAGACGCAAGACCTGTCCGTCAGCCACAAAGGAGACTCAACCCGCACCTAAAAGAGATAGTGAAAGATGAACTTCAGAAGCTCTTAGATGTTAACTTTATTTACCCTATCTCTGACAGTAAATGGGTCTCTCCCCTTGTGGTGGTACCAAAGAAAAACGGAAAATGGAGAATCTGCGTCGATTACAGGGAGTTAAACAAGGCTACACAAAAGGATCACTTTCCCCTCCCATTTATAGATCAAGTATTGGACACGTTAGCAGGGAAGAAATTTTTCTCCTTTTTGGATGGCTTCAGTGGATATAACCAAATCCAAATTGCCCCTGAAGACCAGGATAAAACTACCTTTACGTGCCCTTGGGGAACCTTTGCCTATCGTGTATTACCCTTCGGCCTATGTAACGCCCCTGCTACATTTCAAAGGGCTATTCTCAGTATTTTTGCAGATCTAATAAACGATGGACTTGAGGTGTATATGGACGACTTCACACCGTATGGGGATGAATTTGATCCAGCTCTGGATACCCTGGAAAAAGTTTTACAACGCTGCATTGCTACCAGACTCTGCCTGAGCCACGAGAAGTGCTACATGATGATGACGGAAGGAATCATCCTAGGGCACTACATTTCAGCAGCTGGTATCCAGGTAGACCCTGCTAAAATTCAGATTCTTTTGCTCATCCCTACCCCCACTACTCAAACAGAGGTACGTAGTTTCCTTGGATTTTCTGGATATTACAGACACTTTATAGAACATTATTCACGAATTGCAGCACCTCTATATGCCCTGACAGGTAATGTCGATTTTTTGTGGACAGATAAATGCGACCAAGCTTTTAAATAATTGAAAAAATTGTTGTCAATAGCTCCAGTCCTTCGAGGACCAAACTGGAATCTGCCATTCCAGATCTCATTGGATGCCTCGGATACAGCAATCGGTGCAGTCCTAGGACAAGAAGAGGATAAGAAGCCATACGCTATTTACTATATTAGCAAAAATTTATCCTCTGCCGAACTCAATTATATTGTTACTGAAAAGGAATTTCTGGCTGTAATTCATGCTGTTAATAAATTTAGGCATTATATTACAGGTTACCCTGTTGTGTTATATACAGATCATTCTGCTATTAAATATCTAGCAAACAAACCTGTCACGAATGCTAGAGTAACTCGATGGTTGATCCTGTTGCAGGAGTTTGACATCACAATTAAGGATCGACCCGGCAAGGAGAACCCTGTAGCCGACTTCCTCTCAAGAATACCCAAATCAAGCGAAGCAGCAGCCGTGGAAGATCAATTCCCTGACGAACATCTGTTTGCCATTGCCGTTCGCACACCCTGGTATGCTGACGTCGCCAATTACCTTGCAGTGGGTAAGTTACCAAAACACCTAACCCCTCAGGAATGAAAACAAATTGTTCAAAAAAGCACACGATTTTCGTGGATTGGAGACCATTTATTCCATACAGGGGCAGACATGCAAATCAGAAGGTGTATTCGAGAGGATGAGATCCTAGACATCTTAAAGGCTTGTCACAGTGGACCATGCGGGGGGCACTTTGCCGACAAGAGAACAGCACATAAAATACTACAGGCAGGGTACTATTGGCCTACAATCTTTAAGGACGCAAAAAAGTTTGTGCAGGCCTGTGATAGCTACCAGCGAGCAGGAAAACCTGGTCAAGCTGATGAAATGCCTCTGAGTCCACAAGTGGTTATTGAGCCATTTGAACGATGGGCTCTCGATTTCGTCAGGCCCATTAATCCACCATCAAACCAAAGGACATACATCCTGGTAGCAACAGACTATGTTACTAAATGGGTCGAGGCTGAATCATTAGCTAGGGCTACAGAAGATTCGGTAATACAATTTTTGTTCCATTTGTTTGTACGTTATGGACTTCCGAGAGAAGTGATTACAGATGGTGGACCACAATTTGTTGGAAACAAACTAGCTGCAACACTTAACAATTATCATATCCAACATAAGATTACTACCCCCTACCATCCGCAGGCAAATGGACAAGTAGAAAACAGTAACAAGATAATTGAGTCAATCTTAACAAAGACCATCGAATCACACAGGCGTGATTGGGCTGCTCGGCTACCTGAAGCACTGTGGGCTTATAGAACCACATGGAGAAGTACGACAGGCTATTCACCTTATCAATTGGTGTTTGGGAAACAACCAATCTTTCCTATCGAATTCGAGATCCAAACACTACGAACTGCACAAGAGGTTGGCCTAGATCTGAATGAGGCACAGATCAATTGACTACGACAAATCAACGAATTGGATGAGATTAGGCTCTCTGCATTACAAAACACAGCATTAATCCAACAACAGCGAGCTAAGTGGCACGATGCACTTATAAAGAATAAAGTCTTCCATGAAGGAGACTGGGCTCTGTTATACGATTCTCGATTCCAGGACTTCCCGGGGAAACTCCAGACTCGCTAGCTAGGACCATTTGAGATCGAGAAGGTGCACGACAATGGGACCCTCACTCTGATCACGATTGACGGTTCTGGACATACGTTCAAAGTAAATGGCCACCGAGTTCGTCTCTATCGAAGACCCCTTACTCGGGAATCCTTTTGTCAACAGCTTCAGCAAGATACTGATTTGGAGATCTTAGCAGAGGAAGTGAAATCTTCCTCACCCATAACTTAAGCAATTTGTTTTTCATAATTTGTACATAACATCCTGTATATATGTTCTTTTCATTTTTGTTTTGTAGTATTTTGGTTACTTTATTTTGCACAGCACTCGTTTGATTTTGCTGTTCCTTTTCAAAAGGAACAGCGCTCGTTTGATTTTGCTGTTCCTTTTCAAAAGGAACAACATTCGTTTGATTTTGCTGTTCCTTTTTAAAAAAAAGGAACAGCACTCGTGTGATTCTGTTGTTCCTTTTCAAAAGGAACAGCACTTTTGGTGTTTGCTGTTCCTTTGCAAAAAGGGACAACACTTGTTGTTTTGCTGTTCTTTTTCGAAAAGGAACAACACTTTTTATTTTGTTGTTCCTTTGCGAAAAGGAACAGCACTTTGATGTTTTGGAATTTTTGTTGTTCCTTTGGAAAAAGGAACAACACTTTTTGTTTTGTTGTTCCTTTGCGAAAAGGAACAACACTTTTTGGCTTTGCTGTTCCTTTGCGAAAAGGAACAGCACGTGTGGATTTTTGCTGTTCCTTTGCGAAAAGGAACAGCCCGTGTGGATTTTTGCTGTTCCTTTGCGAAAAGGAATAGCCCGTGTGGATTTTTGTTGTTCCTTTGTGAAAAGGAACAACACTCTTTGTGCTTTGCTATTCCTTTGCGAAAAGGAACAGCACTCGCATATTTCTTTTTTCAAGATGCAGAATTTGGTTTTTCTTTTCCGCAAGAGGAGTCATTCGCATGTTTCGCTCAGAGAAGACACCATCAGAACCTTTCTGTTTTTATTTGGACGCTTTGCGATTATACTCTCCTAAATCCTTCAGATATAGCAATGACATTATGCAATGAACATAAAAGCATGATATACCGAAACCTGCATATCATAAATCGCTATTATTTTAACAGTCAGTATATATAATAAGTCAAGAGGAAGGACATTAACTTTCGTCTTTACTGTCATTATCTTGTTCCTGAACCATGGTTTGGTAATTTTTATCATGTCGATTTCCCTAAAAACTTTCTTGATCATTACTGAGGAATATGAGCAAACAATTTATATCTGTCTGTTGGGATTGTAAGACTTCTTCCACCATTCGCCGCTCTTAAGGAGTGCAGAACCACCCTTATGTGTAATCGAACAAAGAAAAAAGAAGTGTGCTGCAAAAAGAAGAATAAAAAAGAAAAAATATATAAAAACAAGATATGAAATTGTCAAATGCAGGATAGGGGGTCTCATTCAGAGCCAACCTACCATGATCATAAGGATGGAAACGAAGTGGCATACCCATTACGGCCACCACACCAGGGATATGGTCCAAAGGTAAAATAACAAGCAAACCTTGGAATAGGAGGTCTCATCACGAGCCGGCCTGACCACGTTTCGTGCCTACCTTGTGAATGGCATTATGGTTATCTGGTCACCAAGCCAGCATAATGGCCTGCATTTTGACAAAGCACTCTTCAGTAGATACACAAAGGATAATGGTTCCGGAGGGTGAGATAAACAACTTTGCCAAGGTTATGAACACCTGTTGGCAGCAGAGCTCTGTTAATGGCATTGGAGTCGTAATATTTACACCAACAGGTATGATATTAAGTCTGTTTGTCTTTTATTTCCTTCGCATGTATCATATGTCACACCCTGATATAATTATCGCATGAGCATTATCACCAATCATGGCAACGGAATTGACAATGACTACTGGAGACTTGGTATAGTTGACAGATGTCCAACCCTCGGTTCCTCATTATATCACACTGGCTTATCTTAAAAGCGATCCATTTTTCTGCCTCGGTTTCGGTACTTCATTGTCTTTTACAACATGGCATAATTTCCACCTGCTGTACTTTATGATTTGACTCCCGACTGGCTGCTGCTCCTCTCTTTGACGGCTGGGGGCAGCCTATCAGATCGCGGGGGGGGAGGTGACCTCATTACTCCAATGGTTACGTGGCTGCACACCATTCGGGCAAAATAATGACATGATTTAACGGTATGATGATCTCATTCTACGGACTGCCACCCACGGTCTTTCTCTTTGCTGCATGCTCTGCGAAAATCCTTCCTAAAAATAGCATCGAGTACCCTCTCTGTTCGGTAAATACCGCGGACAGTTGCTGTGTCATTCCCGAGTTCATTCCTGAGAGTAAGCTATGGGCGGGAAAACAATCCGAAGTGAACCGCACAAGCTGATCGCGTCTGATGCTGCCCGCGAAATTCTGGAAAATGCAGGTTGGTTGAATTACTTCAACCGCCTGCAAGAATCGAACGAGGCTGTAGCATTGGAATTCCTGCAAAATCTGCAGGAAAACCACTCTATAGTCGGAGGAAAGCGGATAGAAGTCACGGAGGACATTATTGCAGAAACCTCAGGATTACCAGCTGTTGGACCCAGATGGGAGCTGAAGAAGGAAAGACTGCAGAAAGCAATGGAAATTTTCCAAAGCGAAGGCCAAAGTCTGACAGTCAAAGGAAAAGGAGTTCTGCCGACAACACTGGGGGAACCCTGGACCGAGCTGGCGAAAATAGTGCAGAGCTATATCACCTGCGAGGGGAGAAAAGATGTGGTAAGGGCTCGTCACTTAAAACTTCTAGCTGTTTTGAAGGGAAAATGCTCTGTAAATCTCCCTGCCTTTTTAAATTCATTATTACATGATGCGGCCCGAAGTTTGAAGAAAGCTCAGCACACAGAGACGGTTGTTAGCCACCACAGACTGATTTGGCTAATAATAAGCCACAGTCTTGCCCAACAGCAAGACACTTGGGAGGAATTGGTTGAACAGTCAAAGTGGGACTGGCTTTACCTCGAACCTCCAGCACACTGGAACGTTCAGAAGAACACAAGGAGCCAGCAGCAGAAAAGCATGCTGTTTCAAAACGAAAGTAGTCCTCTAGCACGCCGGAACAATTAGAGAAACGTAAGAAGTCGGCGGCAGAAAAACATGCTGTGTCGAAACGGAAGCAATCCTCCGATACGTCGGAACGACCAAAGGAACCTAGAGAACCTGTTGGCACTCCCAACCTGCCTGAAAGACCCAGGAAGTCAGCTCGATTGGTTCGAATAAGGGGAAGGTTAGAAAATATTCAGAAAACTGCGACCCAACCAATCGAAATCGAGGACGAACCTTCGGAAGAGGAAGGTGAATTACCCGAAGGAAATGCTGAGCAATTAGAGGCTGGAACTAACCAGCCAGAAGAAGGAATTGAGGAAGAAAATGCACAATCCTTGGGTAGCCCGTTGCAAGACCATCCAGGAGAAGAGGAATTGGTAGCAGTTCTGGCCAATATGGGAGAATACGACCAAGCCTCCAGTCCAGGAGGCATCCTTGACGGTCCCGCAGAAGAAGAGTTACCTGAAGAAGGGCATGCAGAAGAAGCAGGGGAAGAAAACCTGCCCGGTAAAGAAGCAGAAGACATCAATTCGGGACAATCTGTCCCCAGGGCACCGGAAGATGTTCCGGGAGAGGAAGAAGAAGTAAAATTAAAGGCCAAACCCTCTGCCGAGGCTAGGGAAATTGCAAAATTGAAGAAGAAGCACCAGAGGATGCTGGGCACGATACCCAGACTTCGGCAACAAATCAGAATGTTGAAAGCCAGTCTGAGAATACAAAAAACTGCAAGGCAAAAGAAAAGGACCACGGCAGTGAGGACCCCGAGGGTTAGGGTTCGTTTTGAAGGACGAAACCCCATCAGGAGACCTACTATTGAGGAACAGTCCGCTGTTCCGAATGTCAATGAGGAACAGGGTGCAATGTTCCAATGGAAACTGCTGTTCCATTTGGCCCGGAGGAACGAATGGACATTCCAATGGAACAGCAAGAGGCTCCGGTGGTAGGAAGACCACACCAACCCTTTGTTCGCATCAAAAAGGAGACGGATAGCAAAGAGGTTCAAACGGAAACACCCCCCTCGGGTGTAATTCGGGTCCTAAATTCCAAGCAATGCAATAGGAAGGTCCAGGTTAAACTTCTAGCTTCTACGGCTCTGTGGAAGAAAGACCTGAAGACCAAGACCTTGCATAAAATGATGAAGGAAGCCCAGCAAGAGGCCGAGCGGTTGCGAGAATAGACGGTCCCCAAGGAAAGATACGAGGAGCTCCAACAGCAACTTCGAAACATCAGTCAGTTTGAGAGCCAGGCCTTTGAAGGATGGCAGAAGGAGCAGGAAAAGGTTGCTAAGGTAACTCGTCGACTAGATAGTGTTGTTAAGCAGATGGACACCTTGTGTTCCTTGTATACTGATGTTTTGACTTGTAGAGCCCCTGCTAAAAATTATGCTTTGTTTTTGCTTGAACGTTATTTGAGATTAAAAATAAAAGCTGTTAGGGCAGGAGCACCCATCCATATCAACACTGTTAATGATTTTATAGATTGCTGCAAGCACTATGGAGTTAAAGTTCAAAGATTGTTATGTGAATTCTACTTGCACAATCTTGTCTTAGACCAGGAAACTGATTTGAATCCTGGCCCTTTCGTTGGCGATATACAATTTCAAGCCTTTATCTCATTTGGGGTGAATCAGTTAAAATGGCTTAAAGCTTACAACATCTTCCAGAGGCAAGAAAATAGCTTAGACCTTTGGGTACGAGCTGAACCTAGGGACCCAGCAACATTATGGAGAGAGCATAGGAGTATGATGAGGATCCCAGGTGTCATGAAGATATTAGGTCCCATGCATGAAGACTTGATCCGAAATGGTCTGGAGTATTTCCTGACTATTAAAGACCAGGCCTTCCATGCTGCAAACTTTCAATACCGAACCTCTAACCCAAACATCCAGCTCAGAGAACCCTTTAACTTTGAGAATTTTGAATTGGCTGCCAGTCGATTGAGTCTCTATGGGGAACGGATTCTGCGAGTAGGACCATTTTGGTTGGGGTATCGGTTTCGCAGCCCAATTGTTTGGCATCCTGCACCTGGATATCAGGCTCTATATGAGATGCCTGCAGATCAGTTAGACCAGTTCTTTGACCATCTAGTTGCTAATCATGGTTGTCGGCCTCTTCGAGAGATCCCTTCTCTAGCCTACTCTCTCACAGCCCTGCATGTCAATTACAACGTTTTCATGAGGACATGAAACAGGGTAAGCAGGGGGGTGTGTGGAGCACCTGGAAGGTATGCTTTTTGATAAGTAATCTAGTGGTTTTTCAAATACTATTTCTAATCTTTTCTGCATATTGAGCCTAAAAACATAAGGGTTTTGGTAAATTATGTGAAAATGGACAAACAAAGCTCAATCACTAATAATCGATGTTTTCTATGCAGAAGGACGCGGAAATAGGGGATTATCGAGTAAAAACGAGAAGCGCAAGGAAAGTAACTGCTGCCCCGTCGACAGGGAACCGGATGCGGACAAGATCAAGTAAAATTGGAGCCGAATAATCCAGGAAAAGAGCGCAGGATACCGTGACGGAGAACGCAAGAGACCTGAATGATTAGCAAATCCCTCAGGATCTTCGATCCTGAGGGATCACTGCTTTAAAGCTCATCTTTTGTATCTAGACATCTCCGTCAGTTATGTTATATAAAGGTACCACGCCATTGAGCGTGGGGGGAATGACTGTTATTATAATTAAAAACTCAGAACGATTTTGATCACTGAGCTTTTGTAATATCTGATTTTGTACACTTTTGTTATGCAATCAATATAAAGGATTTGGTGTTCACTTCGTTTCTGTATCTGAAGTAACTCTAAGCAGTGTACCATCGTAGCCAAGGGCCCGGCTCTAACGGTCACTTGCTGTTGTATCATACGGTGATTTGTGTGGTTTGCTTATTTCTTTCATTACAGTAATCCGATACATTTCTTATATGATAGACTATGCTTCTTAATTAATATCTGAATCTGAATAAGTTCTATAATTCACGTCTCTGTATTACACAAACTGAATTTACTCGAATTGCATCCATTTCTACAGTAAGTTATCGGTCTGAATGTTATCATTATTGGATTCATATGAAATAAGTACTTGTGAGACTTGAAGATAATATCACTTTGTTCAGAAACATAGTCGCATCATACATTGCTCTCGGATCGCTACAGTAGTATAGACCGTGTACATACTTCGGGGTTTGCTGTTCCATTTGAGTTTGCTGTTCCATTTGAGTTTGCTGTTCCATTTGGGTTTGCTGTTCCATTTTATATGATTGACGTTTCCTGTTTATGATAGTTTGTTGTTCCATTTCATTACTGCTGTTCCATTTCATTACTGCTGTTCCATTTCATTACTGTTGTTCCATTTTAAGAATTGCTGTTCCATTTTACTTTCATTAATCTGCCTTTATCGCTTTCGCGTGATAGCAGGCCTAAGGCTGTCGTGAGCGCAGCAAGACACTGCCTAGCTCCCTGACCTATAAGCCCATGCTTTGGTTTTCTTTCTTTATCAGTTTCTAAAGGGAAGGGTTATTGGTTCCGTACCCTTGACTGATAATTTGCCTTGTGTGATTTCATTTCCTGAATTGGTTTAGTTACAGCTTAGTGTTTGTTTCCTTTCAAGTCATTAGAACGCTATACTACCGAGCACTACTTGGACATAACAGCCTCGGATTGAGTTACTCCTTGAAAGAACAAAATGATCCCGGATTGACTTAATAATGTGGAATAATTGGTGGTGTGAGAGACCGTAGTTATAGCTCTACACAAAGGAACCTATCAAAATGGCTGAGGAAGGAGATGGATCAGCAAGAGGACCACAAAATGAAGGTCGAAGAGAGGAGGAAGAGTCAACCTTTAAATTTCCTATTCAAGAACTAGGAGAAAATTATGATGATGAAATAAAAATGAAAAACATACCTCCATCTATGTTACCAAACTTTTATGGCATGGCTTGAGAAGATCCAGATTCATTCTTGTTTGAATTTGACATAGTATGCCGCACATATGGTTACACAGATGATGCCCATAGGCTTAGACTCTTCCCATCAACATTAAAAGCATCAGCATTAATATGGTTCATGGGACTTGGTGAACATGCAATAACTGATTGGGATGGTATGAGAAGAATATTCCTAAAGAAATACCAACCTTATTATAGATCGAAAGATTCTAAATATGATATCTTTAGAATGAATGAAAAAGAGGATGAAAGTTTAGAGGAGTACTTGGAATTATTTGTTTATAATTTACAAAAATAAAAACATAGAACCATGTCTCTTGATCTGATTCAAACAATATTTTTGAAGGGCATTCAAGAGGGATACTTAGATGATCTTAATTTGATGGTAAAAGGTGATATTTCCACTTTACCTTTTGAAGAAATTGCTGATTTGTGTGAAAAGTATTCAATGAGCAAAGCCAGATATGGAAAAAGAGCTCTATCATCTAAAGCCACAAAATCTACTTCAGCAAGTGTCACAAGTGCTGAAATAGGAAACTTGTCAGAAGAATTCAAAACAGATCTATTAAGTACCTTAGGAACTCAAATTGACACTTTGAAAGCAAAGAAAAGACAAGAAGAGGAAGATCAATTATTGGATGTCTTTTGTCCAAAATGCCAGAAGAAGCATGCCTTGAAAGACTTCCCATTAGAAAACATTCAAGTTTGTGCCTTTTGTACTGAAAATCATGATATATTTCATTGCTCTAAAGTCAAGATTTTGCAGAATTGCAATGTGGAAGTAGCTAACACAGATATGGAGAATGTGTGTTCCATGGGCGCTAAGAGACCGTGGCAACCAAGACCTCCACCTCTAGGTATGTTTCCAAACCAAAATTTGCAATTTCCTACACAAGATCAAATGTATGTTCAGAATTATTGGAATATACCCATGCCATGGAAACACCAAAATTACCCACAACAACAATGGAGACCATCTCAGCAATACCCTCAACAATATCAACCATATCCTCAAGCACACCAACCATATTCTCAGCCATATCAACAGTATCATCAGCCATATCTGCAATATCCTCCAACATATCAGCAATATCCTCAACACCAAGTTGTTTATCAACCCCAAAACACTCAACAAGAATTTCCTGCTCCTCCACCAATAAATTCACCTCACTTACAACTCCCATCTAACCAACAACCTCCTAGACCCACTCATATTCCTGCTCAACCTGTACCAAATCCAAATAACAAAGCAGAGAGACCATCTTACGATGTATATGAGGGACCATCATATCCCACATTACCTTTACAAAATATCAATTTGAGGTCAGGTAAGGTACTTCAAAAAGAACCTCCAATAGCTGAAAAACAAGAATAAAATGAAGAAAATGAGCATGAAACTCCAACTCAGAGGAAACAAAATGATCACATTAAAAATAAACAAGTGCAACCATTGCATTCACCACCTTTTCCAGAACAATTGGTCCAAGAAAAACATCCCATGTCTATACCACAGTTTGATGTCTTAGATGAGCTAAATAATTTCTATATAAAAATTCCACTATTGCAAGCCATAAAAGACATTCCCATATATACTAAAGCAATCAAAGAACTGTGCCTCAAGAAGCCTACTAGGAAAAGAATTGATCCACAAACTATTCATGTTATTGGACATTTAGCTGGCCTTATGACAAACACCATTTCAATGGAAGAGTATGTTGATCCTCATATTCCCAGAGTCACTACAATAATTAACAACATACATATTCCAAACACCTTAATTGACCTTGGGGCCGCAATAAATGTGATGACTCTTGAAACAATGAAAACGCTACAGCTCACAAACTTGCAACACACAACAATTCTTCTAGAACTAGCTGATAGGTCTAAAGTGATTCTTGAAGGGATTTTGGAGGACATAATTGTTTCACTGGACTCCTGGGAGTATCCAGTGGACTTTTTAGTTCTTCAGCCAAAATCTAATTTAGGAGGACACCCTATCATCCTTGGTAGACCATGGTTAGCAACTTCTGATGCATTCATAGGATGTAGATTGGGTAATATGATTATTTCACGAGGGACTGAAAGAAAACAACTCACTCTTTACCCATCAGCACAATCACCAACAATAGCACACAATTTATGGCTTGATGATAAATACAATGATAAGGAAGAAGGCCAATCTCCTTTTAGCATCAATCAAATCTATGATTTTCAAGAACATAATAATGATGATTTGGTAGAATTGTTCCTTTCTCAACCTGATATTTCTGAAGAATTAAGAAATGAACAATACCATGCTACAGATGAACTTTTGGCACAGAATTTTTAGGAAACATGCACCATTCATTCTTTGCAAACAACATTTCAGAACATTTTTCCCATTCAATCTATCACAAACACACAAAGCAAGACCATAGAGATTTGTCCATGAAAAACTTTGAATATTAGCACTCACCTAGACTCATCTCAGGAGGAAAAATTGATTCAATTATTGAGAAAATATCGGAAAGCATTTGCTTGGGACTACACCGATATGCATAGAATTCACCATGAAACATGCACTCACCATATTTATATGGATAGTAATATCAAACCAGTGAGGCAACCACAGAGAAGAATGAATCCCATGCTTCAGGATATTGTTAGAGATGAATTACAAAAACTATTGAAAGTCAATTTTATTTATCCTATCTTTGACAGTCAGTGGGTATCCCCATTGGTAGTAGTGCCCAAGAAAAATGGCAAATGGAGAATTTGTGTTGATTACCGACAATTGAAAAAAGCAACGCTCAAAGATTATTTCCCACTACCATTTATTGGCCAAGTGCTAGACACATTAGCTGGGAGATCATCATTCTCTTTTCTTGATGGTTTCAGTGGCTATAACCAAATCAGGATAGTCTTAGAGGACCAGGACAAAACCAATTTTACTTGTCCCTGAGGCACTTATGCCTACAATGTTTTACCATTTGGACTTTGCAATGATCCAGCTACATTTCAAAGAGCTGTATTAGCTATTTTTGCTGATTTAGTTCATGATTGTGTTGAAGTTTATATGGACGATTTTTCAGTGTATGGTAATTCATTTGAGCATTCATTAGAAAATCTTGAAAAAGTTTTGAAGAGATGTATTGAAGCTAATCTGTCCCTGAGCAATGAAAAGTGTTTTATGATGTTAAATGAAGGGATAGTATTAGGTCACTATATTTCTTCTCAAGACATTAAAGTTGATCCATAAAAAATCCAGATCATTGTCAATTTGCCAATTTCGAAGACTCAAAATGAGGTAAGAAGTTTTCATGGGTATGCAAGCTATTATAGAAGGTTTATTAAACATTTTAGTAAAATAGCTTCACCTCTGTTTAAGCTTCTAGCAAAAGATACACCTTCCAATTGGAATGAGAATTGTCAGAAAGCTTTTGAAACACTCAAAGAAAAGTTATCAACCACACCAGTCTTAAAAGGACCTAACTGGACCCTACCATTTCACATCTTTACAGATGCATCTGATACTCCAGTAGGTGCCTCATTAGGCCAAAAAGAAGAGTCTTTCACTTATGCCATCTATTTCATAAGTAAAAATCTAACACCTACAGAATTAAACTACACAGTCACTGAAAAAGAAATGTTTGCAATCGTACATGCTATGAATAAATTCCGAAATTATATTCCTAGTTATGAGGTTTTCGTACATACTGACCACTCCGCCATTAAGTATTTAGTGAATAAACCAATCACTAATGGCAGAGTTTCCAGATGGCTGTTATTATTACAGGAATTTAATATTACAGTGTTAGATAGACCAGGTAAGGAGAATTAGGTGGCAGATTTTCTTTCTAGACTGCAAAATTTAGGTGAGATTCTTCTGGTTGAAGATTATTTTCCAGATGAAAATTTATTTTCAATTTCAATAGTGAATCCTTGGTATGCTGACTTAGCCAACTATTTGTCCACAGGAAAAACACCTCCATATTTTACTCCAAAGGAAAAGAAGAGGTTGATCAAACAAAGTGCTAGATATTCATGGGTTAATGGAGATTTATTTTACATCGGTTATGATATGATTATTAGACGATGTGTAAGAAATGATGAAATAATTGATATTTTAAAATCTTGCCATGATGCACCATGTGGTGGGCATTTTGCAGCCAAAAGAACAACATTCAAGATTCTCAGTCTTGGATATTATTATCCATCTATTTTTAAGGATTCCAAGAAGTATTTGAAAAGTTGTGATAACTGTCAAAGAATGGGTAGACCAACAGCTACAGATCAAATGCCACTTCAACCTCAAGTACATTTAGAGCCATTTAAAAAATGGGTTCTAGATTTTATAGGACCCATCAATCCAACTTTAAAAGGTAAAAAGTACATCCTAGTATGTACTCATTATGTGACAAAATGGGCTGAAGCAAAAGCACTAGTCCGGGCAACTGAACAAATAGTGGTAAACTTCCTTTTTGAACAAATTTTTGTAAGGTATGGAGTACCAAGGGAGATATTGATGGATCAAGGTACTCAGTTTACCTCAAAGCTGGTCAAAGACATCACATAAAAATATAAAATCAAGCACAGGAAAAGTACACCTTACCATCCATAGGCCAATGGCCAGGTGGAATCTAGAAATAAAACATTGGAAGGAATTATCACTAAGACAGTAGCAATGAACAGAAAGAATTTGGAAGATAAGCTCAAAGATGCACTCTGGGCTTACAGAATCACGTGGAAAAGCACTACAAGTTTACACCATATCAGTTGGTGTATGGAAAAGAGGTAATGCTTCCTATTGAATTTCAAATACATACTTATAAGATGGCTGCAGAATTAGGAATTGAACTCAATGAAGCCCAACAAGAGAGAAATTGGCAATTGAACCAGTTAGATGAAATGAGGCAGCAAGCAGAGGAGACAACAATCCTAATGCAAAAACAAAGGAAGCAGTGGCATGATGCACTCATTAAAAGGAAATAGTTCAAAGAAGGAGACTGGGCTTTACTCTTTGACTCTAAATTCAGAGATCATAAAGCCAAATTTACCACACATTGGATGGGCCCATATGAAATAGTTCAAGTATATGAAAATGGATCAATCAAGCATACTACCATTGATGGAGAAGGCAACACCTTTCTTGTCAATGGCCATCGGTTGAAACTCTATCATAAGCCCATCAACAAGGAGGATTTTATTCACACTATATCTCAGCAAAGGGAGGTTGAGATATTGCAGCCTTCAGTTGTGATATCTCTACCTTAGTTCATTCAATTTCATTTAAAATAAATAAATAAATAAATATATATATATATATATATATATATATATATATATATATATATATATATATATATATATATATATATATATATATATATATATATACCCACAAAAACAAAAACAATAATAATGGTTTAGATGTGAAAACCAGACTCTAGCACACTCTAACCCAGAATTCTTACTAGAAAACCAATCATTTGGCTGGTAAGAATTCTTTGTTCTACTTGTTTCCTGTTTTTCATCCATTCAATAATGACTTGAGGACAAGTCAAAGCTTTAGTGGGGGAGAAGAATTAGCAAGAATCAACAGCATTGTGTTTTCCCTATCTCATCTCCTCATTTTTATATCTTTAAGGAATTTGTTTCAGTAATTTAGTATTTCAATAAAAGAGTTGTTTTTGTTCTAATCAAGGGGACCTGTTCAGGAAATATGCAGTGGGACCTATTCAAAAGACTATATCAGCATTACCAATGTCAGAGGGACCTGTTCAGAAGGCTATGATAACATCACCAATATCAGAGGGACCTGTTAAAGATTGCATTCAAGATATATCATGCTACTTCAACAAAGTTTTCAAAGGTTGCTTATCATCAAAATTATAATCAAGGCTACATCAACACCAAGGATAAAAGAAGCTTCACAAACATGGTTCTTTAGAGTTCTTCAAAGTTCTTCATATTTTAAAGCGACCTGTTATATTCAATTTCATTTAAAAGGGACCTGTTTTGGATAGTGAAGACCAGTCATACCTGTACAAACAGATCAGTCCTACCTGTGCAAGCCAAATAAGCATTCTGTCAACCAACAAGTGTAATGTATTGTTGAAACTTTTAACATTTAAAATTCTTAAATTATTTTAGTGTTAAAAATGATAATTATTATTGCTTGTTATCAATTTCAAAAACCCCTATACCCATCACCCTTGTAATATTCCTAACTACTCATCTCATTATCACTCTGCTATCATTTCCTATCACACCTTAGCCTATTGCCATATTCCTAGTACAATTTTCAAACCTTTTCCTACACCGCTCTTCAAACCTTGTAATCAACTCATCATTTTTAAATCGGCCTTCTGGCAATCAAGTACCAACAATTGTGATACTCAATATACAAGTCCGTGCAATGGAAAGACAAGTGTTAAACCGTCTATCCTCAAATGAGTTCATTCATTTCGACTGCTGGAGTTATAAAACAATCTTTTGACCCAAGTCTGCTCATGAAATATATATATCCGTTACCATCCTACGATTTGTATATGGTGTTCTCATGATTATACCTCTGCAAATTAGTACTGCTCCTCTATCTTCATGATGTCAATGCACCTTCCAACTCTGCATTGTCATCATAGCAATTGGATGAAGGTCGATTATTGAGTTTTCATTTTATAAAAATCAAAGTTCATAAAGTGCATTACCGTGTTACTGTTCAGACTCTGAGTTTGTCAAAGAGGGCCGAGATAGTAGGTGCTACAAAGGGAGAGAATAGCAGACAGGCTTACCCCGAGTTTTTACTTCCGCCCATAAATCAAAGACGTTACCAGGTCAGCTCAGTGGAACACAGGAAAAGAGGTAACAAATTGAAAAACCCTGATTAAATTTTTGATCATAAACAAAAGGGTTAGAACAGAGATTTTTAATAAAATGGCCAATAGAGCAGAGCCCGAAAAATTTGATGGTTCACAATATCATGAAGACTGTGTCAAGATTTCAAGGGAAAAAGAATGGTTGTCTTTTCTAGAGAAATTCAATGGAAACAATGAAGAAGTTACGAAGCAATTTGCATTTTCCTTCAATGCAGAGAAAGCTTTAATAGGAAACTTCTCTTTTAGAATTTCAGAGGGTACCATAGCACAAACATTGGGAATCAGTCCAAAAGGGGAAAAGCATTTCAAAACCAAACAATTTAGGGAAAAATCATGGACTCAGTTTATGTCTAGGTCAAGTGTTTCCTCTGTCAATTGGAAAAAGGGTGTTCCCAGAAGTTGGCTAATTCACCCTTGGGACGAAATGGTATACATTATTCAAAAATTTGTTACATGTGAAGGACGTTATAGTATAGTATACCTATATCACATAAAATTTCTGTTGCACTTAAAATGTCAATGCACTATCAGTTTTCCCTACTTCCTCTTACAAAGTTTGACTAAAATGTCGAAGACCATTTAGAAACGAAAAGGTAATGAAGATAAGAGTTTTTATCATCTTGGTTTGATCAAAATTCTAATTAAATTTGAGTTGCAGAGGAGAGGAAAAACATGGAAAGAATTTTTAATTGCCAATTAAATTAAAGAAGATGAATAGGAACAGCAGCAAGAACGCACAAAGTTTATGCTTGTTATTGATGAGGAAATCCCTGAGTGTAAGTCAAGCAATGTTCCTCAACCCAGCAGTGGTGTAAGGAAAAGAAGGATGAGGCAAGAAACTGCCAAAAAAATTGAAAAAGATAAAATCTTCACTACTTATAAGCGAATATCAAGGAGAATAAAAAGGAATCAAACACAAGATGATCAACCAGAGCCGAATGCAGATGCACCAATGGACATTGAAAACAATACTAGTTCACATCCAGAACAGGAAGCAGAAATGGAAATTGAGAGTAACAAGGAGGAAAGGAAAGAGCTAGTACCTACAAACAAGAAATAGAGAAAGTTAGAGAAACAAATTGAAGAGCTAAAAGAGGAATTGATGGAAGCAAACATGTTGGAGAAGGTCATAAAGAAGGAAAATGAAATGTTGAGAGCTTAGAGCAAGAAGATTCAGTAGAAAAATGAGAAACTGAAGAAGAAAATCAAATAACTTAACACTGATCAAACTGAAACATGCAAATGGGCGAAAAAAGGATACACTCAGAAAAAAGCTTTGAAAGAAAAATATAAGAATCTGAAACATGAGTTCCATGTTCAGAAGAATTCCCAAGTTTAGAAGAGTATAGATGTCTTGCTACAAGCAGCAGAGGCACAAGCAGTAACAGAATATAAAGGGAGCACATCAGGATTAGCAGGAGGAGATGCTAAATCATTGAGCTTGGGAGAGATGTTGGTACTATTTTATTGCCATACTTTTCTTCTAAAAATCCATCATTTATCTATCATTTTCCTCCATAAACCCCTCATAGTCCATTGAAATTGATTAATTAAGCATTATAATTGTTATTTTACATTAAATTTAATTTATGGATTTTTATGTTAAAAATTGGAAATTTTCAACAAAATTACGGGATGTCATGACTTCCTGTAATTGGTCTATGTTGTGACACGTGGCATGGCAGGAAAATTGAAACCGAGGATAAGGACGTGATCTAGGATGTACATACATGGTGAAATATCTATTCAACATTGAATCTGGAGCTCCTGAATACATGGTTAGTGCTAGTCAAACCCGGCCTTTTTGGCTGTAAAAGCAGCAAAAATCTGAAGTTACCTAAACTGATTTTGTTTTGTTTTAGAAATCAGTTAGGATTAGAAAAAATTGAACCTAGCCTTTTTATTGTAAAAGCAAAAACATCTGAAGCGATAATGCATGTACGTTTGGATGTAAATGGTAATAACTAGGAGGAGACAAGGGCAGGCTTAAGACTGCGTATTCCAGAACTCTGTTCTAGTATGTAATTAATTTTCTAGAACTTAATCACAGGCAGCATTTCATCAATTGTAGTGTTTATGTGTTAACGTTTTCATCACTTGAAGTTTTTTAAGTGTGCCATCGAAGCATGGAAGGGCCCTACGTGAAGAAAGGTACACTGTCGTTTCATTTTCATAGGATTTAGCCTTCAGATCTGAATAGCGTTTGATGTTATTTCCTTGTTTATGAGTTTATTAATTCAATTAGAAGTTCTGGTGAGTGTTATTGTATGATTCATGGTGATAGCTTGAAAATTCAATTGCTAAATTATTGAACAAGATCTTGCAAGAGGTTTAATTGAACATTGAATTTCAAAGTATCTCTATGGACTCTGTTTTCATGAATTTGAGTTTTAGTATGTTTAAAAGAGTTTTTGGTTTTCATGAATGCTTAGTGTGTTAGCTGGAAAGAGTTTTTGTGAACTATATCCTTGCAAGAGGATTGAAGACTCAGACTAGTAACACCCTGTCTTAGAACATCTAATTAAATTTGGTGATATAGGTGTTTAAATTGTGAAAGGAAACATATTCCAATCTCTTGTAAAAGAGTGTTGTAGCCTGTCATAGTAGACACTTATCTAGGTTGATGAGATCCTTTTAGGTCTATAAATTTTAGACACTTGCCTCTAAGTTTACTTACCTCGGTTGACATTAAATTCAGTCTAATCTAGACCCCTGGATTGGTCACTACAGTTGGGTCTGTGGGTTGGTTATTTATTTAACCAAATGTTAAATGAAATCCAAAGTTTTTATGCGCGAAGGGCTATTATATGGCTCCAAAGGAACCCATAATTCTCGAAATACAATGATTTATGGCTATAATTGCTTGGGGTGGGAATATTTAAACTTTTTGGGGTTTTATACATCTTTTATATAATACAGGTGGGGAAAACATTATATAGGAAATATATAATAGAGTTAAAATGTTAAAATGAGAGATATATTGAAGCAAAGCACTAAGTCAAAAAGTGGAACTTAGGCTTAGGGGAGTGTAAGGTATCCAAGTCATGAATTTGGAAAACCTAGCAAAATGGAAGAAAGACATTTTTACACAAGAAATGTGGCTTTATTATCCTAAGTAAACATAGAGTTTCACTTAGTCTTTTTCATGAAATGAAGTGAACTAGGAACACTGAGCAAATCCCAATGTTCTTTTGGGGAAGTTAGTAAGTGTTCTTGGAGAAATGAGGAGGGTAATTAGTCATGCTCCATCTATTTTGTAGCCACCTTGCCATGGCACTTGTGATATTCATGAGATAAACCATCTTCAAAAGACAAAATTGCTCACAAACCTGCTTCAACAACATCAAAACTGCCTACCCAGCCTAATACACCTAACATTTTTTCTTGCTTTTCTTTCGATACACTTGAACTAGCAAACCCTTACCCTTTTCTTTTCTTTTAGCTGCAATCCTGTCTAAATCTGCCCTTATTTCTTCCGGGGGCTCAGATTTAATTGTTGAGCACCATTGCTTCTCTACCTAACTATTTATCTGCCGAGCTTGAACTGTTTGGACAGATTTCATTCTCTATCTCTAAAACAAGAAATTTAAACATGGACAGGCCAAGATTAAGCTGTTTGGCCATCCATCAATTCTGACAGAAGTCACTGATTGTACATATTGAACTTCTTTGAAAAAAATAGGATAGTTGGCATTTTGGACTAGCACACTTTCCTGGTCTTTCCTTTGGGGTTCATTTTCTTTCTTTTTGACCAATTCATTCTTTTTGTCATTTGATTCTTCTTTTAGGGCACACCGTCTTTTCGTTTTTTAATTTTTTGATTTTTTGAAAATATGGAACCTTTGCAGCATGGAAAGGATGAACATATTTGGAATTTCATCAGTAAATCATGAAATATGAGACCTATTGGTATAGGAGCATAACATACACCACAATAGTGGGTGAGTCAGAGAGACAAAAAATGATAGAGGTAGGAAGAAGGAGATAGAAATGGAGGATGGAGGAAGAGATAGATAGATAGATAGAGATAGAGAGAGAGAGAGAGAGAGAGAGAGAGAGAGAGAGAGAGAGAGAGAGAGAGAGAGAGATCATGTTAAAGCATGATGGGGGAGAGAGGCAGAGAGATATTGAGGAGCTGACGGGGTGAGACACAGAATTGTAGAGGTAGGGAAATAGAGATAGAGACATAGGGGAGATAATGGGAGTTATATAGGGAGAAATGTATAGAAAGGGAATAATAGAGAGAGAGACAAAGATAAAATTAAAGATATAAATGGAAATATAGAGATACCAAGGTTAAAGAAAGAGAGAAATAAGGAGTAGGGAGGGATAAGAAAGAGAAGGATGGGATGGATATTGAGAGAGAAAAGATGGAGAGAGAGGGGGGGACATACAAATTTTTTTATATAAATATATGGGGGATAAAGACAGAATAATAAAGAAAGAGAGACAGAGAAGGAGATACAAGAGATATATATATAATGATGGGGGAGAGAGTGGCATATATAGTAAGGGAGTGAGGGGGAGAGAGAGAGTAGGAGAGAGGGATAAATAAGGAAATAGAGACAGAGGGGATATGGAGAGGGAAGAAATAAAGGTAGAGAGAGGGAGAGGGATAATAAGCAACCGAAGGAAAGAGAGAGAAAGAGAGAGGGGTAGATATTATGACATAGATGGGGAGAGGAGGATAGAGGGAGAGAGAGTGATGGTGGAGAGAGGGAGAGGGATAATGAGGGAGAGATGTGGAGAGAGATAGAGAGAGGGGGTGGGGGATAAAAAGGGAGGGAAGGGGAGGGGGAGGAGAGAGAGAGAGAGACCAAAATATTTGATGGAGAGGGAAAGAAAGGGATAGAGATAGCGATGGAGTGAGGAGTAGAGATAAAGAACTATATAGGAAGGGAGATATGGATAGATAGGTGTCGGGGTTAGAGAGAGATAGAGAGAGAGAAGGGTGGGGAGTGGCAGATAGTGATGGGAGAGAAAGGGATATATATAGTGAGAGAGAGAAAGAGAGGTGAAGAACAGGAGGAGAGATTTATAGGGTATAGGAGGAGAGGAATAGTGAGGAAGTGCAGGAGAGAAACGTATTGATGGGAGAGAGAGAGAGAGAGAGAGAGAGAGAAGAGAGTAAAAATTTTGATTAAGAGGCAAAGAGCGGGAGAGATATAGTGAGGGAGTGAAGGGGAAAGATAGAGAATTATAAAGGAAGTGAGATAGAGATAGATAGGTAAGGGATGTAGGAGAGAGAGGGGGGTGGGAGTGGCAGATAGAGGGAGAGATAGTGACGGGAGAGAGAAGGATAGAGATAGTGATGGAGTGAGGGGCAGAGATATATAATTATAGAGGAAGGGAGATAGAGATAGATAGGTGTGGGGGATTATAGAGAGGTAGGGAGAGAGAAGGGGACATGGAAGATAGAGGGAGATAAATAGAGGTTAATAAGAGGAGGAGAGAGTGATGGGGTAGGGGAGGAGTAGGGATAATGAGGGAGAGAAAATAATTGATAAGAGAGAGAGAGAGAGAGAGGGAATATAGGGAAAAGAACAGAGTAGAAAGGTTGACGAAGACGATATATATATATATATATATATATATATATATATATATATATATATATATATATATATATATATATGATAGATAGATAGATAGAGAGAGAGAGAGAGAGAGAGAGAGAGAGAGAGAGATAGTGGTAAGGAGATAGAGATAGAGTGGGGGGTCAAAGAAAGAAGGGTAGAGGAAGAAAGGAAATATAGAAGGAGGGGAGGGAGATTGAGACAGGAGAGAGGGAATTAGATAGATATAGAGCTAAAGGGTGGATAGAGGGATAAGGAATAAGAGAGAGAGGGTGGGGGAGAGAGAAAGGATAGAGCGAGGTTATAGAAATAGAGATTGGGGTGGGAGAGAGAAGGGAAAGGAGGAGAAATGAGAGAGAAGGGAGAAAATTAAAGTCACAAAATTGCACATGCATTTTATTGCATGTGCATGATCCCGCCATGGTCAAACAAATGTGATAATTTTAAAGAGAAATGCATGTAGGGCATTTAATGTTTTGTACATTACTATCTGGAACGCATGAGCATTATTATGAACACATGCACTTGTTATGTGACCCTTCTTCGCCCAATCTTTCCACTCACATGTCATCCAAACAAAACTCTAGTGAATGCACAAAGAAGAGTATTGACAATGTTAACACTTGGTATAATTTTTCATGTAACTGGAAAGAATATTTTTGTGCATGTGTCTTATTTGGAATCAATTTTTTTGTCTTATTGTGTAATCAGAATACAATTTTTATTTAATTAAAGTCAATTTGCATAATTTGAAGACAATTATTGTCTTGTTAAGAAATTGAAAATTATTTTTTGCCTTATGATGTAATTGGAAGGAAATATTTTATGGTGTTGTGAAATTGGAAGAAATTTTGTCCTTTTCTTGTAAGGTTGGGAGACAATCTCTATTTTGTTTTGTAATTAGAGGACACTTTTTTATAATTGGAAGAAAATTGATGTCTTGTTTCTATTCCAATCCATTTAAACATGTGGAACCATTGTAGTCAGAAAACAAAGTCATCAAGGAAAAAAAATCATTAGAAAAGATAATTGAAGCAATAGAAAAGGCCATGGTATTTATGGAAAACTACAAACATTTAGAAAATGATAATACAACTTCTATCTCAATAGATGAAACTCCAATGATTATGACCAAATGATGATGGATCTTCTTCAAGATAATTATAGTATGGATGAAATTAGAGATATAAATGGTGCATAGGTTCTTGATGAATAAGCTCCTAGAGTGCAACCTCTTATTCAACATTGCAACATTTTAGAAACTACCCATGACCATGTCCAATCCTATTCCAATAATGTAAGTCCAAAAAAAAGAGGTTAACAATTCTAGAGTATAGGTTCATAACCATACCTAAATTGGACATTATGTGATGAATAACTCCAAAATGCATTTACGTGGATGAAAGTGGTTCAATGTTACTTGAAGGTAAACTAACCAATCAAACTATTTATTAACAATCCTGTAAAATTATCAAAGACAACTTTGAATTAAAGCATAATGTAGCAAGATATCAATTATTTTAGTCTTTACTAAAATATAGGAGTTTAACTATTATTAAAAGAATCCTAGGCATTAAAATAGTGAAAAATGTCATTAAAAACCTTGTCATTTTTTTCAAAATATTGGTAAGAAAACTAAATCCCAATACCATAATGTAACCTCTCATGTATTGTCACAATCAATTATTAAAAATCTCACAAGAAAACATATTTTCTAAAACATACATCACATCTGATTGAATTCAATGTCAAAAACCTTCCAAAATATTATATTAGAGGAGATTGCCTCGACAGAAGTGGCCAAACATATTTTTGGACATTCATTGGTAGCCTACCACATTATGATATGAAGATAGTTGGAGTAGTTAAGAGACTAGTGAATTTTTTGTTTGCATGAGAACGATAGACCTTATTCTAACCAAATCATTGTAATAAAATTACAAATGGGTTGTGGGGACCATGAACCCCCAGTAAACACTTCCTTGACATGATACAAATAGAGTTATATGATAGATTCAGGAACAAACATTCTACACTTAACTTGGGCCAATGATATTTCAATAAATACAAGCCTTAGTATGTTAGAATAAACACAACTTGTAACACATATTTGTTCCAATACCACATTGAATACTCTTACTATTATCACATATACCAATTTATTTCTCTTATATTTCATACCACCATTGTGTAGGAATACTCGGTGATATTGCGAATGATATCATCTAGATACTTTATTCACATCAAAATATGTAGAATGTCTTATGGGGGTACATTCTCTCAAAAAAATTTCTTATAAGGGAACTACCTTAGTTTTGGTGGAATGGCATTACTGAGAAAGTGCATCGATGTGTGTGATGAGTATAAATTGGGGATAATGGATGTTGACTTTCAAATCTTGAAATATGTTATAGACAATAATGAGAGGGGTAATGAAGGAAAAATGTACAACTGGTCACTTCTTAAGTTAATCACGAGTACTTAACTAATATATTTTCTTTAAAGTTGCAATTTGATGTTGGGATTCAAACATTTTAGAAATTTGTATTTGTAATGATTTATTTATACATTTTTTGTTAACTTTCTATGTGGTATGAGGATGTGACTTCATCAAGGGATTCTATGAGAATATTTACATGTGGCTTGACAACATGACAACCATTTTTTATTACTTAGAGATACATTTCCCATTGCTACTATATTATTAGTGGGGGATTTTGCAAATAACTACACTCTTCAACCAAAAAATGAAATTCAAGGCCAATATTTTCACTTAGAGAAGTTCAACATAATGGTGCATATCACAAATAGGAATGGCGTGGACAATAGTGAATAAAATAGGATTATATTGAAGGTGTATAATTTTTACAAGTGATGATAGGTGCCATGACTTAGCTTATGTATAGTACTAATTTTAGTTGTTGTACAATAACCATAGCATTGAGAAAAGGATTAATGGGGGGTGGAAAGCTTATTTTGGTCTTGAAAATAATTGTAAAACAACAAACCTCGTAATGTGGGATAAAAAGAAGTTCCTCTTTGAAACTTTAGTCACTCCTCTTATCTTATATGGCTGTGAGGTTTGGGGTTGTAGCATCTCCAAAGGGTCATGGAGAAAGACTGAGCAAATCTAGAAGCGTTTTATAACTTATAAACTGAAAATTAAAAGTAATACACCCTATCCTATTATCCTTATAGAAGCAAGTCTTTCCCCTATTGAGAGCCTAGCTATGCTTAGGTTTCTGTTGTACAAGCACAAACTCAATAACATAGACGATCATAGACTTCCTAAGCTAGCTGTAAATTCTAGCCAAAAACACCTAAGGCTCAATCGAGGGTGGCATAAAGACACAAGGGCCTAGTTAAACTATTTGGAGATCAATGAGAATGATGCATTGCAAAAAAAATATCCTTAAAGATATTGTTACTTCTAAGTTCAAAGAAAAATTGTGGTGTGAGAAAGATATAGCAGCTAAAAGAAAATTAAGTTATTATAAGAAGGTCATCAACCCCACCCTAGAAGATCAAAAGTATCTCTCTATTTTAACTAGCTCAAAGATGAAAATTAATATAGCAAAGATTAGAACTTATTCTCATGAGCTCCATAGTGAAATAGGTCATTAGGCAATTCCTAAAATGCCATGGATGGAAAGGATCTGCCATATATGTGAGAATAGGAGCATCGAGGATGAAAACCACTTCCTCTTAGAGTGCCCTGCGTACAACCACATTAGATCTCAGTTTCACAATATTTGTTACAATACTGACCATCCTAGCCTTTTACAATGTCAAAATTATAGTGAGCTCAGTAGGCTTCTCTCCAAGCTTTTTGAGCATAGGAATAAAATAAGAAATCAAAATAAATAATTTGTTTATTTACGTCCGATTGATCATTGTTTGGTATCAATGGACGTTAACCATCATCATCATCATCATCAATAACATGAAGGAAAATAATATATAGATAAATCAACATTGGTGGGTGGTTTCATTGGACAATTCAAAAATGCACATGTATTTCAGTGGTTATGTATATTACACAAAAAAACACAAGGTACCACATATTTGGAACTATTTTGAGACTAGGAATGAAAAAGGGGAGCATGATGGGGTGGGTGCATGCATTAAAAATAAATTATGTAGGGAAGAAAGGAAATTCCCTACTACTCTTGTCATTTAAAATGAAAAATCCATTGTTGACTAGTGTTCTTCAGTTATGGGGAAGGGAGAAAGAATGCAAGGATACCAATCAACGAAGAAATCACATGTACATAGATTTTTTTAGAGGTGGTCGAGGTAGATCAAGAACACTTATATGAATACAAATAATCTAGGCCACTCATAGATTTCATTCTCTTCAAACATTAGATAATTCTATACTTGAAATATGGACAAGAAAACTCTCATACTTGTGTGTGGCATATGGTTGTAATGAATGGGACAATTGTGAATCCATAAATTCAGTTGATATCTAGGATTGTGTATCACTATCCATTGATTAACATAACAATAGAATTTTAGTAGTTGGAGGAGGACCACTCAAGTATTTCAATTTATTAAGATCACATTTCATATCTTGTAAATACCAAGTTCAAAGAATATTTTATTATTTTTTATTAAATATCATGATTTTAGTGTGATTAGTTTATTTAGTGGACTCACATAGTGGCACTCCATTTTTTTTCAAGGCACATATTCCAATTTTTTCGTATGTATTTTTAATATTGATTTTAATTTTTCCTTATTAGTATTATTTAATTTTTATTTTATTTTTAAAAACCATAAAGTTAATGTTAATTTTATATTATAAATTTTTAGATGATGTATAATATTAATTTAGTAAACTATAAAATTAACTTAATATTCTAATAAATATAATTTTTATGAAGGGATCTAATCTTATAAAGAATAAAATTGGCTAATAACAATAATCGTGTATTATTAGTATTAATTAAAATGTTAATGATAATAATGTTTATTACTACTATTAACAAGATAATAAATTCTAGTTGTTATAGCACCATTTGCCACTCTTGGTAGATTTGATGCTCTGATTATGGCATAGGACAACCCTTCCTTCCAGAATTGGTCCAAAATCTAAAAAATAGTGTTTTATTCCCTATACGTTACTTTTCCCTGTGATAAAAGCATGTACACGGGGGTCAACATATACCCAACCCGCGTACATATGTTAAACACTTAAAAAGAATAAATCTCCTTAATTTCAGGTGGAGTTCACAAGTTTTACCTGTCACTCACCTCCTATTTCCTGTAGCCCAGCTACTTCCAAACTGAAAAAACTAATTTGGAGAAGTATAAATAAACCTCCATGGGAAGGCCTTAAGGGAGAAGATATGAGATATTGATACTAAAGTGAGATTATCCCAGATCGAGTCTGACAAAATACCTTTGCCTCATGCACTCCCCAAAGCTTCAGGAAACCCTTGCTTCCTTGTTAGAGATATCCTTCATCTTTCTTGAAGATATCATTGTATTGGTGATGGAGGAAGATTTATGAAGCCAGGAAAGGACGAATCTGGAGAACAGTTTTGTTTGGAGCCGGAGAAAGACTCAGGTCGTATTTCTCCACTTTACTTGTAGCTAACTTCAATGAAGGAATCTTGTTCTATTTCGGATATTAAATGTGTTTATGCATCTATTTATACTGTAATTCGCTTATGAATCTTACATTGATTCATCATTATTCATTCATTTATATGATTTAATGTTAATATCATAAACATGATTTATGTTTCTACTACTCTATATGTTTCATTTAAATAATTTTCAAGTTTCGAAGATATCAAGAGAAGTTGAGGGTTTGCACCCTATGCAATCTACTCAGACATAAGGCTCCTAGGTAAGGACACTCTTACACAGTTTAGTAGAATAAGTATTTAGCTTGATTGCTTGAGAGTTTCTTGTTGTGGTTTGCCCTCCGCACTATTGGGGTTCTACACCCAAGACCCTACTGTGGTCTGCAACACTACTAATAATAAATTTATTATTATTAATATATCTAATCATAATAATTCAAAATAAAATTAAGAAGAGGGATGGAAATAATAAGGGATGCACAGGGATTCAAAGTAAGGGAATCAAAATAAACAGGAAGGAGGTGAATGTTAAATTTTATGAGAAAAGATTAATAAAAGGGAGGATAAATTAGTTTAAGTATAAGGCTAAAGGGAAAGGATGGAAAGGGAGGAATGAGAAAAGAGGACTAAATGGTCGAGAGGGAAGTGAGGAGATAGGGAGGTTAATGCGTAGAGGAAGGTGACCGAGTATGTTCCTGAGAGAGAAGAGGAATCCAATTTACGCTCACTTCCAAGCCCCCATCCCTCTTGATATTGTGAGGATATTTTATAATTTCAAGGGATTCCCACATTTTTTGTTTATATTTATGTTTTTCATTGGCGATAACCTTAGTGTCTTCACAACATATATGGTGAATGTTTTCTCTGAATTCTCTTCCATGACTGAGGAGTGAGCCTTGAATTTTTTTATGTCTACACCATGCTCTTTTAGTATAATTTTGAATGACCTTCCAGTCTCACCAATGTAACACTTTCAACCCAAACATATGATTCTATAGACATGCTTTTGCTAGAGGTGGTCAGGGCTATCCTTGACATATCTCATTCTTTGTCTGGTGGTTAACAATGGTTTGAAAGAGTTTTCAATGTTCTTATCTTTTAGAAACCTAGCCAGCTTGTCTATGACTCATTGAGTGCATGGAAGATATTCCCTCCTGTTAGCAACTTGGGTGCCTACTATAGGTTTTCTGTGTTTACTTCTAGATCTAGATTTACTAATGTTCTTGATGATGTCCAACTTTTTATATCCAATGTTTTCAAAGACTTTATTTAAGTATTTTAATTCTTCTTCAGAATGAGAGGTGCCTGATATTTTGGAAGCCCTTGTGAAAAGATTCATGAGAACCCCCATCTTATGAGTTGCGTGATGGTGTGAGTTGAAGTGGAGATAATTATCAGTGTTAGATTTCTTTATGAACACCTTATGTCCCAATGATCCATATTCATTTCTAAGCAGGAGAATGTATAAAAATGGAATCTTATTTTTTTCTTCAACCTCCATTGTGAACATGATGTCATTAGATATGTTGTTGAGGTGATCTAGGAAGTTACTTAACTCCTTGTCAATGTGTGACCAACTAACACTAGTTTCATCCACGAAGCTAATCGAGAATTTAGGCTTCAAAGGAAAAGTGTCAAGAGCCATCTTTTCAAATTTCTCCATAAATAGGTTAGCTACTATGGGGAATAGCAGATATCCCATAGCTACCCAAGTTGTAAGGAAGATTAATTAAATCAAAAAGTACACATAAAGTTTATAATGTTAATATATAAATATATACGTGTACTAAATATAAATTATAATGATTGATATTAATTAAATTTAACAGATTAATTAGGATCATATTAATTATATTTGTAATTAAAAGTAAATTAAATAAAATATATAATAAAAAAAATTAAAAAAATAAAATAAAAACAATTAATAAAAGTAAAAGCTAAAAGTCTCGCCCACCAATTTTGTAGCTTACCAAAATTTATGGGGGAATAAAATATTATTTTTGTTAAAAAATAAATGGAAAATAAATTTAATAAAAGCACAATTCAAATTAATAAATTAACTTACCAAATAAAATTTGGGTCCACATATAATGTATTTGACTCTTATACTCTACCAATGGATGCGATTTCAGCATCTAAAGAAGGAGGAAGGTCAACGATCATTCTTATTCAAATTTAGAAGCATAGATATAAACACTCAAAAAATGCCTAGCTGCAAAAGATCCACAAAATAAGGATCAAAGTGAATTTTTTCAACAAACAGTTTAAGCAACTCAGAATTTCAAAGCAGAAGACTTGAAAACAAATCCAAATTTCTTGCAGTTTTTCAGAGATTGTTTTTCTTTTTGGTTTATTGTTTAGATTTTTATTCCAGAAAGCTAGACATAGTTAGAAATTTGTAAATTTCTATATATTGTATCATTTGTAAGATAAGATGGTTGGTCTTTTATGCCAAAACCCTGCCATTTTTGTAAAGACTTATATTGCAGAATTTTTAATTAAAGGTATTTGGCTTTAGTTATATGACAAAATTTTCTTCCTATGTACGTCTTTTCCAGTGATTTCATAATATATTTCTTCATATGTTTAAGGTAATATAGAAACACTAGGAAATTCTATGTTGAGGATCAACCTCCCTGACAACCCACTGCAAATTTATCATCCACACCCACACTAGCTAATTTGACAGGATATCTAAATTAGTACTTATGCATCATTAAATTATTGCCTTTTTCCATCTCTTAAATATATTTATATGGGTTACAAATATTACTAGATGATTAAGTATCCAAGGTGGATACTTGATTATCTAATTTCTTTTCTTTTCCTCCATCAAAATCTTTAAATCCATGTTATTATGTTGAAATTGAACGTTGGAAATTTAATCAAACCTCAATAAGAGAGGCCTTTATGTTCTAACAATGATTGGATATTCATCAAAAACCATTTATACAACAAAACATAGATCTAGCCATTGTGATTTATGCATTGCTTGAACAACATTTAAAATCCTTGTACTATTGAGGAAGATCCCTCTGCTTCAAATACCAACTTGAACCTAAAGTTTGGTTGAGTTGGTTTCTCAACACAGTTTCATAACAAAGAATTTCATTGACAAAAAGATACAACATTTGGCACCCTTTCTAGGGAAAAAGTAATGAAAAATTATTTCCCTGGAGAAAGATCAAGATTAAATCTATTCCTTGCTAGTGATAACGGAGTAGGTAATTGATATTGGTTTCATTGCTTCAACCTAGCGACTTCACCTTTTTCTATATACCAATTCTAATAAGTTCCAGATTTTGTTGGTTCAAAATGACAAGTGCACCTCTTACTATGATAATGACATGCAACCACAAGTTTTTCTTCCTCGGGGAAAGGATCAAAAGTTCCATATTCAAATTCAGTTGCAAGTATTAATAACTCAGGGGAATTTATTTTGATCTTTTAAATATTTTCCAAGTTATCAGCCACACACAAGGTGGTTTGTCAATGAATCCAATTCCCACTTGGTTGCACTGGAAGTCAGAATATACTTAACATGATAAATTCTCTTCTCAATCAAGTAGAGGTGTGCGGGATTGAATAACTTTATTTCCATATTTCATTGTGCAGTAAATTAGTTGGATTTCTCATTTTTAGTAGTTTTAGTTTTGACTTTGAATAATTAAAGTTTTAGAATACAAGTTGCAGTATATTTGAAAATGACAGAATTCTTTGAAGGGAAGGTGTACTGAATCCATGCCAAATGGATTGTACAATTTTGTTTTATATTTTTTAGTTGGTGGTTTGTCAGTTTATTTATTTATTTTTTTGATATTAATGTTTCTTGCTAAAGCCTTAGGACCTAATAATTCATATGATTGTAAAGTGTAGTAGGATTCTTGAAAATCAAATGTTGAAGGCGTAGACAAAAATTTTGAACAGCAAGGTTAGAGGCTTCCGTCCACAAATTACAGTTTTCAGATTTCATATGGGACTAGTGTGAGTCCATGCCCAAACTATTCAAGTCATTTGAGATGCATTTTCTCTACATCCCACAAGTGGAAGAAATCCCTAGTTGGAGCCTAATGTTGCAACTTTTTATGACACCACCACAATAAAGATATCGTGGTTCTAAAAGCTGACAAAGGAGGGGTTGCCATCATCCTTGTCAAAGAGGACTATCGCAAGAAGATGTTGCATCATCTCTATAATAGTGGAAGCTATAAAAATTTGTCCAAGAATCCCTTGAAAAAGGTCTCAAGAACTGTGGCTAGTGCTATCAAGTCCAGTAACGTTGTGGGTTCTCTTTGTCATAAACTCTTTGAGAGTAGCACCATTACTTCGAGGATCTATGGGATTCAAAAGATAAATAAGGAGGGGGCTCCACTTAGGCCCATATTCAACGCCATTGGTGGTCCTACTTACCTTCTTACTAAATACCTTTCTTTGAAACTAAGGCCCTTAGTTGGCCTCACAGGGTCTTTCATCAAACTATCTACATCCTTTGTTGAAGAACTTAAGGGAATAAAGCTTAACCCATGGGACATTCTTGTGAGTTTTGATGTGGTCTCCCTTTACACGTGAATTCCTATAAATGAGGACATTAATGTTATTAACCAGCACTGGGACCCTGATACCACTCGGTTAGTGGAGATTTGTCTCACTTCTACCATTTTGAGCATTGAAGGTGAGTTCTATGAGCTGACATGTGGTGTTGCCATGGGTTCCCCCTATCTCCTCTTGTTGCTAATCTTTTTATGCAATATTTTTAATCCATGGCTTTGGCCTTAGCCCATTTCTTTCCCAAACTCTGGAAGAGATTTTTGGATGACATTGATGTCATCTAGTCTCATGGCCAAGAAGAATTGGATCTTTTCTTCAAACATCTCAACAATCAATCCCCCACCATTAAGTTCACGATGGAACAAGAAGTAGACGGATTCCTTCCTTTCCTCGATGTCCTTATTTCAAAGAATAATGATGGTTCCTTCTCCCACCAAGTATTTCGGAAGAAAACTCATATTGAGCAGTATCTTCATGCCAATTCCCATCATTTCCCTACTCAAAAGTTGGGTGTTCTCAACACACTTGCCACTCATGCACTGAGAATATCTAATGAAAATAGCCTCGATAAAGAGAAGGCCCATCTCCTTAATTTCTTTGTTAAGAATGGTTACAATAGGCACTTCAGTCAAAAAGCTTTCCTTAAAGCCAATAAGAATTCATTGGTCAAGAAAAACCCTAAATATTGAGTCTCAGGGGTTCATCTCCCTTTCATCCAAGGGACCACTGATAAGATTGCAAGGGTTCTTAGAAAGAATAATGTTACATCTACCTTTAGACCCCTGAACACAATCCGTAGCTCCCTCCAGCCAGTAAACAACCCAATCGACCCCAAGGACATGAAAGGTCTCTATGTTATTCCCTGATCATGTGGGACCCCCTACATTGGGGAGACGGGTCATTCTATTAATCAAAGGATTAATGAGCACTCAGCTGACTTAAAATGTGGGAGGACCTAATCGTCCACCTTAGTAGAGCATGCTGAAAAGATGAAGCATCATGTATGTACTAAGGAGGCTCGTGTTATTGCTAGGGTTGCTCAGTTTCATCACCAAAAATTTAGGGAAGCCATTGAGATTGAAAAAAGGAAAAAAATCCTTAATAGAGATGACGGATAGAAAATTAGCAGTTGCTAGATCCCTGACCTCTCTTCCTAGTTGTTTCCCCCTACCCCCGCTCCTTTTGGTGTTCTTACCCCTCATTTTCTGGATTGTCAGTTTTTCCTTTTTATCATCCCTTTGATTTTTATTTTTGTTCACCTGTTCTCTTTCCCTTCCTCTCGATTAATATTGAAAGTTGTACTGTTTTCTTAAGAAATAAAAATCCTTTTATAAAAACTTTCTTTTCCTAATTAGTGATGAAGGATTTCTATGATGAACTTACCTTCTTCAAAACAAGCTTCTTTCTCCCTATTGGTTTAGTTATTTTTTTTATTTCTTTTGATCCCTTATTCAACTATCTTAATAAGTTGTCCTTTAAAGAA
Organism: Pinus tabuliformis; assembly: GCA_031772625.1. NCBI lineage: Eukaryota > Viridiplantae > Streptophyta > Pinopsida > Pinales > Pinaceae > Pinus > Pinus tabuliformis. The sequence goes on along the minus strand of CM062820.1, from coordinate 1,386,698,359 downwards.
TTATTCTTATTATATTTTAGATAAGGCTTAAGTTACTTTATTTTAATAGTTTTATTTAATAAGATCGATTAATAGATTTAACAACAATTAGTGGTTGTGGTAATAAATATAACAATACTAACTTACAATTAGGTTTTTAATTTTTACTAATCCCCTTGATTAAATATTAATTAAAAACTAACATACAATTAATTAACTAAATATTTAATTATATAATTTTAATAAAATATGAAATACTTAATTATATAACTCTTATGTATACTTAATACAAACCATTTTGATTCATGTTAATTAAATATGTTACCTTATTTATATATGTTTTAAACTAACTTTCCATTAGCTATTTAATTATATGTAAATTTAAACCCTTTTAATTTAATAATCGTAAAAATAGCTTACTATTAATTTACTAATTATTTAATTATGTAACCTTAACTTATTTATGTATTTAATATATTACCTATTTTTTATTTGGTACTAAAATAACTTTCAATTAATAAATAAATATTTATTTATCTTAAATATATGTCATTTCAAGTAAATAATTAATTCCTATTAATTAATTTCTATTTCAATATAGTTATGTTCCTGTCCCTGTCCCTTAGTCTAGTCCAACTAGCCATTTCGTAGTGAAAATAGCCATTAGCCAGCCTAACCTACCGGTTCAATATAGCCATTGCCTAGTCAAATATAGCCGTAGGATGTTCTACTCTAACTATTTAACATGCAACCTAGATCTGATTCTTCAACTTGTCTTGGCGATGAACCACACTCGTTGGTTCGAAACATGTCAACAAATGCATTTGAATGTGATTTACACTAAAAATTCTTCTCAAAAAAACTTTAAAAGTTACAAAACAAATCATCAAAATAAAAATAAATCAATATATATATGTGGATAATGATAATGTTAAAGATGAAGTAAATATTAAAACATAATTGATTAAGGTAGATTAATTAAATTAACAAATACACATAAAGTTTATAATATTAATAAATAAATATATACATGTACATATATATAAATTATATAAATTAGAATGGTTGATATTAATTAAAGTTAACAAAATAATTAGGGTTATGTTAATTAGATTTAGAATTAAAAGTCAATTAAGTAAAATATATAATTAAAAGAAGAAGTAAAAAAAAAAAAAAAAACAATTAATAAAAGTCAAATTTAAAAGTCACGCCCATCAATTTTGTAGCCCATATTATTTTTGTTAAATTATGTGCAACAAAAGGTTGATTCCCCATGCCCCCATAGTTATTTTAAAAACCATAGAGGGGTGGCTCCACAATGCATGAGAATATTGCAGATAACTTTAAGTAAAAACAAGTGGTAAAAATTGAGGACCCCCACACCCCCCGGTCCATCCCCTCCCACAATTAATTTTAGACATATATTTTCACATAGGGATTGAGAATTATATTTTATTTTAAATATTTAATTCTAATAAATAATAATGACTATTACTTTAATAACTTTGATAAATTTTTTTTATAGAACTATAGTTTTAAAATAAAATACACAACTAAAAACAAAAATTAATAAACGATAATTCAAATTAATAAATTAACTTACTAAATAAAATTTGGCTCTACATATAATGTAATTGACTGTTATATTCAAGAAATGGACATGATTTTAGCATTTAAAGGAGGAAGATCAATAGCCATTCTGGATCAAAGTGCAATTTTCCTGTAGACAGTTTCAAGGCACAAGACTTGCAAATAGCTGCAAATTTCCTACAACATTATATATATATATATATATATATATATATATATATATATATATATATATATATATATATATATATATATATTTGTTTTATTGTTTATATTTTTACTCCATAAATCTAGACACTATTAGAAATTTGTAAATTTGTATATATTGTATCATTTGTAATGTAAAATGGTTGGTTTTTTATGACAAAAGCCTGCTATTTTTGTAAATAATTTTGCTGAAAAAATTTTAATTAAAGGTTTTTGGCTTTAATTATAGGACATAATATGTTTCTTATGTACGTATTGTCTGTGATTTCATAATGTGTTTCTTCATATGTTTAAGGTAATATAAAATCACTAGGAATGTCTACGCTAAGGATCAACCTCACTGACAACCCACTACAAAGTTAACATCTACACTCAGACTAGCTAATTGGATAGGTTGTCTAAATTACTACCTCTACGTCATTAAAAAAGAATTATATGTCATATCTTAAACATGCTTATGTGGGTTACATAGATTCTTATATATGCATAAGATTTTGTTTAATAATTAAGTATTCAATATGGGACTTTGTTATCTGATTTCTCTTCTTTTCCTCTATCTAACTCTTTAAATTTATGTTATTTTATCGAAGCTAGATGTTGGCACTTTAATCATACCTTAGGATGACAAGTATTTATTTCTTAGCAGAGATTGGATATTCATCAGCAACCCTCTGTACAACAAAACATATATCTGCCCATTGTGCTCCATAAGTTGCTACCTAGTGGTAGTGAACAACAATTAAAAGCCTCATAATATTGAGGGATCCTACCCAGGTTGGATGGCAATATTGAACCTAAATTTTGGTCAAGTAAGTTTCTTGGTGCAGTTTTGCAGCGAAAAAGTACCTTTGAGAAATGATACAATATATGGCAAGGAAGCCAAACGAGACAAAAATGTATTTCTACACCAACACACAAAATTGTTTGCAACCATAGCACATCTTTAGGGGGAGCATGTTTAACAAGAGGGAGTGCAAGGTGTTGCCATCGAGGCATGTTGGTTGTAGTTAGAAGCTAAATTCCTTAATTCTTGTCGATTTTTAATATAGATTCAATAACTCATGTAATGTTCTAAGACAAAAGAAAAGAATCTACTCAACTCTTCTCAGCAAAAACAAAAAATGATCAAGGAAAACAATAAGAAGAAAGAGGAAGAATATCAATCTCACATAAAACAATATTTCTCTTAGGAAACAACTTCTAAAAACCCCCATTATGTATATTTCACTAACCAGAATATACGAGAAGAAAATGCAAAGTATGATCTACCTCTCTGCCTCATAAGCCAACTCAGGAAAACACTTAGCTAGTTTTTCTACCTACCAATCCTTCATTCCCTTGCATAATTCTTGAGAGAATTAACCCATATTTAATTCGGAAATCCTTCTTTCATAACTATGCAATCCAAACATAGGTCCTGAACTAATTACATGCACCATATGTATAACTCAGAAAATTATACAACTGATAGTACATTGTCCCTGCACTCTAATCTCAGCTGGGTCTTCCTCTCAACTAACATGCATGAGTTATTTACGAGTGAATATTCAGTTAATTGGTGTGGTACTGGTGATGCACTAGTGCACTACTCCACTACTATACCTCTACTAGTTCCTCCAACAGTTACAACTAGTTTAATTGGCTATCACTGAATTAGACTGAGTTATCTAATTACAACTCAAAAGAGCTCAACCTTCGCCCCTAAAATTGAGAGATCACTCTACACGACTCTAGTTAGACATATAACTTGAATTTTGTAAGTCAATTAAGTCAATTTAACTTAATTAACTATTACAAGCTACTATGAGAATATAATTACAATTTTAATTCACAATTTATGTGAAGGACACATTAAACTGGAATTTCTTGTTGCTATTTTTAACACTCCCTCTCAACAAGAAAGGGATTATCATATACCCTAATCATATCTATGTGAAACTCAAATTTACATCTTGACAATGCATTTGTTAAAATATTTTCATCCTTCTCCTCTATCAGAATGTAGTCCAACAACATTATCCTCCTTTGCATGTAATCTTGAAGATGATGACACCAAATATCAATATGCTTGGACTGATCATGAAAAACTGGATTTTCAGAGAGTTGGATCCAACTTTGATTGTCACAGTAAATCACAGTTGGATCCACTTGCTAACCAAACAAGCCAACTAGAGTTTTCCGCATAAAGATAGCCTCACAAGGTAGTAGTTATTGATCCTGGTGTATGAAGCATGGGGTGCTTGCTTCAGGCCACACAACACTTGGTGGAGTCGATACACATGCGACTATTGGTCAAAGCTCTCAAAACCTTCACGCTGCTCAATATGCACCCCTTCCTTAATCATTTGATTAAGGAAGGTCATATTTACATCCATATGATGTATCTTCCAACCCATTTACACTGATAGTGCCAAAACAGATCTAATTGATGAGTACCTTGCAATAGGAGAAAATTTCTCATAATAATCAAAACCGCTCAACTTGAAAAAATACTCTGGCCGCAAACCTGGCCTTATGTTTCTCCACACTACTCTCCCTTGCTTGATTTACCTTGTAAAGCCATCAGGAACTCACCACTCACTTGTTTGTTGGCCTTGGGACCACATCCCAAATAATTTTCTTGACAATGGAGTCATGCTCCTCAACCATGGCATCAATCCAAACTAGGTTTTGCACTGCATCCTCAAAAGAAGATGGCTCTATCTCAACACATCCACTCATAAGATCCATGTATCCAATGTACCTCTCAGGTGACTTCCACTTCTTTTGTTGTGATGTGGGTTCTCCCTCATTCTCTCTTACATCATGCAATAACCTATCAGCCTCTATGGTGTGCTTTCTCCCATATCTGGAAGACTATGCTTGATTAGATGTCTTCACTACTGGATCCTCTACATGTGGGTACTCCACATCAATCTAAGGTTCCTCCCTAGGAGATAAAATATCCTCAACTGCATGTAGTTAAAGCTCCCTCTTACGAGAACATCTCATGGCCTTTTGTTCATTGAATTTTACATCTGTGCAAACCACTATCATCCTACTCGTGACCAGGTACACCCAATAGTTATGAGGTATATCAGTGTACCCAAAAAGTATCACCAACTTTGTTGTTGGCTCAAGATTATTCCATGCATATTTGGTCACATTCATATATACCAATGATCCAAAAAACCGAAATGACCCATATCTGATCTCTTCCTTGAGAAAGCCTCCTCTACTGTACTCATCCCAAGAATTTGACGATTGATTTTGTTCTGCAAATAAATAGTTGTGTTGCATGCCTCAACCCACAAGTGTAGTGGTAGGCCATGGCCATGCAACATCACCCATGTTTTCCCTAGAATACTTATGTTATTTCTTTGAATGGCCCAATTATGTTGTGGGTTATGAGGTGTTGTCAACTCTTATCGAATACCTTATTCCACGCCGAAGTTTTAAAACTCATTCAACACATACGATCCACCATTATCACTCCCAAGAGCTTTAGCCTTCATTCCAATATCTTTCTCGACCAATGCTTTAAATTCGCAAAACTTAGTAAAAGTATGATATTTCTTCTACATGAAAAAGTTCTAGCATTTACAAGAAAAATCATCAAAAAATATAACATAATACCTATACTTGGCTATGGATGCTTTCAATATCGGTCCACACACATCTAAATGGAATCGATTGAGGATTGCCTGTGCTCGATTGTCTTTGTTGTGAAAGGAAGATTTGGTGAATTTTTCCAAAGTACACCCTTTGCATGTGTCAACTTATTCTAGTGCACCTTTGGGAAGACCAGTAGAAATTTTCTGCATGATTTTTAAAGCAGCATGATGCAAGTGACCCAACATCTTATGGAACAACCCACTGATGTCTCGTCTCCCCACCTTATCTACTTTCGTGGTTAAGGAAACACAATCTTCTACCTCTAACTTGTGCATACCATTCACCCAAATCCTTATCCTCTTTACCTCTCCCATGTATATGTGGCAAACGAATGCCTTTCCCTTACTAAAGATCACATTGTAGCCTACATCGTCTTACATGGCAACAAATACCAAATTCTTCTTCAAACCAAGAACATACATAACATCTCGCAAAGTGAGGGGAGCACCTGACTCCCTATGAATGTTAAATTTAACAAGCCCTATAGCACTATACCTCCCATCATCAGCATTCTCGATATGAATCTAGAAAAAATTCTCCTCCAAGTTACTAAATATGTCCTTATTTGTTGTCATGTGGAAAGAAGCTCCACTTTCTAGATACCATACACATCATCAATGACACCATACATGAAATAAGGGTAAAGTCTAGTTTGAGTTGTGATCCAAGAGCCTCACCTGCTACTCCTCTTGAGGGCTTCTTCTTGGACTTCTTGAGTAGATAATTTGTAGCAAAATGTATTATATCATGAAATTGAGAGCACTTGACTTTAGACATGTCCTTCTTCCCACCATGACAAGAATCTGATTTGGAATGGGAAGCCTCCCCTTTCCCTTTCTTTTCCTCACCCGCTAAGGCACAATTTTCATTGTCATCGGTCTTTGATAATGATCCATCTCTAGTGTTCCTCTAAATCCCTTCCTGTACCAAATCCGACCACAGTCTTTCCCAATGTGGCAGCTTCTCCCTTCCATTGACAGATTACTGATAACTTCTCCAACTCTTGGGAAGTCCAAGAAGAGATAGGCTCACCATATCGTCCTCGAAAATAGTAATCTCTACACTTCCAATATCATCATGATGTTGAGTGAATTTGGTCATGTACTTTGAAATACGGTCTTCCTTCTCCATTTTGATCTTTCGAAGTGTTTCCTTCAGTGCCAACTTCTTATTTTCACTGCTATTCTGAGACGGGTTTTTCAATGCCTTTCACATTGGTTATGGAGTTTCCTTACAATGGACACTCGAGACAATGTGATCTCAAACTCTCTCAAGGATAATCCACCTCGTCTTTGCCACACATTTTCTCTATTCAACCATATGTTTAGCATATGATTCTAGAGGCTTCGGAATGTCTTGATCAATGAATTTCTTGAGGCCATTGTCTTCCATCGTTGCTGCCTTCCTATCCTTCCATGCTATGTAATTTGAGATACCTTCCAAGGCCTATTGAAGAAAATCCATAGAAATACATATTGTTGATCCAAAATATGAACTTGAAAATTCAATTTTCACCTGCACAAAAAACTCAAAATGTCCTCTTCTATACACTCTTAAGCTTTGATACCATGTCAACTTTTACGATAGATTCAATAACTCATGTAATTTTCTAAACACAAGACAAGAATCTACTCTACTCTTCTTAGCGGAAACAAAAAATGATCAATGAAAAAAATAAGAAGAAAGAGGAAGAATATCAATTGCACATAACACAACATTTCTCTTAGGAAACAACTGCTAAAATCCCCAACTATATATATTTCATTAACCATAATATCTGAGATGAGAATACAATGCTTGTCCACACAATAACAATACATGCACAAGTATGATTTAACTTTGTGCCTCACAAGCCAAAAAAATCCAACACTTAGCCAATTATACTGCCTGCCAAGCCCCTACTTCCTTGTGCAATTCCTGACAGTGTTAGCCCATATTTAGTTGGGAAATCGCTCCTCCATAAATGAATAATCCAAACATAGGTCCTCAACTGATTCCATGTGCCATCTTTACACATTGGGAAATTATACAAGTGATAATACATTGTCCCTCCACTCTAATTTCAACTGGGTATTCCTTTAAATTGACATGCATGAGTTATTTATGAGTTAATCTTTAGCTAACTATTGTGGTACTAGTGACACACTAGTGCACTATTCCTCTAATTGACCTTGACTAGTTCCTCCAACAATTACAACTAGTTTATAACACAGTTAAACTGAGTTATCTAATTTCAACTCAAAAGAAATCGATCTAGCCCACTAAAATTTAGGGATCACTCTACATGACTTTAGATAGACTTCCAACTCGAATTTCTTAAGTCAATTAAGTCAATTTTAACTTAATTAAATTTTTAATTCACAATTTAATCCAAGGAAAAATTAAATTGGAAATTCTTATTGCTATTTTTAATAATTCTAATTCCTATCTTGCAAGGATGGTATAACTGATTTTGTTTCATCAACAAAATAATTGGTATTAGCCTTTTCACTAACGTCAACAATGTGTTTCAACAATACTTGATCACCTTTTTCATTAATGTCAAATGGGGAGAGTAACACAACTAATAACAGAGAGTGGGACTAGTTAGCGACATTGGAAAGAAGAAAAAATTGTTGAAATGGATAAAGTTTTCCATCAATTCAAAAGGGCAAGACTATTGGTAACATAATGTTGGCATTGGTGTTAATAATGGAGCCAACATTTTTTTGAATTGATGTCAACCAACTAATGATCAAATTTTATGATGTTTTGGTTAGTTTTTATGTGTTCTTGTGGTATGAAGAGGTCCTGCAAGTGTCTGAGGAAGTGTTGAATAAGTTTTAGCAAACTTGGGTAGAGGAGATTTGAAATCTCCAAGTTTACTAGAGCGATACGATCATTCCACTGTCACAAAGAAACATTGAGGCAATGTCATCTTCTACCCATTGTATGAAAACAACACTTACTACAATCTTCCCATTTAGATCCTACAACACTTTCTTGTAGGTGAATAAAATGAATCCCATGAGCACAACCACTTAAATTGCCTAGGGTATTAAGTGCAATCAATATTGTTGAACTAATTTGTAATATTCCAATTGATTTCATTTTTGATCATGGTCTTGATGCTATGTGAATGCATTGATGCAATAATTTTTGTCTTAGTGGAGTTTATCTAGTACAAGCAATGGAAATCTTTAAATTCATTTGATTTAGTCACAAAGTCAATGCATTGCTTAATATAATAGCTCATATTGTTAAAATACTCCAACGGACATTTATGAATGAGCTAATGCATTGAGATGGTGGTTGATTTGGTTGATTGGGAAAGTGTTTAGCACTATTGTTAAATATGTAAGCATTGGACAAAGCTGAGGTTGGACATAATGTTCATAAGAAGAGATAGTGCGATGATGGTGTAACTGTAGGTCCTATAGTGTGTTTTTCGATGTAATGGTATAGAGATGGAGAGTGACTAGTGTAGAAAATGATGACTTTCACATGGAGTGACAGAGAGGCAGAGATTGGAACCAAAATCACATGGAGTGATAGAGAGGCAGAGTGATTGTATATGCTAGGTGCATAGATTAGAATTTGAACACTTGTAGAAGAGAAATTTGGTTAAAATAGTGTGCATGGATTTGTAGAGAAATGACATAATGAAAACTTGTAGGATATGTTTTGATTGAGTGTTGGAAAGTGTGTGGGGATCAGAGATCGATGATGTGACAAGGAATATTTGGAGATATATGTGATGAGAAATATCAGAGTACATTTGAACAACGATTAGAAGTACTAGTGTTTATGGAAAGAGACAAATATTGATGGTTGAGTATTGGGCGTGTGTGACTATCAATGTGATTGCAAGGATTGTTGGAGACATGGTAGTGTGGATGTTTGTTATCATTATATGGTCATGAATTTTATATGGTTTCCATAGTATGTATATGCAACATACAACCTTGTCTGTCATAATCTTGATGTAACATTGTTGTTAGTATTTTTGTATGCTGTATTTACATATTATAGAGAGTTTAGTTAGGTGTTTCTTATATGTAAATTTTAGTGATTTATTGGTTGTTGGTTGTAGATTGATTGAGGCTAAGAGTGAAGAGCTTGATACTATTAGGGTGTGTAATAGAATTGTATGAGTAGAGAGGTATATCATTGACAGAGTGTTGATTGTTTGTGAGAGGTCACTTGTATTGTACAGAGCTTTATATTCAATTGAGTAGAGAGTCTAATTTGGTTTAGTCTGAATATAGGAAAAAATGAGACTCACATTTGTTTGTATATAGATAGAAGTGGATCCCAATTTGAAAATGAAGGAAAAGAGATCCACAAGAGGTAGAAGTTTGGGGCCTTCAATGTGTGATTTGTGGCTTACTAACAAGTGGTGGCTTCCTTCGGGTTGTGCCGTAAGAAATTTTGATTGCTGGCTAGAAAATTTATTGGGTGTTGGGGCATCCCGCAGGTCCTAGTCTGTAGCAAGTTTGGGCCTTCATAATTGAGTGAGTGGTAGCTTCCATTAGGTAGTGGCTTGGAGTGAGTTGTTTATCATAGGAATAAAAATTTGTGGCTTTCAAACTAGTGGAGGTTAGTTATTTGATGTAGAAGAATGATTTTAATAATAAGAAGAAGAAAAAGAAGAAAAAATTACAAGGTGGTTTTTATCCTGGAAGGGTTTCCACCTTACATTTTGTGTTATTATGTGTCCATGTGTTGATGTGATACTCTTATGGTTATTTTAATTCTTTCTCATATTATTTATATATATGAATCTACTAATTAACTAATGTGTTTCTGGTTAATTAACTCATGATTTTGTTAAATGTTTAGGAAAATGAACAGGTGGTTTGATTCATCCATTGGTACCATATTGATTCACCCACCCTATAAATATTGTCAAGCTCCAAAAATTTTGTATCAGAGTTTGTGACATCATGTAAATTCCTTATGCAAACCATACAAGTCAAGGAAATATGCCAACATTGTACTCAATTGTGGCAACCCTACCAACATGCCAATTTTGTGGCATACAAACATGACATGTAAATTTTCTCTTCCCTTATGTGATTTCTCAAAGTAATGACAATGATGGACCAAAACATGGAATTTTTCAAATCAATGAGCTTCAACAATATCCAATCAAAACTTTATTGGCATGAAACCATGCCATTTATGCCAACTATAGCTAGATCTCAAATAACACTTCTTGAGATCCATTAATTATAAACTCGATTGAATTAATATAGGTCTACCAACATATATAACTTTAAAATTTGTGACAAGGTTTCACCAAAAATATGGTTACAACTTCTAATGAAAAAAAATTCCTCCCCGATGATTTGAACTAGTGTTACATCAATGAACCATTTGAAACATATCCAATAAACATTTTCTTGTTTTAGTCTCCAAACCAGAACACAAAAAAGAACATACCTCCTAGCATATACATAACTATAACCAAACTTATTCAATTCATTATGTCTTCAGCTTGATTCGATTCACATTATAACTAGTCCATGATCATATGCAATATAAAGTGATATTGTGGTCCCAATATTTGAGAGTTGACCATAGAACCATTGCCACCAATTTGAATTTTTGGCTCCATCTAGTCATATAATTATTTCCGTATGACTAGGATGCTAGAGTTACTGTTCATCTCTTTGATGATGTGAACATGATGCCATCATGTCATGTGGTAGCCCTTGAGGGGTTCCACGTGTAACTCATTTCTGGGCTTTTCATCAGTTAAAAATTACCATTTGTCCCTACCATGTGGCAACGTCTCTGGGTTTTGCATCATCTTCATGATGACAGTTGATGACATCTCATGCCACATAGTTTCCACATCACATAACATACCACATCATGCCTTATAAATTATTCCCATGTGTCTGAGTTGCTACGTCACCACTGACTTTGTAATAGAGCCACATGTTCATTTGGGGGTCTACTTCATCACTTCCATCTAGTCAAAGTGCACCACATATTTTCTACTCCTTCATTTTTTATCTCTTTGTTCATGGTTGGGTCAAAGAAAATATGCACATTTTTTAACAATGTTAAAAATTGTGCATGTTTGTGCATTCGAGACTATTGATTTCTTGGTCAGTAGTCAATATTCCTTGAATTTTCACACTTATTTAAAAATTTGGTCTCAAATGTTTTTGACCTCATAAATTAGGTCCTATGTTTAATTCAATTATTTAAATAACGATAACTTATCATCGAGGAGGAAGTTTTCAAAGAAGGATATACTGTTAAAAAGGTAGCAATGGGATCTATGCAACCATACTATTTATATGATCATTTGGACATCATAAATCCATCAAAAACTCAAGTAAATTTAAACAACTTTAATGATATCCTCTAAGAATCCTAACTTTCATATTGCTTCATGGAGAGTCTTTTTGCTTCCTTAGGAATCATGAATGATATTTTTATTGTCTAAAACATTCCCTTTGAGATCAATAATCTATTGTTGTCATGAATGAAAACACTATGTAAAACAATATCCCCCTTTTTTGTTGATGGAGGCATCATTAGACATTGATGGTCATTGATGTCAATAAATAAATAAATAACCCCTGCACAAATGGCTTCCATGGTCACTATCAATGCCTGTAATCTCTCCCTAACTTGATTCCTTTCTCGATTAATATCTATGTATAAAATATCTCCCCCTTTAATATCAATGGAAAAGGGTCACATATGTCTATTGAAATTGACATGGTGATGAGTGAACATGATAAGTATATGTTAAATCTCCATAACCTATTCCTGGATGATCCTATGGACCTAACTAAAGCATGCCTCCTTCCTTATACTATGCTACCATTCTGATAAATTTTCCTCCTAAAACCATTCTTCCAATCTTATATTTCTAAAGTCTCCCCCTGATACCATGCTTCCAATGATGTAATTTTAAAGTCTCTGCTTGCAACCATGCTCCTTAATTGAAAACGACTTGTCATCTCCACATTCTCTAATTCATGCTCATTTATTTTCATTGAGTTTATCATCATAAAGTCATACTAATTATTTTCATAGCCCACATATTTTCATCATTCATATAGTTTGTTCCTTGAGTTTTGATTTGAAAAATTATGGTCTTGAAGAAGTTTTCACCAAGGGAATAGATCGAAGAAATCTGATCTGATTGAGGTACCCGTTGACCTATTCCCCATCATCTTACATTGATAAGAATTTCCTCTCTAATGTACCACCTTGAATTGAGTCTATAGTCTCATGTTATATGACCTTCATTGTGACATATTTGGCATTCAACATCATCCTTCAATACTTACGGAAATCTATAAGGGATTATCCTAATTTGGTCTACATTTATCCATATAGGTATTTGATGATATCCTATATATCTCATAATATCATAGGTCTTGCAATCATGTGCATTGTGGCCAAACATTTTGCAGGAGAAACAGTAACCAAAAAACATATTCAGGTATCTGGTCTTAGAAGGAGATCTCGACCTTTTGAAGTAACTTCTTGGAGGATCTATTTTCCCTTGTTGATATTCAACACATACTTGATTGTTTTTTATGGATTATCTGGTGAGGATCCATACTTATTTTCTAATTTTCAATGCCTACTTTATTTATGCTTTTGGATTATTCATCATCATTCTAGTTCATTGTACTTTGATCCTTCCAGGAATTATTTTGAGAGACATGAAAATGTACGTGCTTAGCCTGGCTCATCACTTTCTTTGGAACTTCAAGACAGTTGTTTCTAGATGCTATGAATTTATGATCAAGCCTCATGGAGTGATCTTCATATGATGAGCTTAGGGGACCATGTTTCCTAGATGCCTCACAATTTCCTTGCTATATGAGACCTATTTAATAAGTGGAGACTTTTTATTCTAAGAATGTGATCTAGGGATTTAGTCTCATTATTAAACTTTGACTTTAGCTACCCCAATTCTTCTCTTAAGAGAATTTCCTCGTATTCTAATCTTTCATAAATTTTCTCCTTTTCATTTATGTGTTTAGGAATAAATTCCTTTACCCATTTTTATTCCTCTAGTTGAACTTGAATAGAAAAATAGTGCCTTCATTTAGGTTTTTGTCTTGAATTTGTTGCATTAGTTGACCTTTGCTTTTGTTGAGGATCATTATTTATTTTGATTTTTTTACGTCGGGTTATTTTTCTTGAGCGATAAATATTATTTCATCCCTTTCTTCATCAGTCATGCTTTCATTTCCTTCACATTCACTTACCTCTTTTGAATATAATTTTTTCTTCTTATTGACTTTCTTCTTCTTTTGTTGCTTGGATTTGAATATTGACTCATAATCACTATCATTAACCCTCACATAAGGACATTTATATGCTTAATAACCTATACTTCCTTATGCAAAATATTTGAAAGGAATCTTACCTTTGAAAATCTAGGTTCCTCTCTTCAACTTTGAAACAAGTTTGTCTTATTACTCATTGGAATTAGAGTCTCATTGATATTACTACATTTTCTCTTCTTTTGATGATTTGGATGTTGTTTATTTGACTCCCAATTTATCCTCCTTTATTATTTACTCATATGCTGAGAGATTTCCATGAATTTGATCCACAAATAGCTTGTCTATTTTGATTTGGTATTTCCAGACACATCACAACCAAATTTTGTGTAAACATTTCGAGCCAACAAGTGTGGATCATCATTAGGACTAATACTTTGTGATTAAATCGTGATGGAAGTGATCTAAAAAACTTTCAAACAACATAGCTAACCTTGACTTCTTCATTGATACCTGAAATGTAGTTGACTATATTTTCTACTCAAAGAAAATATGAGGAAATGTCTTCATCTTCTTCCAACTTCAAACTTTCAAATTTTCCCATAAGATCTTGCGACCTACCGTCTTTGAAATTTGCATCCCTTTCATAATAAGTTTTGAGCTTATTCCATACATCATGAGTTTAATTCTATTACATTACTTTGACAAATTGTAATTGTTCCAAGCCACTTAAGATAGTAAGTTTGTCTTGTGCTTTGAATGTGTGGACTTCTCTTTCTACTACATCTATTGGAATTGCATTACGAAATTTATAATGTATTCACAGTTGACACAACTTCTTATCCCAAGGATATGAGATATCTCTCCATCGTTGTCTTCCAAAATGCATAACTAGACCCATCAAACATAGGGGACTTACTATTCTAGTTGTGGCCATTTTTCTTTGAATTCAACCCTCTTGTAGTTATTTGTTCTAAAAGTAACCTTCTTTAATTCCACTTGTTCACACAAAGGTCACACTAAGATGGGGGGTGAATAAGTGTGAGATCAATTGTATCATTTCACAACCTTTCACAATTAAACATTCATATAATAATAAATCATAACCATAAGAATCATATCATCAACTATAACAATCAATCATCAATATTCCATCATATCAATAACATATCAAGAAGACATCACATCATAAAAGACACAATCTTTTCCGTGGAAACCCATATAGGAGAAAACCACAACTCTTCTTCTTCTTTATTTTTAATTCATTACATAGATTCACTACCTATGTCCTAATGGAGGAAACCAACGCCAAGATATGCAAGTTGCCTCTTGTGGTAGGCTATAAGTTGATAGAAGAGAGAACCTCAAAAAATGAAATAAATTACTCACTACATGCTATAATCCAATTTAGGCACCAACCTCAATGATGAACAAGATCCAACCCACTCTACGCTCCTGCCCGATTGAGGCTCCAACATTAGTGGATGAACCCAACTCCTTCCTAAACTCCATGTGAATAGCTATTTCATGTCATTTTCAAACTAGAACCATTTCCATCCTTTATAATTACTAAATCATAAGTCAAACAAAAATCTGCAAACACAAACATGACCACTACCATAACTTGCAATCAACACCATTACAATCATTATCATAACCGACCATTGTCATAACTTTTAACCATTTTCACTACAAACAATTAGTCATATCAATCACTTCTATTGGCATCCATACTACAACCCATACTCTACTTCTACTAGTTCAATAACTTAGTCATACAAATTTCCTCTTGGAATTTGTTTTCATCATGTATCCATAACCACCGCAACATGTTCATATATCTTAAAAACATAAATTGGGCATTCTGATCATCAAATATTTTCCAACAAGGCATTCCAAGCCTCCAAAACTATTGACCACTAAGCTTTTATCACTACGCTTCTTCTATATTTCAATTTGGACAAATATTCACGCCAAAAACTCATGAAAACCATCCAAAAATATTTATTAAGTCAAATGTTCTATAATTGGCCTCTTTTCAAATGCACTTCTAAAAAATGGCCCTTTTCCAATGCAAAAGTGACAAAATGTAAACCATCAATTATTTAAGTATTTGAAAAAAAGAAATTCTTTGGTGGAAAATTAAAATTAAATGTAAAATAGTCCAAAACTTTCAAATCGACGAATTGAACTTGCGGCCTCAACTTTATAATCGTCAACCATAAGCAACTCCACTACATGTTTGGAATTTTTATTTCATCATCCTAATTTCATATTATTGGATATGCCATATCACTATAGTGCTAAGGATGTGGAGCACTCCCGTGCAAAGTCGTTGTACTAACCATACAAGTCAAGTCAATGTGCCAACATATTATTCAATTGTGGAGACCCTAGCAAGGTGCCACTCTTGTGGCCTACTAACACAATCCATTAGTTTGATCTTTGCTTACATGTTTTCTATGACTAATGACAATGAATCACACTAGATTGAAATATGGCATTCCTTAAATCAATAAGCTTCAAACATATCCAATGAAAACTTTATTGACCTAAGATAATGCCATTTATTCCAACTATATCTGTATGTTTGATAAATGTACTTAGTGTCCATCGATTATAATATCGGTTGTATTAATATAGGTCATGCCAACATATAGAACTTTAAAATCCATGACAAGGAGATGACCCTAAATATTACAACAAGAATGTTGAAACTCCTGATGGTTTCAACTTTCATTATCAACTCGGGGTTTGTACAAATATACAAGGTGTCGACATTATATGTGTAGAATTAAATTCATTCTTCTTTGGTTGATTTCATGCAACTAAAGGGAAGCTAAAATGTACATAAATCACTTTTCTATCTAGGATACAAGAAATTCTAAGAAAAAAAGTAACAAAAAAGAGACCTATGGTAGTTTGCAGGATAGTAAACAATATAGATTAACTCTAATATTTTGGTTGAAAAATAAATGATATGAAATAATCCTACTCTATCTGCATAAGAGTAAATGACAGGAAATAGAAGAGTAAATGATAGGAAGTAAACCTACTCTATTTTGTAGCAAAGTAAATGACAAAAAATAAACCTATGCTAACTGTAGGAAAGGAAAGAAAACGATTGGAAGAATTTTAGAGAAAAATAAATTTTACTCTATGATGCATGACAAATCAACTTACAGTTGAAAGAATACATTCAAACAATAAACCCTAATTATAGAAAAGAAAGGAAAGATTTTCTATAACTAATAGATTAAGTTTTTCTAAAGCTTCTGTGAACTTCAAAACTCCATCTCCAGGGTCTGATGTGAATTTTTAATGTGCTATGGAATGATATATAGACTTCTTGTACAAATCTAGAGGTGTTTTGATGCAATCTATACACTGCTACAAGAGTCTCATATCTTGATATAGGGAACAAATGAGAGAAGTTTTATTTGTCATACTTGTATTTTTACTGATGAATAAGGTTAAGGAGTGTCAAAGGAGAGTCAAGGATTTTTTCTGACACTCAGGCACTTATTATGGATCAGTTTATGCAACAAAAAAAAAACCTTGAATTTCTTGTAGCTCTGCAAAACAAGAATTTAAGCAACATAGAATCCATAAATATATGAACAAAAATTATATAATAACACTATAAATAGGCTAGTGCATGAGAAAGGCCTCTAAATTGCATTAAAGAAATATGGCTAAATTCACTAGGTCAAGACGTCGAGAAAACTCGTAAATAAATTGATTTATCAATCCTGCAGAAGACAATATTAAGAACTTAAATTGAAAAACTATATATATTTCAAATAATGCATGAAAAATAAAAATACAAGAAGGGGCTTTAGAATTTGGTTTGGGCCCTAACTGAAGGAGATGTAGGTCCGTGAAATAAAATCAGACTAAAAATTGAAGAGTTCTTCTCGTGAATTAGAAAGTAGGCTCATACAAGAAATATCAGAGAACTGAAATGTTAGTTAGAAGCCTTCACTAATGCTAATTGTAATCTAAAAAATTTATCTCCTAATGGGCTACTCAAGCCTCTTATTTATGAAAATATTGTTGAGGAGAAACCTCCTTGAATAGAGGTTTTGTTACCTCCAAATTCTAGAAAATGGGATTTGGTTCCCTATGACCTCACATCTGCAAGGAGGGGTAGTAGTTGCTCTAGGTTTGCCATGTTTAGATCATCATTCAACAAAGAATAGGTCCCACTTTTCTCTCTTGACTAGATTCCTTGTGATCTATACCAAATATTCTCAATATTTTTCACAATAAACACATTAGGCAAACATGATATGGTAATCATCTATAAACCTTCCTAAGAACATTTTAAAGATGAAAAATGCATTAACAAGTGTAGAAGGAGAGGTTTAATGTTTCTAGGAAAGGTTAGATGGTACTTAATATATATCTAATTGGGAGGCCCACCATAACCCCCTACTAAAATTGTTTCTCATCCTCTAAGCATACCTATTCATCTTTTCTTCTCCACTTTTCTTCATTCATTTCCCCAATGGTTTATCTAACATCCCATGATATGTTTGATATAGCTTCCCTTATTGGATGAAATCTTGTATTTTCCTCAGATTCCCTCCATGTCTTTGTTTCTTCTTCATGCTTTTGATTTTCTTGTAGTCCCAATAGCAAAGGAGGTATGAACCTCTATTTATGCTTAATGAAGCTTAACTTGGTTTGTTTTACCGATTTGTTTCTCTATTTTTGGATTTGATGAGTCTATTTTTACCTCTATCATTTTCTTTATTTCTTCCTATATTTCTACTTTTCTTGCATCTTTAGTTTTTTCTTTTGTTTCTTCCTTTGTCTCTATGTGTTCTAACTTTGTTTGCATCACTACTACTACAAGTGTTTTGGGATCCCTATGCAACAATGAATTTTGTTGCAGAGAAAGGATTGAGTTTTTTATTTATTTTCAAATATAGGAAAAGAGAAGCATATTAACTAATCATATAATGCATGTTTTCACCATTTTTCACACACACAAAAAAAAATCATACCACCTAATTACTGTATTATTTGAATTAAGACTGTATAATGCAAAAAACGTATCTTAGAAAACTAAAATATTCTTAACATTTTCTCCAAATGTGAGTGGGAAGGATTGTGACTTATACTTATTTTGAAGACCATGTTGCATTTTAAGTCACTCTAATATTTTATGGCTATTCTTAGAAAAACAATCTTCCTGTAGCAATGTTTTTGTCTCTTCTAGCAGTGCCTATAGGTTTCTGTAGTAGTATGTCCCTTGTAGTAGTGCATGTAGGATCCTATAGTATCTAGTTTATAGGCCAAGAGTTGCACTTTATTCCTATAGTGATGTTGGGTCTTCATTACTTTATTTATTTATTTTTATTTATTTATTAATAACATTGCATTCAAAACAATCTCAAATTACTTTAAGTTAAGTTACTTGGCCCCCACCTACTTTGTACACTATGATAAAAACACACATTATTGAGTATTTTCTACTTTTTTATTTCCCCTCTCCCACATACACGGGGTCCTAGTGGAAAATTGATGTCCAATACTAGATATGGAAAAGGCTTCCTCTAGAAAAATCTAGAAATAAAAAACAGTTCATTCTAACACTTTTAGTGTTTTGACAATCTAGTATAAATTTGAAGTATGAGGCTAGAGAGGTGGATATACATGCCTGCATTCTGTGCCTTTTGCAGGTGATGTGGATGTTGTTGTTGTAGAATTTGAGGTTTCTTTTGATGACCCTACATGATATTTTGATGTTTTTTCTCCTACATCTTATGATTATGATGGATATTTTGGAGATTTAGTTGTCGCTTGTTGTTTCCTTTGAACATTTTTTAGAGATTATGATGTTGTTACTACTACTTTTGGATACCATCTGGAATATTTTTAGTGTTTCTATTATTTCCCGAAATGACTCTAGTACAAGTGGTTTAATTGTTGTTGTTATAGGTGGCTAAAGCGGTGTTGTTGTAGGTGGTTGAAGATCCTGTAACAACCTACAAAAGGTGTTGTAGCTACTTAGGCTTTCTTTCCTTGTA
This sequence comes from Pinus tabuliformis, assembly GCA_031772625.1. NCBI lineage: Eukaryota > Viridiplantae > Streptophyta > Pinopsida > Pinales > Pinaceae > Pinus > Pinus tabuliformis. Next base: position 1,386,678,642 of record CM062820.1, on the reverse strand, counting down.
CTCTGGATATGGTGGAATTTATGGCTCCTTTTACACATAATGGAAAATTTGGCTTCTAGGGCTTTTGAAGAATGCTACAGGACTATCGATTTTCCTATAGTAGCCACAAAAGATCCTTAGATTCATAATTGTTTCTTATTGGAATCTTTCGAAAATTTTCATTATCCAGAAGGAAGTTGGTGGTAGTGCAGGAGAGATATTTAATTTCCACTTGTGACTAATAGGAAAGAGTGGAAATATTGTAGTGTTATGAATTAATAGCAAGATAGCGATGGGAAAAATGAAAGGTGGAAAGTATCAATGTAATGTTTGGATGTTTGGTACCCCTAGGTACCTTCTTGTTACTTGTAGGTGAAGAAATATCTAACCATGCATTTTTTCTATTTATTTTATGCATCTTTTCCAAATATGGGCTACAAAATCCACTTCTTCTAGTAGACTTATTTAGCCAATACCTCCCAAACAATAGATTGCCTTGTCCTATAATTTTCTGAGGTTGTTACCATAAGACTTATGCATCCGATGCATAAAATATATTATTCAATGGATATATGAATCTCAAGAAGAACGAGAAATAATCATATATGACTCATGGAAAATTTTATGGGCTAATATTTGCAGGTGGGCTAATTTTCCATGACTTTTCTAAAAAAAGGATTCACTAATTTCCAATTTTTTGTAAAAATGATTCGCCCAAATTTTAAAATATAAAATTATTTTACGTTAAAAATTGCCAACATTATATAAATACTATATATAAAATCATTATAAATTTTAATAATTTTACAAATATATCAATAATATTTTATAGTTTTCATATTAGGGACTAATGAGATTTGCCAATGTTTTTAAACTTCAAGGTAATTTTCCATCCTTAAAAGTTTCCTTGATGTGACTACGACCAACTTATTGAAAAATGTACACTAGATTTTTATGGATTTTTTTGAGCATGTTACCATCACTCTTATGCATCTCCGTATAAAAAAATCTTAGCCAATGCATGAATGAATATCGAGAAATATGAGAAATGGTCGTAGGTAATGGTGGCCAAATTCTTGAAAAATGTACATTATAATTTCATGAATTTTTTTTATTGTGTTACCATCACCCTTATGCATCTCCCCATAAAATAATCATGGCCAATGTATGCATAGATTGGAAGATATTGTCAAAACAAGTTATGCCCTTTTTTATTAATTCTATGACTTTTTGAAGAATTGTAAAGATTTACTGTAACAACTCAAGGTAGTAGAGAAAATGAATAGGAAAGCTTTGGTAATGATGGTAAATCTTTGTGAATGATGGGATAATTAATGGAAATGGTGCGGAGAGGTTCATTTCCATTTTTAGAGGCATGTGTGCTTGTGATTGCAAGCTGACATATATGTCTTGCCCATTTATTTTATATTTCACCTACACATTCATCAAACTAAGAAGAACATATTTTTTTATTTATCATTCTTCATTTTTTTTCATTTTATTTTTTTCTAGTATATTTTTCCCTTCTTTGTTTCCATTTTTTTCCTTCTCTCTTTTTACTTTTTGACACCCACTAGCTACCTCATGGAGGATTCCCGCTAGTGGGCCTACCATTCCTCAAAGGAGGTTTTCACGACGGGATATTTATTATTTTTTTCTCTTTTTTATTAGACCTAGAGGTTTCCTTATGGAGATTTTTATCGAGTGGGTATGTCTCAAGTTCCTCAAAGGAGGTTTACAATTGAGTATTTATCTGATTTCTCCCTTTTCTTTTCTAACCTACTATACTTAAAAAAATATCTTTCATGCATAGAAATACTTTAATGGAGCCATCTACATGACAGGATGATAGATAAACCCTTATGCGGGTTTGAAATATAGGTTTCATATATATTATAATATGATAGACTTGTTTTTTTTATTGTGATGATGCCAAGAATGGTTGAAGAAGAGGGTGGTTCTCTATCTTAATGACTATATGGAACCAAAATTCAATATAGTTGTGATGCCTTTGGTCCACTTGATCATCTATATCATTCCATATGTATTATTCTACCATGTCACTCAAATATTATAATATTTGTTTATTAGTCTCTTGAATGCATAAATAATTTGATGATAGGCATAGTTGAAATTCCTCAATATCAAGTTATAGTTGTTGGTATCCATCAAATGTGGGCTATGATTCTTTAGTATCCTATTGAATTTTGCATTCTCGATGTTGTTCTTCAATGTTAGTAAGAGAATATTTTTTTTGTTGTATTCTTCCTAATCTAAGATGAATATTACTTAGATCAGGAGGATTTTTTGGAAATTGTGTGCTTCAACATCGTAAGTGGGCTAAGTTACTTTATTTTTTGGGTTTGGAAAGAATTGTGTAGGTAGTTGAGTGGGAGTGGATCTTTGAGATGGTTGTCGTTGAGGTTATGGTTGTGGTGGAGGTGGATGGTATTGAGGTTGGAGCTAAGGATTCTAAGGATATTATGGAAACGTTGGATAATATTGTGGATTTTTCCCAAATATTCTAGCCAAACTTTTTTCCAAGATTGATTTTTAGGATGGGGTGGCCAAGGTTACTAAGATAATGGGGTATTCCAAATATTTCGGGACTCTTGAGTATAATATATAAATTCTTGGGAAGGATATTGCACCATACCTTAATGATGAGGATGTCAATGTCTCCTTGGACATGTTTAGTATGTGTTATATTCTTTCAATGAATAGACTCATGTGTTGTTACATTGTGTTAGGCATAGTGGGGCAATCACAAGCAAGGGTCAGGGTTTGTAGGGGGTTGTATCCCCCCTACATGGGGTTTAGAATAGTGTCCCTTGATCTAGTTTTTATGTGGACCCACCAATCGTTTTTTGCATGGTTGTTTTCACATGGTTTTGGGGATGATTGTTTTTCCCATGGTATTTTGTAGATACGATCAACGGAACTACAATTATGTTTTAACTCATAGTTAATGGATTGAGGTTTAGGATTGATTTCGAATTTATATAATGTATTGTAATATTGAAAGGAATATAAAGAAAAAAATAAATCTAGCTTTCTCAGTTTTGGGTACTAAGAGAAAATATATCTGTTTTCTTTAATGTTTTTCCGTTGTATATTTTTTCCTTTTTTAAGATTTTGTTTGCAGGTAATCTCTGTCCAGGGTTAAAACCTAGAAGGGCTACATGTTTAAGTTCTTTTTTTCTCCACTATCTTCTTAGTAATATCCTAACAATATTGCTAATCTCTCTATTCAAGCTTTTGCGATCAATAATGAATTAAGCAAGGTCTTTCGGTAGAAATAACATAAGAGAATATTTTGGCCGACGCGTTTTCAACCAACAAGTGTGGTCCATCATTAGGACCAGATAAAGAGGTAGACCATGGCAAAGGCTTAAATAGAGAGCAATGTAGAGAGATAATTTCATGTAATGGCTATATTTGAACAATAATATTTAAATTATAATATTAATTTATTAATATATTTAAAAAATTATTATTAGGTAACGGCTATATTAAAGGCTACTTTTGCAAAAATATTTAAATAATGATATTATTTCATTAATTTATTAAAAATATTAATAGGTAACTGCTATATTAAATGACTAGTTTTCGAAAAATAATATTTAAATTAATTTATTAAAACAAAATATTACTAATTTTTGAAAAATAATATTTGAATAATGATATTAGTTTATTTTTCAAAAATTAATAACATTTGGTTTTACTAAATTAATTTAAATATTATTTTTCAAAAAGTAGCCATTTAATATAGCTGTTACCTATTAATATTTTTAATAAATTAATGAAGTAATATCATTATTTAAATATTCTTCTCAAAAACTACAAGTTTAATATAGTCGTTACTTAATAGTTTTTGTTTTTAATATATTAACAAATTAATATTATAATTTAAATACTATTGTTCAAATATAGCCATTACTTGAAATTATGTCTCTACATTGCTCTCTATTTAAGCATTTTCCATGCTCTGCCTCTTCATTTTCTCTTGATGATGAACCACACTTGTTGGTTAGAAATGCATCGGCCAAAGAATTATCTTATGTGATTTATACCGAAAGACTTTGCTTAATTAAATCTTGCTAATGATCATGATGGATTCACTACGAGAGAAATGTCATACCTTGTGCATTCATATTGGGGGATATATATAGAGGAAAACATGGCATAATATATTGAGCATATAATAGGGGGTAAAGGGTTATTGTAACACCCTCCTCCCATATCTACCTAAGTAACCTGCCAATCAGGGTAAACATGTGACAAGAAGTTACTATGATATGATTTGACCTCCTAAGTCACCTTAAGGAAGTGGAACTGAAAAAAAATACCATACAAACCTTCCACGTCAACAAGAATACTCCCAAGAACCATCCCAAGCACTCTAGTAACCAGACCCTAGCTCCCACAGAATTTTTGACCATTAAACCTAAGAAAACTCCCTTGATATGGAAAATTATGCTTTCAGAAGGCTCCAAACACTCCCACAACGTGGGTATGCATGCATCCATGGACTTTTCTTCCTAGTGTTGTTCCTTCATCTCGGAAATTTGAACCACCTTTTCAGACCCAAATCCCAAGTCATTGCCTAGAATCAATGACACTGTCAGAATTCATATATTACATGACCACAAGAATTACAAATCAATGTTGGAACTAACACTGAGAGGGGGGGTGAATCAGTAATTAGCAAATCACTAACTTTTACATTTCCATAATCACATTCATATATGCTACTTCAGTTAAGGGAAACCATGTGTACATGCAACTATGTTTAATGCAACTAGCGTATATCCAGTAAACTTATGATTCAATTAATCCATTATATGTTGATCTTTGATCAGTGCATCAGAACTTCATTAAACATATAATTAGTAAACAGGTGCAGTAAAAACAAAATAGATCATCACACATAAGACACACACATGAACACCAAGATATAAGGTGGAAACCTATTGCTGGGCAAAAACCACCTATTGCCATCTTCCTTTAATATAAGAAAAACCTATTGACAATATTGTACTGGAACAGAATCATACCAGTACGTAGGCACCCACCTAAAGAAGGCTATAACCTTCTCTCGTTCTCCAGCTACTATTGGAAGGGAGCTACAACCCCCTAGCTTTTGTACTAGCTGATATGTTTACTAGTACGTAGGTGCTAGCCTACTAAAGGCTCCAACCTTCACTCGTTTTCCAGCTACTACTGGAAGGGAGCTCCAACCCCTTCACTCTTGTACTGGTCGATATGTTTATGAGTATGTAGGCGGCAACCTACAAAAGTCTATGACATTCTCTCTTACTCCTGGGACCATGTTTCATAAATTTTCATACTGGATACTCCTGAACTACAACACCATAATCTGAAGGCCACATTTCATCTAATTTTGATACTGGACCCATCAACAACATTGAGGCACAAAATCCATAACCACTGAGATCCAACTATTGCATCAACCAATCATCAATCTCTGAAACACCCAATACTAAGTCACTAAAACCCTGTCAACAAAACACAGTCACCAAAGCACAGATCAGAACACAGAAATCTGCAACAACAACCAAATCCAACTGCAACTTCAAATATCATACTTCGTACTATATACACTGCTCTCATGAGGTGAACCAATGTGTATGCACTCTTTTACCAAAGTGAACCTGCGTACAGATCTACAAATATTTACTCACAGCTTTGCAGTTATTCCAGATATCAGTCATACCTAGATCATAACATTTATACAATAAAACATGCGTTAATAATTCAAATCTAGTCTATCCATGATCAAACCACATAATGATAATACATTCCAAGCCTTATGATCCTAATCCATTATCCATCATCAACCGCATAGGCGCATCCTTGGTTCAGATCAAGAAAAGCATCACAAACTCATAACCAACATACTAGATCTCACACTTCATCAGATATTCATCACTTGCACACTTGCACTTTGACCTAATGAGCTTCTTCTCCTTATATAGGCTTAGGCATCTCTCAATACCATGGTCCAAAACCACGTAGGACTAATACCTTGGACCCAATACCTGGGGTCAATACCTCGAACCAAATACCATGGTCAAAATACCACAGACCAAAACATAGTTTTCCGACATGTACGTGCCTTTCCTTCTGTGAAAGTGCGTGTGTACGTTATATGCACCTTTGTATATACTGAACCTGCTTGTATACGCGACTTGGTATATAGTGAACCTGCGTATACCTTTCTTTCTTCATTCTTGTTGTTTACCTGATATACTGTGATCTTTCATCTAAGAGAGTTTCCATCAAGGACAACATTTGTGTCATACCTATATCATAATGCCAATAATCTCCCTTTTGGACTTGATGGTAACAACCACACCAAGTCACTCTCCCCCTTTGACATCAAGGACAAAGGGCAGACCAAGATATTCTCTCCCTTTATATACATTCTACTTTCCATACTCCCCCTATGTACATGGTGAAATCTCTAATTGAGCTCTCCCTTTGTACATGCCAAGATGTACCAATCCCTCCATGCTCCCCCTGAGCACATGCAGAGTCTGTAAAAAAAAAAAAAAAAGAATAACATGACTCTACAACTCAACTAAGTGAGTATGACCTTCCTATGACTCATACATACATCAATCTTCCAACCAAGTGGGGATACACCATTTTGACTTATCCACCCAACCAAGTGGGGATATACCAAATGTTTATACATGACTGAAATAGACATTATTACATCATCCTTCCCATGAAAATTGGGATTACAAATTATGTCTTTTCATGACCTTTACATCGAATGATATACATGACTTTTATAACAATGACCAACAATCTAAACAAGACCATGATAGTCATCAGAAATTATCATACACCATTTATGATATGCACCATAAGCATCTGTCAGCAACATCAGCAGCCTGTAACCTACAATACCATTCTCTTGACCAAACAACAATAAGTAGCAAGATGTATCATTTAGCCACATAAGAATCATCACCAAAGACTTCTAAGCATAATTCCAACAATGCATTATTCGAAGCATATGCCCCCCCGAACCTGTTCCATCTGTTCACTATCAGATCTGATCATGTGTATATTAGCAAAAAGTATCAATGAATCACCAATCAGATATACATCAAGTTAGGATAAAAAACACTTCTAAACAACATCTTATGAATACCAAGCCATTTCCACCCATTAATAGCAGATTGTAACCATCATCAAACAAAGCAAATAATTGACTAAACCATATCAGCTCCTTTTTCTTGAGTTTGTCCTACTGCTTTTCCTTAAACCAACATATACGCGACCATGCAGCTTCGAACTTGTTTATACACGTGACTTGTCTTTATGAAACTTGCGTATGAGAATTAGATTACTGAGGTTCCACACCTTCATATCCCTCTGAGTCTGTCATGTCTGTATACTCTGCTATACCACATCTTTCTGACTGTACTTCCTTTTTCTTCCATATCTTTGACTGTGATGATGTTTTCTCCTTTTGGTATGGTGCCCAAAATCTTCTCCTGCATTCCTTCGCTATATGTCCAAGCTTGCTACATGCATAACATCTCATATGTTTCATATTTCTTCTATAGCAGTCAATGGCTTTGTGACCAAATATATTGCAAGCAAAACAATATTCGTTAAAGTACCTGGAACATGATGATCTTTTTTCGTGACGGTCTTGAACCATTCTACTTCTGCATCTAGCTGCAACATGCCCAACATTATGACATATAAAACATGCAACATTATTCATCGGAGGAAATAACAGTCTATCACATCGACAATTAGGAGTAAAGGATTTTCTTGGAAGACTTTCATTCTTTGGTTGTTGATAGGGTTGCCCTCTCATCTCCTTGTTGAGCATTTCAGATTTCGCATTAGAGTTCCTTGCCTCACCTTGTGAGCTAGATTCACCTTCAATAGATTCAACAAAACTGAGACCAGTTTTGATATCAGGTGACCTTTGACTACTAAGAATACCATCCAACATCTTAGTACTATGTTGAAATTGTAATAGTTTAACTTTTTCTTCTAATTTACCTTTCAAGATATTTACCTTAATCAGATGTTGTTCTTACTTTTCCAGATATTGCTTCTTCAAGATTTATTTAGAATTTCTTCCTTCTTCCACTTGTTGCCTTAGTTTGAGAATTTCATTTTCTTGTTCTTCATTCTGCTCTTGCAGCATTTGACATACTCTAAAAGCACACTCTAGTTGAGCTTTTACATTGATAACTTCTTCTTTGAGGGCGCTCTCCCTTGTGTGAAATAGATCTTGTTTATCTGATGCTTCATTTGCTAGTTCACATTCAATCTGAGGTGATTCAGAATTTGAATACTTGCTTCCATCTAACAGCAGGATGTCATTGTTCCTTTGAGCTATCTTCCTCTTCTAATGCACTTTCTTTCCCATTGTTCTACAGATCTCCTTCAAGTGATCAAGCTTCTACCAAAGGACCTACTCTGATACCAATTGTTGGAACTAATACTGAGAGGGGGGGGGGTGAATCAGTATTAGCAAATCCTTAACTTTTTCATCTCCATAATCGCATTCATATACACTACTTCAGTTAAGGGAACCCGCATGTACATGCAACTATGTTTCATGCAACTAGCGTATATCCAATAAACTTATGATTCTGTTAATCCATTATATGTTGATCTTTAATAAATGCATCAGAACTTCATTAACCATATAAGTAGTAACCAGGTGTAGTAAAAACAGAACAGATCATCACACATAAGACACACACATGAACACCATGATATAAGGTGGAAACCCAATGCGAGACAAAAACCACCTGTTTTTAGTCTTCCTTTAATATAAGAAAAACCTGTTTACAATCTTGTACTGGCGCAGAATAATCCCAGTATGTAGGCACCCACCTACAGAAGGCTACAACATTCTCTCCTTCTCCAGCTACTACTAGAATGGAGCTACAACCCCCTAGCTCTTGTACTAGCCAATATGTTTACTAGCACGTAGGTGTCAGCCTAGTGAAGGCTCCAACCTTCACTCGTTTTCCAGCTTCTACTGGAAGGTAGATCCAACCCCTGGCTCTTGTACTGGATGATATGTTTACTAGTACGTAGGCACTAGGCTATAGAAAGCTATGAGCTTCTCTCTTCCTCTAGGGACCACGTTTCATAATTTTTCATACTAGATACTCCTAAAGCACAACACCATAATTTGAAGGCCACGTTTCATCCAATTTTCATACTAGACCCATCGACATCATTAAGGCACAAAATCCATCACCACTGAAATAAAACTATTGCATCAACCAATCATCAATCTCTAAATCACCAAATACTGAATCACTAAAACCCTATCAACAAAACACAACCACCAGAACACAAAGCAAACCATAGAACTCGGCAACAACAACGAGATCCAATTGCAACTTCAAATATCATACTTCATACTATATATGCTACTCTGATGAGCCGAACTAGCATGTATACATGCTTTTACCAAAGTGAACCCACGTACATATCTGCAAATATTTATTCATAATGTTGCAGCTATTATAGACAATAGTCATACCCCGATCATAACATTTATACAATAAAACATGCATCAATAATTCATGTCTAGTCTATCCATGATCAAACCACATAATGATAATACATTCCAAGCCTTATGATCCTGATCCATTATCCATCATCAACCGCATAGTTGCATCCTTCGTTCAGATCAAGCAAAGCATCACAAACCCATAACCAGCATACTAGATTTCACACTTCCTCAACTATTCATCACTTGCACACTTGCACTTTGGCATAATTATCTTCTTTTCCTTATATAGGTTTAGGTCTCTCTCAATACCACAGTCCAAAACCATGTAGGACCTATACATTGGACCCAATATTTGGGGTCAATACCTCAGACCAAATACCATGGACCAATACAAAAATACCATGGTCCAAATACCATAGACCAAAACTTAGTTTTCTGACATGTACACACCTTTCCTTCTATGAAAGTGCATGTGTACGTTATACGCGCCTTTGTATATAGTGAACCAACGTGTATATGCGACTTGGTATATAGTGAACCTGCGTATACCTTCCGTTCTCCATTCTTGCTGTTTACCTGCTATACTGTGATCTTTCATCTGAGAGATTTGCCATCAAGGAAAACACATGTGTCATACTTGTATCATAATGCCAACAATCAAAAACTATCTCCAGGACTAGGCTTGGCCATCCACAACCAGGACTGACATTCAGTCAAACACTTGGCATCAATGCCATCTACAAGAAATGATACAAGAAAAAGAATAAAAGACTGATAACTCATATGAGATTTGACAAGAAGGATCACCACCCTCTCCCCTTAACTGTTTTGACATCAATTAGGTCTTGGATCCATTAGTCTTTCAGTTAGAAGTAAATACATAAAATAACCATGACAATAAGTAGTCACATAACCATGTGTATAACCAACATTAATCATGAAAATAAAAATGAGATAACAACCATTAAATGCACATATTGACAAGTACAAAAGCAATAGAACTTAGCTTTTATTAAACATAGGCAAATCTGACCAGGTTCAGGGCTTCCACATACCACCTGACTGTATACATGGTTGAACCAAATCTTTCTTTCAACCAGTCAACCCCGTTCCATATTCTAATCATGAATGTTGTATATCATGGAATAAACTAGTCCAAAGACAACTACGAAAATACAGAAATTAAAACACCTCCACCGTCACCAAACTATGATCTCACCAAAACCAACACAGAGAACACAAAACCAAACTGAGCTATTAATGCCTCTAGACTCCATCACTATGCTTTAGGAATTTTCCATCTCCTTGTCTCTTAGATTTTATCGTAATCCACACCATATCACTAGGACCTAAATCGAAACACCAATCTCTTAGGCTTTACCGCAATCCACACCAAATCAGTAGGCGCTAAACTGAGCCTCCACGCTCAAGGTTTACCGTGTATGCTACCAAAACTACTCAACAAATTCCTAGACCTTTGGAATTTTCTTGAGACCACCTCTACCCTAGATTCCAAAACCAACCAGCAATTTCGAAGCTCAAAATCGAGAAGAAATCCCATAACACAACGACTATCCTAAAAAATCCAAGGCAAGGCTAAAAACCACTATCATAACACGATAAAACCATGCCACCAATAGTAAGAGCACTATATACCAACATGCAAATCCATGCCTATCAAAACCATCTAGGAAGTCACACATACAATATGTTATCTACAGGTATTCCTCCTCAAGCTAATTGATCCTACTCTTCTTCACTTGATCTTTGCTTTCCTTCCTTTCCTTGGTCCAAAGCTAGAATTCTCCAGGAAAACTCTAAGTGTCCAAGACTGTGTGAGAGAGAGAGAATAATGAGAGAGCTTGAAAATTGAACTGACCAAAAGCCATGAATTGATCGTTAGAAGCCTTTTTATCAATGGGGCCTCTATTTTTTTCATTTTCCAGTTTTTCCTTCAATTTCCTCCTTCCATGCAACATGTGACCTTTCACCTTCCTTTTCTCCTATTTTCCTTTATTTTCAAAATTAAATGTGAAAAAAATTCATTTTTTCCTTTTTAATTCCATACCCATTGCCTTTTCCAATTTCCCTTAGCCATAAAAACATCGAGTGACACCCACATGGGTATATTTTCCCAACATTCAGCGTGGAATAAGTGTCCCTCAATAGTGGTCTTACAAACCACTCCCCCTTGGGGAACATCATCCTCAGTGTTTAAACACTTGAAGACCTTAGCAAAACCACTGAAAAGAAAACATACTTACCATGGAGATTTGTAACTTAGATCGTTGTAGTATTTATAGTGAAAGACCTTCTCAAAAGAAAAAAAATCATGAAAACATCACAAGGTAACAATTCTACCACTTATTGGAGCTTTATAACTGATCTTTTGGCTGAAAAACATGCTCAAAAATGAAAGTTGTAGAATGATTGGATAGATATTGTCATTCTCAATTTGGCGTAACTCGTTTCACAGAAAAAATGTAATATTCTCCCAGAAATGAGTTTTGTGTGTTTGTGGAAACAAGTAAAAAATTTGGTTTTCGGTAGTGCACGAGTGCCCAGTCAACAATCCCTACAAATGAATGGGAAGGGTAACTAGGCGCCATCGGAAAATGGTTGGTTGACACTTGGTGCAACATGTTTGGCTGTGATTTTGGCACATTTTCATTAGTTATGGGTTGTTTGAAGTGGACCAACCATAGGCTGCCACGTGGTACCTTGGTGGCCACCAAATTTTTTGTTAATGTCAGATTACACCTCCGGGGAATTGAACACATGACCTTGTTTGAGCCATCTATGACCTCCACCAATGAACCACATATTTTTTCTTAAAGAACCAAGGGCACAATTCTTATTTAAATGTTTATGCGCATGGTTTGGGGGAAGGGGGTCATTCTAGGTCGTAACCCCTGGCCAAGTTAGCACCATGGCACCATGTGTGGGGCGCCAAGGAATAGGCCCTACCCCAATTCCATTAATGCTTTATTCTATGGACTTAAGTGCAATAACCAAACAACCTTGTGACCGGGTCCCAATACCAATAGCCAAAAACCGCAATCTAAGGAGGTAAGGGGCCACCATAGGGACAAGCCCCAGGTCCCATACCCACATGCCCATGGGTGCAAGGAATGGAGCTAACAGAAGGGGGCCAGCCCCAAGTCCCTTGGGGACTCACATGACTGAAGGGCTTGTAAAAATAGAGATAGACAAAGCCCCCAAATATCAGCACCCAACATGGTCACATGGCTACCATGTGGTCGTATTTTTTTGGACTGGAAACTTAATGTCACCCTTAACGATCCTACAATTTCAACCATGGAGGAGGAATTATGTCAGGTGTACGATGTCTTTTCTGCAATTGGGGTGCACGAGCCAGGTTTTGGCCAAATTGAAGGACAGTTAGCTACAAAACTTGGGAAAAGGGGGAAAGAGGCACAACTTTCTTAGTTTTTGGTCTTCTTGGGAATAGAACAAGGCTAGATAAGAATTTTTGATAGCTTTGAAGCCATTGGAGTTGTTATTAAAGCCATTTGAGCATTGTAACATGATTTAATTGCTATTTTTATGAGCATAATGATATAGGCCCAAGCATTGGAAGCTGGATCAAGAGATGTAACCCAGGAGGGTTGAACTCCTTCATCACTTGTTGTTTTGTATTTACTATTATGTTGGTATTGTATGCATTATTCTATAAATTCTAAAGTTTAACTTCATGTTTTAAGTTTCTATGAATTTAACATAAGAGCCTCAAAACTCAAATTTAATCACTTGCAAATTACATAAACCTCAAGCAATTTCATATACATATCAAGTTTGGTATCAGAGTATAGGTTCTTTTTTGTTGTGAGGATTTAATTGTTTGCAAGTGTTTTTGATCCTTAAAAGGTTGAATCCCAAGAGAGGAGAAGGAAATATTGTGGGTGCAAGTTCTCAATTTTGGACAATGACAAGGAGAGCACATTTTCCCCAATCTCCACCATAAATTTCACCTCAAGTTGTACCTGAAGCTTCACTAAGTTTGTCACATGAAGGAGAACCTGATAATATGTCAGAGGATGAAAAGGCTTTTAGAAAAGTATTCTTTTGCATGACCAATATGGTGAAAGTTCTCTATGAAGAGAGAAATTTAATATTTCAGGGTAAGAGTTCCAAGCCTTCAAAAGAAGAGGGTTCATTTGGAGGAAAAGAAGGTGATGATGACAAGCCTTCAAAAGGAAATGGTGATAAACCACCATCATCTTCACCTCCATCCTCACCTTCATCTTCATCCTCTTCCACAACAACCCTTTCAAAAACACCTCCACATACTCCAAAGGGACATGGAAAAACTCCCTTATTAAAACTTCATATTAAATTCGAATTTCCTATGTATAATGGTGTGGTTAATACTGAAAGACTAGATAATTGGGTTCGCCAACTTGAAGTATATTGTAGGATACAAAATAACAAGGATTAGGAAACAAAGATTCAACTAGCTTCACTAAGGTTGGAGAGTGAAACAATTATTCAAGAATGGGATTGAGTATATACTTAGAGCGCATCGTAAGAAGATGAATTTGTCTCTTATTCAAGCTAGACAAATGAAGAGAATTGTGACTGCAAGTCAAAAATTTTCTTTCTTAATGTTCAAACATCAAGATGTTGTGAATGAGGCCTTTCAAGGAAATGCATAAAATAGAAAATCGTATTTCATTGAGGTTGCTAATTGTTGTGATAAGTTGTTTCAGGGTTCTAACATGTTGCCTCCTAAAAGAGGTAAGCAAGATGAGGAAAAATTACACCATCATACATCATTGTTGAACATTGATTTGAACAAGATACTAGTAATAAAGAGCGTGAATATCAAAGAGCAAGTGTCAAATAAAATTTAAAAGAGAGGCATAGGTTCCACAAGTTCTTCTTGGGGGTTTCAAAATGGTGCATGGTAATGGTGAAAACCCTTGGTCAAGATTCGAGCCAAGTACAAAGAGAAACAAGCTAAATTTCGTCATGTCAATAATGGTTGAGGTGAGAAGAATTTCAATTTGTTTGAGTTTCCCTTGATTCAAAACAGGGGAAGGAATATTTTTTTCCTTCAAGGATAGTTTGTTGTTTTGCAAATTCTTGGAAATTGCAAGAAGATAGTATCTACAATAGAAAGACAAGCTCTCCACAACCAAGGAAAAATATCAATTTTTATGAAAACCTCAACTTGTTGAAATCATGTAAATTATAGTGGGTTGAGACTGGAAGGGTGAGCAGAATGTACCCTCATGTAATTTTTCATTAACAAAGAGCTTTTGGGGTCCAAAATCTTGCACTAGGGAGTAGTGATCCATTGCATAACAAATATGCTCAAGAATGAAAGTTTTCAAAATGGCTCAAAAATGGAATGACTTGATATATCTCATCATTTCGAATCCAATGCAACTCAAGTTGTGAAAATAGATGTCTTATGCTCAGAGAAATGAGTTTAGTTCATTTATGGAAATACGTAAAAAATTTGGTTTTTAGCAGTGTAGGGCTGCCCAGTGAGCAGTCCGTACAACTGATTGGGTAGGGTGACCGGGCTCCATTAGCCAATTTTTGGTCGACACTTGGCACAGTTGGATTGGCTGTGAGTTGGTGCATTTTTATTGGATATGGGTTGCTTGAAGTGGACCAACCATAGGCTTCCACGTGGCCCAACTAGAGGCTACCATGTGGCACCTTAGTGGCCACCGAAATTTTGGTTAAGGTCGAACTACACCTCTAACAAATCGAACACACGACCTCGTTCGAGAAAGTTGCGACATCCACCAATGAACAACACATTGTTGCTTAATATACCAACGACGGAATTATTATTTAAATGCTTATGTGCATGGTTTGGGGGAAAGCAGTTGGGCTAGAACCTAACCCCAAGCCACCCTAGTGCCATGAGATAGAGGCTGAGGGGCTAAGGGCTAGGCCCTAGCCCATTCCCATTGAATATCTATATCGTGGCCTTAACTGTGATAACCAAACTGCTTTGTGACTAAGCCCCAAGACTGTTAGCTGAAAACCATAGTCGGAGGAGGTAAGGGGCCATCCACGAGGGCAACCCCAAATCCCATGGGGACTCACATGCCATAGGGTGCAGAGAACAGAGCCAGCCAGAGGGGGATAGCCTATGGGGGCTAGTCCCAGGTCCCATAGGGGCTCACATGACTGAAGGGTGCTCAGAGACAAGGGTGAGACAAAGCCCCCAAACTTCGGCACCCAATGCGGTCACATGGCTGCAATGTGCCCATATTTTTCAGGACTGGGGGCTTAATGGCACCCTTAATGGTCCTACAATTTTTCCCACCAAGTGGGATTTTTGCTACGTTTCACCCATCATTTTCACGTTTGGGGTTCACAAGCTGGATTTTGGCTTAATTGTAGGATGGTTAGCTATGGAAATTTGAAAAAGGAGGAAAGAGGCATAGATTTCTCAGATTTTGATCATCTTGGGAGGAGAAAGAGGCTAGACAAGGGTTTTTGATAGCTCTAAAGCCACTAGAGTTTGTACTAAATCCATTTTATCATTTTAAATTCATGTAATCATTAATTTTATGACCATAATGATATAGGCCCAAGCATTGGATGTTGGACGAGGAGATGTATCCTAGGAGGGGTGAACTCCTTCATCAGTTTTTGTTTTGTGTTTGCTATTATGGTGGTATTTTCAACATTATTTTGTTAATTCTTTAGCTTAAATCCATCTTTTATGTGTCTATAGTTTAACATAGGAGCCTCAAAACTCAAATTTAATCACTGCAATTTAAATAAACCTCAAGAAGTTTCATATACATATCAGGTTTCTTATATCTTGGTAGTATTTAAATCCATATACTTATGTACATATACCAAAACATCAACAAAACATATGCCAAACTTATACCAAACATCATACCAAAACTTCTTTGCCTCCACCAACAAACAAAGAAGGATACATGGCTTGAATTTGATCTATTATCTCTCATGTAGCTTCTTTTGGCCAAAAGTGCTTCTACTGCTCTTTAACTTGATTTATGGCTCTATTCCTAAGACCGATCTACTTTGGCTACAATATGCACTAAGGCTCCAAAAAAAATTCTTCTTTTTGCTTCACCTGCAATACAGACCAATCAGTAATGTGACCAACATCCTTTATATACCTCTTAAGCAATGAAACATTGAAAACATCATGGAATTTCACTATTGGAGGTAGTGCAAGTTAATAGGCGACTGGTCCAATCCTCTCAAGGATCTCAAAAGGCCTGCAATACCATGGTGCCAACTTGGCACATGATCCAATCCTCAAAGAACTCTTCTTGGGCTTGATGCACAAATACACGTGTTCCATAACCTAAAACTCATTTAATGTCCTATGATCATCCATATAAATATTTTTTCTATCATGTGCTACCTTTTGATTCTTTTTTATAACCTTCATCTCTTGTTCCATGTCTACCAACATATCTAGTCCAATAAGTACCTTTTTCACTGAATCACTCCAACTAATGGGAGTATCGCAGCTCTACCCATGCCTTTCCTCAAAATGACTCATCCTCAATGAATCCTAATAAGTATTGTTATATGAAGACTCAACCAATGGAAGATACTCCTCCCATATTATCTACTGGTGCATCAAGTAAATCCTCAACATATCCTCCAAGATCCTATTGGCCCTCTCTATTTTTCCATCTTTTTGTTAATGATAAGTTCTACTAAAGGCTAACTATGTACCCAAACATGCAAATAGCTCCTTCCAAAACATGGAAGTGAACTTCACATCCCTATCTGACATGATATTCTTTGGAAAACCATGTAATCTCATGATCTCCTTGATGAAAACTTATGCCATCTCACTAGCTGAATATGTAGTCTTCACTAGAATGAAGTCAACTACATTGCTCAATCTGTTGACCACGACCATAATAGAATAATTTTATCTCACTATCATGAGAGGACCTGTAATGAAACCCATGGAAATGACCTTGCATTTCCATTTCAGAACTAGAATAGGTTATAGTAGACCACCTGGACACTTACGTTCTGTCTTTACCTACTAGAAATCCAAACATCTAGCCAGGAACTCTACCACTTCCTTCTTCAGATTCAGCCAATAGAGAATTTGTTTTCCCACCATCAACATCTTTTGATATCCTCGGTGACCCGAGTCTGCCTTCATGTGAAACTCCCTTAGGATAAACTTATTGAGCTCACTATAATTCAGCACATAGATCCTGTCCCTGGATCTCACCAAACCATCTTTTGTGAGAAGACAATATCCATCTTGATCACTAGTACTTGTACCTTTTAAGGTCCCACCTTACCAACCATCAAGAGTGTAGAGAAGTAAAGGTTATGTTGAGCACTATCACTCAATTTTTTTTATTTATTTTTACTCATAATATGAATAACTTGGTAATCATGAATATCATGTTCCTTCATCTATTTCAATATAAGAATATAACGTAATAAGTTAGGCATAACTTTCCCTTAAAAGCGTTGATCCAAAATGGATCCAAGAACTCTCTAAGTCTTCAAAAATCATTTAAAATATCAAAATTATTGCATGGGCAAACCTTCATAAAACAACAAAAAATGTTATTGGGAGGTAAAAAACACAAAAAACAGTGAAAATCCTGCTTTATCAGACTTGAAATAGTGTTCAGTGGCATTAATAAACCCTTTCGGGTCCATAATATCACATTGGGTGCATTTTCTTTATGTTTCACTTATTTAACGAAAAATGCAAATACAAAGGAAATCATTGTTTTCTATAACTCAAATTATATCAAATATTGTTTATAATTGCTATCAGGTCTAGCAATCACATCACATATATGTATATGTATATATCCCTGCTTCATTGTATTTGCCGATATCGATATTGTGATGCAACGTGGGCCGTCGATCTGCATGCTTGATTGACAATCCTTGCTGACCCTGCTCATCGCAATTGCATATATCATGGGGTCTCCGCCAATAGCCTCTTGATGTGATCTTACGAACATGAAAGGGTTTATTAATTCTATTGAACACCATTTCAAGTCTGATAAAGTGGGATTTTCATGGTTTTAATGCATTTTCCAATGTAAAGGGAAATCACAAAACAGGTTAGATTTCAGGCGGGCCAAAGTGGTCAGTGGTTTGGTCCGGGCTCCGCCCGATACCATACATAGGCTGCCACATGTCCAGGCTAAGGAGAGAGGAAACCACCCTTATCAGGCGGTTAACCTTTGTACAACAGAGCTGCCCAAAATGAACCACAACCATTAGTTCTGGATCTCCCAGCTCAACGGTGGAGATGTGATAAGTGGCCTAAAGGCAGACCCGATAGGAGAATAGGACACATTTATGAATATTTGAAGTTTGGATGAATAATATTTTGGTTGTTTTTCCTGTGTTTGAACACATTCCTCTGTGTAAACAGAGAATGGCTCTTTCAAGGATTTCAAACGCATGATGCACTCATCCTTTGCAGAACAGGTAGCCACCTCCACTAAAGACATTATGCAGTGATTATTAATGCTCAAAATGGGGATTCGAGTGGAAAGAGACCGAGAGATAGAAAGACGAGAAGAGGAAACGAACAGGTAGTGTAGATTGGCTTTAAAGCCATAGAAAATAGAAGAGTGAGGCAGGGAGTGCTAAGACAAAGTAAAGAGAGAGACAAAGAGTGATAGAGAGAGTCTGTGTACTCAGAGAGGCTTGAGAGGTTCAAGCAGAGCTCTTGTTGTTGTATCTGCTATGTGTTAAGACTCAAGTAGAGTTCATACTTTTGTAAAACTCTATTCTAAAGACATAATAGAGAGGTCACCACTGAAGGCTAGACCAGGAGATGTAGCCGAGGAGTATTGGGTGAACTCCTTATTAAACCTATTGTGTTTATGTGTGTTGTCTATTATGATTCTTTAACTACTTCATTGTCTATGTATTTTTCAATCTTATCAATCCATTTCATAAAGTAACATAGGCATATCCATGCATATGAGTCTGTAATACCTTATTAAGTGTCTTAGATCTCATTATTAGATCAAGTTGTATCTGAGCTTTATGTTTCTAAGGTTAGACAAGCTTGTGATGGATTGGTGGATGATAACTAGGTCAAAGCTCAAAGTAGGAGAAGGAGAACTACTTGAAGCTAAGCCATAAATAGGAAGGTCTATCCTAGGAGGGAAATGGCAGAAGAAAATCCCTTGGAATCAGACTCTCAATTCATGGATATTTTCACGACCATGAGAGCCATGGTAGAAGAGATGTATCAA
The DNA here is from genome assembly GCA_031772625.1 of Pinus tabuliformis. Lineage (NCBI taxonomy): Eukaryota > Viridiplantae > Streptophyta > Pinopsida > Pinales > Pinaceae > Pinus > Pinus tabuliformis. The sequence continues at coordinate 1,386,658,887 of CM062820.1, read as the reverse complement.
GAATTTAAGAAAGGTCAAAATGAATATTATGCATCCCCCATCCAAGACAAAGGAACAAAGGAACCTCTTTCTGAAGGCAAAGGGAAAGGGAAAGAACCTCCTCTAACGACACCTCCTTCTAGCCCTTTGATTAAATTAGATGTAAAATTTGATTTTCCAATATATGATGGAGAACTAACTTCAAAAAAGCTAGATAAATGGATTAGACAGATTGACGTATATTGCAGGGTGCAGAACATTGATTCAGAAAGGGGAAAGATTCAGCTGGCCAGCTTTCACCTCGGAGGAAATACCCTAGTGTGGTGGGAAGGCAGGACGGAAGCTGATTTGAAGAAGCATGGTAAAATTCTTTCTACCTAGAGTGAATTTGTTTCTTCCATTAAAAAACGATTCTATCCACTAGCTTATATGCAGCAAGCTATGATGAGTTGGCAAACTGTTCACCAATTATAGGGCTAAAGTGTACAAAGCTACACCCAAGAATTTACAAAAAGAGCTCTAATTCTAGGCATTTCTCTAGACTCACCTGAAACTTTGTTGAAGTATATAGGTGGTCTACACAGTTATTTGAGGTACACCATTCTCATGTTTAACCCTACTAGCATAGATGAGGTATCTGTTCAGGCTACACATCTAGAGGCTAGAGGCAAGAATGTGAACCCAGAGACTGGGGGATCATCACAACCCACTGCAAGCAAAAACAAGGAAAAGAGGAAGCAAAAATGGAAAGAGAGGAAGACAAACGTTGTACAGAAAGAAAGACCTTCATCCACTCACTACAATAAGGGTCGACATGATGATGAACACTACTAGTCTTTACATCCGAAGTTGAAACCCAAGAAGTTTGATGGCAAGAAGAAAAAGACTGTTGCTACTATTCAAAAAGATTTGGGGTCAGACTCAGGTGATGAGACAAAAGTCGTAGCTATAGGTATAAAAGGTAAAAATTTTGAAGCATCTACTAGTAATTCTGCACAATCTAATGATAATGAAGAAAATGAGAGGAAAAGACATGAGCTTTTTCATATTAGAGTTATTTCCAAGCATCAAAAGATTGATACTTTATTTGATAGTCACTCACAAGTAAACTTGATTTATGAAGCGATTGTAAGGAAACTAGGACTGCTAACCGCACCTCACATGAAGCCATATCCATTAGGTTGGGTATGTGATAAAGCAAAGCTACAAGTGACTAGACAACATAAACTTAGGTTTTCTTTTAGGTCAACATTTGTAGATGAGGTTGAGTTAGATATAGTTCCCTTGGATATATGTGGTATTGTTTGAGGAAGTCCTTACTTGTATGATAGAAAAGCCATTTTCTATAGAGCTGAAAATAAGTATCAACTCAAAAAATATGGAATAGAATATTTTGTAAGAGCTCATCAGCTCAAAAATAACTACATGCTCATTAACTCATGGAGAATAAAAAGAATTGTAAATTCATGCAAGCAATTTTTACTAATGGTTGTAAAGGAAAAGAAACCTGATAAAACCAACGTATTTGAAGGTTGTGATGCTAAACAACAAGCTGATTTAGAAAATTTTGTTTCAGGTTATGATATCCTATTTTGAGAACCTAAAGGTATGCCACCCAAAAGGGAAATTGTACATGATATTAATTTGCAGCAAGATGCTCCATCGCCTAACATTGGAATGCACATGTTATCCACTTTAGAGAATGCAGAGATCAAGAAGCAGGTACAAGAGTTGCTTGACAAAGGATTCATAAGGCCAAGCACATCACCATGTGGATCTCCAATCATGCAGGTGAGAAAGAAAGATGGTTCGTGGAGGATGTGCATTGATTACAGAGCACTGAATAAATAATGATCAAGAATTGTTATCCTCTTCCTCGCATAGATGATCTATTATATCAATTGAAAGAAGCTGTTTACTTTTCCAAGTTGGACATGCATAGTGGTTACCATCAGGTCAGAGTTGTAGAACAATATGAATGGAAGACTGCTTTCAAATCAAGGGTTGTATGAATGGCTAGTTATGCCTTTCCACTTAACTAATGCTCCTACCACTTTCATGAGAGTAATGAATGATGTACTCTAACCTTTTAGTGATGATTTTTTATTTGTATATTTAGATGACATTATTGTTTTCAGTAAAACATGGGAAGAACATTGAAGCATGTAAAGCAGACTCTAGATGTTTTGAAAAAAGAAAATCTCTATGTTAAATTACCAAAATGTGAATTTGGAAAAACATCTTCGAATTATTTTGTGTCATATTATAGGGGGTGGTGAATTGAATATAGATCCCTCTAAGATTGAAGTCATTGTGAACTGGCCTAAACCCAAATCTGTTACAGAATTTAGCAGCTTCCTAGGAGCAACAAAATATTGGAGAAAGTTTATTGCTAACTTTTCCTTGATTGCAGCTTGCTTACATTCTTTGACAGTATTGAACAAGGTGTTTCAGTGGGGAGGCAAACAACAGAAAGCCTTTGATACCTTGAAAGAAAAAATTCGTACAACACCAATACTAGAATAGAAAATTTTAGGGGCGAATGTTCGCCCTTTGGCGAAATTAAGTGGTTTTAAATTTTTAGTGGGCGAATAATTTGTATCATAGCACCTTTTTACAAATCACCTCAAATAGCCCACCTTATTTTAAGGGAGAGGGTAAAAAAGGTAAATTTAGCCCTTGAAACCAGGAGTTACGACCTTCCATTCGCCCATTTTCAAGAATAGGTTTTATTTAAGTGAATCCTATGGGCCAAATACCATATTTATAAAAGAGATATGGTAAATTAATAAAAATATAAATAAATGAGAGGTATGGTAAATAAATAAAACATTTTTTATATTTACTCCATAAGTCACCTTATATACATGCAAGGGTGTAAACAAATAAAAATATAAGTAAAGTGAAGGTATGGTAAATAAATAAAATGTCTTTTTATACTTACTCAAAAGGGATGGTAAATAAATAAAAATATTAATAAACTAGACGTATGGTAAATAAATAAAACCTCTTTTTATATTGAGTCTGTAACCCTCATTCTATTTATCAAGGCTCAAGAAAGAGGTTTTATTTAAGTGAATCCTATGGGTCAAATACCATATTTGTAAAAGAGGTATGGTAAAATAATAAAAATATAAATAAACGAGAGGTATGGTAAACAAATAAAACATTTTTTATATTTACTCCATAAGTCACCTTATATTTACGAACACTCAAAAAATGCGTTATATTTAGGTGAAACCTATGGGCAAAATATTATGGGACAAATACCATGGACTAGATTGTTATTAATACCATGCAAAAAAACATTATTAACCCTAATATTAGTATTAATAAAAATAAAAATGGCACATGGTATTGACCCATGGTATTCACCAGGAATGTAGCCTATTTAAATGGGGGAATTAAACCAGCATAGATCCATCTTTACTCTCGATCTACTAACCCCCGAGAGGTAACCCCCGAGAGGTATCAAATATCGTGATATGAAAACTAGCATAGCGTGAAAAAATATTTGATCGCTCTCGGGGCTTGGTGGATCAAGAGTAAAAATGGATGTTGTAATTTAATGTATGTTAAACATTTTAGCTTGGTTAAAATAAAAAATAAAATAAAATTCAACTATTAATTTTATTAATTTTTATAAATTACTAATAGTAATTTTTAAGTTCCAGGTTTATGGTAACCCATGGTATTGACCCATGGTAATACCATGTTATTCATGTGAGCATAGACTATTTAAAGGGGAAATTCTATCATCTTAGATCCCTCTTAATTCTGGGTCTAACAAGTGCTTAGAGGGATAAATAGATTTCATCCCCCTAAGAGTGGTAGATGTGGAGTTAAGATGCATATAGGTTGGTTTTTATGATAATGAAGATATTAAATAGACTTAGGAAATTATATTGTAAAAACGTCTTAAGGTGAATGGTTAAAGCATATACATTGGACAAGTATATTTGTATACTTCTATTTTAAACTGAAACAAATCCAGGGCTAAAAGGAATGGATTGATTCACTAGTCATCCTTCTATAACTTTCCAACATATGCTAGAGTAAATATATTGTAATTTGGGTAATTTTTCTAACTACAAACAGGAACATACTTGTGTATTGGCAGGGTGGTTACGAGGTCCCTAGAAGTGATGAATTTGAATTTTTCTTGGTTTTATATATAGTATTAGGTTTTTTCTCATGCTTTCTGTGAATGACACGGGTGAATTTTATCCTACACCCACTAGGTTATCGATATATAATTTCAGTAATTTTGATTTCAAAATATATTTTAAAGAAATGCAATGATTTCATTTGTGTATTCAATAAACACAATATTCTAATGGAATTCTGCATTTGTGGTTTACCTATATAGATTCCATGGAGAAGTGTTAGTGGTGTGACATCAATTGTCCTCAAGCAGAGGCTTTAGTTTTACTCTTTTTGGAAGGAAATACTTTCTTCCAACATTTTTGAGTTCCATGAAAAATTTGAAAGCCATAATAGTATTCAATTATGGGTTCAAGAGAGACATAGTATTCAATTATGGGTTCAAGAGATCCACACTGAATGATCTATCGGCCATATCTTCACTTAGTTTAAGACTATTTACTTGGAGAGCTTGCATGTGCCCCTAGTAAAGTCATGTAGAACTTAGAGAAGCTATCTTTAAGCTTTTAGTGAAGAATGGAAAAATGTTTGGGTTCAATAACAACCGGTCGAGCATTAAGCTTCAAATAATGCTAGATTTTAACCTGGAGCACTTTGGTGAATTGGAGGAGATGCCCCCTCGTATTTGTGACACATCTTCAGTTGTGAATTGAACTAGTATTAACAGTCATTTCCTTCGAAAGCTACCTGATGACTTGGGGAACCTCAACACTTTAAGAATGTTAAGGAAGGAAAGAAATTACATTATGCTAAGTTCTCTTATGCTTTTCAAGTTTTTCTTGGATATCTACAATGTTTCAGGTAGGAAAGTACATTCTGCTAATGAAAATTTTTCTTGATAGAAAGGCCCAATTTGAAATTCTAATGCTTTCAAGAAACATTGTATAACAGTAATGTTTCTAAAAGGAAAGCATATTTTTTCAATTTAAGTATCATGATCCCATATTCCAACTTAGTTTTTAGTAACCCATTAGGCTTTGTAGCTTTGAATAAATCCATGTCTTTTGATAAGATCCTCTTCCAAATTAGAACGCAGTTTCCTTTTGGCAATAGCCACATACAATGTCTTGATTTTGTTATTTAGAAAATAGAGGTTGTGAAACAAGCTTGTGTCATAAAAGGAATTGATTCATTGATTATGTATCAATTATGGCTCTTGATGTAACAATGTCTTGATTTTGTTGCTTGAAAATAGAGGCTACGCTTTACTATTTCACAGAATTTCTTACAATCTTTCCATAAGTATTGATTTCTAATCTCAGTCACTGAGGGATGACAGTAATGACAAAGGTAATATTCCATGGTTTGAAGTTACCCTCTTACTAATTATTTAAATATATCACCACAATTTAACTGTTAGTTAAGGGAATTGTATTTGATTTGTAAAAAATTCATTGCTTGATTTATAGATTTTGATTTTTTCCCTTTTTTATTTTTTTCTCAGATTTGGTATGAGATATCTTCCAATATTTGGGTTGCCTAGTTTCCCCACCATAGCTATGAGGTTCATATGCTATCATTAAATATTCTCAGAACGTTACAACTTTTCTAGTAAGTGTACTTTGAAACATTGTTGTTGCTTTTCCATGGTGTTAATGCAAATAAGCACTACAACTAGTGCCATTATTTAGATTAAGTGCTGAAATCTAGGTGGTCTTGTAATGATGGAGTGATTGTTTTCTAGCTACTAAGGCCATATGCATTTTTATCTCTTATGTTGTCCTGAGATATTCAAATTCAGAATAAGAATTGATGTCTTGTTTCCACTGTAGATTGCAGTCAGTTTCTTGAACATAATATATAGTAGATTATATTTTACTAATCAACTGCGGATGTGATCCCTCGCAGGAAAGGAAATTCAAAGTGAATTTGATTTCACATTGATTTGTCAAAACATCCACATAGGAAAGGAGATTCAAAGTGACACTGATTTCACACTGATTTGTCAAAAATGGAGGCAAGAGAAAAGGAAACTTTGTATTCAACAATGCTCTTAATTTCATATGTACACGCATAAACATATTAGTAGAAAATATTGAAGGGTTGCCTAAGTAATATTTTCCATTCCACTACATTCTTTACAACTTGTAAATAAATAACTTGGAACAATTCATTACACTACTTGTTATTCTTTACTAATCAGTGGTTAAGATTTTGATATTGAACTGGCTAAGATTTTTCTTCCTTTTGTGAAATTGTGTGTTCTATAATGCTTATTTTCCATTCACTATGTATAGCATATAAAGTGTGTCTAATGGAGTAGGAAGATTGGAATGTCTTGTGATCCTTGAACTATGTTACAAGGCAGAAACCCAATGGGGCAGGGTAGGTGCATCCCACAAAGGGGTCACAAATACCAATGTTGGTATTGGCTAGTGCCTTGAGCTAGAAAATTTCCTTTACCCTTGTATTAACAGTGAATCCGAAGAGGATTCTAATATTATATTTATAAGATTTTTATTAGTTAAGATGGATGAATAAAATTCATGAGACATGAGCTAGGATGTCCTTGCAAGGCGGTTGCTGATTATTGGAAGCTATGATGGCCATTATGTCAGACTAGGTGGTCACACTCCCTTGATCGTGAGCATGATTGTGATCAAGATGGAAGACTTCATAGTCTAGATTGATTGTTTAGCAATGATAATTAGTGGGCTCATTCACAAAAGCTTCTATTTCACTAATCCTTTTTATAGAGTTGTCAAATTCAATTTCCAAAGGTTTTAATTACACTATAGAGTTGAGTTCTAAGAGAGTTGTGATTCACAGTGTTAAGTATAGCAGCTATGACACTTGAATGAAGACAAGCATAGTAGATGTATCAGACACTGTTATAAGCTTACCTGCATATTATAAGGGACTTGGTTGGATTTTTTGTAATTTTATAAACAAGTTCCATTTCGTGGAAATGTGAAAAAAACAGTGATATTGCCACCATGTGGCTCGTCATATATGGTTTTATACTTTTTCAAAAAGTTCTCTAAGAATTCACAATGCTAAGATTCACTAGGACCTTACAAAGTTTTATTATTTAGTGGAAGACTCACCAAGATCTTACGAGATTTTATAATTGATTAAAATATTCACCATTCCTGGCGAGAGATTCACCAAAAAGTTATATATACATATTATATTATTGGTAAAATTGCCTTCCATTTTTCCTATATACCATGGAGATTCGCCCATTTATTATACATATAAATTTAGGGGGGGTTCATAAAATTTTCCCTGAGTACTAGTATTACCAGTTCTTCAAACACCATTTGAGATTGAAATAGATGCCAGTGACCATGCCATGGGAGCAGTGTTGATGCAACATGGTAAACCCGTATGTTATCATTCTGAGACATTTAATTCTGCAGTAGTTAATTATCCCACATATGATAAAAAATTGTGTGCATTATTGTAGAGTGTGAAATAGTGGAAACATTACCTATTGGGCAAGCAAACAGTTATACATATTGATCATCAACCACTTCAATATTTACACTCACAAACTAAATTGCAATAATCAAGACACTATAGGTGGATGTGTTTTCTAAAACAGTTTGATCTTGTCATCAGATATAAGAAAGGTATACACAATAAAGTTGCAGATATGTTATCTAGACTAATTATAAATGAATCTACTATACATAAGCATAACTTAATATTGCATGAAAGCTACATTGAACAATATGCTCAAGATGTAGATTTCAAAGATGTATATGCAACTCTATGTCATGGAAAACAAGTAAAAGAATTGGATTATCATGTTAACGACCAACTCTTGTATGATTTGGGAAAGTTATGCATTCGTCAAACTAAAAGAGTTAACATAATCCGAGAAGCACACACTTCTCTAATATCAGGTCATTTTGGTGTAAGTAAAACAGTTGCATAGCTGCAAAGATTTTGTTATTGGCCAAGAATGCATGAAACATTTTCTAGATATATTAAAGGGTGTACCATGTGTCCTAAAAGCAAGCCCAGCAATAGAAAACTAGGGTTGTACACTCCACTTCCAGTTCCTTCTTGTCCTTGGGAAAGTGTTTCCATGGACTTTGTTGCCGGGTTACCTAAACCTAGAAAAGCTCATGATTATTTATATGTTATTGTGGACAGGTTTAGCAAAATGTGTATTTAATACGGTGTAACAAACAAATTACAGCTGAACAAACAATGAAGTTGTTCTTTTAGGAGGTCTCGGTGCATTTTGGGTTACCCATTTCCATAGTATCTAATCGAGACTCCCATTTGTTGGGAAGTTTTGGTCAAGTCTATGGGAGTTGATCCACACCAGACTGAATAAGAGCACAACCTTTCATCCATAAAAAGATGACCAGATAGAGGTGGTCAACAGGACAGTGATCCAGTTGCTCAGGGGTTATTGCAGCAAGCATCCCAAGCTTTGGGATGAACATTTATGTTATGTGCTACATCCTTACAACCATGCTATACATTCTTCTACACAGAGATCTCATTTTGAGACTTGTTTTGGTTTTATACAAAAGTCTCCCTTGGATTTTGTCTTTAGTAAAGACATAGCAGTTTATGGACATAGTGATGTGGACAAAGCAACCAAGTTCATTGAACAGATCCAAGAAATTCACCAGGCAATGCAGGAATAGCTGGAAAATAGCCAAGCCAAGTACAAGGCAATGCATGATAAGCATCGAATTGATCATAGCTTTCAAGTTGGTGATCAAGTTTGGCAGTACATCAGCAAATACTGAATGCAAGGTGAAGGTAAAAAGTTGAAGCCAATAAGGTATGGGCCTTTCAATATACTTGAGAAAATTGTTGAGAATGATTTTCGCCTTGATTTACTAGCTTATATGCACATCTATTCAGTAGTTAATGCAGAGAACTTGAGACTATTTGAACCTTCTTTGATTGAATATCCCGAAGAGTAATGTCAATTGCCTTCTGTTGATGATCTATTGCCTGAATATCTCAATGAGTTGCAAAAATATACATTTCTGGACTGGAAGGTGAGAAATATGCATAGAGGGGATGTTGAGTACCTTAGAATTGAACTCAAAGGTTCAAAACCAAGCAGTGCAATATGGATAGAAATTGGACATGTGAGGAAGCTCTATCCTCGATTGATGGTTAAAAAAGAACCAACTTTTGGTGGTCCAAAATCCTTCTTCAGTGGGAAGGAATGATCCAAAATGGATCCAAAAACACTCTGAGTCTTCAAAAATCATTTAAAAGATCAAAATTACCGCATGGGTAAACCTTCATAAAACAATAGAAAATGCTACCGGGATGTGAAAAACACCAGAAAACAGTGAAAAATAGAGTATCAGAGGCTTGAACAGTGAATGCACAGGAGCCATCGAATCTGGCCGATCAATGGTCCAAATCCAATCGGCGAATCGCAATCGGCGGTGGCAAAGGGGGGCTATCAGCAAAGACCCCGTGATATATGTGACTGCGATGAGCGGGGTCAATGAGGACCGTCGATCAAGCGCGCAAATCGACGACCCACGTTGCATCACAATATTGCTATTGGCAAATACAATGGAGCGGGGCTATACACATATACATATATGCGATGTGATTGCCAGACCCAATAGCAATTATAAACAATATTTGATATAATTTGAGTTCCGGAAAACAAAACAATATTTGTATTTTTTGTTAAATAAGCAAAACATGAATAAATGCACCCGATGCGATATTATGGACCTGAAAGGGTTTATTAATGTCATTGAACACTATTTCAAGTCTGATAAAGTAGGATTTTCACAGTTTTAATGCATTTTCAATTGTAAATGGAAATCAAAAAACAAGCAGGATTTCGAGGAGGCCAATGGCAGTAAGTGGTTTGGGCTGGGCTCTGCCCGATCCCATACATAGGCTACTATGTGTCCAAGCTAAGGAGAGAGGAAACCACCCTTATCAAGAGGTTAACCTCTGTATGACAGAGCCGCCCAAAATGAACCACAACCGTTGGATCTGGATCTCCCAGATCAACAGTGGAGATGCGATAAGCGGCCTAAAGGTAGACCCAATAAGAGAATAGGACGAATTTATGAATATTTGTAGTTCGGATGAATAGTATTTTGGCGGTTTTTCCTGTGCTTGAATGCATTTCTCTATGTAAACAGAGAATGGTCATTTCAAGGATTTAAAAGGCTCGATGCACTCATCCATTGTGGAATAGGTGGCCACCTCCACTAAAGACATTATGTAGTGATTATAAACGCTCAGAAGGGGGACTCGAGTGGACAGAGGATCGAAGATAGAAAGTCGTGAAGAGGAAATGAATAGACAACGCAAATTGGCTTTAAAGCCATAGAAAACTGAAGATAGAGGCACGCAGTGCTAAGATAGAGCAAAGGTAGAGACAGAGAGTGATAGAGAGAGTCTGTGTACTCAGAGAGGCTTGAGAGGTTCAAGAAAAACTCTTGATGTTGTATCTGTTATGTGTTGAGACTCAAGTTGAGCTCATACTTTTGTAAAACTCTATTCTAAAGACATAATATAGAGGTCACCACTGAAGGCTGGACCAGGAGATATAGCCCAGGAGTATTTGGTGAACTCCTTATTAAACCTATTGTGTTTATATGTATTGTCTATTATGCTTCTTTAACTACTTCATTTTCTATGTATTTTGCAATGTTATCGATCCATTGCATAAAGTAACATAGGCATATCCATGCATATGAGTTTTTAATACCTTATTAAGTGTCTTAGATCTCATTATTAGATCAATCATTTCCAAAACACATTTCTCGTCATGTTTAAAATAACATAGAATGTTGGCTTTTCGTACTTATACAAAAGTTCTATGTAAGACTGGAAATAAATTCCATTATATTTCCATGTGTGAGCATTAAGCTTAATCAACCTATTTGAACCCCCATATATTATTCTAAATAGGTTCCACTTATTAACTCTTTACATCATAACCACAAAGTATGCCATAAGAACCTAAAGTATCCTGCTTCTATTACAAAAATCACATATAAGGGAATGATTATTAATCTACCTATAACAAGGTAACTAAAGAAGGAATATGTCTCTCTTCATAAAAAAAATCTAACGATATGTTTATGAAATCGAAAAATGGAATCACAAAAGATATTCAACCAAAAATGTTTTCAAATTCATCAAATAAACATCCTCATTCCCAAGTATTAAGGAAAAACAATTCTTTAGAAAATGGCATTTCCTTAATCCTGAGACTCGTATAATGAATGTTACAACAAGAGTATCTACTGTTACAAATTCAGAATCATGTTATTCTTCAAAAAGCGCCAAGTAGAATAATGGACTTGCCAAAATTATGCACAATTAGTTGTTTGCTACAACTACTCAAGCATATGACTGCACCCATGAATACATGTAGCTCTTAAAACTTATTATGCTCACATGCACAAGCAATTAAATCCTATAGAATTGGTTATCGTAAAATCATTTCTAACAACAACCTATTTTTTAATCATATATTCAGATAATAGAAATAATAATTTTCCTATTCTCTATTCACACATCAACAACTTATTAAATTCATTACCACATTCATAAAAATATATCAAACATAGGAAGTTACATCTATTAAGTAATCTATTTATAATTTATAGTACATAAAATTTGTAGTCAGTAAGACATTTATGCTAAAAATTTATATGCACAAAATATACAACCATGGAGGCCTTTTAACGAACACTTTGCAAGCATGCAATCTACAACCATTGAGGCATTTTAAGAAATACTTTGCAAGTAGGAAATCTATAGCCATTGAGACTTTAAAACAACAATTTCAAAGTGAATGAACTATATAAATTCCATCAATAGAGATCACTAGATAGAATCCAAGAAATAAAAGCAACAAAATCAAACAATTGACAGTCCATCGAGGCAGCAACACATATGGAAAATTGCCCAAATTAGTGAATTGGAGTCTGGAAGCCTATTTGGTGGAATCAAAGTGGGGTTTACATGACATTTTGGTACTGATACCCCCTGATGTTGAGCTGAATCACAACTGAAATTCTGAGAAATGTGATAATTTAAAAATACAACAGAAAAATTCCTACCATCTCATTTATCACTTTTAACAAACCCTTACTATGCAAACTTCATCTGTGGTTGTACATGGAGAAAGAAAACCCAAATTTATGCTAATATGAAATTTTAATCAAACTTATGGAAACGTGCTATGGACAAAACAAATCATTATAAATTGAACTTAAAACTTTGGCTACTCATTCTTGTTTTAATCCCCCTACATGTACATTTTCATACATAGCTACCATGAAACTTTTAAATCATTGTTGGTTAGCTCAAAAATAGCTGAATATTCATAATTTTGTAATAATTTAAAGTAGAAATTTCTAATAGTTTTAAGTTTTCCACATCACTTTAAAACGTAATAAGAAACCAAAATTTCAACATTGATAGATATATCTGGCAACAGATATATATATATATATATATATATATATATATATCCAAAACGATGAGAGTATGCTCTAGCTCCAATATCCTTACCAACTCATTGTGAACCATCCAGTTTTTCAACCAACCATATCCAAGGATAACTTCTCCCCCCTAGACCCGCAAGCTGTAAGAGGTCCCATGCAGTACCAAAATATAGCAATAGAGAGATATGCAAGGAAAACCCAAGAAGATAAGTTTCACTTCCTCTCAATACCACTCATGGACAACTCAAGCAGGCAAAACTAATTAGTAATTTGTTTTAGGAATTTAGATTAATTTCGATAACCTTTCGATATGTTACCACTCTGTAATTTAATAAGGTTATGAATTAATTACAAAGATAACCACAAAATCGCTTGGAAGCTGGGATCTAGCTTTGCCACCTTCAGAGAGGGATCTCTCTTTCAGATTTATATTTGTTTATATTGAGATATTAGTCTAGTTATGAAAGTTCAGAGTTTGGTTTTCGAATTGGTTTGGTTGGAACAACAAGAGAAGGCCACTGGGAAATGGATTCATAAGGATTTAAGAAGGTCTAATGTAGAAATAATCAAGCTTAAGTGCAACAGGGAAAGGTAGGCATATTACTAGATCCTTGGAGTTTATGAGATGGAGAAGGAAGAATAAATTAGGATTCACTCTAAATATAGAGAAATTAAGAATTCTCTATTTATACTTCAAAAGAAAAGATTGATTTTTCTTTAAGCCAAAATAAAGTGTTTTGAAACAAATTTTGAACCTAATTTTTTTAAAGACAAAACAAATCTGAATACATATGAAATAACAGAGAGAAAAACTGAATTACAGTGACATGTGCTTCACCAATAGATATGAATAGGAATCCTAAAAGAAGTTTCTTGTATTAATTCAAATGGTCGCTAAACCTCATTGGTCAGATTTACAATAATGGTAGCCTTTCTCATTACAATTCCCAACATCTATTACTTCAATTGATGAAGTATTTATACAATTTCTTCACAAAATATCTTGATAGAAAATATCAAGATTCATTAAAAATATCTGAAAAATATATTACAAAAATAGGACTAAACTATAGGACATTCAAAATTAATGAATCTACCTGGAACAATATTTGAGTATTTCTGATAATAAGGAATAGCAATTAGAATTTGACAGAAACTCTCATTTGATGAGGTGGCATCCAAGTCACTGACTTTCCATGAGCTTTTTCCTCATGAAATTCTGAAAAATAAGGTCCAACTATCCCTTTTTATATCCTCAAACGTAATAGCTTTTAGAAACTTGAGAGACATTTTTGTACATGAGGATGTTAGAAATAGAAACTTCTTTCATTTTGTTAAAATTCATTCTCAGTTGTTTTTAAATGTTGTTTAAATTACTATGGTGTATAGGAAAAAAATATAGTTCTAACTCAGCATGAAACGAACATATGACGTGGAGATGGGAGGTAATTTGGAGTTGGGAGATAATGTGGAGACACATGGTTGGTGGAAATAGTTGACATGTGAGTGTGGAAGGAAGGCGCTGAAGTAGAGACGTGGTGGGGAAATTACGTGACAAGGGTAAATAGATGTTGACAGGAGATGGGTGGATTTCATAGGGGGGTAGGAGTGGTAAATGTTTTTAGGTGGGGGGAGGGGGTGCAGAACACATGAGGGGAGGCTATTTCACATAAGAAATGGGAAACAACTTTTCGGACTCCCCTGTGGTTAACTGTTGGAGGCGATGGGGAGGTCTGAATTTGATCACTCGTTGATTCAGTGGGTTCAATCATGGGAGTTTCTTCTTTCACACCAGTTATTACAATATTTACAATTAAATTAATCATAAGCATGATCAATTTGCTTAAGGCTCACATAGACTATAATTACTTTTTGCTTATTTCCTAACTCAGTAAATCATGATTAAAGAATGTGATTACTGCTAGCTTTTTCATGGAAATAATTTCATAAATGAATCATTATTTACATCTCTCAAAACCAAATAATCATGTAACACAATAACTCATCCTATACAATTTATAGGAACCTAACATGATACTTTTCAAGACTCTCCCACTCACAATCCTGTTTAGGTCTCTCTAACTCTTGGTATTACAATACACCTCCCTCCTCAAGCGATAATACATGAGACACGTATATAGGAGGAGCAATAATATTTTCATAAAGGATGATTAATATGCATGCCTTATATTCCATTTAGAGGAGTGTAACTGACTCCATTAAGAATAGGTATGCATGCCTTAGTTAAGGAGAGCATAACATATCCATTCAAGAGAGTGTAAGAGGAATATTTTATGACATGTCTTTAATGAGTGTAAGAGGAATATGCCATTATTTGAAGAGGGCATAAAAAAGAGTGTAATGTATTATTAAGAGAGAGAGAGATTTACATAGAGCCATAAGATTCATCAAGGAGAGAGGTGTGAAGTGATTTAGGATATGGAGGTGACTTGTAATTCCCTTTTAATAATAATATCATAGTCTCATAAAAGATAATAAAAATATTAATAATACTAATAATATTGAGGATTAAGTTGAGATTGAACTATTAGGATTTATTAGTGATAATTTAAGTGATTTGATTTATTAGTGATAAGTTAAGAGATTTTCCTTTAACTATACTTGATTACCCATTGGTTGAAGGTGTTTTACTATTTTTGGAAATTCGTACTCTAGATGCTAGACATGACTTTCTATTTTTAGAAAGTCACTCCAAAATGGTCAAAAATGAGATTTTATTAAGGAAATTCATCTCTGAGGTGCCCATGAGTGGTATTTTTCTTTCAGAGAATATGTATTCTTCATTCCTATTACATACATCTCTGTGCCTTAGTAGATTGAGGACTCCATGCCTTGATTTACTCCAAGGATCCAAGATTCCACACCTTGATATTTTAAATATTTACGAATTTGTTTACCACTCCTTTTATTATAGATCCAAGGCCCCCCGTATTTATCTTTCATGGATTTAGGACTCTGCACCCTAATCCTTTTATTATAGATCCAAGACTCCATATCTTTATATTTCACCCATTTAGGACTCCACGCCATAATTTACATGGCTTATCGTATACTCTACTTTGAAACTTCATGCTTCACTTAAGGCACTGACTGTGAACTCATACCCATCGTGGAGTTCATTGGTAAGGCCTTCTTCCAAGACCTGCAACATGACAATCCCATAGATCAAAGGAATCAAATGAATTTCATAATTAACTTGTTCACATTTTACTTAAGATTGTGAATGACTTCCAAAATCATTTTGGTTCTCTGGAAATGGCTTCCATAGCCATCTATAATTTGAACATCCTTGCATTCAAATAACCATGTCCCATGTCACATCTTTCTCAATATAATATTGGGCATATATAATCATAAAATTCATGTATCATGACTTCCACAATCATTCATAATAGGAGCATCCTTGTTTGCAAATGACCATGTCCCCTCCCAAATCTTGTTCAATACAATATTAAGCATATATAATCATACAAATCATGTAGCATCCATAAATGATAATTAACCATATGTTCCACATAACTATGATTTCCCATAGATCTATGTGTCTCAATCCTGGATCACTATCCATGTCACACACCTATGTCCAAACCAAGATACCAATACATAAAACATCAAAAATATGCTCTTAACCAAAATCAGTTGTTATACACAAAACCATACATATTATCATAAGCACATAGCAACAAGGTTACCCAAACTAGGTCATGTACATAAGTCTATCATGCATAATCTTATACCATTACATCAAAGTCACCATCTCTAAGTGTCGAAAAGCTAATCTTGCCAAGATG
Source organism: Pinus tabuliformis (assembly GCA_031772625.1). Classification (NCBI taxonomy): domain Eukaryota; kingdom Viridiplantae; phylum Streptophyta; class Pinopsida; order Pinales; family Pinaceae; genus Pinus; species Pinus tabuliformis. Next base: position 1,386,642,512 of record CM062820.1, on the reverse strand, counting down.
GGATGCTATATACTCCCCCCCTTAGATTAAACTTGGCCAAAAGTTTTATTATAGTCATTATATATATAATCCAATCAGGTTATCCATGAAGACCAAAAATACCGTTATTAATAAAGTACCATGTATAGCTATGCCATACTAAATATATTTTAACATACACTACAATACACACAATATCAAAGTAATCATCTAATCAAGCATATTATATATAGATACTATTATTTGACAATGATATCACATTAAAAATGATTGTATTTTCCTTATCTAATGCATTAAGAATTCAATAATATTTATTTTGTTATTCTCTTATATTTCTATAGAAAAAATGAGCTTTCCAACTCACAAACAACTCCCACATTAGTTTTATAACCAGCCATGACAGTCCATCCCATCGCACAATCAAATTTCCATACAAGAAGCATCAAATCATCCACATACAATATCCATTGAAACTATGCTACAAAACATGTCAGATATATAACCCACTCTTACATCCCACTTTATTTATGTCTTCTCAACCCAATTTTTCCCTTTTTCATTCCATAAGGAACCCTTGCAATCAAAATCTTTAAGATCTACCTTGCAATGTTAAATCTGAGATTCAAGATTTTTTTATTTTTTTTAAATTAGAAAGCTAAGGTTACAAAGAGTCCTCACTAAACCAATTTTATATTATAGACCATTCCTTGAATTCCCATAATTTTCATATTATTCACTTATCTTACTTGAGAATCAATTATGAATGACTCAGTTAGAAGTTATTCATTCCAAAAACAATTAAATATATATTTTTGAAAGTGGGTTGTAATGAAGAACAACTTTCAGAATTATACAAATACAATATCTATATTATTGACTTTATCTTAATAACTGTAAGTAAACCTGTTTTCCCAGTATAATATCACTCATGATTTCTATTCAATAATTAACCAATTCATTTGGTTTCATGTCTTATTTCTTACTATTGATAGATATACAAAAGAATAACTATTAAAACCATACATTTCTCAAACTATGAAGAATATTGTTGATTTTAAATAAGATTTAAACTATCATAAAGACATTTCTAGCCTAAATATATATATTTTTTTTACTATACATGGAAGCACAAATTTCCTAAATCCATCAATATCATCCATTACACATATAATACAATCATATTAGGCTTCTAAATCATGCAAGAAATCCAATTCATCAAAATGTCATCTCACTCTCCTTCAATTTCTCCATCAAAAAATATCACAAGCACATATTCATGTAAAATGGGAACTCAACTAAGATTTCCATTAATCACATACATTTTTCTTTAATTTCAAATAAAAAAAATATCAGCACATAAAAATATTCTAAACATGTTTCTCTCTTAACAATTTACAAGTTAATAAAATTCCAAGAAAGCAGCTCATCAAGTTCATAAACAATATGAATTTTGAATCGATCACCTAACTAACAATATTTTAGAGCAGTGTATGAGTTCAATCCTCATAATTTCTCTAATTAATTTTTCTAAATAGGATTCAACTAAAATTCAACTGGAAAAATCATTAAAGATACTATTATGCCTTTCCTACACCTAATTTGTTTTAAGCCAATAGAAGATATATTTCATCAACTTATCACAATAATTTTTTTCTACATTTCAAGAATTTGGAAATAATTTTCATTCTACCTAAATCGAACACATACAAAGAATTACAATGCTAGAGGATAGATACCTAGTTCAAACTTGACCCGTACATCAAAATCATTTATTCCAAACATTCTAAACCACCTAATGGTATTCGATATACCAATCTTAGTATCTTCGTTGGTAACAAAAATAAAATAATGGATATAAATCTCAAGCAAATTCATGCAACGAATCTCTATCCATTTAACTCTAGTTACATAACCAATCCTCCTTAATCATGTCTATGAGATTCCATCAAAATATTTTTGTTCATTCTAACCAAAATAATTACTTATATCATAGATATATCTTAGTATGGATTCCACACCCATACCTTACCTCATTATGTAGCTCATAGATATATGTTAGTATGGATTCCACACCCATACATGTTCTCATTAATATATGATATCATGGATTCCACACCCATACATTAGCTCATAGATATATGCTAGTATGGATTCCACACCCATACATAAGTTAAGGAAAACATAACCTTCAAGTGTTCCTTAAAACGACTCCCACAACCCTTCATTATTAGATATACCTCTAATAATATTATGAAAGAAAGATGTGTTTTCTTGGAATCCAAAAGAAACTAAGGCATTTTAAAATCTTAAAGATGCAATGTGTTATGCACTGGACTTAGCTACTCCATACTTCAAAAGAGAGTTTATTATGGAATTTGATGCCTAGCGAAATGAAAATTGTGCCAATCCAATGAAGGAAGGAAGACATGTTTCTTTTGGAAGTTTTCCAATGAAAAGAAATTATTTAGACAAACCTATTTATGAGAAAGAAATGGTCGCAATACTACACACACTAAATAAATGGTGACCTTATCTAATGGGAAGACACTTAAGGTCAAAGCATATCATAATAGCCTTAAATACTTTTTTGAACAAATATTATGTTTAGAAGAGAAAAAAAATGGGTCAAAAATATGTTGGGTTTTGAATTTGAAATCCTCTACAAAAAAGGGAAGAAAAATGATATTACAGATGCATTCTCAATAAAGGATAAGGTCGTGGAAAAAAAAATTGTGCTAGTTATATTAGCCAACATGATTGGATAACCGGAGCAAGAGATGAATGAAAGAATGCTGAAGAGGTGTCCACACTCATTCAAATGTTGTAGCAAGATCCTAGTACATATCATACATTTAACTAGAAAAATGACTCATTATGGTATAAAGATCACTTGTATCTTTGTAAGAATTCCAAACTCAAACAAAATATTCATTTGGAATTGCACACCTCCCACTTAGGAGGGAACTCAGAATTTTTAAAAGCTTACCATGGGGTCAAAAAGGAATTTATTTGGGATGGACTTAAATATGATATTCAAAAGTTTGTGGGAGAATGTTTAGCTTTCAAACATAATAAAGTTGAGAGAATTAAGACCCTAGTTATGTTACAACATTTATCCATTCAAAGTCAACATTGGGAAGAGGTCTAAATGGATTTTATCACACGTCTACCCAAGTCTGAAGGAAAGAGTGTCATCATGGTGGTAGTTGATAGACATTCCAAGTATGCACACTTTTGAGCATTATCTCATATTTTTAAATACAATATAGTTGCTACTACATTTATTGAAACAATTCAAAATATACATGGAAACCCAAAGATTATTGTAAGTGACAGATATGCCATTTTCACTAGAAATTTTTGGACGAAATTATTTTCTTGTCTTGGGGCATAATTATCTCACATCGCATCTTATCATCCTCAATCTGATGAGAAAACTAAGATTGTGAAGAAATGTTGAGAAGGCTATATGTGTTGCTTTGTATTTGATAAAAAAACACAATGGGTCAAGTGGTTACCTATAGCTGAATGGTGGTATAACACTTCCTTCCAAACTGCAACAAAAAAACCCCATTTATGGCACTTTATGGATATCATCCACCATAGATCACATCATTTTTAAGAGAAAATTCTAAGGTTCAAGCGGCAGATGATCACATGTAGCATAAACAACAAGTTCTCCAACTCTTAAAGGATAACCTCACTCTTGCACATAATCGAATGAAACAATAGGAAAATTAACATCACATTGAAAGAAGTTTTGATGTAGGAGACATGGTATTTTTACGACTACAACCATACAAAAAAATGTCCCTTAAGAAGCTAAGAAGGATAATAAATTATCACCCAACTACTAAGGCCCTTACAAGGAGTTACAAAATATTTTTACTATGGAAAACAAATTAGAGTTGCTTGCATCTCCATGAGTACACATAGTTTTCCATGTTTCAAGATTAAAGAAGGTTATCAATGACAAGCTCCCAATTCAAACAATGTTTCCAAAACTTGACGGAGAAGGAAAAATCATATTTGAGCCTGAAGCAGTCATTAAAGAAATAAACCAACCTCTACAAAATCGATTATTTTCATAGTATCTCATTAAGTGAAAAAAATGACCCATTAAAAATTACACATGGGAGGATAAGAATTTTATACAGAAGCATCTGAAACTACTCAAGCATTGAGGAAAATTTTTTTTTAAAGGAGATAGGCATGTTAGGTCCCTATAATAATATTGTATCCCCCATATTATTATTGTTAGTGTATCCCTCTATTGTTATTGTTATGCCCCTGTATTCCCCGTATTATTTTTGTTGTGCCCCATAGAAGCCCACTATTGTTTTTTTGTGCCCTCACATTATTATTGTTATGTAGGCTATGATTATATTTTCACCCCTTAGAATCCTATATATACCAATGAGGTATTATCATTTGTATCATACAATAATTGTTCATTTATGTAATGTAAAGAACTTTGCCCCCTTGGAGAGGCTAATTTTTAAGTCATTGATCTATCTTTTCTTCTATTTTGTGAGTTGGTTGCATGAAAAGAAAAATCACACCAAAAATTTATGGCCCTAAGTATTAAAACAAGAATGTTGAAACTCCTAAGGGTTTTAATATTAATTATCAATCGAGGGTTCGTACAAACTTAAGAGGTTTCAACACTATACATGTAGCATGCAATGAATTATTCTTTGGTTGATTTGATGCATGTGAAGAGAAGCTAAAATGTACAAAGACAATTTTTGCTATCTAGGCTACAAAAAAGTCTTATCAGGACAAGGAACAACAATATACCTACTATAGCTTTCATGAAAGAAGACAACATAATGTAACCCTAAGCTATTTGTAAAAAGTAAATAATATGAAATAAACCTACTCTATTTGCAGAAAAGTAAATGACATGAAACAAAACTAGTTCATTTTGTACGAAATTAAATGAAAAGAAATAAACCTATGATAAATATGAGAATTGAAGATAATCATTTCAATAATGTTGGAGAAAAATCAAGTCTATGGTATGATGCATGATAAATCAACTTGCAAATGAAAGAAGACATTCAAATAGTAAACTCTAATTACAGAAAGGAAAATACATTTTGCTACAGCTACTGGATTAAGGATTCTAAGGGTTCTCTGAACTTCTAAACTCCATATCTAGGGTTTGATGTGTGTTGTAATGTGCTAAGGAATGATAAGAAGGATTTTTTTGCAAATATTGAAGTGTCTTGATGCAATCTGTGGATTGCTATAGGAATCTCCTATACTGCTACAGGAAATAACTGAGAGTATTTTTATGTGTTTTACTTATAATTTGAGAGATAAATAAGGTGAAGGAGGTTTAAATTAGAGTCCAAGAGGCTTTCCAAATCTCATATGATTATTATTCATAAGTTTATGCAATGAAAAGGAAAATGTGTAGTTTCATGTAGCTCTCTAAAACAAGAATTTATGTAACAAATAATAAAATATGTGAAAAATAATTAAATAACAACAATCTAAATAGGATAGTGCATGATAAAGGACACTAAATTACATGAATGAACTATGGGTAAAGTCACTAAGTCAAGATGCATAAAAAACTTATCAACAAACTTATTTAGAATCCTACAAAAGACAATATTAAGAACTGAAATGTCAAGCAAGAAGCCTTCACTAATGCTAACTCTATTCTCAAAAATTTCTTTATTAATGGGTTATTTGGTTCTCTTTAACCTTGCAGCTGCAGGGAGGGGTATTAATTTCTCTAATATAGTTGTGATTTTATGAACCTTCAATAGAGGATGGGTCCCATATTTGTCTCTTAGCTAGATTCATATGATCTATACCAAATATTCTCAATATTTAGTAAAATAAACACATTAGGCACAAATGATGTGATAATAATCTCTAAACCTTCCTAAGAACATATTAAATAATAAAAATAAATTTTTAAGTACAAAAGGAGAGGTTTAATGTGCCTAGAAAAGGTTATATGGGCCTTAATTTATATCTAATTGGGAATCCGATCACAAGGTTTCATCAAAATACGGTTATGGCTACCCACGAAAAAAAATAGTCACCTTTCGCACGATTCGAGCCATGGCTATGTCAGTGAACCATTCAAACCATATATACTAAGCCTTTTTTACTTCAATCTCTAAACAAAAATGTACAAAAGAACATACCTCCTCGGCATATACAAAACATGAATCGAAATTCTTCAACTCATTGTGTCTTCATCTTGATTTGATTCAGGTCATAGCTATCCCATGATCATATGCAGTATATATCATATGGAAGACGCAATGTTTGAATGTTGACCATAAAAGCAGTGCCACCAATTTGAATTTTTGGCTCCAATCGACTATACGACCATGCCCCTATGAACGATATCCTAGGGTCAATGGTCATCCACATGATGATGTCATCATTCCATTTGGAACCTGTGAGGGGTGCCATGTGTCACTCATGTTTGGGATCTTCACCAATCCAAAACTATCATTCCCTACCATGTGGCAGCCCTCTGGTGGTGCCACATCCTCTTGCTGACATCAGATCATGATATGTCATTCCATGTAGTTTCCACATCACACAACCTTCCATGTAATGCCTTGTAAATTGTTGCCATCTGTCTTAGATGTTGTGGCACTGTTGAATATGTAAAAGAGACACATCTTATTCATCAAGTGTCTATTTCATTACTTCTATTTGTTCAAAGAGTGCCACATGTCATGGTCTCAATGGTCCATGTGTATGGTTAACCTATGTCTGTCTTTTCTCTTCCTTCGCCATTTATCCATTTAATCATAATTGGATTAGATAGAAGGTCCACACTATTTAATGATGTCAAACAATGTACATGTTTATGCATTAAAGACTATTCATTTCCTAGTTAGTGGTTTATTCACACTAAAGTTGTGCACCCATTAACAAACTTGGTGTTAGGGTTTTTTGCACTATATTTTATGTCCTCTATTTAATGTTGATCTTTAAATAGCCATAAATTATCATCTAGGAGGACTTTTTAAAAGCAGGATTTACTGTTAGAGAGGTGTTAACTAGACATATGCAACCATACTATTTATATTATTGTTTGGAAATGATAACTACATAAAAAATGCAAATAACTTTAAGCACATTTAATGAGATCTCATGAAAATCCTAATGATCATACTACTTCATGGAGGGTCCTGCTACTTCCTTAAGAATAATGAATGATATTGTTGTTATATTGAACGTTTCCTATGACATTAATGCCAAAATTATGTGTAGAATAGATTTAAAAAAAAAAAACTAGGTTTCGAATTGTCTACCTATCTAATCAACACTCAAAATAGAATCATATGAAAATAGATTGAAAAGGATTCAATAAACCAGAATTAAAAAAAAAAAAATACATAACATAATTAATTTTAAATAAATAATTTAAGATTACAACCCATTATTCCAAACCATTAGAGACAAAATATGCAATGTCTACTCATCTATATACCATGTAAGTGAGACCCAACGATTAGCTCAGTTGATCAAGTCCCCATTGTTAAGTGCATCGTCTATTGGGAAGTCACAAGGTCAATTCCCCTCTATGCCCTTGGGGTTAGGCCCTAGTAGTCTGGCCGTTGGTATTTGATTCCCTTCGACATTTATTTGATTCCCTTCGACATTTATCTGCCCAAATTTTCCCAGAAGAGGGATATACCATGTAAGTGTGCATATATAAAAAATGCACATATTGCAATCGACATCATGAACACAATGCAAATCAATGAGGTTTGAACTTCTAAATTGCCTCTAGAGTCCAAAAATTATGCGACAATTAAAGTTATTAGGAAACTAGCCTACTACAAAATTTAAATCACTAGCCAACGTGAATAAACCATTCATCAAAATTTTACTTCTATAACTTCTTCACTAGCCTTTAACTACTGGAACTTGTTAAAGTTTTCATGGTATTCTACCTTAATACGCCTTTTCACTTCATCTATTGCATCACATGGGCGTACTTGGTCTCTTTTACCAGCCATGTGTTGCTCCAACCTGTAGATGCCCCCCACCATTGGGCACTTGAAATATTTGCACAACATTTTTCCATAAAAAAACTCATGATGAACCCATGCAACATATTTGTCTTTTTGTACCATGGGGTGTGATGAGATTTTATATTTGAATGGAAAGATATCTTTAAATTGGAAATAGATATGCACCTACGTAAAATGGAAAACCTATTATAAATTTTAGAACAAAAAAAAAACATATTTAGGCTGCAAATAAGGGTTTTTTTCTTAGTTAAAATACGGGAAGAAAATTATAAATAAGGAAAAAAATTAAACTTGGAATTTTTTAAGAGATAAACCATACATTAGAATGAAATTCAGCTACTAAAGCCTCCTCCAAAATATGTCAACTCTACTAGACAACTCTAAAATCACTCCAAGATGACAAAGAACCCCTAAACTTGTTGTTGTTGGTCCAAAACACAATGATGTTGCAGAACTATCCAAACTATCATATGCTCACAAACACTAGAAACCTAATATGTGAGGAAAATAGGAGATTAGGCATGCTTTTATAATATTAGGGCGGCATATTTAAGATGGAATCGCCCAACGGTTTGAAAAAAACTACCTCAAAAACCACTCGTGAATCCCATCTCCTAGTTGAACCACACATTTACATAATTGGGCTAGTTTTTTATGGACAAGGATGGATAGGACTGGTTAGGTAAAGAACCATATGTTTTTGGTACCAAACTGGCGAGTTTGGCACCTAAATAGTCCTAATCAGCCCTTGGATTCATTTTTTTGGTTTGGTTAGTAGGAGCAAGAGTCTAACAGGATTGTCTGGCTAATTTCTAGTTCAACCTAGTTCATTCTAAAAACTATGCATTAGACCCTAAAAAAATCACATATTAAAAAATTCTAGAAAAAAGTTACTATGAACATAGCATGATGACTCATTTGAAATTCATTTATATATTCATAATCGCTAACTTTGAGAGGGTATTTATCCAAACTAATAAGGAAACAACCTTTAAATTTTTTATTACATGTATGTGTATATGTTCCATTCATCCCTGCAGAATCTCACAACCTAAAGCTTCCCAACTAAATTTTATAGAAAATTCCAAGATGAATTGTTTAAAACTAATTTTAGCTACAACACCCTTACGTTACTATGATCTCTATAAACACTTTTGTGTAATTGAACATCTAATAATAATCTTAGACTCCTTGCATAGAAACTTAGGACGATTAATATAATAAAATTATTATTAATAGAAGCTCATTTACATTCTGATAATGATACCAAAAGGAATGAATATGTGACATTATTCATTATGCATTCACAAATTACTCATGCATGAATGCTAAATTAAATAATTATGATTTAAACTAATTAACAACAATTGATTAGTCAAATACCAAAGTAATTATTTATGAGTTGGTAAATTTAATAATTAATTGTTCTATAATGGAAATTGATTAATTAATTAATTAAATTATGTACGTCATACTTTTCCACATATGGGTAATAAAAAATTTGAAGTGATTGATTTAAAAATAAAAATAAATAAATAAAATTGGGGAATAGTCACATGAATTGGAGTCTTAGCAAGTTAGGCATGAATGCATGGTGGTGTCCTCTTAGTTTTGTGCCACGAATTGGTAACTCATTGTGGAAGGAAACATAAGGAAGATGTTAGAATTACCATTCATTTGCACTTGGAGGGAACCACAAATAACATTAAATATAAGAGTTTAGAGACTAGGGGGTTCGGTCTTTTTACGTTGAGAGAATTCTTGAGGAACAACTTTGTGCAAGGAAAACATGCAAAGGGAATTACATCAAAGAGAAACTCCTCCTCCATCAGTTCCATCATGAATATTTAGCATGAAAATAGAGTTACTGAACATATGGGTGCTTTCCAAGACTAATAATCCACGATCTTCACTAAGATTTATAAACCACAATATTGTCCTTGGTCAATCAACCAGTTGCGCAACAACTTACTAGTGCTTTCCAGGGTTGATAAAACATTGTGATTTATAAGCCAGTATGCTATCCTTGTTTGATAACCCACTTGTAAAATATCTTATTGGTGCTTGCGAGGATTGATAAACCACAATTTGTTATTTATCTGATAATCCACCACACTTGTCCTTGGCTAATAAGCCACATGCAAAAGACAACACTCTTACAACTTAGTTGGCCAATTTCTACTTGGAAAGCTCTTAGATTCTCAACCTTGCACATGGGTTTCCAATTACAAACAAATTTCCATAACTTCCTATGGTTGGGAGGTAACATGTCTCCTCTTCTTTGGTTGCCAATTGAAATAGGCATAACTAGACAATTTTTTTGACCTGTATATAAGAATGTATTATACAGATATATATTGAAAGGTCGAATTGAAAATGGAAGTTATAGTCATGCTGAAATTTAAATTTAGTGTTAAATATATATGTTAATCATGATAAAATTCCTAGGTCATGCCTGTAAAAATCTCTAGTTTATTTTTTCGATGTATGAGCTACCAATAGAGTCTTCTGAGATCAGGCTAGATCTCACTCAGTTAATTCACATAAATAAATACAACCATTTTGGCATAAGGATGCACATTTATGGTTGTGATTAAACATATTAAACTAGCATATAGCATAAATATCTGTGACATTATGATGATTTATGGGTGGTTGGTGGAGACTAGTGGTTTCAACCCAACCTTAATATGTTTAAAATAGTTCAATATGTATGTGAAAGCACGTTAATATGCAGTCCAAAACTATGTCATTGTATATGCTAAACTTTTAATATTTTAAAAGGTGTAATTTAAATACATCCGTGATCTTACACCTTTTAATGGTAATAGTTTATACATACTCTAAACTATGTTATGTTTATATAGCTATGCCTAGATAGTGATGCACAGAAAACATTGTGCCATATTGAATTTTGGATCAAGAAACATGTATTTCAACCCTATAATATATGTGTGTGTGTGTGGTTATAGTAAAGTTGAGAAACCTTGTGTAGGATGCACACATTCAACCTTTGACCTAGGTCACAAGTGTTGGAAAGGTGGAGGAGACAAATCATGAATTCACACAAAACACAAGTTGCTACTCTTATGTTGATCACATAAAACATAATGATTACAATGAACCCGGTGAAGGATATTTAAACCTTTTCCAACTAGCGAATTGCCTAAAGTATCTTGACATGCAACCACATGAAATCACACACTCAAAGTCCTCTATCACTTAACTCGACTTGAATCAACATTTGGACACTCAACTACTCAATCACTCAATTAACTGACTCTCTATGTTTAGCCAACTCCTCATGCAAGAGTAATTATCTTATTTTAAGACTCCCCATTAATTATGACTGCTAAACTAAAACATGACTCACGACAAGTCAAACATGCTTATTGGTCTATGTCTCAACTAGGCTTACAACACCCAAGTTTCTTTTATGAAACTCAAATGCATCTTGTGCTAATGACATAATAAACATATCAGCCAATTAATCACTATATTTACAAGGCTTCAAGTGAACTTCTCCATTGCTGACAAGTTTTGAAATAAAGTGACATCCAGTATCAATATGCTTGCTCTTATGATGAAACACACTATTCTTGGATAGTGAAATTGCTGAGGTGATGTCACAGTATATTGTTGTTGATCCTTGTTGTTTCTTCTTGAGTCCATAAAATACTCTTCTTAACCACAATGCTTAACATGCTACTGATGTTGTTGCTACATATTCTGCTTCTGCTGACGAAAGTGTCACAATGGATTGCTTCTTATATGCCCATGAAATTAAACTTGAACCATGATGGAACACATAACCAGAAGTGCTCTTCCTATCATCCAAACTACCTGCAAAATCACTATCTGTGTATCCAATCAAATCTTTCTTTTAGGTGCTTACATACGTTATGCCACAATCTCTAGTTCCTTCTATGTATCTCAAAATTCATTTTCTCGCACTCCAATGTGTGTCTTTTGGAATCGCCATAAATATGGAATTAAAACTCACTCCTTGCATGATATCTAGTCTTGTAGCTATGAGATACATGAGTCTACCAACCAACCTTCGAATAAAGTAGAATTGACATATGATCCTTCATCACCCTTTCTTAACTTTGTACCTATTGCAACTAGTGTAGGGATAGGTTTTCAATTTTCCATCCTAAATTTTTCCAATAAACATTTGGAATATTTATTTTGAAAAATAAAATTTCCTTTTTCATATTGCTCGACCTCTATGCCGAGAAAATATTTCATGAGACAAAGACCTGTCATCTCAAATTCTTTCATCATGGTTGCTTTAAATTCATCTATGTCAAAATCACTTGTAAAAATCATGTCATCAACATATAAGCAAAAAATCAAAATCTGTCCATGCTCATTTACCTTTGTGTTTAAGGTATGCTCAATGTTGCTTCTACAAAATCCATTCTTAATCATGTAGTTGTCAATTCTGCTATACCAAGCTATAGGCGCTTGCTTCAATCCATATAGCACTTTCTTCAACCTATAAACTTTCTCTTAATTACTCTCAACTTCATATCCTGGAGGTTACTGCACATAAATTTCTTCTTCAAGAACTCCATTCAAGAAGGTTGATTTCACATCCACCTGATATACTTTCCACTTGTTCTGAGCTATTGTGGCTAGAACCTCTCTTATAGTATCCAATCTGGCTATTGGAGCAAACATTTCTCCAAAGTTTAATCCTTGTTGCTGCGAGAATCCTTTTTCTACATGTATTGCTTTGAATATGTCAATTTCACCTTTTTTATTCAACTTTGCCTTCTACACCCACTTCACACCAATGAGACCTTTGTCCTTTGGTAAATCAACCAAATCCCACGTGTCATTATTTTCAATAGCTTCAATTTCTTCATCCATGGTTTGCACCCAATTTTGATCTCTGATTGCTTCTTCAAACGAAGAAGTTTGGAATGACAACAATGAAAAATTTGAACTAACATCCAAATCATTGTAAATATCTTTCAAACTTCTCATCTTTCTCTTACCATTGCTTGATTTATCACCTGATTGATTGCTAGGAGAATCTTGATCTACTGATCTACTTGAGGATCCATGTTGCTCTGAAAATCTTGGAGTTCTTGTTGGTGTGTCTCTGTTTTGTGCCTTCACCTGTGATTCTTGCTACTCCTTTTCTACTACATCATCTTCTTCCATTAGTGGGACTTGTGCATCAACTGTTTTATCTACAGTTCCATTCCATGTCTTGTGTTCCTTGCACACAACATCTCTGTTAATTATGGTCTTCTTTGTGACAGGGTTATACAATTTGTAAGCTTTTGATTTCTCACTATAATGAGTGAATATGATTTTTCACTTTTATCAACCAATTTGCGTCTTCACTCCTTAAGCACATGTGCATAAGCTACACATCCAAATACTCTAAGATGAGATACGCTACAATACATACCTGACCATGCTTGTTCTGGTACTCTATTCATCACACTCTTTATAGGAGATCTATTGATCACATAAATAGCACATGAAATTTCTTCCGCCCAATACTCATTAGACAAGTTTATGCCTTTCAACATGCTTCTTACCATGTTCATAATTGTCCTGTTCTTTCTCTCAGCTACACCATTCTAATGTGGTGTGTACCTGGTTGTAATCTGTCTTATGATCCCATGTTGTTTGCAATAATGATGGAATTCCTTTGAGTCATATTCTCCACCACGATCGGACCTCAATAAATTGATCTGTCAATCACTTTGGTTCTCTACTAAGGCTTTGAATTATTTGAAATTTGCAAAATTTTTAGACTTCTTCTTCAAGTAAAGTTAAGTCCTTCTGCTGTAGTCATCAATGAAAGTGAGGAAGTAGCAACTTCCACCAATTGACTGTGTCCTCATAGGTCCACACAAGTCTGTATGCGCTAGCTCAAGAGGTTTCTTTGCTTTGTATGCAACTCCCTTTGGAAAACTTTCACAGTGTTGTTTTTCCAATATGTAACACTCACAAGTACTAGCAAGCTCTTTGATGGGAGGTAATCCTCTCACAATATGTTTCTACTGCAACAATCTTAAACCAGAAAAGTGCAAGTGTCCAAATTGAAAGTGCCATGACTAATAATCATCAGAACCTTGACTGTAAAAGAACTCACCTCACCATTGTAATTCAAAATTAGAGGAAAGAGTTTGTTCCTTGTCATCTGCACCTTTGCTACCAATTGCTTTCTTGGGGGCTTATCATATATAACAATTTCTTGACCTTGAAAGATAACTCTCTATTCTTTCTGTGTAAATTGGCCAACACTTAACCAATTATGTTTGAGACTAGGAACATAATATACCACTGATATTGTCTTTAGCTCGCATTGTTTGGTCAGAATGTTGACCACTCCTTTGCCATCTACTTCCACAATCTTGCCAGTCCCCAACTTTACCTATGTTTTCACAGATTGATCAAAATTTGCAACCAAATCCTTGTTTCATGTCATGTGGTTACTACAACCACTATATAAAAACCAAACACTAGCAAAAGGTTCATGTTTCGTATGGCATGCTAAGAGCATGGAGTTAGAAATCTCTGCAGTGACATTAGCTCTTTGGTTCCTTTGATCAGTTATCTTCTTCTTGCAATAACGAGCATAGTGACCAAATTTATTGCAATAATAACATCTCACATTTGATTTGTCAACTCTATGATTATTGTTGAAGCTTATGTAGTTTCTTCCACTTGCATGTTCATGCTCTTCTCGGCCATCTTTCTGGCCACCATATCTTCCTCTTCGTCCTCTGCCTCTTGATCTACTTCTGTCTCGACCTCTGTCTCTTGAAATAGAAACCTGACTTTTGAAAGAGGTCTCTATAGTGGAATCCTTTATGTCTATCCTTGTGTCATGCGACAGAAGTCATCCCATTATCTCATCAACTATCAATGATGCCAAATCCATGGCTTCTTCTATGGTTGCTACCAGAACATCAAATTTCGTAGACAAAGATCGAAGGACCTTCTTCACCACTCTTTGATCTTTTATATCTTCACCATAAATATTTAACTGATTTATGATATATATGACCCGATTCATGAAAGAATCGATGTCCTCTATCTCCTTCATCTGCAGACTTTCAAAATCTCTCCTAGTATTCTGCAACTTAACAATATTGACTTTGGCCACCTGTATAGTTTGTCGCCAAAGTATTCCATGCTACTTTTGCTGAAGACGTGATCATAATCTTTTGAAACACTGCTCGATACACTCCTCACTGAATAAGCTACAATGCATGTCCATTCGTCTTCTTGTCTTTATTCCATTGTTCCCTCTCAGTATTACTGAGAGCTTGTTCTTCTTCTTCTTCATTCTTAGGTTGTGAAAACCCAAACATGAAATAATCTCAAACATCATGTGCCTGCAACGTGGTCATCATCTTAATGGCCCACACATAATAATCTTTCTCTATAAACAATGGGAACTGGCACTGTAAATTTGACAAAGCCATCTTTCTCCATAAATTTCTCTTTAGAAAACCTAAAAAATTACCTTTTATAAGCTTTGCAAAGCTTTTCTATAAAACCCTGATTTATTTATTTTTATAAAAAAAAAAAAATTTTATATAAAAACAAAACCACTTTTCTAAAACTTCACTTAAAAATCTCACATTCACACTTTTTAAAAAGTCTCATAAAAACCTTCACGTGAATCGTTTCGAAAAAACTTAACTTTATATTACCACTCAGTGAATTTCTCCACTTTTTATTTTGAAAAAAAAAATTCCCGTTCACTTTTAGTTGGGTTGACTTATTTTAACTTACGAATTCCACTCCAAAGAACTGGAGGCTATAGTGATGGCAAAAATTGGCGCTGTCTTTAATTAGCCAACCATTCGATGACTTACACATGAATGAGTTTACCTATTTAGATTTTGGCCGTCGCTCTATAAAAAAAATGTCACACATATGGCTCTGCAAGCTGCGGCTACGGGTTCTTTTACTCTTTCGACTTTAAGTAACTCCCGCGTTAGTCCTCTAACACTTCCATTTACACATGGAATCCCCATGCAAGCAAAACGACATAAGGTAATCACTATTAACTAGAAAATATGAATTTCTCTCCTCTCACACAGATCACACTGATTACTGCAAATCTATTTTTCGTATCTCTTAATAACTTCGCTCTAATATCAATTTATTGGAAAGGCAGATTAGACAAAGCATGAATTGACACAAAACATGATGATTACAATGAACCCAGTGAAAAGTATTTAAACATTTTCCAACTAGATAATTGCAAGTATCTTGACATGCAACCACATGAAATCACACACTCAAAGTCATCTATCATTTAACTCGACTTTACTCAACACTCAACCACTCAGTCACATTCAACTAACTAACTCTCTATGTTTAGCCAACTCCTCATACAAGAGTAATCATCTTATTTTAACAACAAACATATGATCAACCCATTAAATGCTATACATATGATGTAAAAAAAATTCTTTCATTATACTAATTTATTTTGTAATTCTGCCTCGAAAGTTTGAAACCTTTAAACCACTGGGTGCACCCGCACAACAACTTTCAATGTTGGTTGATTGACTCATGATGGGAATTAATTTATATATATATATATATATATCCCATTCGTACCCTCAACCCAATATCTTGTATCTTGGTTCAGGAGTTTCATTATTATGTCATTGCCTCTACGCAGTAATATTTAGTGATGGCATCAAAGCATTATTTTTGTTCGTACTACAATATATATATATTTTTTGGATAAATATTACTATTTTCAAATGTTAAACAATGGTTTGAAGTACTTTGTACTTGTACAAATGGGTTAACATATTCCTCGTGCCGGCACTAGGGCTCCAAATGCCAAGGAATATGTGAGCTAAATTTTGATTGTAAACTTTGTACTCAATTTTCTTGATGTTTGTAGTTGCATTCAGTGAACGCATTGTTGTATTGGTCTGGCGATGACACACAATATTTGTCAGAGCTCGGAGTCCAATGTTGTTCATCCTCGGTCCTGAAAAAATATGAAACAATAAATTAAACATGGTTTTTTGTTTTTGTTTTGTGAGTAACTTGAATAGTTAGAGTTAATTAAAGCGAACATGGAAAAATTAACCCTGTGAATTTCACATTCAAGTTCATTGATTTTGATCGTTTGCATTTAGTGAACGCGTTGTAGTATTGGTGTGCAACGACGCAGAATATTTCTCAGGGCTGCCGATTCCAATGTTGTTTTAAGCAATGAAAGAAACCTAGTTTTTATTTCGTTTTGTGATTAAATTGAATGCTTAAAGTTCATTAATGTGAACATGGAAGAATTAATGTTGTGTATAGCATGAGTAATTAAATTTTAGGATACAAAGATGTGCCTCAATTTCCAGAATCTTCCACTACTAACAAGTGTCTAGTGGAAGGTGAATTCAATTATTCTAAGCCTCGAGTGGATGAAATCTCCACATCTCAAGAAAGTTTAGCATTTAGGGACAAAGGACAGTGACTAGATAAAGTTCAAATGACTCTCATATTTGTAGATTTTTGCATTCAATTCGCATTCTATTGCCTTTGTGTTTAGTAGTTGGACATTTAGAGAGAAAGGGAATTTATCCGATAAACTTATGATAGTTGTCATATCTTGAGTCTTTCTCATTCAATTTCCTTGGCATTCATGTTAGAGATAATGGAGAGTATCTTAGAATAGTGAACTGGTTCACGAGACCTCAAGATAGGAATTACTTTCTATTTCTTAGGTTATTGTTCTAACTTGCCTAAAACCATGATTACTATATAATGTGTGATGTACATGGAAAATGTAGAGAGTTCTGCAGAGCGAGACTCTCTTAGTTTAGACTCTCTTTCGTAGAGCTGACCAGTGGGTTTCTTTTTAATACAAACATGGCATTTTAACATGACATACATCGCATTTTAACATGGTATCAGAGCGGTAGGGCTAAGAAAACCTGTATGCTGAGTGAAGGAACACCTAAGGCAAAATTGGCGCATGGCCTTGAGGAAAAACCATGAATATCCCACTATGAAACTCCACGTGTTTTCGTTTAACATTTCGGTGTGATCCTGTGGTGGATAACAATGACAATATTCGTCAATCCATGGTGGATAATTGTGATGACCATGGTGGAAGCCAAGGTTGGGAAAATAACAACACAAAAAAAGGGTTGTGTTTTAACGGTGGCTGCTGAGAGAAGGCTACGTGGAGGTTGAGGTCTGTCGTAGAGAAGACCGGAAGGAGGCCATTGAAAATAGCAGAGATCGGATTGAAGAATATCAATGATTTTGTCTTTGACAGAGATCTAGGGTAAATATAGCATATATTTTTTTTTACCTATCAAAGTATTTTCTTAAATCGTCAACATGAATAATCAAACGAATGAAGCATACTTGAGTGAGCATAACAAGCTCGATGGATCCAATTATGTGAATTGGAAATTCAAGATGCAAACTTTGATAGAAGTGGTTGGACGATTGCAAATGGGGATGAACAAAAGCAAGGAGCTAGATCAGCGTCGATCGCAGATTAGGAGAGGCGAGAAGGTAAAGCAAAGACATTGTTGAAGATGTCAATGAAAGACTTCATCATACCACACATCAGAGAATGTAAATCATCAAGTGAAATCTGAGGAATTTCGAAGGATCTGTATGAGATTAGTGATGAGCCCCAATTTTTGGTACAATTTGGGCTCATTGGGCCTACTTACCTTGCTCAACCATTCATCTTTTATCACTTATGCATTCATTTCTTAGTATATTTGTGTTATTTGTAGGAAGACGGGCATGCATTATATCTATGTGGCTAATACATGATGATTTCAGGTTTTTGGCATTAAAGAGAGCAAAAGACCACGCAGAAGGAGACAAAGAGACATCAAAGGTGACATTGCAGGTTTATAGGGAGGTTGTCCACAGCCTTAAATGACTTCCCTCGTGATTTTCACCTTAACTCCGAGCTCCAACAACTCTCCCCACCGAGCTTAAAGGCAGCCAACAGATTCTACAGGATCAACAGTTTAACTTTCAGTTGGACAGCCAAGCTCCACGAATGGAGGAAGCAAGCTTGATCTCCATTGTGTATAAATATGAAGGCCGTAGCCTTTGATAGGAGCTTTTTGAACTTTTTAAGTACTATTGTAATTTCTGAGCACGAGTTACAGCTCAGTGTTTGTTTTTGTAAGCCAGTTTTGGCATGACATTAGACTCTTGATTATGAATAAAGGCAAGCAGATTTGGATCTAATTCTGAGTTTTTAAGGGAGCTATAGCTCTCAGGTTAGGGCCCAACCTGATAGCAATAGACCTCCTCTTCTTTGTAGTGTTATTTTCCTTCCTTTGCAGCACTTTATTTCCTCTGTTTGACATGCATTTAGAATTTACAGTCTGCTGATTTGGTTTCTTTAATGAGATTGAGTAGGATTAGCTTATGGTTAAAATGCTTTCAGTTGCTTAGATTAGAATAGGAGGATTGTAATTCATTGGAGCTCCAAGAAAAGGTTGATAGTGCCTTCACTGCCATCTCTGTTTAGAGATTGGGGTGCAGTCTATACTAACCACCAAAAAACGCAGTCTTTTTACTTTCATGCAAGCTGCAACACAGTCATTTTAATTGTAGATCCATCCATGCACTTTGATCTTGAACCATACTTCTTCATTCTAACTCCATGCACGACTTCTCTTCACGATTCACAATGCTGTTCATTTGTTTAATAGCACTGGTAGCACAGGTTAATGAATTCTCGTTTTAGGTGCAAGACATAAGCAATTTGTTTTATTTACACTGCTCAGCACCATTCCATTTCCTTCTTCTTCTTCTCACCCATGCCTAAAGCCACCTACTCGACCTCTGTTCAGCTCGTTTACCTTCCAACTCTTCCATTGTCCACGTAGCTCCATTTTCTTGACCTTTCGTTGCTTCCATCCTTCTATCCACCAACCAACTTCATACATTCTTTCTCCATCTTATTTCTCTGCCCCTGAGCCATCACAAGCTCCATCTCCATCTTACCTATCCACCCATACTGCTCCATCACTTCACCATCGCCCAAAACTCCCATGGTAGAACATCTTGTAGAGGTTAGCAGACTTCCTGTAGAATCCCTGAGTTTCCTGTAGGATCCCCTGCAGACATCCTGTAGAAGCCTGCAAACTCGGTTTCTGAGCACCTGAACGTTGTGGACTTCTGCAGACTGATGCTAGGGATCCCCTGGGACCTTTCCTAGCCCCCCTGACCTTTCCCAAGCTTTCCTTCTCTTCGCACCACCTCTGCACAGCCAAACCCTAATAAGAAACAAAATCATAATCACTCCAACCACTTAAGCAAAAATACAAAAACAATGTTCTTTTCAATAGAAGTAGTTTAACTTCATGCATTTCATATTACTAGAGGTAATGGCATCATTCTTAGACATTTGCACTCCCACCATGGCATCATAGAGATTAAGCTAGTCAGATTAGGGTTTACTAGGGTTTCCATGTTTTGGTTGGCTTTCAGTTCATTTTTGCAAAGTAGAATAATTTCCTTTGAGATAAGCCTTCGTCCATCATTTAGCAAGCTTCTTCTGAGAGCATATAGAAGTTGGCTTGAGCCCTAGCGGACTTGTGCCAGCTGACCAAGTGACAGCTGCGACAAGAGCTAGTACTTGTGCATACAGCACCGTCGCTTCCAAGTTTGTACGAACTACCGGGTTGATAAAATTAGAGATAGGAAGCCCCAGGAGTTGTAGCATTATTGCTACAATATTGGAGCCCACCATCTTTTTGGCGCCGTTGCCAGGGAAGCGTCAGAGTATTAGTAATTGTTGCTTTTCTTCTATTTTCTTACTCTTGCCTTCTGCTCAGCAGTTTATTTCATTTCCATTCTGCAAAAGTATCATAGACATTTCCTGCTTTCATAGATTAGTGTTTCCTGCTTTCATAGATTAGCATTTCCTGCTTTCATAGATTAGCCTTTCAATTCCGCAATTTCAATTATGCAAGTGTAGATTAGCATTTCCATTCCTGCAATTTCATTTGAGCAAAGTAGACTAGTTCTTTCCTGCTTTCAATTCAATTATGCATCTTTATTTCAGTAAGATAGTTAGTTGTAGATCAATCTGTTTCAGTTTTGCAGGTACCAAGAAAAAAAGCAAAAGCAATCAAAAAGAAGTTTTTTCCATTTCATGCCTCGTAGGAACCGAGATAAATTAGGCAAATTCCTACCCAACACCCCCACCACATCACTGAGTCACCCTTCTCTCTTCTTTGGTGACAGTGACCCAGAAGAACCTATAGGTGAACATCCTGAGATATACAAAGATCCTATAGAAGAAGAAGAGTTAGAGACCACTCCATTTGGAGCTATGGCTGACAATAGAGGAGAAGATGAGAGAATAGAAGGTGCCTTCCCCATCCGAGAGACCAATGGAGAGATGAAAATGAAGAACATTAGCCCCTCTGCTTTACCTCACTTCCATGGACTGACTACTGAGGATCCTGATACCTTCCTGTTTGAGTTTGCTGTCCTTTGTAGAACCTATGACTATACTAAAGATGAGCAAGAGCTGAAACTCTTCCCTTCAACTCTTAAGGATGTAGCATTACGCTGGTTCATGGGCTTACCTGGGAATAGTATCACTACTTGGGCTCAGATGCAGCAAGCTTTCAATACCAAGTACCGGGATTACTGTCGGTCCAAGGAAACCAAGGGAGAAATCTTTCGGATGACCATGGGAAATGATGAGTCCTTAGAGGATTATGAGGAGAGGTTCCAACTTAGCTATAAGCGGGCCAGGTGCACACTTGACCCTGAATCCCTCAAGTTGGTTCTGCTCCGAGGAGTCCCTGAAGACCTCTTAGATACCCTTCACATGTTAGCTGGGGGGGACATTTACCAACTGCCTTATGAGGACATCAAGACTGTGTTTAGAAACCACTCCAGGGCAGCACAGAAACGAGGTAGAGGAAACCTCCTCTCAACTGGTGTCCCTTTCTCCAAACATGAGTTTGCAAATCAATTAGAAGATCTTAAGAGTGAGGTGAGACAGACCATTGCCATGCAGCTGGACACATTCAGGATCCAGCAGAAGAAAGAAGAAGCTGAGAGAGCCTTGGCTGTCTTCTGCCCTAGGTGCACAAGGAGACACCCTAAGAACGAATGCCCATTGCATTCGGTTGAAGTGTGTTTCGTTTGTGAGGAGGACCATCCCACAAATCAGTGTCCAACCTTACCTGGGTTTAAAGCCATGTACCAAGGGACAGAAGCCCCCACTGAACCTCTCTATGTCATCAACCAAAGGAGGCCACAAGGATCTAGACCTTATCAGTAGGGAATGCAACGGGCACCTCAAGCTTATTACAGCCCCGACCAATCGACTCCTATGCCTTCCTGGGGTCCCCCTGCTCATCCTTCCTGGTCCATGCCTCCTCCATGGTCTTATCCACCTCAGTACCCTACTCAACCTACTTCTCATTCATATCATTCACATGCCCAGCCACAGCCTCAGTGGAATGCACCTCAGTCGGGGTGGAGGCCCCAATACAACGCTCCTCCTGCCATTTTGCCTCCACCACCAGTTCAACCTCAGCCTTTACCTCCTTCTCCTCCAAGGCAACCTCAAATGCCTGCTCAACCGAACCCGAACCCCAACAATAGACAGGCTCAACAGGTATATACTGGGGAAACATCATGCCCTACTTATGCTATGGAGATCCAGGAGATCAATCTTCGATCTGGAAAGACTCTTCCAGATCGCCAACCTCCTCCCCCAGAGGATGAGGAAGATAAACAGGAAAGTGAACCAAAGGCTATTCCACCCTTTCCTGAGAGACTAACAGCCACCACACAACCCAACCCAGAGGAGGATGAGCTTCTGGGTGAGCTCAAGCAGTTGTGTGTGAAAATACCACTTCTCCAAGCCATCAAGGATGTGCCAATATACAACAAACTGGTTAAGGAAAAGTGTTTCAAGCACCCAGGCAGGCGGAAGAAAGATGCTTCAACCATCAATGTCATAGGACAACTGTCTGACCTTATGTTAGGACAAGTCATCTGCCCAAAGTACCTAGATCCTGGAAGTCCTGTAGTAGATGTCCACATCAATGGCACCATCATACCTCACACCTTGATTGATCTGGGGGCTGCCATTAATGTGATGACCAGGGATACCATGCTCAAACTCAATCTTCAGGGTTCCTTGAGGAAGACCTCGACAGTACTGAAACTAGCAGATCGTTCCACCGTGACTCCCGAAGGGATTGTGGAGGATGTCTTGGTCTCTATTGACTCTTGGGAATACCCTGCAGACTTCCTGGTTCTACAACCAAAGGCGAAGCTTACTGGATATCCTCTCATTTTGGGAAGGCCTTGGTTAGCCACTGCAGATGCTTACATAAGTTGCCGTGCAGGAAATATGACCATCAAAAATGGTCCTATGTCCAAGCAGCTAGTCCTATACCCTCCTGCCCAACCCTCCTTAGAGCATGACTTACCACTCTGGTTGGAGGAAGGAGAGGAAGACGAGGTGTACTCAGCACCTCTGTGCACCCTAGATACCACTAGAAGAGACCCCCCAACCAAGGATGACTTGATCGAGACCTTGATCCAGAATCCACCTTCCAGTGCACTATCCTTAGAGAAATTGGCGGAGGATGCCCAAGCTAGCACCTTAGTGGATCTTTGTGCAACCAACCCTGTCACTCCCAGAGTCAAGAATGTGGAGTTTGGCCCTGAGAGAGCATTAAAGATCAGCTCCTCCCTATCTCCTTCCCAGGAAAAGGAGCTGTGTAGCCTGTTGGCCAGCCACCTAGATGCTTTTGCTTGGAGCTATAAGGAGATGAAGGGAGTCCATCCTTCGGTCTGTACCCATCATATATACATCAAAGAGGATTGTAAACCGGTTAGGCAACCTCAGAGGAGAATGAATCCAGCCCTTAAGGACATTGTCAAGGAAGAATTGCAAAAACTGTTGGATGCCGGATTCATTTACCCCATCTCAGATAGTGAGTGGGTGTCCCCTTTGGTCTTGGTTCCCAAGAAAAATGGGAAATGGAGAATCTGTGTGGACTACCGAGAACTGAACAAAGCTACCAAGAAAGACCATTTCCCTCTACCTTTCATAGATCAAGTGTTGGATGGACTGGCAGGAAAGAAGTTCTTCTCTTTCCTGGATGGGTTTAGCGGGTACAACCAGATCCAAATCAGCCCGGAAGACCAAGATAAGACCACCTTCACTTGTCCTTGGGGTACCTTTGCCTACCGAGTTCTTCCCTTTGGGCTATGCAATGCTCCTGCTACCTTCCAGAGAGCTGTCTTGAGCATCTTCTCGGAGCTGGTCCATGATGCAGTAGAAATCTATATGGATGACTTTACTCCTTATGGGGCCAACTTCCTGGAAGCATTGTCCAATCTGGGAAAAGTCCTAACCAAATGCATTGAGATGAACATGTCCCTTAGTCCTGAAAAATGTGAATTCCTAATGACTGAAGGGACCATGCTAGGCCATACCATTTCTTGCCAAGGGTTACAAGTGGATCCTAACAAAATTGCTCTCATCAAGAAGGTTCCACCTCCTCAAAAGGTAAGGGATGTTCGGAGTTTCTTGGGATTAGCAGGATATTACCGGAGATTCATTAAAGACTTTAGCAAGCTAGCCTCGCCATTGTTTGGCCTGTTGGCAAAAGATGTGGAGTTTAAATGGACTGACGATTGTCAGAAGAGTTTGAATGAATTAAAGGACAAGTTGGTGTCAGCCCCAATCCTGAGAGGTCCAAACTGGGCCCTACCTTTCCACATCCACACTGATGCCTCGAACAAAGCCATAGGTGCAGCTTTAGGACAAGTTGAGCAAAAACTTCCATATGCCATTTACTTTGTTGGCAAAAACTTGTCCAAAGCTGTGCTGAATTACACTGTAACCGAGAAAG
This sequence comes from Pinus tabuliformis, assembly GCA_031772625.1. Classification (NCBI taxonomy): domain Eukaryota; kingdom Viridiplantae; phylum Streptophyta; class Pinopsida; order Pinales; family Pinaceae; genus Pinus; species Pinus tabuliformis. The sequence goes on along the minus strand of CM062820.1, from coordinate 1,386,617,620 downwards.
AATTCTTGGCTGTGGTCCACGCACTGAACAAGTTCCGACATTATATCACTGGCTATCAAACATTTGTACATACTGACCATGCTGCAATTAGATATTTAATGAATAAACCAGATGTGAATGCTCGTATTATTAGATGGTTACTTTTCTTGCAGCAGTTTGATTTAACCATTGTTGACAAACCAGGTAGAGAAAATGTTGTTGCTGACTTTTTATCTAGATTGGATTTGTCTGCAGATGAGGATGGAACAGTGGATGACCAGATGCCCGATGAGCATCTGTTTGCTATTTCAGTACTCTCTCCATGGTTTGCTGATATAGCAAACTACCTTGTTTCAGCACAGTTCCCTCCGCACCTATCTTCAAGAGAGAAGAGCAGAATCATCAGAAAAAGTGCCTCATTTACTTGGATCGGGGGCAATCTGTTCAAGCTTGGCCCCGATCAGATCTTAAGGCGTTGTGTAAGGGAGGAGGAAGTCTTTGATATCCTCCTCACCTGTCATGATGGGCCTTGTGGAGGACATTTTGCAGCAAAGAGAACTGCCTTCAAAATCCTGCAGGCAGGCTACTATTGGCCCACACTTCATCAAGATGTCAGAAGATATGTCAGCCAGTGTGACCAATGCCAAAGAATGGGGAAACCGACCCAAAGGGATGAGATGCCTCTCCAACCTCAAGTGACTCTTGAGCCATTTGAGAAGTGGGGTATGGACTTTGTGGGCCCAATCAACCCTCCTTCGAGGCAAAGGTCTTACATCATTGTGTGTACTGACTACTTGACAAAGTGGGCAGAGACTAAAGCAATCAAAGCAGCAACAGAAGAAAAGGTGGCCGAGTTCCTGAGAGAGAACATCTTCTATAAGTTTGGCTATCCAAGAGAGCTGGTCACCGATCAAGGGAGCCAGTTCACATCCAACCTGGTTGAAGATCTACTAGCTCATCACAAGATCAAGCATAGGACTTCCACCCCCTATCACCCTCAAGCAAATGGGCAGGTGGAAGTCACCAATCGAGCATTAGAAGGGATCTTGACTAAGGTGGTGAGCAGCAGCAGAAAAGACTGGGCAGATCGCCTGGTTGAAGCCACATGGGCTTACAACACCACTTGGAAGACCACAACCGGCTTCACACCTTATGAGCTGGTCTATGGGAAGAAAGCTTTGCTGTCCATTGAATTTGAATACAACACTTTGAGGATGGCAGCTCAGCTGGACCTAGATCTCAGCCATGCACAACAAGAGAGGTTATTGCAGCTGAATGGACTGGATGAGCACCGGATGCAGGCCCTCCTTCACTCGGAAGTGGTTCAACTTCAGAGAAAGGTGTGGCATGACCAACATCTCCATGACAAGCAATTCCAGCAGGGAGATTGGGCCTTGTTGTATGACTCTAGATACAAAGATTTCAAGGGGAAGCTGAGAACCAGATGGCTAGGGCCATATGCAGTGGAAAAATGTCATGACAATGGGTCTGTTCTTATTCGGACCATTGATGAGAAAGCCATCCCCATGCTTGTCAACGGGCATCGATTGAAGATCTACAGGAAGCCTCTCTCAAGACAAGAGTTCATCAAAACTATGGAGAAGTCAGTGTTGGTCATAGAGAAGGGTTCTGCCTCTGCTTTGGGCATACCCTGAAGAATCTAAAAAAAAAAAAAAATATAATAAATAATAAAGATCCTTGGGTGAAAACCTTTCTGAGGCGCCCAAGGCAGGTGGTAGGGGTGAAAACCTCATTGAGGCGCCCCTATTGTCTTTCAAAAAAAAAAAAAAAAAAAAAGGGATAAGAGATAAAGATCTGAAAAGATCCTTGAGTGAAAACCTCTCTGAGGCGCTCAGGGCAGATGGCAAGGGTGAAAACCTCATTGAGGCGCCCCTGTTATCTTTCAAAAAAAAAAAAAAAAAAAAAAGAAAAAAAGAAAAAAGAAAAAGAGAAAAGAAGAAAAAAACAAGGTTAGCAAGTTCATATTGTAAAATTGCATGCAGGTTGCAGGTGTCTATGGAGGAGAGGAAGCCTCTCAACTCAAAGCCAAAGGTCCTCATCATGCTGTCAAGACACCTCACCAGCACCTCCTCCAGGAATACTCATTTTCTCCAAGGTATGTGCAATTTTATTACAGCTTGAGTCTTCTACAGGAAGACGCAGATTTTCTACAGGAAAATGCAGATTTTCTACAGGAAGATGCAGATTTTCTACAGGAAGGTGCAGACTCTCTACAGGAAACGCAACCTTTCTACAGGAAGCTCTGTATTTCTACAGGAAACTTCCTGTAGAAGCTCAGAACGGCCCAGAATCCATTTTATGAGGAGATCTAATGACTAAGGATCGGTTTCGACACATGCAAGCTATTGTTATCTCCCTTGCACATTGTTGTCACCTTGTCCTGCCATCCTTGTCGACATGCAACAAAGTTACCTGCACCAGCAAAGCAGATCGATGAGTTCTCAAGAAAAAGCAAGTTTTAAATGAAAAAACGCTGGATATCTCATACCATGTCCATCTCAGTCATCCAGAAGCCCTGAGAGCGTGATCAGGAGGCCAGATCCTTCGTCGTGCAGCATGCACCCAAGGAGGAAGAACTGTTACCAGACATCCCGCGGGAGTCCTGTAACAGTTGAGCCCGCTAGAGTGTATACTCTTCACAGTGCTGGCCATATGCAGTGAACGCGGACGCATGCAGCCAAGCATCAAATCCATCGTCGGCAGCCTGTAACTGTGAACCTCCGAGCCTGTGTAAGTTCGCCAGCAGCAGGTAGATCCACTCATCATCGTCCAAAAACCGAAACATTGTGTGCAGCCACGCAGGTAAGTGTCTTGACCCTTCCTTCCATCAGATCGCATGAATTTTACTTTGAATTGATTGCAAAGTGTAAAGGTGAATGGGTTAAGCGGCTGTATGGCCAGTTGACTGGCCACGTCGACCAGGTAATGGTCCAGTCAGATGTTTGGGTGGCGGTCGTGACAAAAGGAATGATCAGCACACACGTGAGAACAATCCCCGTCGGAAAAAACGAATTTAGCAGAAGAAACGGCGGCGGATCTGCTGAAGGGATGATGCGGTAGTAAGTGAACTCGTAGACAAATGATGGGATGACGTCATCCAACGGTCCGGCGGGGACAACTCACCTCCGCGCCAAGGATTCCGCCGGTTCAAATCTAATCGGCTAGATTGACTGCATGCATTTATCATTCGCCCTTTGAACCTCGAGTGAACATTCAGATCCCTCTGCAGTTCAAAACTCCGAGCCTTTGGCTATCAGAATGGTTGAGAAGCACCACCGAGAGCGCAGACCAACTGCAGTCTTCCCCAGGAATCACGCGCTGTTTCTATAGGAAAGCTGCTCCTACAGGAACGCAGTTTCTACAGGAAGGCGGGTGCCTCACGTAAAAGGGTGGCAAATTAAAAGGTAACCCTGAACTCCTCATGCAATTGGTTTTTAAAGGTGGCAGAATCGTCGTCCACAGTCTGGTCATAGAAAATTGGTGAAATTATTGTCTGCTGTGCCTATACTGTCATTCTACAGGATGTCAGGGTAATTAAACTGTGTTAAGTTCCTCAGGGATAAGTTTTGTGGATTATGTGCATGACAGAAGCGTAATTCTACGCTCTGCCTCAGTAGACCAAATTTCTTCCACAATCACCACCTCTGGTTAAGAAAACTGTTTTATCATGCCGGGTGGGTTTATTAGACGAGAACCCACTGATTTGACCAAGTTAAGGGAGAATCAGGAGGTGGTGGAGCTCTTCACACGAGCACAATGGATATCCTTTTGTGACAAGCTGCAAGGTTACGACGATGAAGTGGCAGAAGAATTCTTGCAGGCTCTGAGGCCGAAATCCAAGACACTGGCCACAGTAAACTTCAGGGGCCTAAGCCTCAAGCTCACCCCGCAATATATCAGTTGAATTACTGAACTTCCAATGGGTCTGCCGTGGGATAAGGAAGAAAGGAAGTTGAGCCAGCAGGCCAAGAAAGAATTCTTTCCACCTGAGGAGGAATTCTCGGAGAACAAAAATGGGGTGCGAAGAACAAGTTTGTTGCCACCATGGAACGAAGTTAGCCTGCAAACTTTGAAGTATATAACCTGTGAAGGCCGTTATAGCATCGTGTACGGGTATCACTTTCGGTTGCTCATTGAATTGAGGCACCGGATTGATCTTCCTGTAGAAAAGAAACTGAGCATTCCTTATTTCCTGCTACAGTCTTTAATTGAGTGTGCCACAAAGTTAAAAGAAGGCATACCAGATCAGGTAGCCCACCATGGGTTAATCAAAATTCTCGTGGAGGATGCACTTCATTCATATAAGGTTCCCCTCTCATGGGAATCATTCAGGAATTTAACAAGAGACGGAGACATAAGGATGCTGACTGAAGAAAGTGGTTCCTCGAATAGTGAGGAAAAAGAATCAGTGGCCGAGGGAAAGAGAGAAACAGGCCAGAAGACCCCGACCACAGTGCAGAAGAAAGAGCAAAAGAAGAAGCACGAGAAAAAGGATGACAAAGGAAAAGGTGACACACACATCTTGTCAGCAAGAGAGAAGAGGTTGCAGAGCAAAACGGACAAAGCTGAGATGGTCCACATCAGCCCAAGTACCTCATCAGCACCCGCAACCAAACCAAAAAGCAAAACCCAGGCAGCAAAGCAAGCCAAGGTGGAGACACCTGTGTCTACAGGAAAGCAGAAATAGGCTTCTACAGGAAGCCCGAAAACAGAGAAAGGGTCTTCTACAGGAAGCCCGAAAATTATTGGGAAAGGGTCTTCTACAGGAAGCCCGAAAGCTGTTGAAAAAGGGTCTTCTACAGGAAGCTTGAAATTGGTCAAAACAGGGCCCTCTACAGGGAGCCCTGGCAAAGCAAAACGCAAGGAAGAGAAGGCTGGCATTCTCGAAAAGGAGGCAGCAGCTGCGCTGGCCACCCTCAGTACACCTCCAAAGCGAAAGGAGAAGAGGGAGAGGGAGAGCCCTCTACCTTTTGAAGCTAGGAGAAGTAAGAGAATAAAAACGGGCAAGCCACAGCCTCCACCCAGTAGCCAAACCATTTCAGGGGGTGTCCCCACTTCACCCAGTGAGAGATCCCCCTCTAAAACATCGGCCACCCCCGAAGGGGGAAGCCCAAAAATAACTACCTGGACACGAAGGATAGGCCAATCGGCTTTCGAAGCCCGGCTCAAGGAAACAGAAAAGAGGGAAGAAGCGCCACCCTCGTCACCACCAGGGGCAGAAGAGGCAGGGCCACCAAGAACAGGAAAGGAAGAGCATGTACCAGGCCCTAGTTTTCGGCCAAGGACAAGGAGCAGGAGCAAAGTTGCTCAAGGATGAGCAAATGTTTTAGGTGGGGGGTAATGATGAGCCCCAATTTTTGGTACAATTTAGGCTCATTGGGCCTACTTACCTTGCTCAACCATTCATCTTTTATCACTTATGCATTCATTTCTTAGTATATTTGTGTTATTTGTAGGAAGAAGGGCAGGCATTATATCTATGTGGCTAATACATGATGATTTCAGGTTTTTGGCATTAAAGAGAGCAAAAGACCACGCAGAAGGAGACAAGGAGACAACAAAGGTGACATTGCAGGTTTATAGGGAGGTTGTCCACAGCCTTAAATGACTTCCCTCGTGATTTTCACCTTAACTCCGAGCTCCAACAACTCTCCCCACCGAGCTTAAAGGCAGCCAACAGATTCTACAGTATCAACAATTTAACTTTCAGTTGGACAGCCAAGCTCCACGAATGGAGGAAGCCAGCTTGATCTCCATTGTGTATAAATATGAAGGCCGTAGCCTTTGATAGGAGCTTTTTGAACTTTTGAAGTACTATTGTAATTTTTGAGCACGAGTTACAGCTCGGTGTTTGTTTTTGTAAGCCAGTTTTGGCATGACATTAGACTCTTGATTATGAATAAAGGCAAGCAGATTTGGATCTAATTCTGAGTTTTTAAGGGAGCTATAGCTCTCAGGTTAGGGCCCAACCTGAGAGCAATAGACCTCCTCTTCTTTATAGTGTTATTTTCCTTCCTTTGCAGCACTTTATTTCCTCCGTTTGACATGCATTTAGAATTTACAGTCTGCTGATTTGGTTTCTTTAATGAGATTGAGTAGGATTAGCTTATGGTTAAAACGCTTTCAGTTGCTTAGATTAGAATAGGAGGATTGTAATTCATTGGAACTCCAAGAAAAGGTTGATAGTGCCTTCACTGCCATCTCTGTTTAGAGATTGGGGTGCAGTCTATACCAACCACCAAAAAACGCAGTCTTTTTACTTTCATGCAAGCTGCAACACAGTCATTTTAATTGTAGATCCATCCATGCACTTTTATCTTGAACCATACTTCTTCATTCTAACTCCATGCACGACTTCTCTTCATGATTTACATTGCTGTTCATTTGTTTAATAGCACTAGTAGCATAGGTTAATGAATTCTCGTTTTAGGTGCAAGACATAAGCAATTTGTTTTATTTACACTGCTCAGCATCATTCCATTTCCTTCTTCTTCTTCTCACCCACGCCTAAAGCCACCTACTCGACCTCTGTTCAGCTCGTTTACCTTCCAACTCTTCCATTGTCCACGTAGCTCCATTTTCTTGACCTTTCGTTGCTTCCATCCTTCTATCCACCAACCAACTTCATACATTCTTTCTCCATCTTATTTCTCTGCCTCTGAGCCATCACAAGCTCCATCTCCATCTTACCTATCCACCCATACCACTCCATCACTTCACCATCGCCCAAAACTCCCACGGTAGAACATCCTGTAGAAGTTAGCAGACTTCCTGTAGAATCCCTGAGTTTCCTGTAGGATCCCCTGCAGACATCCTGTAGAAGCCTGCAAACTCGGTTGCCGAGCACCTGAACGTTGTGGACTTCTGTGGACTGATGCTAGGGATCCCCTGGGACCTCTCCTAGCCCCCCTGACCTTTCCCAAGCTTTCCTTCCCTTCGCACCACCTCTGCACAGCCAAACCCTAATAAGAAACAAAATCATAATCACTCCAACCACTTAAGCAAAAATACAAAAACAATGTTCTTTTCAATAGAAGTAGTTTAAGTTCATGCATTTCATATTACTAGAGGTAATGGCATCATTCTTAGACATTTGCACTCCCACCATGGCATCATAGAGATTAAGCTAGTCAGATTAGGGTTTACTAGGGTTTCCATGTTTTGGTTGGCTTTCAGTTCATTTTTGCAAAGTAGATTAATTTCCTTTGAGATAGCCTTCGTCCATCATTTAGCAAGCTTCTTCTGAGAGCATATAGAAGTTGGCTTGAGCCCTAGCGGACTTGTGCCAGCTAACCAAGTGACAGCTGCGACAAGAGCTAGTACTTGTGCATACAGCACCGTCGCTTCCAAGTTTGTACGAACTATCGGGTTGATAAAATTAGAGATAGGAAGCCCCAGGAGTTGTAGCATTATTGCTACAATACTGGAGCCCACCAATCAGGAATACAAATCGCCTTTTGTTCCTGAAGAGCAAGATCTTATCACTGAAGATGGAGGAAATAAAATAGTTGCTTCCTTCATAGCAAAGATCAAATATTTGAAGAACAAACTGGTTGATATTGGTGATACAGTTGAAGATGGAGATCTTGTAACTATTACCATGAATGGTGTCACAGATGTCTACAAAATGTTCGTCATTGGGATAAATGCGAGAGAGAAGATCCTGAAGTTTGAAGAACTGATAGGAATATTAATGAAAGAAGAAGAAACAAGATCGAATCTAAAGCCTACGAGTGCAGATTTTGCGTTGATGGCGAAGAAGAACTTCTTCAAAGGAAAAGGAAATCTGCAACAGCAAAATGGAGGAAACTCACAGAAAAGACCAAATCATACTCTAGGTATGCATCCAAATAAAAGAAAACCTAAAATTAAATGTTTTTATTACGGAAAACTTGGTAATATAGCTAAGGAGTGTAGGAAGAAGATATATCATGAACAAAAGCAGAGGCAGAAACGACATGCTCGTCATCTCGCAAATGACAGTCATATGCAGAACTTCAAATTGTTTATGGCAGATTTTGATGAGAATATTGATGCAGACATGTGGTATGTAGATTCAAGAGCATCAACACATATTATAGGGAATAAGAATTGGTTCGAAGATTTTAAAGAAGTCAACGATGGAGCACAAATCTACCTAGGTGATGATAGAAGTCATCATATCAAAGGATGTGGAAATTTTTTTGTCATTTAACCTAATGATACTATAAAACAAATTCATAATGTTATGTATGTGTCTAGCGTAACAAAGAACTTGATTTTTGTATCTATGATTAAAGATCAAGATCTTAAAGTTGAATTTTTTAAATCTAACTTTTATATTAAAGATCTGTTAGATGGTATGAATACTATTGCTACAGGAATTCGAACAGGAGGTCTGTATAAATTGGATGTAAGACCAAAACTAGTTCAAGCTTTGACAACAATGATCTTGACTATAGAAGAATTGTGACATCAGAGATTTGGTCATATCAACTACAATGATTTGTTGTTACTTCAGAAAAAGGAAATGGTAAGAGATATTCCTATGCTAAAACAAGTGCATAATGATTGTGATGCCTGTACATTAGAAAGGATGCATAGAGAGGAATTTGATGTTCGAGTAGAGAAGAAACAGAGAAATATACTTGAATTACTGCACACAGATCTCTGTGGAACCATGCAAACAAAGTCTTTAGGAGGTGCACCGTATTTTTTACTATTTATTGATGACTACACAAAGATTTCTTGGGTATATTTTTTAAGTAAGAAAAGTCACACATTTGAATATTTTAAGCAATTTAGAAACATGATTGAAAAGCAAATAGGAAAGCACATAAAAGTTCTCTGCTCCAATCAAGGGGGAGAATACAAGAAAGATGAACTTATCAGGTATTGTAAAGACCATGGAATATTACAGCAATTCACAGTACCCCATACTCCTCGACAGAATGGAGTAACAAAAAGAAAGAACAAAACATTGGAGGAATGTGCAAGGATCATGTTGAAAGGTAAGGATCTTTCGAATGGTTTTTGGGCTAAAGCATTGAATACTGCAGTTTATTTGAAATGTATGAGTCCTACAAAGAGTCTTGAGTTTAAAACTCCTTATGAAGCATTTTATGGATTTAAGCATGCAGTAAAACATTAAAGAGTGTTTGGGTCTAAAGCATTTGCCCATATTCCAAAGGAAGACAAAAGAAAATTAGATTCAAAAGCTAACAGATGTACCTTTATAGGGTATTGTTCACAATATAAATCTTATAGTCTATTTAATCCCTCTACTCACAAGATTATTTTTAGTGGAGATGTCATATTCCATGAGCAGGATCATGAAGAATCTGATAAGCACAATGAGGAATGGGATATTCCATTCTTGATGAAAGAAAGTGAAGAAACAGGAAACAATTAGGATCAACAAACAAGGGCAAAAGAAGAGAATTCAAATGCAATATTCAAGCCGAGCCCAAAAGAGGAAACTCAGAAAAGGTTAGAAGCCACACCAACACTCAGAAGATTAGCTAGGCAAACTCAACTGCCTGCTAAATACAGGGAAAATTATTTTATAGCTAGTATGATGAATGTTGTTGAACCTTCTAGTTATAAGGAAGTAAATGAATGTAGTGAATGGAAAACAACTATGGAAAAGGAATATGAATCAATAATCAGGAACAACACTTGTGAGCTGGTTGAACTTCCCAAAGAGAAGCAAACCATTGGTTGTAAATGGTTATATAAACCAAAGATTAATGCAGATCGAACCATAGATAAATTAAAAGCTACATTGTTAGCAAAGGGGTATTCACAAAAAGAAGGTATTGACTATGAAGAAACCTTCGAACTTGTAGCTAAACTAAATACCATCAGAATGTTAATTGCTTTAGATACTAAGAAACATTGGATGTTTCACCAACTAGATGTAAAGTCTATATTTTTAAATGGAGAATTGAAAGAGGAGGTTTATTTAGAGCAACCTAAGGGGCTTGTCCAGAAAAGGAAAGAAAATTTAGTCTGTAGATTAAAGAAAGCTCTTTATGGACTAAAGCAAGTACCCAGGTCCTAGTATGAAAAGATTGATTCATTTTTCTTGCAACTTGGCTACAACAGAAGTAAAAACGACCCTAATCTGTATACCATGCAAGATAAATAGGGCCGCATAGTGTTGATTTCTTTGTGTGTAGATGATTTAATTGTTACAGGTGATGCTATTTCTCTAATCAAATAAATCAAGAAACGAATGTCACAGGTGTTTGAAATGAAAGACCTTGGTGAATTAAGATATTGTTTGGGTCTTGATATCTTGAGAGATTCAAGACAAACATTTATGTTCGAGAGTAAGTAAGTCAAAGGTCTATTGGAAAGATTCAAGATGGATCAATGTAAGTAGCAGTACCACTACAATAAAACATCAAACTTCATAGTGAGGATGGCTCTAAAGAGGCAGATACGACACTTTACAAACAGTTGGTTGGGAGCTTAATCTACCTAACCAATACTATACTAGATTTAGCTTAAGCACTCAGTGTACTAAGTCAACACATGTCCAAGCCAATTGACAGTCATTGGAATGCAACGAAATGTGTTTTGAGGTATCTACAAGGTACTGTAGATTATGTTATGATTTATACTAATTTCTCTGATGTTATATTGATAGGATTTACATATTCAGACTGGGCTAGAAATGTAGATGTCCGCAGATCCATAACAGGCTATGCATTTAGCATTGGATCTGGGGTGATTACATGGAGCAGCAAGAAACAGAACATAGTCTCCATGTCTTCAGCGGAAGGAGAGTATCAAGCTATGTGTGTAGCAACGTATGAGGCAGTTTGGTTGTGAAGACTTTTCCAATATGTTGGGGAAGAACATAAAGATGCAACAACAATCAGATGTGACAATCAGAGTTCAATCAAACTTGCTAATAATCTGGTGTTTTACAAAAACACTAAACACATTGATACATAATTCCCCTTTATTGGGAGAAAGTGCAATCAAAAGAAATCAATCTTATATATTTTAATACATGTGATAATGTTGTAGACATTTCCACTAAGCCTCTTGGAAAAATTAAGTTTGAAATGTTTAGGGAGATGTGAGGGATATTTGTGAACCCCTTCTCCATTAAGGGGCAGTGTTAGAGATAATGGAGAATATCTTAGAATATTGAATTGGTTCACAAGACCTTAGGATAAAGTTATTTTTCTAACTTCCCTAAAACCATGATTACTATATAATGTGTGATGTACATAGACAATGTAAAGCGTTCTGCAAAGCCAGACTCTCTTTCATAGAGTTGACCAATAATTTTTTTTTTAATATAAACACTGCATTTTAACATCACATACCTTGCATTTTAGCCATTCACTAGCCTTCTACATTCAATGAACAATTTCCTTTTTGTTCATTGAGCCCTGGTCCCTGCACTAAAATATTCGTGCATGTTTCTTCAGTTGAAGCTATTTTTTGTAATTTTGTCCGTGTTGTGTTGTCCGCGCAGTTGAGCGCATTGGGTTCTGATTTCTTCATAGCAGTGACATGGCGTCATATTTCTGGGCACCGCTGGCGTCATCTGACGCCAATTATAATGTTCTTGTTCAAACTTGAGGAAAAATTTCACCCAAAATGGTCGAACTTTTTCAACAAATAATAATTCTCAATCATGTGAGTGTTATAGTAGGATATTGGGTGCCAATATTAATATTATTATGTAAATGGAAAATACTGTGATTTGCGTATGTTTTAAAATATTTATTGCAAATTAACCTGGCAATCATAACCATGGAAAATCCTAAAGGTTCAGCTCATAGATTCTATTAGACAAATTAATTATTTCAACATCGCACTGCCTCCGCCTCACCACAGCACTACCTCAGCTTATTCATATTCAAAGGTACAACCACCTCCTTATCGTCACAGATAGAACCACATTAGGCCACACCGCCTCAACTCTGCTCGATTCGAAGGGGCAATTTAAAGAGCTAAAAAACAATTTTTAATCTATGTAATTGATTGGAATTTTGTATAAATAAGGCTATATACATAGAGTAGCAATGCATGGGTCATATTTCTCGTTTTTGTTTATCTGTGAGGCTTTGTTCGTAGATGTACCTACATTTCGCGATGTCTTTCAATATTGACAAGCAAGCTATCCACAAAGTATTTATGCAGCATTTGGTTTGTGATACGTCTATTACCATTTGCCAAAGGACTCGTGAGAAGGGGAAACTGCAGCATCCCTTGGACTGTAGTCATAAAATTGGTAGTATTGGCCCTACTCTTGTGCTATATTTGGAGAAAAAATTAGCTTTGTTTTTGTGTTGTACTTTGAGACAGACAATAGCACTGAAGGTGTTTTCTTTCAAAATGGTATCAGAGCAAGTTTTAGTCTGTGAGGAAGGAGCCAACCAGGAGACTTTGGTCCGAGGTTTGGTCAACATATCAGAGGTGGATGAAAGCATGAGGTAAAGTTGAATTGGGTGCCATGGGAGGTGGTTGAGAGGTCGACTCTTTGAATTCCAGAGATGCATAATTTGGGTGATGCCGCATCAGTTGTCTCACGTTTGTTATTAAATGTCTTCGAAGTGTAGCAACGGCTTCCCCATAGTGTCTTTCAGAAATTGGAATTGTGCATTGCACATTCAAACGACCCACTCATTAGGAAAAATAGATATCATTACATTCACATTATATCAGACATTTGGCCACATAAGTTGTTGCTGTTCACATCGGTTGCTTATAGAAAAGTGTTGGAAGAATCATCGCACCTCTATAGAATCCGTAATTTCCACCCTGGAGATCCTAGTTACTGGCTTGTAATGTTTACCAACACCTGCGGGTTTTGGTGTAACGGCAAACCTCCACATGGTATCAGAGCTTGGACCCAGGTTCGATTCCCCCAAGTTGCGTGTGAGAGGGGTGTTGGAAGAATCACCGCACCTCTATAGAATCCATAATTTCCACCCTGGAGATCCTAGTTACTGGCTTGTAATGTTTACCCACACCTGTAGGTTTTGGTGTAACCACAAACCTCCACAAAAAGTAACCAAATTTAACTCACAAAACATTATAGAGAGGATAGGAGCAGGAATTTATTTAGCTTTGGAAGATCATACAAGACATTAAAAATACATTAAACTTCTTTATATAATTACAAATTTCCACGACAACTTGATCCAAAGTGCATATACAAAACTACATATTACAAAAATGGAATGACTCGATACTAGTTTTCTCTCCATTTTTTACATAGCGACGATCTATGATTGTCAAATTTAAATATTCAATCGGACTCGCATTTGAATTGCGGCGCAATTATCCTTATGACAAAAAATGCACTCGGAGAAAAGATAGACTCGGAGTAGCCGAGTCAGTTCAGTTTCCTTTAAGAGTGACTCAGGCTTTCAGTCAATTTAGCTCCTTAGAGAATAGTTTCGATATACTGGGAAATAGGTTATGTTTACACAGTGATTATTGTTTCCTTCTTCTTTGGCAGTCAGCATGCCCCTGTATAGGAAATAGATAATATTTGGGAAAGAGCTATTAAACGCCATCAGCACCAAGTGATTTATCGTCACCTTGCATGTAGTGATCTTAATAGCATAAAAAAACCGTTAAAAGATATTATTAGAATATTTATTTATATATAGAATATATGTCTTGCTACGTAGACAAATTCTTCATAGTTTTCAAATTTAAAATTTTATTTTTTAAAGAGTTAGAGGAAATTAAATACATTATGATAATTTTTAAAATTACAAGAATAATTATTTTCTATTAATTTCAAAACTTTTGAGAGTCTGGAAATAGGAAAACAAGCAATTTATTCATTTTATAATTTTTTTAAATATTTAAAAAAAAATCCATTTGTCTAAATTATTTATTTTTGTTTTTTTAAATATTTGAAAAAAAAATCACTTCCAAATTAACAATTAATTCATACATATCATAAATTTTCATCCATATTATAAATTTTCATATATATATATATATATATATATAATTTTTTAGATTTAAATTTAATTTTTTTAAATTTTATATCATTAAAATTCTATATTTTAACCAGAAAAAATCAAATTTCTAATATCTAATCTATATATAAAAATTAATATTTATAAACCATAACACAAGGATATAATACAAATTTATAGAATAAAAAAACAGACAAATTGCAAAAATTAATTACATATTAAAAAATAATATAAGTAGAAAAGTTAAAAAGTCATAATCAAAAACCATGGTAAAGGAATTGTTGAACATTAACCGATGACAAAAATTAACGTCCACAGATAAAACCTTAAGAGCTATGTGGTATCACCGTGAGGTCCGTGTAGGTAAATCATAATTGCATGAAAGTTGACCTTTCTAATATAGATCCACTTATCATATTAAATTCATTTTTTTTGGCTACTAAAAAGATGCAAGCATGAGTGCCAAAACCATGGAAACGGACAAGAACCCCAGTAATCACAATTGTATATTACCATGGGTTCCAGGTTTTATGAACACCGACCTTATTTTTCAAAGGTTTTTATGCGGCTAAACTCTTAAATAGCATGGTGTCCAGATTCCAAAACCTGGTGGCAATATTATTCGGAGTTTAACATTTTGAATTTAAAAATATAGAGTTTGACATTTTGAATTTAATTTTGAATTTAATAATGTGTGGAGCCCAAGATTATGAAAGGCTGTGTGAAATTTTTGGCTTGCAATAAAGCTTGAAGCATATATTATAAAGTGATAAATAAAGCTTGAAGCATATATTGTAAAGTGATAAATAATATAGGTTAGAAAAAATCATAACTAACAACCATTATAAAAATTAACATATGTGAACATCATTATGATTCCTTGGCATGTAATAAAGCACTAAACATATATTGAAAAGTCATAAAATAATATAGGTCAACAAGTTAGAAAAAATCATAGCTAATAACCATTACAAAAATTAACATATGTTTTAAAAAGCGCAAAGGTTTTGGTGCAACTAATGTCTTAAATAGCATGTTGCGGCGATTCCAAAACTTTGGTGAAAATATTAGGCGTTTGACCTTTTCAATTTGGTAATGTGTGGAGCCCAACACTATGATTCCTCTTGTTTTCGTTTTGGACTGTGTGAAACTTTTGGCATATAATAAAGACCCAAATATATATTGGAAAGTCATAAAAAAATATAGGACAATAGGTTAGGGAAAATATATCCTGCAACTATTACAAAAATTAACATATTTATTAAAAAATAATAAATTAATAAATAGACAATATTATTGGGAGTTTGATATTTTGAATTTAATAATGTGTGGAGCATAACACTATAGCCTATCATTCCTTTTTTTTCACTTTTAGTGTGAAACTTCTGGCATGTAATAAATCCGTAAACACATATTAAAAAGTCCTAAAATAATATAGGTCAACTATTACAAAAATTAACATATGTATTAAAAAAAACAATAAACTGTTATTGAAAACTGATAAATGTAGATCAATTGAACATAAGCCATCGAAAAATGTCCTAAAATAATATAGGTCAATTATTACAAAAATTAACATATGTATTAAAAAGAACAATAAACTGTTATTGAAAACTGATAAATGTAGATCAATTGAACATAAGCCATGGAAGAAACCATGACAAAAATTTATGTCCAGAGATAAAACCTTGAGACCAAGGTAAATCATTAGGATTAATTATCATCCAAAGATAAAACCTAGAAATCCAGCTAAATCCCTAAAAGTTCCATCCAAGAAACCATGACAAAAATTTCCATCCAAAAAACTATGACAAAAGTTTATGTCCAGAGATAGAACCTTGCGACCAAGGTCAATCATTGGAATCAATTAATATCCAAAAATAAAGCATTGAGACCAAGATAAACCACTAAGAGCTCCGTACAAATATAACATAATTCCAAGAATATGGAACTTTTCAGAGTCCCAAAACCATGACCAAGATGAAAGTGAACAAATAAACGAATGGAAATATGACTCCATTACCATGGGTTCCTAGATTTTATGAACATCATGTTGTACCTCATTTTCCAAGAGTTCCTATACCTGGATAAAGTCTTAAACTAGAATGGTGGCAAGGTTACAATTGATGGTAGCATTATTATTTTAATTTTAGTGTTACCCTTTGAAGTTTAAGACTTTGAATTTGATAATGGTAGAGCAAAACAATGTCATTTGTTTTTTGTTTTTGTTTCGCTGGTGTCAAACCTTTCGCATGTGATAAATAATTAGACATATAAACAAAAATCACGTGGTAACAATGTTACTGTTTTTATTTTTCTTCGGATATATTTACCACATCATTTTTGTTTAAAAAATTATATACATATATATACTTAAAATATATATTTTTAAAATTTTATATATCATAATTATATTTTAGGTATAGTCATACCAATATTCGCAAAAAATTATTTGTATGGGTAGAATTATATATATATACACTTCAAATTCTTAAAATATATATGTTTTTTTCCAATTTGAAAAAATATATATTTTGAAAATTATATATATGTATGACAATTATATTTTATGTATGGTTATAACAAGATTCTAAAAAATTTATTTGCAAACTTTCTATTAGAGTTAAGACATATTTGATTTGTCTTGTTCTTTGGAGATCCAAAATTATGTTGAATCGAGGCTTGTTTAATCTTCCCTTTTAAATAGGCTATATTCCACATGAATACCATGGATCAATACCATGGGTTCTTAATACCATGGGCCATTTTTTTATTATTATTTTATGTTTTAGGATCATTTTTATTTTTACTTTTATTTTACTCTTCTTTTTTTTATTTTGACCAAAACAAATTTTTTATATTACATTACATTAATATTTTTATTCTATTTTATTTTTTACATTTTATTTATCTTTTTATTTTTTTTTGTAATTTGACGAAGTCAAAATATTTACATGCAATAACTTGCCAAACTATGAGTATATCTTTATTCATTTTGAATTTAGTAATAAGACTTCAAGTGTAAACATGCTAGGTTATAAATTTCTAAAATGATGATATTAAGCTTAAAACTCCTACTTCACTAGTGCTTTGGTGCTTTATGAATGTTTTTTTTTTTTTTTTTGAGACGCGAATGCATGAGTACATTTGTTTGGAGCAAAAAGTAATTATACTACAACATACATAGTGGTTACACTTATTGCATGTTGTTGGTAAATTTATGTGCAACTCAAATATGTAGTTTCATTCTTCTTATAATGTTAGAGTGTGTATGGTAATTTCTTTTAGAAGAATCCATATACATAAAACAATCATTTTAGTGCACCTTGTTCTCTCATTGTTATTTCTTTGAATGTTCATTGGACTCTTTTGTGTCTTGTTCTTTATATCTAATGCAGGAGCACAACTACCCCAAGTCAAAATGAAATTTTGACTACTATTAGAAGGCAAAGCGAGTTTCTGTCTTGTTCTTTATTAGAAGGCAAAGCGAGTTTCTGTCTTGTTCTTTATATCTAATGCAGGAGCACAACCACCCCAAGTCAAAATGAAATTTAGACTACTACTAGAAGGCAAAGCAAGTTTATGGAATGAGAAACGGCTTAAAAAGGACGATATTCTCATGAATATGTATTCACCTATCTTGAAGAGCCACGTCATTTGTAAGAGGATTAGTTCCTCATGGACATGCATTTGAAATGCCTCGTAATTTGAATTGTTGAGATCCTCAAGGGATCATGCGAAATTGTTAATAAATTGTAGGGAGCCGTTAAAAAGATCATGGATCTAGAATGATCCATGATTCTGTTGTTATTTCTATAAATTGTGAACCTGCGTGTTGTGACGAGAGGTCGATACAATGTAATACCAGGCCGAATGTGTGCCCATCGAGGCCATATAGTTGTAATTAAGCTCGAAATCGTTGTGGTTTTTATGTATTCTGGTTCATGTATTATTTGTGTGTATTTATTAAAATAAGTTTTAGGTTTAAACATGTGTTCTGCATGAGGACATTTGTAAGGCGGGGTACGCAACCTTAAAGTCCGATAAGGAATCGTAGGCAGTTTTCAAAGATGGTAAGCAGTATATCACGTAGTTAGAAAGTGGTAAGTGGTAAACTTTGGAGTTGTGCGATAAAACATGGAGATGACACACGGTGGGAGAAAACTACTTTTTTTGCGTGATTTCGGAGTATTAACCATCATGATAGTTGGAGCGTGATATGGCATGATCACCATTGGATTGAGACAAGAGAATTAACGGTGGAGATCCGTTGATTTGAAGGCTTTTGATGTATTTCGTGGGCCCATAACCCACAGGTCTGCGTGTTTGAGAAAGTTGCAGTTTTGCTGCATCAATACCATGCTTGTATTACATTCATGCACTTATTTTGAAATGATCCTAAATCATTGTTTGAATTTTCTTTTATCATTGCACCATTGTGATTGATACTTGTTGGCTTTAAATATTTCCATATCAAATTCTGTGGACATTTTAAACAAAGTTTGGCATAAACCTTCATTGTCTTTCTTAACGGTGTCTGCTCTTGAAGAAAATAGGAGTGATATATTATCTTGGTTTACGTCATGTATATAAGCATATAATATATTTCTATTGAAATGTGGTATGATTACTAACACTTTTTTTAGTGCACTGAGTTAGACTTAAGCAAGATATATGTGATAGACTATTATTGCCAATGTTTCTTGTCATTGTTTTCCTCATAGTTATTTTGAAGCATGCCATTAATTATGGGGCAACGTTATTTTTTTTAAATGATGATACCTAGATATCAATTTTCTTGCAAGGACAATGTTAATGTTAATTGGCATACTTTCAGGGAGAGCCTAGGTCTCCCCAACCATAACGAGAACTTTATGAATATTATAATACATGAAAATGTTTTTTTTTTGTAATGTTTCTATATTTGAAATATCCTTAAGTTAACAAATATTAAACTGGTGGATTATAGAGTGTAGTGGTCATTCATGGATTTAAGAATTTACTTGTAGTTTCTTCCTTGCCTTATTTGTGACAAAGCAGACTACTCACAATTGTACTTATTTGAAAGAAACAATTAGGTGGGACACAAGAGAGAGGGTGAGGGGAGCATACTACAATCCATATAGAAAATTTCATTGTCTTCCCCAATAATACTTTTTGATTTAATACTCGAAGTATTTTGCGCTTCTTCCATTGTAATTAGGAATTTCATTGAGCAAGTTGCATATTTTCTCATTGCAATTTATGGCAACAAAATTTTTTTTTGCATTGCATGAGACATGTTTTGAAGAAATTGGTTACTTGTTGTCTAGATTCCATTTATATAAATTTCAAAAATTCTGCTACTACCGAGGAGATTGCTTTTTGGACTCATTTTTTGTTCTAAATCACTTCCATTATACCTCAGTTGAGATACAACAAGGGATTATAAATCACTTCCACCATTGCTTACATTACAAAAATGATGTTTCTATACAATCACTGCATAATGAATTGACTTCTGAATACATTCAAGATCTCCATCGAGTTACTGATGTTGAGACATCTTCAAGGATTGTCTACACATGCTTCTGATTCTAATGCTTCGACAAGTACCTTGTCGGGAGATTATTTTTGCATCAAATGGTTTTCTAATTTGTTGGGAATACCAATCAATGTTTTGTTATTTACAATTGGAAAATCATATCTTCACTTCAACCAGGATATGTATGGCTATTAGTTTAGTATTTTATTGTATAACCAGAATCTTGAATATGGCCACTTTGAACCACTCCTTCAATATTGCACAACGAACATTATATCACTAAATTCTATATTGATTGCTCAATGCATTCTTACACATTATTCCTCTCTTGTACTCTATGAAATGGTGTCAATTAAACAAATGATATTAGAACAAGGATTCATGATTCATGATCACATTTTCGCTGATTTTCATGACTCATTGTTAAATTCTATTTTCACAATTGCACCTTGGTTTGACAAGTTTTCCATGAGAAAAATAATTGCATAGACCTTCTATAATTTCTATACTCAGAATAATGTTAGAACTATCAAATACTTGGGAAGCCACCTTGATACAAAAACGATTGAGCAAGAGAAAGGTGTAAACAACTGGCAAAGTTATATTATCAACCTATCAATGCCATATGCAAATGGACATATAGAGGGAAATCATTTCTCGATCCAATGGATATAACAAATACTTAATATTAACATATATGTTTTGGATGCAAGTATCAGAGATATTTCTTTGTGATTCTATTCATCAAATATTGCATCTAAAATGCTTTATCTTAAGCATTTTCTTATATCCACATCGCATGCACACTTTTATGCACTTTCACCAATTAATGGTGTTTATAGTGTCAATGATTCATATAATATAGAAACACCTCTCCAAAAAATATTTGGAACACCAAATTTCAATGTCATTTCAAGTCTTACACCCAAACATCATTTACACTTAGAATCTGATGTTGTTACAACATGTGCCCAACTAGACAATGGTTGTGCCCAACTAGACAATGGTTTCATTGACAATAAAACACCGACGAGTAGAAAATACGTTAAGTTGTGTAAACATTATATGTTATCAAAACAAGAGTCCCTTTCTTGATTATCAAGTGAGGGACATGACAAGCCATTACTTGTTCGTCCTTCCAATAACTCCAATAACCATCTTTGACGATTGAATCAATTGAAACATGAAATCCATGTATATGGTGCTTTACTATCCCAAGAACAGAAAAAACATTTGCAATCAAATAAATCAATTGAGGAATATTTTCAGTCAATACAAGATGACACACCTACATATGTATGTTGTATTTTTAATAGATTTAATTTTGAGAAAGATATGGATCTTGTGAGAAATAAAACATCAGCAACTTTTCATGCACTCACAACTACAATCAAACCCAATGCAAAAATGTGTAAATCTTGCAATACTGCAATGATAAATAGAAAATTGCCTAAATTTTCATCACCTCTACACTTCTTCCGAAACCAAGAAAAAAAATAAAAAATAATAAATAAAAAATAAAATAAAATAATAAATAATAAATAATTCTATTATAAGGTAGACAACTTTAGAAGAGATATTAGTGCAACCAAGAATGACATTTACATAAATACAACAACTTGGCTACAAAATATCACAAATAAAACTAACAAACACAATCATAAGTATTCCTACCAATTTGAATAAAGTTCAAAAAACTCTACCTGCAAACACTGATGAGTGCATGACAATTGCAATAATGATTAAAAAAAAAATACAATACAAGAATGCATATTTGTTTGGAAATATTCGACCAAAAAATGTATTGGTTGCCTTACACTACTTGCGGAATACGACTCTTTACCCAAATGAACAAATATTGATAAAACATTAGTGGCAAGACCATTTTGATTAGCATAGATAAAATCATGAGAGCATTAACCTAGAAGTTTATGAAGCATATTCACCCTGTTTTGACAATAATTTAGAACCAAAATAAGAAACACTTGAGCATGGTTACTCAGAAACATAATCTTATTCCATTAATTTTCATCAAAGATCATTGAGGCATGGCAATAACTGGGAATTACAAAGTTAATTTTCATTATAAATCCAGGAAACTTCAGGATCATGTATAGGCTCACTTAAGTTTACCAACCAAATTAGCTTCTCATAATAGTCCTTAATTAAGATTAAAAAGAAGAGACTAATATACATTTGCAAATAAAAATTCGAAATTCATATTATAATTGTACAAAATAGGTACCGCCCCACACCAGTAATAAGTTATAAATTCTAAGTCATCATTATAAGGTGGGTAGGACCTACTTTTATAAATTACATATACAATTAAATAGACAGTCATTAGCTGGGCGAACATGATTTTAGCTAATTCCAGCAGACCACCCCAAAATTGAACAACCAACATAACTATCCATAGGCATTCCTTGATGAATGCGAAAGTGGTGAGCAACCTACCAGGAATAACGTCCTGTCTAGTCAGAAGAGAAAAGGCAAAATTTAACGTACAATGGTGGAGCTACACAACTAGAGATTAGCTGATATACCTATGAAATCAAACATAAAACATTGGAATAAGAAAATTGAGAAGAATGTGATTCAGTGGAACCAACAAGCAAGGGATAAGTATATTGACAATAATAACCAAACATTATTTAATTACTTGTATTGAAAACGATGCTATGCAGACCTGGATATACCTGCAAAAGGGACAAAATTAATCATGACCAGTTCCAAAACGCTTTCTACGGATAACACACAAAATGAAATTAAACCCTGGTAAGAAATTGGAACAAAATTTACACTACTGAACCTCTGGGGGTAAACTGGGAGAGTGAATGAATGAAATGTGACAGGAGACCCCTTTTTCCACATGCACATTGTGCGTAACACGCTAGGACTCAAATGGAAGATATTGAATACAATTAGTTCATATCATAGGGTTCCATAATCACGTGGTGTCGTTGTCCATTAGGCCGCCTGAACCTCCGATGTAGATTCCAGCTCCAAACTGGTCAACAAAATGCTTATTAACAAGCACAAAGAGTAATAACGCATCCTAAAAATGATCGTTGTCTATTTACAGTGACATGTATAAATAAACACAAAAGAAGAGTGAAGAAATTTCCTGAACGCATTCAAAACCCTCAAGGGTAAACGTAAAGCAATGTATCCATAAACTAACAAATGTGGGTGTGCGCAGCTCCTGTAAGTATATAATCGAGACATTTAGCAATAAGGAAGCCATAAATGATACAACTAATTAGATCTATTATCTACTGACATAACCCATCGATTTTGCAAGATTACCTGAAGCGCAAAGGTGACACCATTTAAATCTTCTTCCATGCCAAATCGGTGGTATTATGGATAACCAGAACACACAAACCTTACCACTGCAACCCTCTCGTTAATTATTGTGTAAGTTTGGTGAACCATGGCCATTAGCACTCCACCTGGCCTCAAAATTGATGGTCACCCATCGCATACACCCATGCGACAAACAACAAAAAGGAGGCGGTGGACCCGACGGGTCAAGTTATATTGTAGAGGTACGGTTAGGGTTCAAGAATTGTTGTGGTTGTTGTTGGATCATCACAAATGATCCTGAGTGTAGAACAAATGCGAAGGCCGAGTTTGTGTTGGTGCCAAGTGAACGGCAGATGAAGAGGAGCACGTGGGGAGGGTAGAGTGGTTCTCCCATATCGAGACAGTTTCACTATTCAACGAAATGTCCATCATACATGATAACTTGGATACCCAACGTGTAGAGGGGTAATGGTAACATTAATAGTTCAACAAATATTTGACTCTATCATGAGCGCCTGCATAAATGTAATTACATCCTAACCCCAATAGTATAGTTTAGGTCTAAGGGTAGAGTGAAATGTATTATGGTAACATCATTAATCAATCCACATTCTAACCTTTGTAAACACCTACAATTGGTATAATGGGATGGATAGGTTTTATGTATCTATACCACCACCATGACTAACAAATCGGGTGCGACCCTAGCATGAAATCCTTATAGGACGTTGATATGTGTTAGTATGGACATAGAGACTTAGTATAGTCAACAAGGTAGGCGTGGAAACCTTAAGACTATTCGTAAGTGTGAAGATAGGTTTATAAATGCTAGCATAAAGGAAAATGTGGATCAGACAAGATGTTAACAAAATGGTTGAACAAAAAGAAGGAAACACAAACATAAAATTGAGAGACTTGAACCATTGTGAAAGATAAAATGTCTTTGCATGTCTTTTCTACACAAGTTAAAACACTAAAAAATTACTCGTGAGGGATATGTCTAATGAAGGTTCATGAAAGGTTGTATGAGAGCCTTTATTTTACACTGGGCCTAAAATGTGCCATTATAATTTCGAATATATATATGATTTTATTGGTATAGTAGTAAATTATATATATGAAAATATTGAATATTGATAACAGAATGGTATTTTATTATAAGGTACATAAGTACATGAGATGGTTGCAATATGGAAGATAAATCACCTCTAGGCATGTCCGACGGGGAGGAATTGTATGTTGAATTGGGAGGGGGAGGCACTACCTCTAATCCCAATTCTCATATTTTTGAAGTTATAACGAATTTGCAGCAGGAATTAGTGCAAGTGAGGAGTAGAAATGAGCGATTCTTGAAGGCAAGTGAGGAACAAGAACTTATGATAAATGAATCGGCAGAAAAAGCCAGTCAGAAAAGTGTAGAACCAGAAAGGTTGAAACAAAAGGAGAGAAAGAAAATGTTAGAGAAGTCTGAACGTGTTGAGGAATTAGAGAAAACATATTCTAAATTACGTAATGATAAGAATAAAAATGAATTGCAAGGATAATTCTGGAAAATCAAACCCCCTATATTTGATGGGGAGAGAGAGGAAGAAGCAGAAGAATGGCTTGTAAAAATGGTAAAACACTTCCAGGTGAATGAATATGAAAGTAATTTGAAATCTCAAATGGTTATTTGTAACCTATAGGGTAAAGCTACTATGTGGTCAGAAGAAACAAAAAATATACAATTTCTAGATGAGAAGACAATTTCATGGGATGAATTTCAAAATAAATTTAGAACCCAATATTTGAGTGAAAGATATTATGACGATCGAAAAAAATAATTCCATGAACTAAGGTTAGGACAACTTACCATGGATGATTTCGTGACAAAATTCACAAACTTACTCTGATATGTTCCTTATATTAGAGAGGAGAGAACTAAAGTGAAAAAATTTATGAACACTTTACTAGGGGCGTACAAGGAAAGGATTGAATTCAACAATCCTAGAACTATAGATGAAGTAGTCACGAAAGCTAGACTTTGTTATGATCAATTCAAAATTTAAAATGAAGGCTCCAAACCATGGCCGAATAAAGATATAAATAAAGCTGGGATGAATGTAAAAAGATAGAAGCCTACATACCTAAAATTTTTTGGGAAAGATTGCAAAAGAAAGAAATTTAACAAGGGAAATATAAATAAACTGGCTCAATCACACACAGGGTCAAAGCCCATGACATTGAATAGAAAAAAGGGCACAAGATTTAAAGAAAGGGAACCACTGAAATGTTGGGGTTGTGGCGAACCACATCTGTTAAGGGATTGTACACATTATCCAATATCAATTCAGGAAATTCAAGATGTACATGAAGCAACTAGAGTGAATGGTGTGGCAACAAATATTCTGAGGATTAGTATGACTTTAGAAGACCAACATGTTGAACATCAATCTACCATGATTGATTTCTAAGGTACCATCCAAAACAAATTTTTATATGTTTTAATTTATACTAGTGATATTTTAATCTATATTAGTCCCCAAATTGTGGAAAAATGTAAATTACATTGATAAATTTTTCAAAATGCTTCACTGGTACAATTAGCCACAGGTACCAAATGAAAATTAACACATTAATTAAGACAATATCTTGTAGATTTCAATGGGTATTCCATAGAGTTAAAACTAAACATTATTCCTTTGGGACCATATGATATATTAATTGGTATGGATTGGTTAGAACAACAGAAATTTGTTATAAATTGTCTATATAAAACTATAAACTTTATTGATCCATAGGGACAAACAATATTAATAAAAGGGAAACCAAAACCAGTCTCGGTGAAAAGAATATCAAATTTATAGTTAAAAATAACAGCAATGGCAGGATGCAAGGTTTATATGATTCATGTAGAAAAAAATGAGAAACTAACAGACAAAGAAATGTTAGAAACCTTACCTGTGACAAGAGAATTCCAAGATGTCTTTCCAGAGGAAATTCCCTTGGTGTCGGGTGTTACACCTATGTCCAGAGCTCCGTATAGAATGAGTATACCATAACTGTTAGAATTGAAAATCAAGCTACAAGAGATGTTAGATAAAGGTTATATTAGACTGAGTGTGTCGCCGTGGGGAGCTCCATTCCTATTTTCGAAGAAAAAATATGGCACATTTAGAATGTTCATCAAATATATGTAGTTGAATAAGTTATGTATCAAAAACAGATATCCCCTACGTTGGATTGATGATATGTTTGATCAAGTGAGGGGAGAAATTGTCTTTTCCAAGACTGATCTAAGAATTGGTTACATTAGCTGCTCAAGAACAATGAAGATATCCACAAAAATGCTCTTAGTACTTGGTATGGACATTATGAGTTCGTGGTGTTACCTTTCGGTCTCACTAATGAACCAACAAACTTCATGTGCTTAATGAATAGTGTCGATCACAAGTATCTTGACAAATTTGTGTTAATTTTCATAGATGACATCCTAATGTACTCTAAAAATGAAGAGAACTGAGAACATCGTAGATTGGTGCTACAAACATTACGAGAACATCATCTTTATGTGAAAATCAACAAATGTGATTTTTATAAAACCAGAATTCAGTATCTAGGACATAATATCTCCAAATATGGGCTAGCAGTGGACCCCAAGAAAGTTAAAGCCGTCATGAACTGGCCTATACCAAGAGATGTATCAGATGTTCGTTCGTTTTTGGGGAGTGTTGGTGATGCAGGAGCATGAGTTTTGAAGGAAAAAGGCTTCAAACTTATTCCAAAAATACAAAAAAATAATACAAGCAAAGGAGTGGGATCCTTTAGTTCTCAATTTACCAACTTTCTAAAAAGGATTTTGAGCTAGAATTTAGGGGTTGAATGATTCTGTAATTAATTCAAGTAGTTTTGATTTAGTTGAGAGTCTTAAGGAGAATATTAATCAAATTTGATATTGTTTAAATATAGGCAAATTCGATCCAGTGTTTAAGGATCTGATTGTTAGACAAAATGCTATTTATGTAACTTCTGAATGATTGTAAAAGGATTTTGACTGATTCGGCTTGTTTTCACCATATATGAAAAAGTTCTAGAAAACATAACTTTGTGCATTTTTGTGTATAATTAGTTAATCCTAGGGTGTTAGGTAAACTTGACTCAGGATAGAGTCAAAGTTGACTAGGTTAAACAGTGATGGTTTTGGGGCACATGGTATTGTGAACCCATAGTATTCTGCCCGTGGTATTATATGTAATGGAGCCTATAAAAGGTTGGAAGGACTTCATTGTAATGCAAGACCTGGAGGTGAGTGGTGAAGGCTCACATGGTCGGATTGGCCAGGCTTTTGGCCAATGCTAATAATATCTTATTACGTTGGGTTTTTCCTCGGATTTGGGGTTTTCCCGGATAAACATTTGTGTTTATGTGTTTATGGTTGTTACTGGTTTTTATTCCTCTCAGTAATTATTTGTGTTATGCAGTAAATTTCTTAACAACTGGTATTAGAGCCAGATATTGGCTTCAAAAGGATTCTTTGATACCATGCGTTTATAGTGCCTGATGAGATCAATGCAGTAGATCTAGGTCTGGAAATAATGGTGAAACAATCGTACATGGAAGAACATCGAGGAGAATGTGCAGAATATAGTGTCATAACTGCCATGGATTGTAGTGAATTTGTGATATTTACCAGTTTGGAACATGCTGACAAATTGTTCAGGATTCATGCGGCTTTGAAAATTGTTCGCTTTTCTGCTACGTGAGGCCATTGCTACTGGAATCTATGAGGTTCTCGTCGGGTTCGCAGTTGGAGCGGTTTGGTAGAAGTTTTTGAGGAAATCAAATTGAGAGAGGATGGATCAGAATCACAGCAGCAATAAACAAACAAAAAAAATTAATGAAGTCAAAATTATTGCATGTAAATGGGCATACTACTGTAAGACCTGGTAAGTCATGTGTACCCATCGGTGATCACCAGTAAAGTCTTGGTTAGACCTAGGTGATAGGGGGGATGTCGAGTTAGCAATACCCCGGGTAAAATCTCTGAGGGGGGTAAGAGATAGAGTGAGCAGGATTGTCTCACTTAGCAGGTTTGGCTGGAGTTAGTCAAGGAACCCCAAGTCAAGCTTAAGGGGGGATTTGTTAGGTAAAATTGACTTGGGATAGAGTCAAAGTTGACTAGGTTAAACAGTGATGGTTTTGGGGCACATGGTATTGTGCATCCATAGTATTCTGCCCGTGGTATTATATGTAATGGAGCTTATAAAAGTTTGGAAGGACTTCATTTTAATGTAAGACCTGGAGGTGAGTGGTGAAGGCTCACTTGGTTGGATTGGCCAGGGTTTTGGCCAATGATAATAAGATCTTATTAGGTTTGGTTTTTCCCTAGATTTGTGGTTTTCCCTGATAAACATTTATGTTTATGTGTTTATGGTTGTTGTTGGTTATTTTTATATTTATTCCTCTTAGTAATTATTTACGTTACGCAGTAAATTTCTTAACACGGGGGTGTTGCATCCCTCCGCAGCATCTCTATATATCATTGAATTTCCGGTTGGCTCTGAAAATTTGGAGTTCTACTTAATATGGTGTGTCCGCATTTCATTTTCTCTTTTTCCATGTGTAAAATCTGGTGATTAGCTACTGCGGGAGTAGAAGTGTGTAAATTCTTGATCCATGTATGTAGTGTTGCACTCATTCCTGACCGTTGATTTCTTTTTAACACGTTTCAGCTTAGTCAACAGCGGGGTTGACCCTATTATTAAACCATGTGCGAAATGAAATCCCGTGAGCCATAGATCTAGTGACTTTTGTTATCCAATGGATATAGGGTCTTAAAATGATCGAGCGTTAATCTTAGACCCGCACTTGAACTTTTATAAACTGAGGACTTATTAACTTTATCAACTCCATGAGGATGGGTAAAATGTCATGCAGATCTCCACGCGATATCATTGTGACCATCAAATCAAGTGATTGTTGATCATTGGATCGAGGTATAATATCACATTGCCTCGTTCATAAGTGAAGGGAGCTGTCCTGGAGGAATCGCTATTGCGATGTGCAAGAGGATCGCCGACTGACTTCGCATCACATCGGTTCATTAGTAAATCCCACTTGGCTGCAAGAAAAGGGATTTGCGAGGTGCGATGTTTAAGAGGACTGGTAAAGATTTGTCACTGTGGTTAAAAGTTAGCATTTATGCTAATTTAGCAGAATATATAACTTTGGAGGTATATGACTAAGACCTCACCAAAAATCCATGAGTAAATTCCATCTAAACTTCAAGAAATTGTTTCAGTATTTGAGCGTTTGTCCATTACGCTTGCACCCGAGCCACCATTTTTGGTATCAGAGTAGCCTACTAACATTGAACAGGATCTCAAGGATCAGAAAAATAAATCCAACATGGCCTTCAAAGTTGGAGAAAGTGGTGGTAGTTGAACAAGAGGACAACTAGTTGCAAATGCTGAAGTGTTGGAAGTTGTGCAATAGATGAAAGATAGATTGGAAGCAGTGGAAATGGGAAGAGATGCGGATGCTGGAGATGTCAGTGAACCTGAAGCTGAAGCTACAAAAGAAGAACCTGCAGATGTAACTCTTGAAATGAGATTCTTTAGGTCAGTATTGAGATCCACATCCAAGCCTAGACATGAAGTCTCGATCTACATAGGAAGCTTAAGCACTGAGGAATTGATAGACTGGATAAATGACATGGAGAAATTCTTCAATTATGAAGAAACTGATGAAGAAAATAAGATGAAGTTTGCTGTCACGAAACTGAAAGGACATGCAGAACTTTGGTGGGATGGAGTGCAGGCAAAAATAAGAAGACTTAGCAAACAACCAATTAAGAATTGGAATAGGATGGTGGCAAAATTGAAAAATAAGTTTCTACTAAGTGACTATCAGCAAACATTATTTAGATAGATGCAGAATATTAGATAGAGGTATATGACAGTAAAGGAATGCATAGAGGAATTCTACAAAGTGAGTATAAGAGTAGGAAAAATCAAATATATAGATGAGAAGGTTGCTAGATATGTGAATGGTCTTAGAATGGACATTTAAGATGAGATAAGTGTATTGTCTCCTAAAACAATAGAAGAGGCTTATTAGATCGTATTGAAGGCTGAAGAAAAACTCATGAGGAATGGGAAGACAAGGAGGTTGAGGAAGATCTACAACACCTGGAGATGGAGCTAGCAACAACTCAAGTTAGCATGCACCTAGAGGAGGTGATGCAAGTGGCAAAGGGAGCTTTTCTAGAGGAACATGAGGCAAAGGTAGAGGAAGAGAAGTTAGACGTTACAGATGTAACAAGCTGGGACATAGAGCTTATGAGTGCCCATAAAATGTAGGAATGAATCCAAGGAATGTAATTGTTTCAAAAACTGAAGAGGAGGTAGCAAAGGTAATAGATGAAGAAAATGTATTAGAGAAAGGAGAGCCTTTAGTAGTTAAAAAAGTTTTACTAAATCCGGCTAAGGAAATTTTTGAACCAACACAAAGGAAGACTTTGTTCAGGACTCAGTGTAAGGTTCAAGGGAAGTGTTGTCAGATGATAAATTATAAGGGTAGTATAGATAATTTGGTCTCCACGGAAGTGGAAGAGAAGTTGAAATTGAAAACAAAGAAACATACAACACCTTATGAGGTGTCATCGCTTCATAAGGGATATCAGTTAGTAGTGAAAGAACAATGTAAAGTGGAGTTGCAGTTGAGAAAGTACAGAGACAAAATTATGTGCGATGTGATGCCTATGGATGTGTGTCATATAATGTTTGGTAGACCATGGAAGTATGACAGAGGAGCTCTGCACGATGGAAAGAAGAACACATATAAATTCAACAAAGATGGTGTCAATCATATATTGCTCCCACTAGAGGAGGAGCATGCATCGAAGAAACCTGATTCAAAGACCCTTTTGCTGAGCGGAAAGGAGTACTTGCAGTAGATGGAGGAAGATGAGGTAAGTTAGGAATTGGTTTCTAAACCCAAGGTAATAATTACTTCCACAAAATTTTATGATTTACCAATTGAAATTCAAGAGATGCTGGACAATTATTATGATATCATTGTAGATGATTTGCCTGATGAGTTACCACCCATTAAAAAAATCAGTCATCACATAGATTTGATTCTAGGAGAAAATCTACCTAATAAAGGAGCTTATAGGATGACTCCCGCAGAGAATGAAGAGATTAAGAAAAAGGTTCAGGAAATGTTAGACAAGGGACTGGTTAGAGAGAGTTTGAGTCCTTGCACAGTGCCAACAGTGTTGAGCCCAAAGAAAGATGGAGGGTGGAGAATGTGCATTGACTCGAGAGCAATTAATAAGATAACAATCGGGTGCATATTCCTTTATCTAGAATCGAAGATTTGATGGATTGTTTGAGTGGAGCTAGATATTTTACAAAGTTAGATTTAAAAAGTGGTTATCATCAAATTAGAATTAGAGGGGGAGATGAGTGGAAAATTGATTTTAAAACCAGTGAAGGATTGTATGAGTGGATGGTAATTCCTTTTAGATTATCAAATGCCCCTAGTACATTTATGAGACTTATGAATGAAGTACTGAAGGAATTTATTGGTGAATTTGTAATAGCATATCTTGATGATATATTAGTTTACAGAAGATCTGAGGAGGAACATGTGAGACATTTGAATTATGTTTTACAGAGGCTACAACAAGAAAAATTACTGTTAAATTTAAAGAAGTGTTCATTCATGAAGGAGGAGCTAGTGTATTTGGGCTTCGTTGTTTCTGTTGAGGGGTTGAAGATGGATGCAGAGAAGATCAAGGCTATTATGGAGTGGCCTTCACCAAAAAGTGACTTTGAGGTAAGAAGTTTTCACAGTCTTTCTAGTTTTTACAAGAAATTCATAAGGAATTTTAGTAAGATTAATTCTTCAATTATTGATACAATAAAGAAGGACATAAAACCATTTAAATGTATTGCTGAAGCAGAAAGGAACTTCCAGTTGTTGAAGAGAAAGATTACTAAGAAACCTATTTTGATTTTGCCTAATTTTAATAAACATTTTCAAGTAAAGTGTGATGCCAGTGGAGAATCCATTGGAGATGTTTTGAGTCAGGAGGACAAATCTGTAGCTTATTTTAGAGAAAAGGTGAATGATACAAAGAAGAAATATTCTTCTTACGACAAAGATTTTTATGCAGTGGTGCAGTCTTTGAAAAAGTGGAGACATTACTTGATGTCCAAGGAGTTCATACTATATTCAGATAACCATGCATTACAGTAAATTATTCAACAGCCAAAGCTTAACAGAAGCATGCAAAATGGGTAGAATACCTATAAAGTTTTAATTTCGTATTAAAAGATACAATCGGTCAATCAAACAATGTAGCAAATGCCTTAAGTAGAAAAAGTATTTTAGTTCAAGAAAGTTAAATTCAAGTATTAGGTTTTGATTTTCTTAAAGAGTTATATGAGAAAGATCTAGATTTTAAAGAGGCATTTGAAGCTTGTAGAAATCTTGTTTTCTTAAACAAAAGCAAGTGGCTGGATTATTTCCTGCAAGAGGGACTGTTGTTTAAAAGAAATCAATTGTGCATACCAAGTTGCTCTATGAGGGAGAATTTGATCAAAGAGAAACATAGTGGAGGACTTGGAGGGCATTTCGGTGCAGTCAAGACTTATGAACAGTTGAATAGGTTTTATTTTTGGTAGAAAATGAGGTCTTAAGTGGAAAGGTTTGTGAAAAATTGTAAAGTCTATTAGTACGCGAAGGAAAGGAGTCAAAACACAGGTTTGTATGTTCCATTACCTATTGCAGATAGGCCTTGGGATATGGTAAGTATGGACTTTGTTTTGGGTTTACCAAAAAATCAAAGAGGAAATGATTCAATTTATGTAGTAGTTGATAGATTTTCAAAAATGGCACATTTTATTCCATGTTATAAAAGAAAAGATGCTACTTATATTGCAAATCTGTTTTTTAAGGAGATTGTAAGATTACATGGGTTACCTAAGAGCATTGTCTCAAATAGCGACACTAGATTTGTTTCACATTTCTGGAGGACATTATGGAAGAAGCTTGGAACTAAATTGAGTTTCAATTATGTTTATCATCTTTAGACTGATGGATAGACTGAAGTTATAAATAGGAGTTTAGGTAATCTTTTGAGAAGTCTTGCAAGTGAACATCCAAAACAGTGGGATCAAGTATTGGCATAGGTATAATGTGCATATAATGATTCTCCTAATAGGAGTACAGGGCAGATTCCATTTCATATAATCTATGGAATGCACCCAAGAGGAATGTCAAAATTGAGAGATTTGTGGCAAGCTAAGAGGAGAAGTGCTAAAGGAGAAGATTTTGCTACAAAAGTTCAAACAATGCATGAACAAGTAAAGCAACAACTACGAGACAGCAACATCAAATACAAGGGCAGAGCAGATTTGAAGAGAAGAGAAGTTAATTTTGAAGTTGGAGACTTAGTTTTAGCACACCTGAGGAAGGAAATATTTCCAAAAAGGGAGTATAATAAAATGAAGTTTAAGAAAATTGGACCATGCGAAGTCTTGAGAAAATTTTATGCAAATGCATATGAAATTGAATTACGCCTTGATATTGGAATATCTCCAATTTTTTATGTTGCCGACTTATATAGGTATGAAAAGGAACAGGCAGATGACACAACAAAGAATCAAGAAGAATAAGATGTTTATTGGGTAAAACAATTGCCTATAGCAAAGGAATTGAAGACAAAGAGCATTTTGGACAAGAAATTGTTGAAGAAGACAAGAGGACAGGAGTATTTTCAGTATTTGGTCTAATGGAAGGATCAACCAATTGCTAAAGCTACTTGGGAATTTCTGTAGAAGAGCTCATGGACAGGAGCCCATGAAGAATTTTGTCCTCAGGAGTCTGATGCCGGAGCATGAGGCATGAAGGCAAATGGCTTCGAACTTATTCCAAAACACCAAAAAAAAAAATTAAATTACAAGAAAAGGAGTGGGATCCTTTAGCTATCAATATACCAGCTTTCTAGATAGGATTTTGAGCTAGAATTTGGGGATTGAATGATTCTGTAATTAATTCAAGTATTTTTTATTTATTTGCGAGTCTTGAGGAGAATATTAATCAGATTTGATATTGTTTAAAGATAGGCAAATTCTATCCAGTGTTTAAGGATTTGATTCTTAGATGAAATGGTATTTATGTAACTTCTAAATGATTGTGAAAGGATTTTGACTGATTCAGCTTGTTTTGGCCATATATGAAAAAGTTGCAGAAAACATAACTCTATGCATTTCTGTGTATAATGTTCAATCCCTAGGGTGTTGCATTCCTCCGTAGCGTCTCTGTATATCATTGAATTTCCAATTGGGTCTCAAATTTTAAATTTATATTTAATATGGTGTGTCTGCATCTCATTTTCTCTTTCGTTGTGTGTAAAATCTAGTGATTAGCTACTGCTAGAGTAGAAGTGTGTAAATTATTGATCCAGGTCTGTAGTGTCACACCCATTCCTAACCATTGATTTCTTTTCAACACCTTTCAGCTCAGTCAACACCAGGGTTGGCCTTGTTATTAAACCATGTGTTAATTGAAATACCACAAGCCGTAGATCTAATGACCTCTGTTATCCAATGGATATCGAGTCTTAAAGTGATCTCGCATTAATCTCAGACCGAGACCTATACTTTTATAAATTGTGAATTTATTAACTTTATCAGCTCTGTGAGGACGAGTAAAACATCGTGTAGACCTCCACGTGATATCATAGTGACCGTCGGATCACATGATTGTTGACCGTTGGTTCAGGGTATAATATTGCACTACCTCGTTCATAAGTGAATGGAGCTAACTTGGAGGAATTGAGATTGCGATGTGCAAGAGGATCACTGATTGAATTTGCATCACATTGGTTCATGAGTAAATCCCACTTGGTGATAAGAAAAGGGATTTTAGAGGTGTGTTGTTTAAGAGGACTTGTAAAGCTCTATCATTGCGGTTAAAAGTTAGTGGTTCTGCTAACCTCCCAGAATAGATAACTTTGGAGGTAGATGACTGAGACACCACCTAAACTCCAATAGGAAACTCCACCTGAACTTGAAGAAATTGTTTTAGGATTTGAGAACTTTTCCATTACACCTACACCCCGGCCACTAGTTGGAGGGTATCGTAGGTTCGTAGAGGGATTTTCAAAACTAGCTTATCACATTACCTCCTTATAAAACAAGGGAGTGGAGTTTAAGTGGACAACCAAATGCTAAGAAAACTTTGACAAATTGAAACAAATGTTGAAAATAAATCCTATTTCAAAAATTTCAGATCCAAACAAGGAATTTACTCTATGCACGGATGCTTGTTTAGAGGGACT
This sequence comes from Pinus tabuliformis, assembly GCA_031772625.1. Classification (NCBI taxonomy): domain Eukaryota; kingdom Viridiplantae; phylum Streptophyta; class Pinopsida; order Pinales; family Pinaceae; genus Pinus; species Pinus tabuliformis. Next base: position 1,386,582,507 of record CM062820.1, on the reverse strand, counting down.
TAGGGATATGTTATTGCAAGACAACGTTTTCATAGATTATGAGTAAAGAAAAGTGAAAAAATGCGAACACCATTATGTTGTATATGATCTAGAATTAGTTGTTATAACACGTTCCTTGAAAATGTTGAGGCATTATTTACTAAGAATGAAATTTGCTTTGGTAACTAATCATATCAACCTGAAATATTTCTTTAGTTAGCTTGATTTAAATGTGAGACAGAAAAGGTGTTTAGCCTTTGTTAGTGAATTTGGATTTCATATAAATCATATAAGAGGGAAAGAAAATAAATTTTTGATGCACTAAGTAGACATGCTCATTCCTTGATATAAATCACTGAAAGCAACATGAAAATACATTGTGAGGAGCAAGTGAAACAAATTCTACAACATGGTCCTCAATACCAGGAAATGTCGCTAAAAATACAACAGAAAGAAGTTTTGCGATATGCCACAAATCCAGAAGGATTACTGACTTACCAATATAGATTGTATATTCCTAATGTAGTTGTATTGAAATAGATAATAATGGATGCATATCACAAAGGACCATATGCAAGTCACCCAGGATACTAGAAAATGGTAACAACATTGAGGAAAACATTTTTTTCGCCAGGTATGAAGAAGGATGTAGAAGATTATTTGGAAAAATGCTTAGAGTGTCAACAAATAAACGTGGAGCAACATCATCTGGTAGTATTATTGAGTCCGTTACCCATTCCAGAATGGAAGCAAGAGGTGATCTCAACGGATTTTATAAGAGGTTGACCGAGAACAAACTATCAACATGATTTGATTATGGTGGTGGTAGAGACATTAACTAAAGAGACAAACATTTTACCAGTATAGTCTACCTTTGGGACTGCATAAGTTTCCAACATTTTCATGAAAGAAATTTCACACTGCATGGCATACCGAAAATGATAGTGTTAGACAAAGATGCTAAACTCACCTCCATGTTCTAGAAGGCCTTGTTTGGGGTCATGGAGACTAAGTTAAACGTCAATATTCTATACCATCCTCAAACGGATGGATAAACTGAACGAACAAATCATATTTTGAAGGACATTGTCGAAATGTATGTAATGGACAAACCCACAACGTGGGTAGACTTTTTTGCATTTAGTTGAATTTTTTTATAAAAAAAGTTATAAAACATCTCAAAAAAATAGCCTCTTTAAAGCTTTGTATGGAATAATATTCCATACACCACTTAGTTGTAGTGAACCTAAAGATAAGTTGATTCTTGGGCCTGATGCATTACAGGAAATGGAGCAGGCAGTGCAAAAAATTCAACAGAATATTAATACATCTCAAGACTGACAAAATATTTAAAAATACAAAAAGATAACACACAAATAGTTCAGAATTGAATAGAATGTATATTTTTTAAACACACATATGGCAGCAACAAAAAATTAAAGATAAGCCAGAGAGTACATATATTATAAACAAATGATATACATTTATAATACATTCGTGTGACCATTGGGTTCCACATCCCAAGGTCTCTTGGACTCTCATGGCTATTGACATTCTACACCAACCCATAGAGGATTAGGTGTCCAACATTCCCCCCTTTAATTTGAAGGGTTATGTATGAGTCTAAGAAGAGAGCTGTAATACAAAATGTGTAGAAATGCATGATAGCACTAGGCTGAATGTGCTCTCTGAAATGTTGGTATAAAGGGAGGTGGTTTAAGGATGACCACCAACACTGGAATGCTTAGTGCAGTTCCCAGAACTCTTCCAAGTCTGGCATGAAGCTCAGGTCTTCTGTTAGAGGAAGTGATCGTGATGTTTTGAAGAGGGAAACCTTCAACCATGAAAGGGAGGTCTCACCCCTCATAAAAGGGAGAATCTCAACCTTAAAAGGGAGGTCTCAACCTGTGATGGTTTTAGGATGACCAACAACTCTGGAATGCTTAATGAAATTCCTGGAACTCTTCCAATATTGGCAAGAAGCTGAATTCTTCTGCTAGAGGAAGCATCCCTAATTCTTTGAAGAGGTATCACCAACTGAAGACATGCTCAGTGGCATATTTGTCTCTGGCTACAACTCTAATTCTAGTATGGCAGGTTGTGTCTCAGGCTCGCTTGATGTGACTTTGAAGCTTGTAGATGACCAACATTCCACCCTTGTCAGATACAAGGTGAGATGATGGAGAAAACTCAACTGCAAGACTGTTCAATACTCTAGAACACGTTCTTACATATGACTAGAATATCTTCTTGGTTGTTGATGCCCATTACCAGGAAGTGATCCATCCAATATGAATCTTTGTTCTTGTAGGAGGCTTGTTCTTAAAGCATCTCTTTGAAGAACGACTGGTTTTATGACAATTCTTACATGGATGAGGATCAAAATAGTGATATTTCATATGGCCAACTCAGTCACAGTGTTGGCATTTCACAATCTGTTGTTGTTGTTGTGGAAGAAGAGTAGATTCTAGAATAGTTGAAGGTGAACTGTCATGAAGGAATACAGCACTCTGAAATTGAATGGGCTTTGAGTAATCGGAAATATGAAAGGACACGTCCTTGTCATATCCAAGGCCAGTTCTATGCTTGTTGTGGACAAGTTCTTCCCAAGGTTTGATGATGGGCTTGGGAAGCGCAGACTAAATTTCTGCATCTCTGTGTAATTCTGCTACTTCATTGGGTACTAGATCTGAATCAATTTGTTTCTTATGGGAGTCTATTTCAATGTTTTAAATAGAAACAAGTTCAGAATGATGGCTCCATTGTTGTAATTCGTCTTGCTAGAATTGAGATTCTAGTTGTAAAAACTCATTTTTTTCCTATGCATTATGCAGGTATTTTTGAATGTCACAAAGAGTGTCTTTATTGATGTTTATGTTCCCATCAACAGTGGAATGTATCAAGGAATTTAACAACTCTATTCTACCATCAATTCTAGCCATTGTGTCAGCAAAGAAATGAAGGCTCAACAATCCTAGTGGACACTTTAGCAAGGCTAGACAAACCCCAGCTATTGAAGATTTCAAAAAATGAAGAATATCAGTTGTGCATCAAACCATCATTGAATATATAATGCAGGCATAAATGTCTCTTGAATCATTTAGTGATGCCACCCATAGAATTTCCTTCTTCAGTCCTATGCATGAAATAGTTTGGATATCTCGAGCAGTGCGAGATTCACTGCTTTTTTTTTGATAACTTCAGTTTATTGCATGAAGCGGAAATTACAATGAAGAAATACAACAGAGCTTCTTGTGTAGGAAATCTGACTGCGCTTTGTTTCTTCCCATGAAGTAATTCACATCCCCTCTCAAAAGCCTTTGACCAAGCCTTCTCAACAACTATAGAGATTAAATTATATGTTTTGATTTGGGTCAACACAAAGTCGAATTTAAAAGAGTCGAGAGTAGCTTGACTTAGCTTGCAAACCCGAATGTATTGTTTGTTAGCTGGCAGAGCCTGTCATGGCTTCAAAAAATAATTATATTGCAGTTTGTAATCATCCAGACTTCAATGAGCTTTCATGAGACTTCTCAGCTGGCTTGAAGTGGCTTCCCTTTCTTGAGAAATCATTAATTCTTATATTGAAAATAATAGGTGTCTATTCCTTGTGGATAACAAAAAATATTATGGATTGCAAGTTGCAACCATGCAGATCCAACTTCAAATTACTGGTGCCTAAAAAATGAATAGCTTACATCCAAATGGGAAGCTAATTGTTTCTATAATCTCTAACATGCTGTCACATTAGTTTTTATACAAAATTCAATCTTGCAAGCTTGTCTAAATTTAACATAGCGAGAGACAGTTGAACCAGAAAAATAGTGTCAGAGAAAATCGATCTACCAACAGAGTCAACAACGCAAATTCAAGGATGAAATGGAGAGCCCTCTACAAAGCACTGCTGCCATTACTGATCAGAGGCAGAAGATAGAGCAGTACAAGCTTATACTTGCCTCCATTTTCTCCAGCAATAATGTTCAAAATGTGAAGGCTTTCATTGATCATATGGTGTTCGATGATGTGCCGCTGGTGGCTTTGAGGCAACTACTGCAGATATTTGCGCAGGAGTTAGGGCAGTTAGAGCCCGAGGCTCACAAGGAGGTTGCCCACTATGCTTTGGCTCAAATTCAACCCAGGGTTGTTTCCTTCGAAGAACAGGTATCCATCACTAGGGAGAAGCTTGCTGAATTATTTGAGACATGATGTTGTAGTCCTATCACCATCACCTTTGTGGGACTCGATCCGCCGACTGCCTACGCCTTCCTTCTGATTTCCGCGACTTCTCTTTGTATTCTCAGAGAGTTCTAGCATTTTTGTGCTCTAGCTATGTTCTTTTGTGTACTGGTATCATCTCATGGACATAGCCCTTTCGCGTTGTTATGTAAATTCAGCCACATCCTCTGCTCTGAGTTCACTGCTACTGATGGAATTGCCCTCTGGTTTCGAGGAGCTAATCCGATGCCTACAATAGGAACACAACCCTCACAAAATGCTAGCGGGCCATCATTGCAAAAGCCTATGTTTCATTTTTTTATTTATGCAATCACCTTCCAAATGATATTGAAAATAATCTCAGTATGCATAGATATCCAATTGATTTCCAAGCTAGAAGGGACTCGAACTTGCAAGTTGCAAAAATCAACACCTTCACGAATGGAATAATTTATTTTTTCAAAGGTTCTCAGGAATATGATATGAATTCTTAGGCTGCTCTAGATCTTCCTCTAGTAGAAGGATTGGATGACGGGCACAAGCAGAGAGATGTGAAGTTTTATATGCCAACAGGTGTATCTTATAGCGTTAGAAGGAGGAAAGTATTATGAATTGACCATATTATGAAAACATCAGTGGAGTGGGGAGGGGATCGGACCGAGATTGACTGTGTAGAGGGAGCAACATTTTAACTAGACGAAGAGCAGTATTATAATGGCCGTGGTTTTGAATATTGATCCAAATCACAGTTTGTGGAAGCATATACCACAATAGATTCAAAAGAAATGTAAAAATAAACACATCATATTAAAAAACAGTTATATATATGGTATGTAGGTGGAGGAATAGCATATACCAGATCTAGCTCGCCTTTCACGCAACCTAGAGGAGGCTCATTACAGCTTGAAGATTTGTCTGCGAAATCCCAGTTAGGGTAGCGCTACCACACCGAGAAACTTGTAGCCATAGAAGGAAATCACACCTCCTTGTAGTGTTTCCACAACACATTCACTACATATACTCAATAATGCATGAAATCCAATGTTTAACGCATCATTGCATTCATTAATGCATGAAATTTCTGAGGGATTTGACAGAGATGTCAATCTGCAAGGGATGCAAAACATAGGCAGAATAGGTAGAGATTAGAGCTAAAATTTAGCTGACAACATACTCATGAAAAAAAACACTAACATGCACAGAGAGGTCACAAAATTAGTGGCTCACATTTGGGCAGGACAGGAGTACACCTGCTCTGATACCATGTTAAATACACACATGGTGGCAAAAAAATATTAAAGATAAGCAGGAGAGTACATCTATTATTAACAAATGATATACATTTATAGTACATTCGTCCGACCATTGGGTTCCACATCCCAATGCCTCTTGGACTCTTATGGTTGTTTACATTCTACACCAACCCATGGAGGATTAGGTGTCGAACAATGTCTGAGTCTTAAACCATGAAAAAGTACTCACAGTATGGTAGTTGTGCCAAATTAGCACCACGATTCTACAATTCATTTTAAATTTTGTACCGAGTTAGTCTAGTGGCATAAAAGATGGCTCTACCTAATCATATTAAAGTTCATAATGTATTTCATGTATCATTATTAAAAAGGAATTTTCATGGTCCTTCTCATGTGGTTGACTGGAATTTGATACATGTGGAACTCGATTGAGAATTTCTACCTGAGCCACTTTGTATCTTGGATCGAAAAGAGACTGTGCTCTGGAATTGAGTTGTCACTCGAGTTACACTGTAGTGGAGGCACTTTACACTCGAGGAGGTCACTTGGGAATGTGAAGATGTAGCATGAAAAGAACTTATCCAACACTGTTTGAAAATGAAGTGGCAGAAAAATATAATAGAGGACGATGTCCTTTCTTAAGAGGGGGGATATGTAATACCCCTCTATGTTCATGTGAATATTCTTTTAGTAGTATGAACTATTTTTAGTAATGGAAAGGAAGGCATAATTGACTCTTTGGAATAACTATGATGATGTAATTAATAGATTCGAATAATATTAAATCTTAGTACTTTGGAGTTAGTGTCCATAGGTGGAGAGATGATCGAGGCTAGGGTTTCAACTAGACAACCCCGAAAAAACTGCAAAAATGTTTTGGAGGATATGGTACTCTGCAACAACATCATACAAAGGACCTACTAATCTGGGTCATGAGCACCCAGGAAAAGAGGGGGGGTGGGGGGGGGGGGGGGTGAGAGATCCCCTCCTACCGAAACATAGTGGCAGGGGAATCCATCCAGCATGGAGTGATAACAGTTAATAACGACGGTCATGGTAAAGGACCTCTGGTCTTGGGAGTGCAATGGCAAGCAGGACATAGAGGCCAATTCCTACCATGGGCCACCAAGAAACTGAGATTATTCATCCCCAATAACAAGCTCAATGAATACAAAAAGTATATGAAGGATCATGCCCTCATCTACAAATTTATTGGAGCATGGCCAATAGAGAAAGAGTTTACTATATTGATCTAACACAGCTGGTAGTCGAAGGTCCACATTGATCTCAAACTGGGAGAAAAAGTATTATTTACAATGATATACTCCAATCTGGAGGACCAAGAGAGGTTTTTTTAGGATGGGCCCTATTTTTTCCACAACATGGGGCTTTTCATAAGACAACGGGAGGAATTATATAACCTAGATTAGGAAAAACTCCTCGCCGCCCTAGTTTAGATTCCACTATTTTCCCTCCCAATGGATATCCGAGACCTAGAAATATTAGAAGGGATTAGCAACCCTATTAGAACCTTCGTTAAGGTTGCAAACTCTATGCGATGGGGAAGGTACACCTCCTATGCTGGAAGTTGTGTCTATATGAACATCATAGAGCCACTATCGGATTTCATAGAACTAGAATACCACGATGAGGTATGCCAGCAACCCTTGGACTACAAGCACATCCCTTTTACATGTTGGAATTTCCGTGAATATGGGCACTTGTATCGAGCTTGCCCGTTAAACCAGAATGAAATCCCTAGAGTTGAGGAAAGAGAAGGGGAAATGATGGGAAGAGAAGATGGGGAAGGGTTCCAAGAGGTCCATCAATGAAAATAAATCAGAGGCATATCGGAAACTAGAGAGTTGCATTAAACGAAAAAGAGAATCAAAATCAGAACCAGTTTGAAGTCTTACAGGAGGATGAGGGAGTGATAATCCCTGAAAATCCAATGGAAATGAAAAACCGCCAAAAAACCCCCTCAGTGGGAAACAAACCCAAGTGAAAAGAAACAATGGAACCTTAAGGAGAAGAGAACCCCATGAAAATGATAAAGTAGGCCAATATCGATATTGATAACCATAAGGAAGTTCTCAGTGTAGAGGAACAAGTGATGAAACTCTTACTGTAAGAATGAAGGCATTTGAATGAATGTTTCATTCCAAAAGACCAGAAGAAATTATAAAAGGAAACCTTCCAACAATAAAAATCCAAATAGGGTACACCTACCATAGTTGAACTGGAACATCTAGGTTCCCAAAACAGCCAAGTACAAGACCTAGGACCCGAAGGAAAAGGGGAAAGGAAGTGTGGATGAAAAACTTTGAATGAGTCCATCTAGATGGTTGGGGAGCTATTAGTAAATTTCAGAAGGGTAGTACCACTGTCAATGGTATTTCACTAACCCCCGAAACCATTGAAATGGTCTTTACATTGTGGAATATAAGAGGCCTCAACAACAGAGGAAAACAAAGGTATCTTAAAGAGAGATTAAAGAAAGATAATACTAGCATCATGATAATACAGGAAATAAAGATCAGTTAAAGGAAGATGAAGGAAATTTTGGAAAAATTCAAACCCTTCTATCACGTAATGGCTCAAGATGCAAATGGCAGTGCGGGGGGGCTTGTGATCCCATGGAACCTTGCGGAGATAACGTTTTATGAATCAATCATCTTGCCAAAATACTCTCAAGCAAGTTCTAGCATATTCAATCTAGATAATTGGTTCTACTCACAGGGGTCTATGGACCCCACAACCCAGGGGAAAAGAGGCATTTCTTCGGAATCTAACCAAAGTGAGGAACCTATACCCACATGACCTATGGGTTGTATGAGGATACTTCAATATGATTAGAAGAAGGGAGGAATGAAATGAATGGATGTTGATATGGATGCCTTTGGAGACCTCATAGTGGAGCTTCACTTAGTATATTTGCCAAAAATTAATGGATTTTATACATGGAATAATGGGAGGGAAGGAAGCCACCGGATCACCTCTCCCCTAGATGGTTACTTAATTTCAGATTGAGCCATAAGCAGGGACACATTCATGGAAGCCTCAATCCTCCTATGTGTGGGCTCTTTTCACTGGCTGATAAGACTGGAGAGATACTTAAAGATGTGACCGAAGAAGCACCCTTTCTGATTTGAGGTATTCTAGTTAAGAGACCTAGATTTTCTAAAAAAATTGAGGAATGGTAGGGGAAGACTGAAGAGTAAGGGAGGAACTGCATGCATGCCTTCCATCTAAAGTTGAAGGAACTCAAGCAAAAAATAAGGAAATGGAACAAGGAAGAATTTGGACATATTATGAATGCCCAACATTCATTGAAAAAGACAATGGGGGAGATGCAACAACAAATTATACAAGAAGGGAGATCAAATAACCTAGTGAAAGAAGAAGGGAAATTAATCAACCAGCTGGAGGAAGAAGAAAACATGAGGAAATTCTTTGGAAACAAAAATCAAGGGTGAACTAGCTATGGGAAGGAGAATGAAATACTTGCTTCTTTCACAAAGCCATTGTCCAACATAGGCAGCACAATAGAATATACTCTTTGAAAGATGTGGAGGGGAGTCACAAGGTTCAACATGAAGAAATTGAGGATTTACTGGTGAACCACTTCAAAGACCTCCATATAGAACTACCGTAGGACCAATCTGAAGCTATCCCAAGGATTACGAACAACATTTCATAATTGATATCTCGAGATCAAAATCTAGCCCTAATGCGAGGAGCCACTCTAGAGGAGGTTGAAGAGATTGTCAAAGGAATGTAAGAAAATAAGGCCCCTAGCATTGACCAGAAAAATTGGAGCTTCATGGGATAAGAAATTCTAGAGGTTGTAGAGGAATCTCATTGAAACTTGAAGATATGACCTATCCTAAATGTCACTTTCATTGCTCTTATTCCTAGGACTTCAAAATCTAAAGATCCTCAAGGGTTTCAATCCATTGCATTATGTAACGTTATATACAAAATAATTTCTACGGTTATTATAAAGCACCTTAAGCCTCTGCTACCCAACCTCATATCTCTGGAGAAAACTAGATTTGTAGAGGGAAGACAAATCCTAGATGTGTTTGTAGCATCTTAAGAAATAGTGCATTCGCTAAATACGAGAAATCTCCCAAGGATGATGATTAAGTTGGACCACTCTAAGGCTTAAGATCAACTAAGCTGGGCCTACCTCAATAGCATCCTCAAAGCTTTTGGATTTGACCAAATATGGATAAATTGGATATATGCCATGATATATTCCCTTGTTATATCTATCCTGCTGAATGGGTCTCTCACCCCTACCTTCAACCCAATCCATGGCTTAAGAGGGGTATACCCTATATCTCCTTTCCTTTTTATTCTTGCACCGGAAGGGCTGGGACATTTTATTAAAAATGAAGTTTAGGAATCAAGGCTTCAGGGCTTGAGGATTTTGGGCAATGGCCTCACCATCACACACCAACAATTCGTAGATGATATCATGCTATTTTGTCACATATCCTTGAGAGAATCTCATCAAATAAAAGAGGTTTCTCTTACCTTTATGGAGGCTTATGGGACAATTATAAACAATAATAACTCATGTATTTTCTTTTTCAATATCCATAGAAATGTTTGAGCATACCTTTCCTGAATCCTAAGGTTTGGCATCGGATCCCTACCATCTAAATACTTAGGAATGCCCCAGTCTGAGAACTCTTTGAAGACTTCTTGCTCGAAAAATATTCTACAAAAGATTTAAGGAAAACCTATTAGTTGGGCCTTTAGATTCCTCAACATAGAAGGTAGGACAATCCTCCTCAAATTTGTGCTTCAAGCTATCCCAAATTATCAACTCACTAGAATGGCTTCCCCGAAAATGGCATGATCCAAAATGCTCGACATCTTTAAAAAGTTTCTTTGGGGCATTACGCAATAAGTTAGGAAATGGGCTCTAGCCTCATGGTCGGGCCTTGTGAAAAAGAAAATGGAAGGGGGACTAGGCCTCAGAGATCCTTACATTTTGAACCAAGTTATGGGAGAAAAATTCTGGTGGATTTGGATAGGTGGAGGGCTGGACCTCTGGAAAAAAATATGGACAAGAAAATATAACATGCAAGAGAGAACCAAAGACATTCTTTGATACATGGACCATCCTAAAGGATTGGCGGTTTGGAACCTAGCCACCCAAAATAGGAATGTCATCCATCATCATTCATTCTAGGAAATTTGCAATGGAAAAACAACAAAATTCTAGCATGACTCCTGGCAACAAAGAGTGAAATTAATTGAAAGGAAGGATTAGAGAGGCATACTCGTATACACCAGAGGTAGGAACAACAATTTGGTAGAGCAATTTGGGAAAGAAGAACAAGGGGAGGGAGAATGGAGAAGATGGAAGAAGAAAGAAGATTGGCATCAAGCCACTAGGACTCAACAGTGGAACCAGCTAGATAAAGAACTACAATCTAGAAAACTAATTATCTAAAATGGTCCTGATATTCTAAGATGGGGACATACTACAAAAGGTACCCTTACCATAAAAGAAGCATACGATTTACAGATGGGGCAAACCCAGGAAGGACAAAGTATAATATGGAAAAATATATGGAAGGGAGGATGGTGGACGAATGTGACACATTTCTTCTGTTGGTAAGTAAAGGGCGTATCTTAACATGGGAACAGCTCCAGAAAAGGGGATTCCATGGAACCTCATTTTGTGGGTTATGCCAACAACATAGTGAAGACCTTGAACATATGCTCAATACGTGTCCATTTGTAGAACAAAAATGGAGGGAGATGAAAGGATTTTTGGAAGAATGGATCGGGATCACCACAGTATTTGAGAAACAATTATCCTCTAGAGAAGCCATATATTCTACAACCTCGTGTTAAAAAATCTTGGGGACTAGCCTTAGGTATAAATCTATGGGCCATATGAAGGAGTGGAATTGCAAAATTATCAAGAACCAATCCTCAACTCAAGAAAAATTCTATGAAGAAATCATTCAGAACATTAGGGAAATGATCTTAGTGGATAAATGGCATCAAGAGGATTGGCGAGTATGCCCACAGGAAGCTTGAATTCTACAAAAAGTAAATTTATCACCAAAAATGATAGCTCCTTCTTCCTAGAGAAAATGTAGAGTGGACATGACATCTATGAATCATTTCAAAGCTCTGGTGGAAGGATTTATAAAACTAAGTTTCGATGGGGCCTTAAAAGATAACCTAGGATCGGCTGGTCTAGGTGGTCTCTTCAAGGGTTCCCAGACCATCACTTGTTTAGTATATGCAGATCCTTGTAGGTTCACTAGCAACATTGAAGCAGAATTTTTTGTAGCCAAGAAAGGCCACAAATATCCATATGCATGGGTTACAGAAACTTAGTGGTAGAGGGAGACTCTAGCCTGGCCATCAACATGCTCACAAAGCTGAACCATTGATCCAAATGGGAGAAGCTCAAACACATTTATCGAATTGCTAGATTAATCTAAGAAATTGGAGAGCTCATTCACAAGTTTGACTACATCATGGGCAATCATGTTAGAAGATAAGGGAATAAGGGCGTGAACTTCTTAGCCAATTGGGGTTGTAACCATCAAAATGACCTTGTGGAAAAATATGGCTAGTCTAACTCTGCGATGATAGGTATCGGACCCTGGATGAAATGTTGGTGTAGGATCAGAGGAAAAGCATTCATCATGGCCATCTAAGTGGCCAATACGATGGTCGGGGTGTAAGCTGATAATTAAGCACTCAACCCATGGATTAATGGTTTGTACCACAACATACAGTACCCCTACCCCCCACACACTCGAGGCAACGGGTACGATTGCTACTTTGCATGATGGTATGCAATGTATATTGGAAAGGTGGCAATGGGAGTAAAGAAAATGTTGGTCTTAGTAACAATGAACGAGGAAGGTTGGAATTGATTAGAATGATTGCGGATGAGGAGACTAGTGTAGCAAGGAGGCTTTGTGGTGCCACCAACAAAAAAATGCCTATCGAATGTATACGAAGGTTAACGAGTATGTACTCAGATAACTCTCCACTCTCATAATGTTGACCTACTCTAGTTTTTCATTTGAGGGAGAAGGGGAGGAATTATGGGAGAGAATTGCAAAATTGAGAAGCAATGGGGGCATAGGCTGGTGGCATGTGCTTGGTTTTCTCTTTGTCTCTACCACCTGTTTGGAATACTCTTGATTTCCCTTTTCTTTGAAGCTCTCCTTTCCCATATGGGAATTTTGTTGGCACTCGAAAGGGGCCCTACCTTTGTAGTTCGTAGGATTCATGCTAGTAAAGTTAGGGATATGGGCCTTAGGGTTAGAGTCATCCAATCCACTTACATTCTGGGCGACAGCCTCTGCTTTAGGTCCATGCGTAGTCACACGGAGGTAGGTAGAAACCTCAACATGAGGGAGAAGGTTGAGAATTACGGGTGGGAAGTCTCGCAAGGGAGTGGCATTTGCTATGGACTGCATATTAGCAATGGCAACTCCATGGCGATTAGGGATGGGTGGATGATTGGGCCAGTTCCTCCCTTCATGTCATGGGCAGAGGGTAAAGGGTATGCTATCCAGGGTCGATGAAGAGCTAGTAAGTGGTTGTGCTTACCAACCTGGAACTCGGCAGAAGAACAAATCCATATTGAGGCTAAGAGGAGGTGTTTGACATGAAGTGTAACCATTGGTGTTGGTTGTGGGTTGGCCCCCTCCGAAGAATTGACATATTACCCCGAAGGGACGGGTACTACAAGTGACAGGGGACAATATGATTAAGGCTGGTTGGTGTGCTATAATCCTACAACTTGTGTGAAATATTATTGTCGTATTACTTAAATTGTAACTATATTATGGTTTGTTGCAATGAACAGGCTTCGGTCAGAGAAACCATGGCATGTCCTAGAAAACCCGTGGTTATGGAAGGAGGTCCCATCAGCCAGGAAGGACATCGAACCCGACCCGTCTGAGGGATGTAGAAGCCTGAAATCTATTGAAAGGCTCATAAGTGAAGCAAGAGTTTCCTACCGTGAAGGCACTAATGAGGAAATTCATAAACTGTTAGAGGATTCGAAAGAAGAAGTGAAGCAGGAGAGTGAGATTGACATGAAAATGGAGGACGAGAGAACCCTTGCCCTGGATCTTTGGAACACGAGGGGCAGAATCATTAAATTCAAACAAACCCTATACTTGTACTGGTTGATGAAAAGCTTATTCGGTAAGGCTATGGAAAAAATTTCGGTGGGCATGGCTATCACTGTCCAAGGCATGTCAAATTATAAACATAAATTCCAGAAGGTACAGTTCCAACTACACAAACAGGACGTTCAACTTAGCCGAATTGAGAGGCACTTGCCTTTTATCGTGGTTTGGAACAAGATGCCAGGGACGAATTCCAAAAATCCAATGCTTGTGAAATCAACTTCTGTTGAATCGCATGACTAGCAAACCCAATTTTAATGGTTTTGTTTATATATGTGGGTATATTTGACATTTCCTTATGCAAATATATATGTATGTATATCTCTAGAGTATGGAAAAGAGTATGAGACTTGTATATCTTGGATATAAATATTGAAAAAAAAAAAATTACTGGATGGCATACAATGCCAATAGGTGGCCAAAAAATTTGGCTTCCCACTAGGAAAGTTGAGGCCACCTAGCCAACCTATGTGGTGTAAATTTACTTTATAATTAATGAAAAAGGAGGATCTACCAAGGTTAAAAAAAAAAAAGATTAGAACTTTGGAGGATTATCTTGGAAAAGAACATTTGAATGAACGAGATCATTATTCCAATCTAGAATCCAATGTGGATGGATAGGATGGAAAAAAATTCCCAAATGACTCCTAGAAAGGATTAGGAGTAAAGTTATGTGATTGATAATATTGGGAGAGAAAAATATAATAAGTCACCTAGTGTGGGGGAAACAACACTGGGAATGGGTGAATTTCAAGACCTTAGGTGAAAAGGTAGTCTTTAAAGAAAAAAAATGTATAAAAATAGGAAAATCCTAGGCTATAGGGATTGGCAAAACATAGAAAAAAGGGATGTCACTAAGCAAAGTCTGCTAGAGGAAGTGAGGCATAACAATTCCTATACTAGAAGAATAAGAGATTATCGATTCTAGGGAAAAATATCTCTACTCGGGGAAGAACTAGACAAGATAGTTCATGGTTGGGAGGAAAACTATTATTTCCAAATTAATTCGTCTATTTACGATTACAGATTCTTGCTTGATGGTTCTTTGATTTTCAGTATAATTTTTATGGGACTTTAAAAAAAATTGGTGGAAATGTTATCTAGTTTATTCTTTAGCTATAAACATTATGACTCTTGTGAATATTATTACTGCTATGAAATTTTATTATTGTTGAAGTCAAATTCATACTTTAAATGGATTACTGCTATCAATATTGTTACGTGTTGAAGTTGAAGCTATATTTTAAATGGACAGGGTTTATATTATGATTGGCATGTAAGTTACTTGAAATTCCAAAAGTAAATTTACAATTCTGACTTTTAGATAACTATGGCAGTTGTAAACTATTAATTGATCACAGTCCAATATAAAACCCTATGGGTTGAATTTCGAAGTAATGGTATTAGGTTGTCATTGTAACAGAATGAAATTGGACAAGACTGAGAATTCAATACTCATATACCATTAAAATTAACCATGTTCTCTCAGAGTGGGATGGTAAGTAGTGTAAATAATTCACTAGTTCAAAACGGCTAGTTAATTACTAAAAAAATGACTAAACTTTTCATATAAATGGCCATTTTTCAGTCGGTGGCCAGTAGTAGATAATTTACAATATATTATAATGTGGCAAAATTTTATTCATTTTTAGCTTAGTCATTAATTGGTTGTCTCAATTTTATTGTCTATTAGTATATTTAGTCATTAATTTGGCCATTAATTTAGTCATTGGTTTAGTCATTAATTGTCACAATTAATAACCAAATATACAACAAAATATATTACTATGTGATTACCTGAGAAAACTAATTAATGACCAAAGAAATATGACCAAAATTTTGGTCGTGTTATAATATACTGTAAATTAGCTAATAGTAGTCATATATTTGAAAAATTTACTCATCGTTTGAAAGCAATTAATGACCAAAGAAATATGACTAAATTTTGGTTGTGTTATACGATAGTGTAAATTAGCTACTAATAGTCATATATATGCAAAATTTAGTTGTTCTTTATAATCACAAATTTATCATTTCCTGTAGACATTTATATGTTTTTGGTAGTTTCATATTATTACATACATGACTAGTTTAATAGTTTATATTCATTTAATTTACTTTCATTAATAATCATTATAAATGACTAAGTTAACCATATATTCATTTTATTTGTGTTTATCATTAATTAATATAAACTATTAATTTAGTAGTTTTAGGTTGATTTTATGTGTTCATTATTAATCAACATAATTTAATTAGTATAATTTTACGACTAAATTTAAAAAATGTCATACAATGTGCATGTTCATCTAATATGAAAACATAAATTTTCATATGTTAATTACAACACTAAACAATATTAAGTGCAACTATAAATAATTTCAACCACATAAATTATATTATATGAAATGTTAAAGTATTACAATATAAGTTTCCAACTCAATATTGGTTGGACTACAATTTACACATGAAATGATGTTCATCACTTCCAAACATTATCGTTGTGTTTCCAAGGCATTGCAGGTAAATTAAACTATGAAGAATTAACCATCAGTGTCTATTTTTGTGTCTTATGTGTGATATTGGCTTTAAAGGTATCACTAGACCAGTTCTCTTCTCTCTCTCTTTTGTATTTGTGGCTCCAGTGTTATTTCTCTCCTTTTTCTTTGATTCCAACTTCTTAGCATCAATACTGAGTTCCTTTTCTGAAAGCAAAAGAATAAACAATGCAGAGTGTAAGACATGAAATAAAATGAACACTGCAATATAAAATAAAGTAGACGATAAAGATTTTATCTGAAATATACCTACACATCAGCAATGTCAAAGCCATTTTTCCCCATACAAGCAAGAAACTTGGACAATTTTTCTTCAATTAGGCGATAATGGCCAATATAATGTGGCTAGATGACCTGTATAAAAAAATAAAATAAAATGTCACCGTAGAAAATAAAACGTTAGTAACTTAGTATTCAACATTTAGGGAAATCTTAGGGACAATAATTTCAACTAAGTTACATGCTAAAAATAGCAACTTATAGATAACTTGAGAAAACAAATAATTGGAGGTATGATGTTTAATCCTTGTCATTTTATTCGCAACAACATTTCATTTTCTAACGCATGAATTGGTTAGATATATAAACAACATGTACTTAGATAACAACATGAAAGTAAACTTTTTGGATAGTCATGAAAATCATCTAACACAAATAGCTATAAGGATTCCAATCAATATCGTGTAATACTAATTTCACATTCAATATTTAATTGTTAAAAGACAAAACGAAATCAAAAGACACATTTGAAATATAATCAAACAATAAAGAGAGCATATCAGGGAATGGACATTGCAATTATAAAAAAAATTATTTACCTGTCCACTGATCTCTTGTCTGGAATTCCTAAATTTTTTTTCTTGCCCAAAATAATCGTAAGGTGAAATAATCACAACACTAATAACCATAGGAATTCATACTAGAAACATTTCTAAAGTCGATGCCTCAGGTGCCTGAAGGATCTCTAATAAAAAATGAATCACATCCAAGACATGCTCTACATTGTCTCCCCATCCTTTTTCCAATCACACTTCCTATAACCTTCCCACAACAAAGTCAACTAAAAATTCAATGAAGGCATTGAAATTTGTTTTTATCTTTTATATCTATAAAATTTGAATCTTATTTTTTTCAGGAACACATTAATTCATATTTAAAGCCTTCGTGACATATGAGAAGATATCAATCAAGTAGGACATCAGAAAAATCAACCTTAGTGAGGTCCTTAAATAATTTATGCAATATTAGTAGAAAAAATATATATATCTCGAAAACAAAAATCCATATATTACCTATGCTCAGACTCTATATATGGTCTATTCTTAGGTAGATTTTTAAGTTGTTCATCCACCTTTACCAAAGTAAACTTTAGCTTGGTTAAACTTTGTGTCCTTTCAATCAACATCGATTTCTACAAGATTAATGTCATACATTATTCTTTCCCATTTCTCAACATACTACATATGATAAATTGAAAGTCACATAAAACCAAGAGCAAACCCCTTTCTAAAAAAAAAATTAAACAAACAGTGCCTCTAATAAAATTTCATTCTAATATCAAGATATGAAAAGAGAGAGAACCATTTTTGATGTTCGAATTTGTCTTTTTTCTTATGAAAGTGGTCCAGCTTTAGGAACCAAAAAATGTGAGGGAAGTTGTAAATGTGGAAAAATGGATGTTGACCTTTGTAGACTTCTTCAAAATCATGTTAATGATCATAATTTTAGATGTGGTAAACATCATAATAAGAAATGTTCACATTGGATGTAGAGATTAAATATAAAAAATTATGGATGTGGCATGTATTCTAATAAATTGCATTCAATTACTACCATGGGCCTCCATGGGTTACATGTCCTCAGTATGTTAGTCTTGATGATGAAAGATACATGGCAATGAGAACTAAAACAAGGTCATCTTCTTAATGAATGCAGGTTTTGACACGGTAAACCTAGATCTAGTCCCCACCCAGTTTCATTCCATCATACTTTGTCAAGCCTCAAGAGGAAATAATGGTCCTTCAACTTATAATAGGGTTGCTTTTGAGGTTACAGGTAAATCTTATCTAAAGGAAATGGATTTTTGGGCTCAAAGAGATAAAGATAATTTAAATGATTACAATCTTATGGTTTTTTCCCAAGATTCAAATGTAGGGATACATTTTGCGGATTTTACTAATAGATAGAATGAGAGAAATAATCAATGAGAAAAACCTATTGGTCATTGTGATTAAGGAAATACTCGAATATAATAAGATTGTTTAGGTTCAAATCAAAGATGGTGTTGATTCTTGTAGCTCCTTAGTTGCTGGTAGTTTTTAAGGTAGGAATCTTGGTTCCTCAAGGGTAGGGTCCTTCAGACTAATTGTATTTTTCTTAGTCCTATCACCCAAAATAAAAACATAATCAAGAAAGAGTAGATATGGCAGGTTTAGGGCTCTACCTATTTGTATAGATGTCAATCTTATAATTTTTTTTTACTCTATTATAGCTCTATCCAGAACACCTACTCTACAGTAAAAAATAGGAGAGGAGCTAATAGACATACCTACCCATTGTCTCTTGTAGGCATGATGGAATAATAGGCTGATCAATTAATTATAATTGCAAAGATATTGAGGAAAGACAATTCATTATCTAGTTAACCAATTTCACATCGAACCCTATATGGACAAGTAGCCCTAAATAAATCTAGTTTTCTGTATCATATGCCTTGGAAAGACAAACTTACTAACATTGCTTGGAATTCTTGGTTTCAAGTTATAATTTCCTTTTTGGGATACTCCTATTTTCTAATGGATTTTTTCCTAGGAAGAATGCCAAATTTTTCTAATGACATGGAATCAACTTAGTGGCTTTTGACCCTACATGCAATAATTTTTGAAATGATTTTCTAGATACAATTACATAGTGATATGGGTCTAAAATCACCAAAAGTTTCATTCTTGTTTAATTTTTTGGATTAAATCCTAAAATTTTGAATTAAAAGCTCCCAAATCTTGTCTATGTATTTGAATTTGTCAACAATTCTTAGTTTGTCTATTTGAAGGAAGCCATATAACCCCTAGAATAATTCTATTCTCCTACTAAGTGGTTGAGGGTGCTTATCATTTTGGAAATAGTACAAAATTGTCTATAATTCTTCCTTTCATATTGGATCCATAAGTTCATCATTACCCACCTCACCTAAAAAATTGGGGATGTATGAAATCATCTTTAACTATCTCTCTGAAATTTATTCTATCATCCTCTTTATAAATTCCCTCAAAATGATATGTTAATAAGAAAATTGCTCTTCGAGATGAGACACCTTCTCATTAGGAAAATTATGTTTATAAACAACATCCTGAGGAAATTGTTCATTATAAATATAAGATGCTAAAGAGAGAAAATATTTGCTATTTATTAAAGGCTATCCATGAATGTTAGTGATTCGGTACAAGGAAAGGCATGGGCAGTGAGGGAATTGTGGATTCCATACAACTCTTTTCCCAAATGTGACAAGTGAAGATGTATGCTTATTACACAACTATATTTAAGAACATGCACCACTTTGAAGGAAATAATATTTTGGATGTAAGTGTAGGAAGTGGTAATTTGGCAATTTAGTATGCACAAGTTAGTGCAAGGAAATTTTGTGTTATTCAAGAAACCAAAATGTTAGAACATGTATGCCCACATGTAATAAAAAATGGGGTTAGCCAATTTGTTGATGGAAATGAATGATATATGGAGGATTTCATGTTTCTTGAAAATTTTATGTCATTATCTCATAGTGGATGGTATATTTCAATATACATGAACCCATTTTTCGATGATCCATATACGTGATCAATTTTTGAAGTTGACTATAATAATGGAATCTATGTGTACACTTTGTTATCATTATTGTTGTTGTAGTTAGGTTGTCTTGTTGCATGAAATAGGTACATGTTACATGTTGATGAATGAACACAAACATTTACTATAGTGTAGTTATTGATTATGGATTATGAAGTCGAGCTTGTGAATTTGAAATTATAAAAGAGATAATTCTCAAAGATGCAATTTATAAATTTTATAGTGTTTCCTCTTTCACTTGTCTAATGCACTAGGGGTAAAATAACCCACAACCACTAAATTGGAGAAAACTATGGCATTTAAGAATCGCTGCTTGGCCTACACTAGTTCTCCGCATAGTACCATGTTGAGGGATCTTAAGAGGAATCAACCTATTTGGGAGTGTCAAAATGCTTGAATAGAAAGTTTGTTGACATTTACATGGAAAATATTGTACATATCTCTTAGGCCTAGTTTGATTTGTTTAAGACAAATCGTTTCTGTGGTAATGAATATACTCAAGACTTTCTCAAAAAGGTCCTTTTGAAAAATATCCATTGGAGAACTAGATCCATTCCAAGAAAAAATAACTATTTCCTACATAATACAAACACGTTTTATTTTATTTCACATTTAGTTCCCATGTCTAAATGATCTTGGATGTTGACATCAGTGAAAGGAACTTCCATAGTATTTAAGTGCATGGGGGAATCCTTACTAGAGTTTTCATTTAGGTGACATGTTTGTGTTTTGGGATTTATTGTCTCTTGAAATAAGCCTTTACTAATACCAGGATTTGATGAATATTCTTTCTGATAAATTCCATCTTATTCAGTACTGACAAGTAAGGACATAGAATTGGAACATGCAAACTCTCAAACAAATTTGGAACATGACCTGTTACTAGAAATTGGATAAGATTGGGGCATAATATCATGATTAATCAAGCTCTTGTTGAAATAATGTGCATCATCGCATTGAGACACACCCATATCACTTCTAACCATCAAGGAAATTGATCATGAGAAAAGTCATATGCTAAATTACCTACTTGTCCAAAGGCATAAATATATGCCTAAACTTTATTACAATATCTATTTGAACCCATCTCACCCCACCATGTTTTAAAAGTACTCAAAGGAATGCATTGTTTAAATCCATCTATTGACAAGTAATAATTTAAAGTAGTATCTGGCAGGATTTCACCTAGCCTTTGATCCACAACAGGAAACTTAATATCAACGTCCCCATCATAATTAAGAGTGGAAAATTCTTCTAGAAGATTAGTTTATCTTTGGGCTCAAAACTAGGCAATAACAATTGGTTCATTCTTCCATATAGTTGTAATGCTTGCATGGCATCAGTAAGGTGTGTTGAAAATGATAAATACCATCTAGAGTTGAAAGGCATCTAAAAATTATCATGTGTTGTGCTACCTCAATATCTGCTAGCTATGTTCCAACCAACAAATCCATGAATTCGATTTGATGTTTTATGTGTTATCTCAGAGTAGCACACACAACCTTTGTAAGAGGAGATGAGTGCTATGACGAAAATTTCTTAAATGCAACAACAATATGTTGGACACTTACAAATGATAATGGTAAGAGGGGAAAACCAAATAGTTTTATCACAACCTCTATACTATTTTTCTCAACAGAACCCCCCATATGTATCTGTGTTATGAAAATTACTCTCTAAGAGACGTGTAGCATTTCTTATACAATCTAGAAAAAGGATTTTATGTTTGAAGACAAATTTTTAGAGCAAGTATCAATACCCTAGATAAGATGTTTCCCTTTGATGATTCATCTCCATCAACAGAACTAACTATTTTCTGTTCTAAATCAGTCTCCATAGGAACAAGCATAGAAGAGCTATTAGATTCTTGTAGCAGGGAAGAAAACTCATCACTAGATCCAAGTTTTACAATAGCATTTAAGATTTCAATCAATACATACACCCTTGGACCCCTCAAAAAAGAAGAATGTCACATAATCTCATGCAAGGAAGATGATAAGGACCCATGATTGTCATCTAACAAAATCCAATAAGTAGGTTTTTGATGTAAAAAATTTCATAAAACATCTTAGAGTACCACGATCATTAATAGCTTGAAGACCAAGTTTATTAAGGCATCAATCATCCAAGCATTATGGTATACAAGCTACTGCATCTACAGAAGGGAGGAAACCAACCATGATGGCATCCAAAAAAATATTAGTCATACCAACAACATCTAGAACAAAATAGAAAGTTGGATCTTTGTGAATAATATCACTCATGATTGTAGCTACAACTAAAAAGACCTCACCACCAAAGTCCTCTAATATTTTGAATATAGTGCACAAGAAAAATGGAAAAGAACTCCCTTCAGATCCAATAGGTAAAGAAATTGTCTGGGTAACAAACATCATTAATACCCACTTGCTTTCTAGGCATAAGTTCTAAGGATCCATGAGTTTTAAAATGTAATACATATTCATCCTTAAATATTTTATCCAAAAATGAGTAATAAGTGGAAAATCTATGGTGTGGACTTGTTGACTTTGTGAAAATAAGACTCATTTGATTGCCTTCATATCTGAAAGTTGGTTGCACTCCAGTGAAAACATTGCCGAATTGTTTTCCATACAAAAGAAGGTTCTCCCCATGAAAATTAAGGTTCCCTCGAGGCTTGCCCTAGTTTTCTTCCAAAGCCTTAGCATAAGCTCTTAGTTGTTGGCACTCTCTCACATTCATTTTGTAAGCAATATTAATATTTTGGATGTCGAACTTAACTTCTTTGGCATGAATTTTCGTCAACCGGTGCTTAGAAGTCTCTGGAAAGCCTTCTACATTATATCCATCTCTCTTTAGTTCCTACAATACACTAAAAATTGACGAGAATACATTGAGGTAGGATGCAGTTCCAACATTGCATTTGTCACATGGGAAATTAAATACATATATGGTTATCTTATTTTCCTCCTGCAGACATGAAAGTAATAATATATTGCATCAGTGAATTCTTTCGTTATACCCAACTTTAGTTATCTCAATTAGGTTATAACATGCAAAACAAATTGAAATTTTCATTTTGACATGATCACCTTTTTTATTTTTTTTAGCTGAGACCACTTGATATCTCTTGTAAAAATTTGTTCAAAATAGTTAGGAATCACATGGGATATGCCTACACATCAATATAAAGACATTAGAAACATTTTTTTACGACCACTTAAAAAGAACCTTGCAATGGCTCAAGAGAAACTTTTATGCTACATATGTGTATGGTACCATGAACCCTGTTTTGGTATTCTAACATCAATGTAATGATAACTTTACTTTCAAAACAACATAAACAAATTTTAGATAGATTATATTGTTAACAAATTATGTAATTTATGAACTTGCTAAAATAGTGTTCAGAAAAAAATAAAAAAATGAAACCTACTCATTCTTGCATCATAGTCTAAGAAAACAATGGACTCCAAATCACCATAAATACCAGGAAGAGAAACCTGCGATGCAACCTAAATTGGATACAATCCCAAAGTGTTTATAAGCCACTCCTATGTAGTCTAGAACACTAGTGGTAAGGCCACAATGTAGGGAACATCAAGCTTGGATAAAGCTTTTATAGAACGAGGATGATCATGCCTAGCAGGTCCACCCACAAGTGTAAACACAATCAAGGAAACCAAAAAATATACAAGATATTTCTTTGTTACTAGATCATTCAAGAAATTCTCCATAGGGGTGGAAAAATCTTATCCACCTAAAAATATTGGCACAACCTTTGCACCTCTAGGCTCCATTTCCATCACAACAGCTGCATAATGACTATTATCACCAATAATAATGTGGATTCTTTGTAAGGTGATAACAATGGTTGGTGCATTTGGATTTTTAGGTTTCTCATTTGGATCCTTTATAGTGTCATACGAACTCAAAAACTCTTTAACATCACCATACACACAAGGATCTAGACAGTTCCATATTCATGTATCCAAATAGATGACTAGTTCATGAAAAATCCAATTATGTTTGCTTGAGAGCAGGCACATACAACCCAACAATCATCTATGGATCCACATAACCAAAATTGAAAACTCATGATATAGGCTCTAGCATCCTCAGTCTTATTGCTTTGTAGATACTCGATGGATTTGGGTAGGGTCCTAACAAGCTTAAACATTTGAAAGCCTGATGACTTCTTATTTCTTTTAAACATTTGAAAGAAAGGGATTTTAGATCGCCCAAATTAGACATACTGAAAGAACCCAGTTTATTTAGTCTCATTACCGCTGGCATTGAAGGGAAAACCAAGAGATCATCCAGTCTTTTGCTTTATGTGCCAACTACAACCTTTACCTTTTGAGAAATTTCCTCAACAAATATCATAGATATGATGAATATATTCGCATTAGAGAGATCTTTGTAGAACATGTTGTAGGTATTTTCATTTCTTATATCCTCTATAAGGTACCCGACTATCTCAAATACAACATCTTTTCGTTTTTGGTAAATATGCGTGATTGTTTCACTTACTAGAAGCCTTGTATAAAGCTTCAAGAACAACATAGATCATTTTCACACTAGGTCGACACTGAATTCTTTCTTAAGTGACTCATCTCACCTATGGCATACCTTTTTTGCATAAACCATTTCAAACAATTGTAGAGGTAGCCTAATATGAATTTTAACCCAAATGAAAACTATTAAAATTTTTGAAATGAAATGGGAAATATGAGAATTCAATTTCGAGATTATGTTAGTCTAAGAGTTGATTACTTACTTGTCGTGCTTTTCAGTAGATGTGTTGAAAAGGATAAACATTGTCTATACTTTAAAGGTATCTCAAAATTATGATGTTTTATGCTACCTCAATATCCGCCAACTTTGTTCCAACGAAAAAATCGATGAATTCAATTCCATTTTTTATCTGATCACTCAGAGTAGTACAAACAACCCTTGTGAGAGGAGATGATTACTACAGTGAAAAATTATTAAATGCAACAACAATATGTTGGCCGCTTACAAATGATAATGGTAAAATGGGAAATATAAAGAGTTGCGACACGACCTTTATACCCTTTTTCTCAACAAAACCCCTCATATGTATCTATTTTATGCAAATTATTTTCTAAAATAATTGTAAAGTTTCTTATACAATCTGGAAAAAGGTTTATATGTTTGAAGAAAACATTTCAGCGGAAGTATCAACCCCCCATCTCGGATGCTTCACTCAATAATTCATCTCCATCCACTAACCTAACTATTTTTTGTTCTCCCCGGATGCGGGTGTTTAAAGCGATGGGACGGGAGTTGGAAGTTGGCCACATGCTAATCCATGGGCATCACGTGGCGCTCCATGCGAGAGGACGGTGAGTTCATTCCTGGTTTAATTCGAAGGGACTGAGGACGGCAGCAGTGAATGCCCGGAGAGAGCACTCGAACCAGAGCATAGCTGCAGTTATGGCGGATGGGAATTCGAGGTGGGTAGGTGACGATGAAGAGCATATATCCGGTTCTGAGCAAGGAATATTGGTCGTGTTGCATTTGGCTGGTCTCTTTGACGCTGAAGAGGTCCCCTCTCAGACGGTTGAGTCCAATACGGAGCTGGTCCTAGTAATCGACAGTCTGGTTCACTTGGCAGTTTGTAGGGAGTCCCATCCCAGTATGGTGCGACCCAGACAGAGGCTGCTGAGCCGTCATGGTTCTTCTAGAGGTAGAGGCTCGAGAAGACCTGTGAGAGAGGATTCGAGGCATTGCTGCCACTGTAATCTGATAAGCTCCATTGGAGCCACCCCCCTGCACTCAGGCCAACATATGGATGCTGGGTCATCTAGCTCGGCCTCCTTGCCAGCTTTTGGCTCCACTATTTTTAACTTCACCAGCTCAATGGCAAACCCAAGTATCAGTGCACACGTCTCCATTCTATTAATCAAGAATCCTCTTATGGTGGATGATCCCATAGAAGCTAGGGAGCAAGGGATAGCTGAGTTGGAGCAGGAAGAAAAAAGTCGGGCCACTATCGAGGAAAATTCCAAACATTCCCAAAATGCTCCTATTGCGACTACTGGGGAAGCGGAAGCAACCATGCCGATTGAAGATGAGCCGAATTACTATGGCTGGTGCCCAATTGTGGAAGAGCAACCTGATGAGCCGAATGATTAATCACGCTGGCGCCCTTGCTCCACGAGGTTACTCCAGGCTCAGTCGTTGCCTCCTGGTTTGTTGTTGGTTCTGTCAATGTTTTCTTAGGATATCTAAGCTGTTGGTTTTTTGTGTTAATGATGAGAGTTCTCACTGTTTCCCCTGTGTGGGACGACTTGAACAGTTCTTTTTGTCTATGACCCCTGCATGGGCTTCCGTCTTTGGACAGTCTTGGTACTTCATGGAATCACCCCTGCGTGGGCTTGCTACAGGGAATTATGTCTGGGTCTTTGTCAGTCTTAGTTTTTTGTCTATGTCTGGTGCCCTGAGAGGGAAAGAACGTACTGGTCTTACCTGATGTATTTTTGCACTCTGTACATATTTAATAGATTAGCCTTGTTACCGAGAAAAAAAAAAAAAACTATTTTTTGTTCTAAGTCAGTTTCCATGGGAACATACATAGAATATTTGGTAGACTCTTGCATCAGGGAAGACACTTCATCACTAGATCTAAGTTTTCCAATAGTATTTAATATTTCAATTAATACATCCTCCCCAGGACCCCACAAACAAGAATAATATTGCATAAGCTCATCCAAGTCAGATGATAAGGAACCATGAGTGTGACCTACCAAAGCCAGTAAGTATGTTCTTTATGTAAAAAAATTCATGAAACATCTTAAATCACCATGATCATTAATAGATTGAAGACCAAGTTTATTAAGGCACAAAGCATTCAAGTATTGTGGTAAGCTATTGCATCTGCATAAGGGAGGACACTAGCAATGATGACATCCAAAAAATAATTAGATAAACAAACAACATCTAGAATAAAATAGCAAGTTGGATCTTTGTGTATAATATCACTCATGACTATAATTGTAAGTGAAAAGACCCCACCACCAATGTCCTTTGATCTTCTAAATATAGTGCACAAGAAAAATGGAAAATAAATCTCTTCAAATCTATATAGGTAAATAAATTGTCTGGGTAACAGACATCACTCATATCCACTTGCTTTTGAGCCATAAATTGCAGGGATCCATGATTTTTAAAATGAAATACTTCATCACCCTTAAGTATTTTATCCCAAAATGAGTCATAATATTTAATGCTAATGACATTCCCAATCCATATAAAGTTATATAACAATATATTGTGCACAAATTCATAAGATCATCTCATATTATATGATACTACCACGTTTGACACTTTATATTTATCTGCAAAGCATGATTGACCCTATAAAATGTGTTTAACCATTGCTACTTCCACAAAGGATCTACATTTTCACATTGATTTGGATCACAGGTCTAGCCTCTGGACTCTCATGTCTTGAAAATTGAGATGAATTTTAACAAGCTCAGCCAAGTCTGAAGCTGAGTATGAACCAAGTAACTTGGCTGAGCTAAGGCTTGGGAAGACCCATGGGGACTCATGGGTCTCCCATGAGTCAAACCTCTATAGATTTGTTTGTACTCAATGTAATATCAAAGAAATTGTCAAGGATAAAAGTTGAAACCTATTAAAATGATGCAATAGGAATAAATAATGGAGGTACAGTTTCTTGGAAATACTAGAGAATTCTTTCAAATGGATTGGAGACAAATCATTGTCTTATAAAGGTTACAAATATTCTAAGGCATGTCAGCTTCAAGCTATTAATCATTAGATAGAAAAATGTTGCATAATGCAAATGAACTATTGCAAGATCTGACAGGAAACAAAATAAAATAAAATAACATTATTTTCCACAGATGAGATAAATAAGTCAATTGAAATGAAGAATAGAAATGAACAACAAAATGGAATAGCAGGAGAACCTACAAAAAGAAGGAACCAAAATCTAGAACATAGATTAGAGGATGGTAAACAATGAAAAATGATGGGTGAAACAGAAGAGTAAATCCCTAGATAATGTGGTCTGTATATTATAGAAGTAAGCCTACTGCAACAAGAGAAAGCCATTGTGTCATAAGTAAAATGACAAGGGAGAGAAACACCCATGTCAAAAAGGGAACCTCCATTTCTATTGACAACCACGAACTCACCAATTTTGGGCCAGATAATGTCCCTAGAGAGTGGTCAGCACTAAGAATGTGAGTGAAGGGTAACACCCTTGTGAGCACGAATTCAAAAACAAGAAATGTCATATTTGTTAACCACCATGACTATGTTGATGATGAGCCCATGGATTTCCTTTTAAGAGTAAACAAAACTAAAAGGACCCAATTCTACTATCCTTTGAGGCAAAAGTTGGGAATTCCTTATTGTTGTCATACTATCCATGGCAAACTAATCTCAAAGGAGGAGAGAAACCTAGTCATGTCAATTTTTCCATAATATATATGTTGAGACCTCACTGAGCTAGTTGTTGGTTTTCTCTAGGTACATCCCAAGGTTTCATAAAATTATCTAAGGAACATTATCTTCATATGTTCCCCATATTATGATATTTGGTGAATGTTTCACTGCTTCTTCCAAGGCTCTGCTTTTTCCCCAACTTTTCCCCACTATCTTAATCAAAAAAATCCTACCCTCATATATTTGAGAGTCAGTAATCCATTGGTGAGGGACTTTGTGGGGCACTTCTAGGCCAAGTTTTATTAGGTTAATTACTTCTTTCTTTTAGACTAACTCTATTGGTTGATACGCTATACATTCCCCACACATGAGTTGGATGGTGGTATATCTATGAGACAACATGGACAAACTTCCTCTTACATGGCCAGAAGACATGTGAGTTCTACAAAAACCTCAAACCATTTCTGGTCACTACATCATATGACCACTTGAGTCATCTTAAGGAACAAATCACCATCATGAGTTTCTTCACCTCAACCTAATTTTAGGAGAGAAAATTATTCTCTCTCTTCTCCCTTCTCTTCTTACTCGACACCTCCTCCCATGACCGTCAACCACAAGTACTATCCAAATGGAATCATTAAGCTTTACATCAGGCCCTTCACAATGATTGATGAAGACAAGCCTCTTTTCACTCCTCTTCCTCTAATTTTGTTTCCACTAATGATGTATAAATGGAGTTAGACCTTGCACCTCATAGAGTTTGACTAGCTCTGATGGTTTGTTAACATTTTAGCTATAGGAGTGTTCTAGAGTCTAGCTTAAAGAAGTAAAAAGAATTCACAGACATTCACTAATAAAAAGAAATCACCTGATGGTAATTCCCTAGATTTCTCAACAATATTGTACAATACTAATAAATACCCTATTGTTCCTATGAATAAACATTCAAAGTACTAATATTGTAATGTATAAGCCTTAGGGTTGTCTAGCCACAGTGACAATCACTGAAATTTTCCAATGATTTATGTACATTGGCTGAATAAGATTGAAACAAATCCTCCCACTTAAATTTATGTTTCCTAATTTCAAAAATACATCATAAAATCCAAAGAACATTTTGTTCTACTCATAACTAAGACTTCACATTTAAAACAAAATAATGATCACTATTCAACCCATATGTGTAGAAGGGTGATCTATACTTGAAAGGGATCATGCCACTTCAAGGATCTTTGATGACATCAAATCATTGTAGATAATATAACATACAGTTATAATACCTACCAATAAAATTGGAAGGGATGATCCACGATTCTAATGCACAAACCCTAGTGTGTCTACCAATAGTTAACATTGATGAAATTTTGCATATACTGGTTGGATATCTAGTTAGAAAGGAGTTTGTTATAGACCAAGTGGAACTGAAACACATATTCCGACTTAAATTTACATTTCCTAGTTTCAAAACTTCATCGCAAAAGTCCATGCAACATTATGTTTTATTCTTAACTAAGCCTTGATGTTTAAATCAAAGAAGAGAGAGAGAAAATAGGACTTTAGAGAGACCTTACAATATCCTTCTTCGAGGCTAGGATGTGGCTGCAATGATTCATAATCTACATTAAATACATTTTCACATCACTTAGTTCAAAATATATTGAAATAATTTAACTTTAAAAAAGGTAAAAGTTGCACACAAACATCTAGAAAGCTATCAAGGATTAAAATATTTAAATATGTAATAACCAAAATAATAACAATTACCCTTGCATGCCATTATAATGGAACTATGAAAGAATAATTTTGCACTAAACCAGGTTGACTTTTAAAGGAGAATATTTGTTGATTTGTAGATAATTATCAAGTACCCCATCAATTTAGACTTCTTATGTTCCTTTACTGATTTGAAAACTCATATATATTTCATTATAGAACCTTAATATATTTGTGCACAATTGAATCAACAGCCTAGTGAACAAGACAATAGAAATAAGGAGGAGGCTAACTTGATGAAACTTGTAAATGGCCAACAACACCTCAAGAAATAATTGGACCAAGAATATACAAGATCTTCATGCACTAAAATAATCCCTCGAGCCTATATAGTAAAAGAGAATCAACAAAAATAAAAGTTTATAAAGGTATATAAATACCATCCACCATTTTCTTCATAGTCAAAGAATTTTTGCAAGCATGCAACTCACAAGTGGCTATTTTGTCCATTGCATTCAATGTGAACATACACTTTTCATCCCCTTCTCCTTTTAGTCGAAAGCCAAATTCCATGGTGAAGAAGTCTTCCTGCTATGAAAAAGGAAGAAAAAAGATACCATCCATAAGAATTTCCTTTGTTATAGATAATATGTATTTATTTTTAATGAAAACATTAGTCACAAAACCAATATATTCTGAAGTTAACTACAAATAATATGTTTTAACATCCACATAAACTATGCTCCTTGGAGAGGACTTAAGAGTGTAAACAAATTCAATGCAACTATTCCAGACATTTTAAAGACTATTGTATTATCTAATTTCATAGACGTAAAGCACCTCTTTAATAATTTTTTGAAAAAGGATCTAAATTACATATTAGATGAAATTTAACATGAAACATTTCTCACTTATAAAGATATAAGTCAAAAAACTTGTTCTCTAGGCACAAAGAACTTTCAGATGGTAACTAATGACACCATTTCATTTACCATTTAAAAATATGAATAGGACCTAAACTTATCCACATTATAAGCCAACAATGGTAATCTACAGTAAATAATCTCAACTAAACAATCCTGTCCTAAAAAATGAAAATGATAGCACTTCTAATTTCTAAGGAGTACAGGCCCAAGGGCCATATCTAGAAAATATTAAACTAAACTAACTAAACTCGCAATACATGGCACTCTATCATGTGTCACCAAGCATATGAAAAACTCAGAATAAAAAAAATAGTTCATTATAAAGTAAACAATATTGTCAAGAACTATCCTCATCTTCTATATTAATTACAAGTATGAATATGAGATGTATGAGACATAAATTTACCATAAATTCTATGGATTTTTGGTGTTGGACGTGAGTTATTTCCAATGGAAAACCATAGTTTATGTTTCCAAGTTGCTTTGGCAGAAGGTACCGACTACTGGGCAGAGTTAATTGCATTTTGGATACCAGAAAAATTAGCAATTGATAAAGGTACTACCCAAATCCATATGTTGGGAGATTCAGAGCTAGTCATCAACTGGGTAAATGATAAAAAGTTAACAAAATGCATATTTTTACCCTATAAACACTAATAGAAAGAATGAAAGAGATGAATTAAAATTTATGTAAGTTTTCTTTTCATCACATAGGGAATCGAATGTCAAGGAAAATGAGCTTTCTAAACAAACCCTAAATCTAGACACCCTCTATTTAACACTAGTTGTGATATTTACTCTTATTCACCTATTAATTGTTTAGTTACGAAATTTCATAAATTATCTTCTTTTGTCTTATCTATATTGAGTGTGAGGAACAATCAAGGTGACATAGTGGAAAAAACATTTCATCGGGCATTGTCTCACTGATTTACTACAAATTGTGCATGTGGCACTAGTATCAATGGGGTGCTTGATTCTCCCAATAGCTAATAAAAGTTGGAAGGAGGCAATGATGAACCTATTAGACATTAGAATGCAAGGATCGTCATATAAAACTAATAGCCTCCCAAATATACAAAATTCTGTATCTCTACTTTGGGTAATGAAAGAAAGTAGGAAGGGACACTCTAGTATCTCCCCATAAGAACTACAAATTCTCCCAATTTTCATAAAAATGAGGACACCTAATAGTAAAGTGCTCCTCATATTCACCTCTTGGTGGGAGAAAATTTGTCAAATCTCAGTGCAATCATGGATGACACTCACCATCGTAAACCAATTGGGCACCACATATTCCTTTTGCATTTCATAAAACAATCATCTTTGACTCCCTCTTCCATAAGCTGGGCCAAACCCTTCAAACCCTACTGCACCAAAGCTTCATAAAGTCTTAGGGATAGGTCTTCCAATCCATCGCTCTACTGCAAAATCTCCACCAAATTGTTTATGTCATGTCTACCAGACTCCACTTCTAAACTCATAGGAAAACCATGAAACAAAACCGCAAAAGCCCTAGCAAATTCAATCAAATTTTAGTTCAGAAACAAAATATTGGGAGAAAATGGCTCAGAGCCCCATGTATAATTTTCATGGCATATATTTACATTAACATGTAAAATGTCGAAATTTTGGGCCATATAATGTCTCTAGAGAATGGTCAGGACTAATAATGTCGAGCAAGGGTAACACCCTTGTCAAATCCAATGCTAGAACAAGATATGCCATCTGTGTTAACCACCATGACTGTGTTAATGATGAGCCCACGAATTTCCTCTTAAGAGTAAAAAAAACTCAAAGGACCCAAGTCTACTATCCTTTGAGTAAGGAGTTGGGAATTCCTTTTTTTTTCCTAACATCCAAGGTAGACTAATCTCAGAGGAGAAAAGAAACCTAGTGATGTTAATTTATCCACAATATCTATGTTGAGACCTCACTCAACTAGTTCTTGGTTTGCTCTAGGTACATCCCAATATTCAAGACAATTATCCAAGTAAAACTTTCTTCATATGGCCCCCATACACTAATATCTAGTGAATGTTTCACTACTTCTTCCAAGACTCTACTTGGTCCCCAATGTTTCTCCACTAGCTTAAAAAAAAAAATCCTACCCTTGTATGTTTGAGAGTCAATGATCAATTGGTGAGAGATTCTGTGGGTCACTTCTATGGCAGGTTTGATTTCGTTCATTATTTCTTTCTTTCAGGCTATCTCTATTGGTTGATATGCTACACACCCCCCACCCATGAGTTTGATGGTGGTATATCTATTAGACAACATGAACACATTTCCTTTTACATGGTTAGAATAAATGTGACTTCGACAAAACCTCAAACCATTTCTGGTCACTACATCATATGACCACCTAAGTCATCTCAAGCAACAGATCACCATCATGAGTTTCTTCAACTCAAGCTAATGTTAGGAGAGAAAATTCCTCTCATTCTTCTCCCTGCTCTTCGTGCTCCACTACTCCTCTCATGACCCTCAACCACAAGTATTATCCAAATGGCATCATTAAGCTTTACTTCAATCCCCTCACAATGATTGATGAAGACAAGGAGGCCTCTTTTCGCTCCTATTCATCTACTTTTGTTTCCACTAATGATGTTGAAATGGAGCTATGGAATTGCACCTCATAGTGTTTGACTAGCTCTAGTGGTTTATTAATATTTTAGTTGTAGGAGTGTTTTAGAGTCTAACCTAAAGAAGTAAAAAAAAAAAAATCACAAATAATCACTAATCAAAGAGAAAGAACCTAATGATAATTCCCTAGATCTGTCAATAATATTTTCCTACAATAATTAATTCCCTATTGTTCCTACCAATAAACTTGCAAAGTACTAATATTCTAATGTATAAGCCTTATGGTTGTATAGCCACAATGACAATCACTGAAATTTTCCAATGATTTCTGTAGATCGGGTAGATAAAACTAAAACACATCATCCCACTAAAATCTACCTTTCCTGATTTCAAAAATGCATCACAAAAGTCACAAAACATTATGTTCTACTCGTAACTAATCCTTCACATTTAAAACAAAAATTTGATCACTATTGAAGCTATATGTGTAGAAGGGTGATCTAAACTTGAAAGGGATCGTGTCATTTCAAGGATCTTTGATGCCATCAAATCATTATAGATAATATAACTTACATTGTTAATTCCTACCAATAAAATTGCAAGGGACGATCTATGATTCTAATGCATAAAACCTAGGGTGTCTACCAATAGTTACCATCAAAGAAATTTTCCATATACTGGTTGGTGATCTAGTTAGAAAAATATTATTATAGAGCAAGTGGAACTAAAACACATCTTCCCACTTATATTTGCATTTCCTAGTTTGACAAATGCATCACAAAGGTCCATGCAACATTATGTTTTATTCTTAACTAAGCTTTGATGTTTAAACAAAAAGAGAGAGAGAGAAACTAAGACTTCAGAGAGACCTTACAGTATCCTTAGTTGAGAAAGACCTTTACAATATCCTTCTTCAAGGTCAAGATATGGTTGTGGTGATTCATCATCTACATTAAATACATTTTCACATCACTTAGTTGAAAATACAATGAAATAATTTAACTTTAAAAAGGTCTAAGTTGTACAAAAAATTCCAGAAAAATATCCGGGATCAAATTATTAAAATATGTAATAACCCAAATTACAACAATTACCTTTGTATGCCATTATAATGGATCTATGAAAACCTAATTTTTCACTAAACTAGTTTAACTTTTAAAGGAGAATAATTGTTGATTTGTAGATATTTATGAAGTACCCCATCAATTTATGCTTCGTATGTTCCTTTACTGATTTTAAAATTGAGATAACTTTCATTATAAAACCTAAAGAGATTTATGCAAAATTGAGTCAGCAACCTAGTGAACAAGACAATAGAAATAGGGAGGATGCTCACTTGATGAAACATGTAAATGACCAACAACACCTCAAGAAATAATTGGACCAAGAATATGCAAGACCTTGATGCATTGAAATAATCCCTCAATACTATATAGTAAAAGAGACTAAAAAAAATGTTTATAAAGGTATATGAATACCATCTTGAATTTTCTTCCTAGTCATTGAATTCTTGCAAGCACGCAACTGGTGATCTATTGTTTTGTCCATTGCATTCAATGTAGATACACAATTGTCATCTCCTTATCCTTTTAGTGGCAAGTGAAGCACCATGTTAAAGAAGTCTTCCTCCTATGAAAGCATAAGAAAAATGATAGCGTCCATAAGAATTTCCTTTGTTATATATAATATGTATGTGTTTTTAATGAAAACATTAGTTGAAAAACCAATATATTTTGAGATTAACTATGAAGGAATATTTTCTAACATCCACATAAACTATTCTCCTTAGAGAGGCCTTAAGAGTGTAAACAAATTCAATGCAATTGTTCCATACCTTCTAAAGGCAATTGTTCCATGCCTTTTAAAGGCTCTTGTATTACCTATTTTCATAAACAGAAAACACCTCTTTAATCATTTTTTGAAGAAAGGATCTAAATTGGATATTGGAGGAAATTTAACATGAAACCTTTCTCACTTATAAAGTTATAATTCAAAAAAATTGTTCTCCAGGTGCCGAAAACTTTCAAATGGAAACCAATGACACCATTTCATTTACCTTTCAAAAAGATGAACATGACCTAAAATTATCCACACCATATGTCAGCAACTGTAATATATAGTAAAGAATGTCAACTAAACAAACCTATCTTCAAAAATGAAAATGATAAAACTTCAAATTTCCAAGGAATAAAGCCTCAATGGCCATATCTAGACAATATGAAACTAAAATAACTAAACTCGCAATACTTGGCACTCTAAAATGCATCACCAAGCATGAGAAAAACCTAGAATAAATGAAATAGTTCATTATAAAGAAAACGCCTCTATTGCCAAGAACTATCCTCATCTACTATATTAATTGGAAATATTAATATGAAATGTGTGAGACATAAATTTTCCTTAAATTATAGGGATTTGTGGTGTTTTATGTGTGTTATATCCGAAAGAAAACCATAGTTTAAGTTTCAAATATGCATTAGCGGAAGGTACCAACTACTGGACAGACTTAAGTTCATGTTGGATGCTAAAAACTTAGCAATTGAGAAAGTTACTGCTGAAATATAGAAACTGGGATATCCATAGCTAGTCATTGACTAGATAAATGATAAAAATTTAAAACAATATGCAAATTTTTACCCTATCAACACTAGTAGAAAGAATTAGAGAGTTGAATGAAAAATTCTCTAATTAAAGATTTGAATGAAAAATTTTCTCAGTTTTATTTTCATCACATAGGGAATTGAATGTCAAGGAAAATGAGCTTTCTAAACAAGCCCTGAATCTAGACACCCACTATTTAACACTAGTTGTAGTCTTTACTCTTATTGGCTTATTAATTGGTTATTTATGAATGATTATAAATTACCTTCTCTTATCTTATCTGTATTGAGTGTAAGGAACAATCAAGGTGACATAGTGGAAAAAACATGTCAACGGGCATTGTCTTAATGATTTACTACAATTTTTTCATGTGGCACCAGTAACAATGGGATGCTTGACAACCCCCAGTGGTTCATAGAGGTTGAAAGGAGATGTTTATCAACCTATTGGACATCAGCCTACAAGTCTCATCATCTAAAACTAATCACCTCCCAAATATACAACATTGGGTATCTCTAGTTTGGGTAGTGAAAGAAAGTAGGAAGGGACCCTCTAGTAGCTCCCTATAAGAACTATAAATTCTCCCAATTTCCATAATAATCAGGACACCTAAAAGTAAAGTGTTCCTCATATTCATGTCTTGGGGGGAGAAAAGCTTAAAAATATGTGCACAAGCCTGGATGACACTCACCATTGTAAATGAATCAGCCACTACATCTTCCTTTCGTATTTCATCAAACAATCATATTTGATGCCCTATGCCAGAAGTTGGGCTAAGCCATTGAATCCCTCTTGCACCAGAATTTGTAAGGACAGATCTGCCAATCCATCATTATGTTACAAAATCTCCACCAAATTGTGCACGTCATGACTACAAGACGACTACTAAATTCACTAGAAATCATGAAACAAAACATGCAAAACCCCAACAAATTCAATTACATTTTAATTCAGAAACCAAAGACTAAGAGAAAATGCCTCAAAGCCCCATACGCTTGTGAACTTGCACAGAATTTTCATGGCATATATTTACATTAACGTGTAAAATTTCCCCCTCTCTCTTTGGTTTCTTTCCCACTTGGTGTTGGTTTCCATTAATTGATTGTATGGGGTGAGAACAATAGATATTTGAAAGTTTTGTATGGCAAGAAACTTCTCCCTCTTTTTTTAAGTTTTCCATTGATTTTCCCTCCAACACTTTGATTTTTGTTAAGTTTTTTTTGTGTATTTTTCCCTCCACCACTTTGATTTGTGTTAAGATATTGAAGAGTTATTGAATTAGGATTTTGTGATCCATATAAAGATTTTGCGAGAAGTTTTCAGCGATAATCATCATTAAAGAGTTTTTTTTTTTTATCTTTTTTAAACACGTATTAAGGTGTGAATTGAAGAATTTTTATTTTTTTTCTTGGAAAATAAGAAAAATAATATTCTTATGGAAAGACAAATTAATTCATCTTTTAAGCTATTTTTAAGATTTATAATGCTCATATGTTTTCTAAAATATTTTCACCTTTCTTTTTAAGTGAATAATATAATTTACATAACTCCTTTATGATTACATTTTTAAACATTCATTTTATTGAAGATATTTTTAACCATGCACTTTTATATCAAAGCATAATAACATGTAACAATAAATTTATAGTTAATTTTTTATTAAGTTGGTTATAATTATTTTTAACATGTATCACAAATGTGGAAAAGTATCTATTTAGTATTTTCGCATGGAACATTAAGTTTATCTAAACAATTTCTTATTAGCATTGACAGGTATTTGGCTAGTCTTACACTGTCAAATGCCTAGATCAAATCTCTTGAGAAAGATGTGTCAGTCCACACTATCAAGTTTATTGTGGATGTCATCCATAAATGTGGGGAATAAACCCTTTTGTCTCTAAATTTTAACATTGCATATCGATTCAGAGACCCCCTTTATCTCTGAATCCATCTGCACTGTCAAAATTTAAGGAAATGTAACACTTCAATGTCAAAATGCAATGCTCCATTTCTGGAGTGTACAATTAAAAATGACTAGCATAAATGACTAAATCATATACTTCTTGTACTTTTTATTTGGTCATATTTTTATTCTTGGACTATAGTAGTCATTTACATTAATCATTTTTAATTTTGTCACTTATTATCTAGTCATATATTTCAGTCCTTGACTAAATTAGTCATTTAAGTTAGTCCTTTTTAGTTGAGTCACTTAAAATTGTTCAATTTTAGTAGTAATTCACTTCAAATAGTTGTGGTGACTAGCAATTTTAGTCGTGTAGTCATTAATCTTTCATTTTATACTAGTGATTGTTGAATGATCAATAAGGTTTACACTATGAAAATTATAAATATTCACTATAATAGAGCACATGTGTTCATCATGACGAATACCTTTCCTATACCTTAAGTCGGAATCAGTAGAGTAACATGCAAACACAGTTGTTCATCGCATTAACTCCGGGGGGGGGGGGAGAAAATTATTTCTTCTTAATGTATTATGGCACCTAGGGCATTACGTAGGGCCAGGTGCCAAAAGTTGATTTCGTTGGAAAAAAATCTTGATTAGGGAGGTTCTTCGACAAGTCAGAGTGTAATGAAGAAATCCCTGAATGTAGAAAAAGAAAATTTTATATCACGAAACGCTACCCAATGGCATATTGTTAAGAAGGTAGGAAATCAACCTACCACATCTTTTGTAACATAAGGAAAATTTCTAGCCATAAGAAACACTGCCATAAAACTAAATTTAGGTGATTTTTTCCACATGATATGAGTAGGGGGATAAACTGCGCTTAACTCATTCTTGAAGATACAAAAATAAATTATGCACAACCTAAAGAAAACCATGTAACAGGACTATCATTCTGGTGAGGTAAAGGTTAACTATGATGTGAGTAAAATTAGAAATAATGGATAAACATGGTTTACAGAATAAATATGGGAAAAATCCAAATCCATGACCGGTATAGGGTTGTATCAGTGCATTTATAGGAGGCTATATTCATTCTCTAGTAACAAAGACACAATGTAAATTGGCACAACAATAAAGCTAAAGTGTGACTTGTAAAATCATTTCACCTTCCATGTGAAGGAGAAACTAGAAACCCATTATTCTTTTATTATACGAGATAGGAAACATAATCAACATCCATTAATTTTCATCAAAGATAACTAAGGCATCGTAATAACTGGGAATGACAGAGTTAATATAAATCCAAGCAACCTCGTGATCAACTACAACCTCACTTAAGTTCACCAACCAAACTATATTCTCAGAAAAATCCTTAATTAAGGCTATAAAAAAAGAGACCGATATACATTTGAAAATAACAATTCGGAAGTCATATTATAATTGCGGAAAATAGGTACTGCGCCACACCAGTAATAAGTTACAAATTCTAAGTCATGATTTTAATGTGGGTATGACCCCCTTTCATAAATTACATATACAATGAAAGAAATAGAGTCATCAGTTGGACAAACATGCTTTTAGCTAATTTCGGTAGACCACCCCAAAATTGAGCATCCAACATGACTGCCCATATGCATTCCTTTGTGAATGTGAAAGACGCAAACAACCATACTGGAATAGCATCATGTCTAGTTAGAAGCGTGAAGCTAGAATTTAACACACAATGGTGGAACTACACAACTAGATTTTAGATGATATACCTATGAAATCAAAACAAAAAGCATCAAAATATGAAAATTGGGAGGAATGTGATTCAATGGAACTAACAGGCAAGGGATAAGTATATTTACAATAATAATCAAAACTTATTTAATTACCTCTATTGAAAAAAATGATATGCATACCTAGAGATACCTGCGAAAGGGACAAAATGACTCACAACCAATCCAAAGCCCCATCTACACTTAACACAGAAAATGAAATTAAACCCTAGCAAGAAATCGTAACAAAATATACACTACTAAACCTGTGGGGGTAAACTATTAGAGTGAATGAATGAAATGAGACAGGAGACCCTTTTTCCCATAGACATGTTGTGCGTAACACTCACAACGACTGAAATGGAATAAATTGAATAGAAATAATTCATAGCATAGGGTTCCATAATCACCTAGTGTTATTATCCACTAGGCCGCCTTAACCTCTAATGTAGATTCCAACTCCAATGCGCTCAATGAAATGTCTGTTAACAAGTGTAAAGAGGAATAAATCATCCTAAAAATTATTGTTGGGTATTAACAGTGACCTATAGAAATAAAAACAAAAGAAGAGTGAAGAAATTACCTGAATGCATTCAAAATCCTCAAGCGTAAAACTGAAGAAATGTAACCAAAAACTCACCATTCTGGGTGTGCCCAACTCCTATAAGTATATAAACTAGGTCATTTGGCAATAAGGAATCATAATCGATAGAACTAATTAGATTTATTATCCACTGACATATCCCATCAATTTTTTAAGTTTACCTGAAGCACAGAGGTGACACCATTGAAATCTTGTTCAAGGCCAAATTGATGGTATTATGGCTAACCAAAATGCACAAACTTGACCACTATAACCCTCTTGTCAATTGTTGTTTAAATTAGGCAAACCATGACCATTAGCACTCCACCTGACCTCAAACCTAATCGTCACCCATTTCATACACCCATGAGACAAATAAGAAAAAGGAGGTGGTGGACATGATGGGTCAAGTTATATTGCATAGCTAGGGTTAGGGTTTGAGTATTGTTGTGGCTACAGTTGG
This sequence comes from Pinus tabuliformis, assembly GCA_031772625.1. Classification (NCBI taxonomy): domain Eukaryota; kingdom Viridiplantae; phylum Streptophyta; class Pinopsida; order Pinales; family Pinaceae; genus Pinus; species Pinus tabuliformis. The sequence continues at coordinate 1,386,541,496 of CM062820.1, read as the reverse complement.
ATCATCACAAATAATCGTGAGCATTGAAAAAATGTCAAGGTGAAGTCTGTCATGGTACCATATGAATGATAGATGAAGATGATAATGTGGTGAGGGTAGAGTTGTTCTCCCATATTGAGGTAGTTCCACTATTCAATCAAATGTACATCATATATGATATCCTAGATACGCAATATGCAAAGGTGTAATGGTAACATTAATAATAAAACAAATATCTGACTCTATAATGAGTGCATGAAGAAATGTAGTTACATCTTAACCTCAATAGTATAGTTTAGGTCTAAGGGAAGTGCCAAATGTATTATGGTAACAAGGTTAATAAATCCACATGTGAACCTTTGTAAACACCTAAAATTGGTATAATGGGGTGGGTAGGTTGTAGATATGTATACCACCACTATGGCTAACAAATGGGGATTGACTCGAGCATGAAATCCTTATAGGGCATTCATATGTCTTATTATGGACAAATAGACTTAGTATAGTCAACAAGGTAGGTTATAACCACTAGCAGAAGGGGAAATGTGGATCAAAGAAGATGTTAATAAATTGGTTGAGCATAAAGAGGGAAACAAAAATATAAAATCAAGAGACTAGAACTAGGGTGAAAGATATAATGCCTTTATATGTATTTTATAGACAATTTAAAAAAAAAAAATTATTGACCCATAAGGGATATGTCTAATGAATTTTCATCACAATAACCAAGGTTTACCACAATCCCATCAAGTGATTTCTAGGCCCAAACAAGAAACATACACTACCACTGTTTACTAGAGTCCCACCAGATACTAGTACATAGATCACTATCCTAAACAAGCACAGATGCCTTCAAATCTCTCCACTTAAACCATGAGTAACTTGTCTGTCCTCCACCCTATAGGATTTAACTTATATGATTCCCTTCACCAATTGATGATAACTAGGCCCAACAAGGGTATACAGGATTAGGATTTACCACAATCCCACCTTCACCTATTCAAGGATTCGTCAACCTTGTGTTTCCTCCCCTAAGACCACCCCACTCGGTTTCTAAACCATCCAAAAATCCAACTCAACCAAATAAGAGAAACCCCATCACCCCATGCTTATCCTAAAATGGAAAGTCAAGGTCGAAAACCACTGTCACACGTCACAAAGCCCATTCCAGTGACAACAAGATACCCAAAAACACACATGCATTGACCATGCATGTGAAAACTAGTAAATAAATCATACATGCAACTTGATTCCTGTAAGTAATCTCATTTTGGCCACTTGATCTCTCTCTTCCTTGCTTTATCTCTTCTTCTCTTTTCTTTCTTGTGCTTCCTTTCCCTTTCTTCCTCTAATGGTATAGTGCTCTAAGAATAATTGATTCAGATTTTGACAAGAATGCAACAAATTAAAGATATAACCATAAATACAGAGATGCAATAGAAATAACACTTCATTTCATTAATGTAAAATACTAAAATATGCTTACAAACAGAAATGGAAATAAACTAGCTCGTCAATGGTAGCTTATCTCTGAGAAGAAATGTGGTGTCTACATGCCTCTGAACTGTGTTACAATGAGGCTGAAGGGCCTTTTCATTATTGAACAGTAAGAGAAAACCCCAAATAACAAAAACCCTAACCCGAAGAGATGTAACACCAAGAGTTTATGGGACCCATTGGGGTTAGTTAGACAACCAACTTCCCAGGGTCATGACTTAGTCATAGTATTTCCATTTGACGTGCATTATACCCCATTGGTAATATCTCTGTGAGGACTAAGAATGAAAATATGATTTTATCGAAAAATCAATGGCTGTAGATTGCAAAAAAACATCGTTTAGGGCCTCAAAATGGCTCGGGAAGTTTAGGACCCGAAAAACTACTGAAAATAGTAAACTATCCTACAAATAAGGAAACTGGAAAACTAAAAGAAACAATGGTGGGTGTCAAAGTGGAATTGGTGGGTGGCCACCAATATCCACCTGGATCATTCCTCCCCCCTTAGGAAGCAATGGTCCCCATTGCACTGAATTCCTCCATGAGATGAGGAAACTTCTATTGAACTTGGTCCTTGGTGAGCCACTTTCCCTGGTGAAGGAGTTGGTCTACTTTGATAACTTGATACAGTTGGATCTTCTACTCGCGAGTGTGCTTGATCTACATGTCCATGATCCGATCAGTTGTAGCTTGTTCCATGCAATCTAGATTTAACGTTGTTGGTGTGAGTTGTGTTGCAATGTCGAATGTGTCTAGTAATGGTGGAATGTATGGCCAAAGGCAGTCCACATTGAACACTATGAGTAGGCCAAGGAATGGGGGAATGCTAAGCTCAAATGCATTGTCTCCCATAGCCTTCGTAATGGTGTAAGGACTATATCAGAGTGGTCTGAGTTTTCGATAGGCTCTGGTAAGGCGTTCCTTTTGCAAATTCAACTAGACTTTGTCGCCCACCTCAAACTTGTGTGGCACCCGATGTTGATCATGTTGTTGCTTGTACTTGTCGTTTGATTCTGCAAAATGTCATGGACCTGCTAGCATATATGTTGGATGTGCTTAATGAAGTTGTTTGTCTTATCAGTTTTGGACTAGACATGAGTCGAATCTACTTGAGTAGTCGCAAATTGCATGGCCACATCAATGGGACATAGTGGCTAGAATCCCAAGCCCACTTGAGAAGGGTTGTGGCTAGTCAAGCTATGGAGAGCCTGGTAATAGCTGTCCTAAACATAGGAGAGGCTCTCATCCCATGTGCGTGAATGCTTTGAGTTGTACATGTGCAGAATGTGTACGATCATCCTGTTAACAACCTCTGTTTGGCCATCAGTTTTGTGATCGAAAGTTGTCGACTTAGTGATTTTGGTGTCCAACATCGACCAAAAGCTGGACCAAAATGCACTGAGGAACCTACTATCCCGATCTGAGATGATAGACTGTGGGATCCCAAAGTGTACCCACACTTTTTCAAAGAAGAGTTTAGCAATGCCTTCTGCTGTGATACTCTTTTGCTATGAGAATCTACCAACGGCCACAAAAACACATTTGTTTCCATGCTTGGTAGAAGGAAGGCCCGACATGTAATCCATGGAGTTGGATTCTCGAGATCGACTAGGGGTAGCTAGCGGAGTATAGAGGCCTTTCTTCTTGATGGTCGGTTTGGCAATGGCACAGGAACTAGAGGATTTGATGTACTTCCTGACATCTTGTCGAAGATTCAGCCAATAGATATAATTTTGTAGTATTGTCACCATTTTCTCAACCCCTAAATTCCCAGCGGCCCAACCGTAGTGTGCTTCCCAAATCATCTTTAGACGCTCGCTCGAAGGAACACAAAGGTGACCCAAGAGGTATAACAGGGCATAATCAAGGTGAAAATCTAGAACATGTTGACCCTCCGAGGGCATCAGGTATGTGTGGCCCAATTCTGGGTCGCTTTTGTAGAGAAGTGGCCAATCAGAAGTCTCCTGCCCACAAGAGTTGAGAATGATGGTTAACTCCATGATTAGTGGTCGACTAATGCAATCTGCAACATTATTGGTGCTGCCTTTCTTATACTTGATATTCAAATGGAACTGTTGTAGGTATGTGGACAACTTCTAATGGAAATTATTATGCCACTTCCCTTACGTCTATATGAACTGCAAGGGTTGATGGTCTGTGTGGATTGTCTTTTCCTTCCCCAAAATGTAATGCTTCCATTGCCGATAAGCCTGCACAATGGAATACATCTCTTTGTCATAAGTGGGATACTTCTAGATTGTGTCTAAAAGTGTCTCTGATCTGAATTGGATCCTCAAAAAATTCCATGATTGGTAAGAATGAATGACAGACTTCAAGAAATCTTATAGCTATCAGAAATAACCTCTGAATAATGGTAATTTGCAGCCATCATGGAGCAATGAGGACCTTCGGTCAAAGCGCACTGACCATTGGCCCATGGAGACCATGCATGGCGCAAAACTGGCAATTGGGAAGCTCAGATCTGGAAATGGAGGCCATTTCTGATATGCAATTAGTGCAAATCATGTATTGCTAGGCAAAATCCCTCGAGAAGGAAATACCTCGAGCGCTTGATCACAAGGGAAACTAGAAAACCGTGGAAAAGCACTAAAACCAACAAGGCGGGTCCCGTGCTCAAAACCAGCAGAATATCGGAGGCATTTGGGGTGGTAAGTGGATTTGGCCAAGGACCCAGCGATTCCATACACTGAGTGGTGTGCATCTGGTGGGGAGAGAGAAAAGCCGTTTACATCACAGAGTAACATTTGAGCAACTCAACTGTGTGATAGGAGTGAAAACCGTAGGATTTGGGGGCTCTAGATCAATGGCGAAAGTTCATCCCTTTGGATGACCGGACTTAAGGGAGAAAGAAACTGCAGCACATAAGATTTCAAGTTCGATTTGACTAATGAATCGACAGAAGGATCTATCTCATAGGTATCTAGGAAATAAAGGAAAAACGACCGTTCAGGAAGAATTGACACTTAGTTCACAAAGAGACAAGTGGCCACCTCTCTGCGAAGCTTTAAATAGCAGAAATGAACAATCAGAGGAACGAACTAGCTTTAAAGCCACGAGCTGATAGGAAGGAGGGGGACAGTGAGGCAGAGAAACAATGAAGAAGCCAAAGTTCAAGAGACATGGAAAGAGAGGCAAATTTGCAAAGGATAGAGAAGTCGAGCTGACCATCAGAGTAAGGGCAGTGTTGAACAGACAGAGACCAATTAAGGTCGAAATTCGATAAGATGTGTCTGTGAACTCTAACGACTTGGGAATTCCAAGTGCCATCCTATTGTTCATCCTCTGTCAAGTGAGACTCAGATTGAGCTCCTTATTGTAAGACTCAGCTTTAAAAACATAATAAAAGGCCACCACTGAAGGCTGGACTAGGAGACATAGCCCAAGAGGATTGGGTGAACACCTTATTAAATCTTGTTGAGTTTATGTTTTCTTACTCTGATCTCTTACTGTTTCAAGTGTCTATGTATTTTGCAATCTTATCGATCCATTGCACAAGATAACATAGACACACACACTAGCACATGAGTCTGTAATACCTTCATTAATTTCCTAAGGTCACCTAGGGGTGATTTCAGATCAAGTGGTATTAGAGCTATAGGTTGTTAAGATTAGACAAGCTTGTTCTGGATTTAGGTGTTGAATCTAAGTAGATCAAAGCTCAAATTAGGAGAAGGAGAGTTGGTTGAAAATAATCCTGAAATTGGAAGAGTCTACCCTTAGAAGACAATGTTGGAGGAAGGTTCCGTGGGCCCAGACCCTCAATTTATAGATATTTTCCTGGCCATTAAATCCATGGTAGAGGAAATGTATAAGGACTTTAGAAAACATAAAGATGAGGAAACATTAGGCTCCAAACAAGATAAAGAAGAAGAAGAGTCTCTCCTTCCTAACCACTCAAAAGGAAAAGGGAAAGAAGAAAACTTTCTCACACCTCCTAATAGCCTTGAACATAGAAATAGACATCTTTGATTAAACTAGATGTTAAATTTGATTTACCAATATATGATGGAGAGTTGAATGCAGAAAAGATGGACAATTAGATCAGACAAATTGATGTTTATTGCAGAGTGCAGAGTATTGACTCAGACAAGAGCAAGATTCAGCTGGCTAGCCTATGCCTTGGGGGCACTACCTTGGTTTGGTGGGAAGGAAGGACCCAAGCTGACATGAAGAGACATGGTAAGACTCTTTCTGTCTTCTATGAATTTTTTTCTGCAATCAAAAAATAGTTCTATCCACTGGCCTACATGTAGCAAGCCATGATGAGCTCGAAAACTCTTTGCCAATTTAAAAGGAAAATTGTACAAGGTTACACCAAAGAATTTAGGAAGAGAGCTTTGATTCTAGGAATCTCATTAGACTCACCTGAGACTCTTTTGAAGTACATCGGTGGTCTACACAGCGACATGAGGCACACTATCCTCATGTTTAATCCCACTAGTATAGATGAGGTATCAGTTCAAGCTACACACCTAGGAGCTAGAGGAAAGAATGGGAAACCAGAGGTTGGGGGATCGTCCAAGCCCATACGGAGAAAGGATAATAGAAATGGAAAGAGAGGAAGGCCAACACTGAACATAAAAGCAAGTCTTCATGCACTCACTATAAGAAGTATGGGCATGATGATGAACACTATTGGATTCTGCATCAGGAGATGATACCTAAGAAGTTCGAGGGAAAGAAGAAGAAGAATGCTACAGCTATTCAGAAAGATTTGGGGTCGGACTTAGGAGATGAAACAAACATTGCAGCCACAGGTATAAAAGGTAAGAATTCTTAAGCATCTACTAGTAATTCTACACAATCTACTATTGATGAAGAAAATGAGAGAAAAAGACATGAGATTTTCCATATTCGAGTTATTTCCAAACATCAAAAGATTGATACTTTTTTTGATAGTGGCTCACAAGTAAATTTAATTCCTGAATCAATTGTAAAGAAGTTGGGATTACTGAATACACCTCACAAGAAACCATACCCATTAGGTTGGTTAAGTGATAAAGCTCAACTACAAGTGACTAGACAATGCAAACTCAAGTTTTCTTTTGGGTCAGCATTTGTAGATGAGGTTGAGTTAGATATAATTCCTTTGGATACATGTGGAATTGTTTTAGGAAGTCCTTACTTGTATGACAGAAAAGCTATTTTCTATAGAGCTAAGAACAAGCATCTAATCGTTAAACATGGAATCGAATACTTTGTAAGAGCTCATAAGCTCAAGAATAATTATACTCTCATAAACTCAGGGTAGATGAAACGAATTGTAAATTCATGCAAACAATTTTACTGATGGTTGTAAAGGAAAGGAAACCTAATAAAACCAATGTATTTGAGGGTTGTGATGCTAAATAGCAAGTGACTTAGAAAAAGTTGTTTCAGAGTATGATATCTTGTTTCAAGAACGTAAAGGTCTACCAACCAAAAAGGAAATAGTGCATGATATTAATTTGCGGCAAGATGCTCCATTTCCTAACATTGGGATGTACAGGTTGTCTGCTTTAGAGAATGCAGAAATCGAGAAGTAGGTGTAGGAGTCACTTGAGAAGGGGTTCATCAGAGCTAGCACATCACCATGTGGGTGACCAATAGTTTTGGTGAGAAAGAAAGATGGCTCGTGGAGAATATGCATTGATTATCGAGCACTGAATAAAATAACAATCAAAAATCATTATCCCCTTCCTCACATAGATGATCTATTAGATCAATTGAAAGAAGTTGTTTATTTTTCCAAGCTAGACTTGCATAGTGGATATCATCAGGTCAGAGTTGCAGAACAATATGCATGGAAGACTGCTTTCAAAACAATGTAGGGATTGTATGAGTGGTTGGTTATGCCTTTGGCTTAACTAATGTTCCTGCTACTTTCATGAGAATAATGAATGATATGCTCAGACCTTTTCTTGATGATTTTGTTATTGTATATCTGGATGACATTCTTATATTTAGAAAAACATGGGAAGAACATTTAAAGCATGTTAAGCACAATAGATGTTTTGAAAAGAGAAAAACTTTATGTTAAACTCTCAAGATGTGAACTTGGCAAAACATCTTTGAATTATTTGGGTAATATAGTAGGGGGTGGTGAATTGAAGATAGATGACTCTAAGGTGCTAGTCATTGTAAACTGGCCTAAATCCAAATCTACTACAGAAGTTATGAACTTCTTAGGAGCAGCACAATATTGGAGAAAGTTCATTTCTAACTTTTTCTTAATTGCAACTCCCTTATATGCTTTAACAGGATTGAGAAAGGTGTTTTAGTGAGGAGGCAAACAATAGAAAGCCTTTGATACCTTGAAAAAAAAGATTAGTACAACACTAGTACTAGCTGTTAAGCCCCAAAACTACCTCTCTTCCAAGCATTTTATTAAACCCTTTCTCTTCTATTTTCCCATGTCAGTGCATCCTAAGCCATCAAAATTTGTTACATGTTGAATTCAGGAGTGTATTTGAGTGATTTTCAAATTATATCATTGTGTGTGCTATTTAATCTAGCTTTTGTTTATCAGCTACAGAATGTAGCCACTATCCGCAGCTAACTAGAAATTTCGCAGCCATTTCCATTGTTTTATAGATTACAGGTGTTAGGAGAAGGAATGAGACACAAGGGCAGCTCAGGAATTGTCCACACATGGATGAGGTCCTATTTACTTAGTGAGATTTGGAAGGAATGGTCCTGGTCAAAGGGAGATCAATGGAGAGTTCTATGCTAACTAGACCTCTCTTCCTGCAGTAAAAAAAGTCCAAAGCTGTTCCTGAACTCATGGATCCATTTTTTTCACCTACATGCCATCTACATAATGCAATCCAACATCCACCTCGCATAGATTTACTGCTCATGGCAACCAAGAGGCTGAATCCTCATATTTTGACCCGTTCACGTGTCTATTGTTGAAGGAATTTCTCTTAGATATAGTGATCCATTTTCTCTATAAATACAAGCGTTTGAAACAAAGATAGGACGTTCTTAATATTGTTGTTATACTGTTATTTTATTGTTCTGTAACCGAGAGACATATTAGTCTATTTCATAATACAAAACTCTGTTTTTCACATGGTTGTTTGAGTGTGTTTTGAAGTAATAGCATGCTAGTCCGAAGCTGTGCAGAGGGCCCCTACATAGCTGAGGTCCTTCTTTTGTTTTTGTATAGCTTTCATGTATATTATCTCTCATTTGAATTGTATATTTCTCATGTCTTGCTTATGATCTTAATCCTTCTAACCTTGTATATGTTTTGCAGCTTGTCATATTTCTTGCTAATATTCATAGGTGCATTTCAGAATAAGTCTTTAAGTTTGGTTATGCTCAAGCATCTTAGTGTAATTTTTGCATCAAGTGGTGTTATTGAGACTTACTTCCTCTGCTGAAACTCAGTTTTCAATTTCAATTTTTTATGCTTTTACTTTGTAAGATTTGTTTATTGTTCAAGATAGTTTAGCTGTCAGTTCTTTCATGCTATATGATGATATTTCCAGAGCATTTAGCTTAACCTCATTTTAGAAGTTAATTGGCAAAATATTGTGATTATAGATGAAGTAATTGGCTTTGCTTTTATTAGTGTGCAATTAGATAATTTAGATGTCAGTTCTTTCATGCTATATGATGATATTTCTGGAGCCTTTAGCTTAACCCCATTTTAGAAGTTAATTGGCGAAATATTGTGATTATAGATGAAGTAATTGGCTTTGCTTTCATTAGTGTGCATTTAGATAATTTAGATGTCATTTCTTTCATGCCATATGATGATATTTCCAGAGCCTTTGGCTTAACCCCATTTTAGAAGTTACTTGGCGAAATGTTGTGATTATGGATGAAATCGTTCACTAATCATTAGTTTCCAGTTTCTTTACTTTTTGGTTTAAGTTGCAACACTTTATTACATTTCAATTTTGCAATTAGGATGAACAACGGAGATAGTAATCTCATTTTCAGTACTTCATTTTTAGTATGGTTTATAAAGCTGCATATTCCCACTCTCATTTATGTTCTGATTTTGTAGACAACATGTTTAAGATCTCCTAAGTTCAAAGTTTGGAAATTATCACAAGAAGTAAGAGGATAAGCCTTGTCTTAAACTCTACATCCACACTTGATCTTTGAAAAGTATTCTTAAACTTTTGCTTTAACAACAGATTAGGATTTGCATTGCATTAAACCACTTTAGGAGACCAACAGAACAAAACCCCAAAACAAGATAAAACTGAAAAGAGTGAGGTAAGAAAAGGGTTATCTAGCACATACAGTGCACTACACTTCATCAGTTTATGACTCCCGGATTGATAACTTATGTAGCAATTTAGGACATACTAAATTGACTAAACATTTTGGCACCATTGCCGGGGAAGTGTAACTAGGTAGCCTATGTCTTACATTAAAAAAAAAAATGGAAAATTAATAATTTCTTTAGTATGCTCTCCTCTTGCACCTAGTGTGATCGGGAGCCTCAGAGAAAAGAATTATTAACCCAATAATTTCTTAAGTATTCTCTCCTCTTGCACCTAGTGTGATCTGGAGGGTCAGAAAAATAATTATTAGCCCAATTAAAATTACCAAAAACAAAACAAAAAAAATGACATGCATAGAGAAAGAGATTCTAGGGGAAGGTTTATAAATAGGGGAAAAAGTTCGACTTCTAAAAATCCAACTACTTCAAGGAATAGACAAGATACACCTCCATCCCAGACTCATACTCCCAGCCTTAGGATTCTTGGAATTCAAGGGGCAACAACTGAATTGGAATATTCTCCCACTCCATCTACTAAATCTGACCTAGGAGAAGAACCCTTCTTCACCTCCATGGGGGAGCCTATTGCAATTGAAGAAGTAGAATTACCTAGAGAAGAAGAGGAGGTGGAAACTCTCTCTCATCAGCCATTAATAGAAAAGCCAGAAGATTCTGAGGAAACTATCATGGCAGAGGAAGATAGAGGTAGAGGTAGAGGAAACATTGGAGGAGGTAGAGGAAATAGGGAAGGAGATAACTCATTTTGATTCCCTGTAGTATATGAGGAAACCCATACAACCATGAAAAAAATTTCACCATCCTTCCTCCCAAAATTTTATGGATTGTGAAGTGAGCATCCTGAAACATTTCTATTTAAGTTTGAAGTCTTATGCTGAACCTACGACTATTTAGAAGACTCTCAAAAACTCAAATTGTTCCCTTCAACATTGAAAGGCGCTGCTGCGAAATGGTTTATGGGATTAGTCACTCAATATATTAGGACTTGGAATGATATAAGGTAGGAATTTTTCGATAGATACTTAGATTATTGTATGCCTACTAATCATAAGGTTGAGGTATTCAAAATGATGCAAAAAGAAGATGAAAACTTAGAGGATTTGCTTGAGAGGTTCCAATACAAGTTAAAGAGAGAAAAATTGAATAATTTAGATGAGGAAACCTTGAAAGCCCTTTTATTGAAAGCCATTAGAGATGGATGGATAGATATTTTAAACATGATGGGGAAGGGAGACATCTCTCAACTTCCATTAAGTGACACAGCAGAAGTATGTGTCCATCTCTCTAGAGGAAAATCTAAAATTGGAAAAGGGCCTAGAGATCCTTCTCTTATTAGAGCAAACAGATCTGCAACTAGGATAATAACTAGGGCAGAAATTGGAAATATGCTTGATGATTTCAAAACTAACATTCTAGGGAGCCTTAGTGAACAGCTAGAAACCCTCAAAATTCAAAACATGAAAAAAATAGAAGCTGATGCCTTAGGCATCTTTTGCCCAAAATGTAGAAACAAACATGCTCTAAGAGAATGTCCCTTAGATGAAAAAGTTGTATAAACATGTATGATTTGCTCAGAAAGCCATGAGAACACGGATTGTCCTTCAATCCTAGGTCTTAAAGTTGTCTTTCAGGAGGAAGTAGTTCCAAATTTTGTAGAACCTCTTTACTTTGTTTCAAGAAGACCTTGGCAAGGGTAACAAAATCAAGCATTTAACAATCCAATGAATTTTCAGCCCTCATTAAATTGGAATTCTTGGCAACAACCTTGGTCTCAACGTCAAAATTAGTATCAATCTCAATCATGAGCACAAGGGGTACAAAATCCTTATGGGAGATTTGCTAAATATTACCAATATCCTCCATCTTATCAGAGCTATCCTCCCCCAAAAAACCAACAACAAAGTCCACAATCACAACTTCCAAATCAAAGCCCTCACCTTTCACTACCATTTCCACAACAACAATCTCCTTAACAAAATCAAAATCCTCAACTCTTGCTTACATTTCAACAGAAGCCAAATAAACTACAAGCCCAACCATTACCAAATCCCAACAACAAAAGCCATCAAAATTCTTACATGGTAGAAGGACAACAATTTCCTACCTACATGATTGCTCCTCTAGATCTTAACGACGTTCAACTTACATTTGGTAGGATTTTAGAAAAGGAAAAACCGTCTATAGATATTCAAGAGCAAGATGCTTCTGAGGAGGATTCTGTGAAAGTCAATAAAAGTTTTGAAGAAGCATCCCTTCAAATCCCAACCATTCAAAAAGAAAAACAAAAAGAGTCAATCCGCACAACTCCTATAGTTGATAAACTTGTATCTACATCCACACCTCCTTTTCCTGAGAGATTACAAATTGATAGGGGGGTGGAAAAGAAAATATTGTTGCCTGACTATGATTTCCTAGATGAGTTAAAGAATGTTTGTATCAAGATTCCCTTGCTACAAGCCATTAGAGAAACTCCTATTCTAGCAAAAACAATAAAAGAGTTGATTATCAAAAGACCAGATAGGAAACCAAGACAAACAAAAAGAATCCACCTGGTAGGAAAAATACCAGATATCATGATGGGAAAGATTACCATGCAGAAATATCTTGATCCAGGAAGTCCAATTGTCAAGACACACATAAATGGAATAGAAATTCCAAATACATTGATTGACTTATGGGCTTCTATAAAACTTATGAATAGATAGACTATGGAACAAATTAAACTTCCTAATCTTCTTTTCACACCTACCTCACTACAACTTGCAGATAGATCAGTAATCAAACCAGATGGTGTACTAGAAGATATTTTAGTCTCCTTCGATTCTTTGGAACATCCAGTGGATTTCATGATTTTGACTCCCAAGAATAATCTAGGAGGACACCCACTCATCTTAGTAAGACCTTGGCTAGCCACAACTGATTCTTTTATTAGTTGTAGATCTGGTGACATCTACATTTCTAATGGTAGTTAAACAAAGAAATTTACTTTGTATCCTCCAACAAAAGCAATTACATAAGTAGGAGACGATGAATGGGTCAATGATGAAGATGTTATACAACCTATCCTTACTCTTTCTGAAGTTAGAGAGGATAGTGAAATCCTGAACACAGTAGAAAATTTTGAAATATCTTCGGAATATGATCACACATAATTTTAGTTAGATTCTAATATTGAATATTTGTCATCAAGACAAATGTCTCTCTACTCTATGGAAGAGTTTGGTAGTTCTGCAGTTGAAATTTTTCTAGGTAGAACATTGAATATCAACAAAAACTTGGAAAAGCTACAATAAGAAGAGCTAACAAAAATCTTACAAAAAAATTCTGCTACATTTGCATGGGAGTATACTGATATGAAAGGTATTTACCCTAACACTTGCATCCATCATATCTATATTGAGGAAAACAGTAGACCAACCAGACAACCTCAGAGAAGGATGAATCCAAATCTTAGGGATATTGTGAAAGAAGAGCTGCAGAAATTACTCAATGTAAACTTCATTTACCCAATCTCAGATAGCCAATGGGTTTCTTCCTTGGTGATAGTGCCCAGAAAGAATGGTAAATGGACGGTGTGCATTGATTTTAGGGAATTGAATAAGGCAACCTTGAAGGATCACTTTCCTTTGCCTTTTATAGATCAAGTATTAGATACATTAGTAGGAAAAAAGTACTTTTCATTTTTGGATGGTTTTAGTGGTTATAATTAAATTCAGGTAGCACCTAAAGATCAGGATAAAACCATATTTACTTTTCCATGGGAAACATTTTTCTACTGAGTGCTTCCTCTTGGATTATGTAATGCACCTGCAACATTCCAAAGCGCAGTACTAGGAATTTTTTCTAATCTAATCCATGATTGTGTAGAGGTATATATGAATTATTTTACAGTCTATAGTAATAGATTTGAAGAAGCCTTGGAAAATTTGGAAAAAGTCCTCAAAAGATGTAAAGAAACAAACCTTTCATTAAGCCATGAAAAAATCTTTATGGTGTTTACTGAAGGTATTGTTTTGGGATATCATACTTTAGGGGATGGGATTAAAGTAGACAAATCCAAAGTTGAAGTCATCTCCAAGTAACCTATTCCAAATTGTCAAAAATATGTTAACATTTTTCTAGGATTTACTGAATATTATAGAATATTTACAGAAAAATTTACCAAAATAGCATCTCCACTCTTCAAACTGCTTACAAAAGACTGTGAATTCAAGTGGAATCTTGATTTCCAATCAACATTTGAAGCCTTCAAAACAAGAATATCTGAAGCACCTATCTTAAGAGGACCGAATTGGAAGCTTCCTTTCCCTATTTCTACCAATGCTTCAGATACAGCTCTAGGAGCTGTATTGGGACAGAAAGACTTGATTCCTTATGCCATTTACTAAATAGGTAAAAATGTGTCCCACTGAATTAAATTATACTGTGACTGAAAAAGATTTCTTAGCCAGTGTTCATGCAATTAATAGTTTCATACATTATATAACAGTCTATGAAAATTTTATTCATACTAATCATTCTGCAATTAGATATTTGATGAAAAAACCTATTACTAATGGTAGAGTTACAAGATGGCTCCTACTTTTACAGGAATTCAATATTACTATGTTAGATAGACCTAGGAAACAAAATATAGTTGTTGATTTCTTCTCTAGGATTCAAAATATCAAAGAGGACTCTCTTGTAGAGGATAAGTTTCCTGATGAATACTTATTTTCAGTAACTACTAAAACTCCTTGGTTTGCAGATATGGCTAACTATTTGGTTATAGGGAAACTACCTCTACATTTATTTCCTAGAGAAAGAAGAAAGATTATTCAAGATAGTTGAAGATATTCATGGATTTCTAATGAATTGTATAAAACAGGGCTAGACTTTGTGATCAGAAGATGTGTCAGGGAAGATGAAATGCCTAATATTCTCAAAGCATGTCATGATGAACCTTGTTGTGGACACTTTTCTGACAAGAGGACAGCTTATAAAATCGTTTCTTTAGGATATTATTGGATGTCCCTCTTCAAAGATGCAAAACAATATGTCAAAATGTGTGACAACTGCCAAAGGGTAGGGAAACCTACCCCCTCAAATGAGATGCCATTACAACCTTAGGTACTCATCGAAACCTTTGAAAAATGGGCTTTAGACTTTATTGGAATTATTGATCCTCCATCCAAGCTAAAAAAGTATATATTGGTGTGTACTGATTATGTCACTAAATGGGTAGAAGCCAAAGCATTATTTTTTGCTAATGAAAATATAGTAGTTAATTTTCTTTATGAGGATAGTTTTACTCGCTTTAGTGTTCCAAGGGAAATTGTGATAGATCAGGGAACTTAATTCACATCCAAAATAGTGGAGAAGCTTATGGAAGAGTACAAGGTCAAGCATAGGAAATCCACTCCTTATCATCTAAAAAAAATGGTCAAGTGGAGTCAAGGAATAAAGTAATTGAAGGAATCATTACCAAGACTGTGCATCTACATAGAAGATATTGGGCAGAAAGGCTTCCTAAAGCCTTATGGGCCTATATAACTACATGGAGGAACACAACAAGACACACTCATTATGAACTTGTTTATGGGAAGGAAGTTCTGCTCCCCATTGAGTTCCAAGTTAAAACCTTCAAGATGGCAGTTCAGTTGGGAATGGATCTATCAGAAGCTCAAAAACATAGACTGGAGTAGTTGAATGAACTAGATGAGTTCCGACAAGAAGCAGTTCAAAGAACTGATCTAGTTCAGTAGCAGAGAGATAAGTGGCATGCCAAATACAACAAGGACAAAAGGTTTCAAGAAGGATATTGGGCATTGCTATTTGATTCAAAGTTCAAATATTTGCAAGGTAAATTTCAAACTCATTGGCTTGGGCCATATGAGATTGAATTTTTTTTTAGCAATGGAGTAGTAAGAATCAAAACAATTGATGAGCACCAAACTCTTCTCCTTGTGAATGGTCATAGATTGAAGATCTATCAAAAGACAATCTCAAAGGAGGATTTTATCAAAATCTTTCAAGATAACTCTGCAATGAGGTTGGTGAAGAAGAATCATTCTTCTCCACCATCCTAGTCTTTGTTTCTTTTCATCATCATCTAGAAAAAAAAAATGTATAAGCTTGAAAACCAATCACTGATTGGCATTGTTATATAGAAAATACAGGGCGAAAATCAGAAGATTCTGATGCCCTATATTTTCCAAAAAGAAAAATATCTCATTTCACTCATAGTTTGTTTCATTCCATTTCATTTCATTTCGCTCCATCTCAACACCACATTACATCAATAAAATTTCTTTCAGTTTCTCTTCATATCCAGCTTTCCATGTATCATCCATACAGTCATTTTTCATTTCCACTTGTTCGCCAAGTCATATGTTATTCACAATGTCATTTTCCATAGATGTTTCTCAATTCTGCATCTGAATTCTGATTCTGAAAATAATCCTGTTACTTTGCAGTGACAATCAAGTGATTAGCCAAAGAAAAAATAATAAAAGAAAGATGCAGGTATGGAAGGAGAAGATCTTTGAAGACATCATCACCTGAAAAGCACCTACAAAGGCAGGCAATTAAAAGTTAGCAAAAAGGAAAGAGGTATGATTCCAAGGTATGGACAAAAACATTTCAAAAGAATAATTCGTATAGTTTGTAAAATCACAGCTCCTTAACATGTAATGATTTAACTTGATGGCTGGCTTAACTCCACCATATCCTTTGCATTAATCCTAATGGTCTCATAATCTATTCCCAAGTTTAACTCGTACTTAGTCGTACACCCTCATTACATTTGTTAAAAGGGCTAAATATGCAGACATGAGATGATTGAATACAACTCTCCTCCACCGACGTTCCACTCTGCAACATATTTATGAACTCAAAATCATAAACTCCATTTAGTCTCGCAAATTTTCATGAGTGACACTCTACCTCCATGCTTGCACACCAAGTTTTTACAGTCTTCATGTCATTTTTTATATACACAGACTTCTACTCTGTAAACCCTCTTTCATTTCATGCTCAATACTCTCCCCATTTCGTAACCACCGATTTTCTCCACGACCCTCTTCTATTTTCCGCTCACATAACCATTCTTCTTTCATAAAACTGTCATTTATAGAGGTGTCTTCACAGTGAGAAGGAAGAATGGGTCTTATAGTGAGAACAGAGCCTGAAGGAGTTAAATTCATGGAAGGATACCCACAGCTTAAGAGCACATTGAAGAAGGCAGGATGGTTGCAGTTCATTAAGAATTTCAAGGCTCATCACAAGGAGGTTACAAAAATGTTTGCAAGATCTTTCAATGGTGTAGAAGTTGAAATTGGAGACATCAAATTTCCAGTGATAGAATCATCAATTGCAGCAGCCACAGAGCTTTCACAAGAAGGAGAGAGATGGTTTACGAACAAGGATTTTGATGAAAAATTCTATTATTCTTTGTAATCCAGGTATTGACATATCAACCTTTAAACGAGGGATTCCTATTCCAGCCTGAATAGATAAGTGGAGTAGTATGCTTTTAATCATTCAAAAATTCATTACATGCGAAGGTAGGTATGGCTCCATGTATATGTATCATATCATATTATTAATGAATTTCTTGGATAATGAAACTATCAACCTCCCTTACTTCTTGTTGAATAGTTTGAGAAAAATGTCTACTACTATGCAAAATAATATAGATGATGTGGAACCTCATCTCTACCATCATCGCCTTATTAAGATCTTGGTTGAAAATCATTTGAAAGAGAGGGAAGATACGTGGGAAAAATTCCTAGTTAGGAACTTCTTCCAAGACCCTCCTGAAGTGCCCTAGGGGAGTTCAGCAAAGAGAAGTAGGAGGAAAAGAACAAATTTAACAATCGAAGATACTCCTACTAGTGTGACCAACGAAAACAGTGAAGAAGAATTGCCTTCAGAAACATTGACTAAAATCAGGAAAAAAGCAAAACAAAAGGAAAGAGGAAAATTGAAGACATTTACTAGACTCCTAGGCCTTCTTCAGAGGAAGAGCATGTGCTTTCTGAAAGATTAGTTAATCTTAAAGAAAAATCAACTAAAGAAAAACAAAAAGGAAAGGAAAAACAGATCATAGCAAAGGGAGACATAAGCTCACAAGGTCTAAGAAGAAGCTCTAGATTAAAGGACAAGTTAAAGAAAACACAAATCAAAGAAGATCAATTCATAGACCTGGGAGGTGAAACTCTAGATCAGTCACCAAAAAATACTCCACTTGATCAAAGTCCACAATATTCTCCTTCTCCTCAGTTAGACTTTGAAACTAGTCCAAGGAAAACAACTCCAGAAATTGATTAATCCCAGCAGCAGATATATGATTTCACTGAATCATTCGAACAATAGAAAACTACAGCAGAACAAGGAACTTCATCTAAATAGCTAGGTACAACTTAGGAAACTTTGATTCAATCATTCAAGTAATAAATTTATGAGCTGGAAGTCTTAAAAATACATGTCTAAATGGAGAATGAAACCTTGAAAGAGCAAAACAAATTGGACAAAGTTATCCATGACAATACCATGCTGCATTTAGGATTATGGCATAAGAAAAATAGAAAATTGAAGAAGAAGAATAGGAGGTTGAGTAGAACCCTCATAAATCTCAAGTACAGATGTCTTGTGATGAAGCCTAGAATGACAGTGACAACAAGAAAGAAGAAAAAGAGGTTGGATGTCTTAGCAGAAGTTTCAAAGCAGATGCATTGAAGGGAGGATTGTTACAAATTTTGGTTGCATGAGGACATGCAACATCTTCACAGTGGGGGTATGTTGAGCCCCAAAACTACCTCTCTTCCAAGAATTTTCTTAAACCCTTTCTCTTCTATTTTCCCATATCAGTGCATCCTAAGCCATCAAAAGTTGTTATATGTTGATTTCAGGAGTGTATTTTAGTGATTTTCAAATTATATCATTGTGTGTGCTATTTGATATAGGTTTTTTTTATCAGCTATGGAATGTAGCCACTTTCTGCAGCTAACTGTCAATTCCGCAACCATTTCCATTGTTTTATACGTTACAGGTGTCAAGAGTAGGAATGACAAACATGGGAAGCTCAGGAATTGTCCACACATGGATGAGCTCCTATTTACTTAGCCGGATTTGAAAGGGTAGGTCCCGGTCAAAGGAAGGTCAACAGAGAGTTCTATACCAACTAGAACATTGTTCCAGCATGTAAAAGAAGCCCAAAGCCATTCCTAAACACATGGATCAATTTTTCCCACCTGCATGCCATCTACATAATGCAATCTAACATCCACCTCGCATAGATTTACTACTCATGGAAACCGAAAGGCTGAATCCTCTGATTTTGACCTGTTCACATATCTATTGTTGAAGGAATTCCTCTGAGATATAGTTATCCATTTTCTCTATAAATACAAGCATTTGCAATGCAGATAGGACATTCTTAATATTGTTGTTATAGTGTTATTTTGTTGTTTTGTAACCGAGAGACATATTAGTCTGTTTCATAATACAAAAATTTGTTTTTCACATGGTTCTTTGAGCGTGTTTTGAAGTAACAGTGTGCTAGTCTGAAGTTGTGCAGAGGCCCCCTGCATAGCTGAGGTCCTTCTTTTGTTTTTGTATAGTTTTCATGTATATTTTCTCTCATTGGAATTGTATATTTCTAATGTTTTGCTTCTGACCTTAATCCTTCTAACCTTGTATATGTTTTTGTAGCTTGTCATATTTCTTACTAACATTCATAGGTGCATTTCGAAATAGGTCTTTAAGTCTAGTTATGCTCGAGCTTCTTAATGTAATTTTTGCATCAAGTGGTGTTATTGAGACTTACTTCCTATGCTGAAACTCAGTTTTCAATTTCAGTTGTTTATGCTTTTACTTTGTGAGATTTTTTTACTGTTCAAGATAGTTTAGATGTTAGTTCTTTCATGCTCTATGATGATATTTCCAGAGCCTTTAGCTTAACCCCATTTTAGAAGTTAATTGGCAAAATATTATGATTATAGATGAAGTAATTGGATTTTCTTTCATTAGTGTGCAATTATATAATTTAGATGTCAGTTCTTTCATGCTATATGATGATATTTCTGGAGCCTTTAGCTTAACCCCGTTTTAGAAGTTAATTGGCAGAATATTGTGATTATAGATGAAGTAATTTGCTTTGCTTTCATTAGTATGCAATTAGATAATTTAGACGTCATTTCTTTCATGCCATATGATGATATTTCCGGAGCCTTTAGCTTAACCCTGTTTTAGAAGTTACTGGTGAAATGTTGGGATTATGGATGGAATCATTCACTAATCATTAGTTTCCAGTTTCTTTACTTTTTGGTTTAAGTTGTAGTAGTTTATTATATTTCAATTTTGCAATTAGGATGAACAACAAAGATAGTAATCTCATTTTCAGTACTTCATTTTTAGTTTGGTTTATATAGCTGGATATTCACACTCTCATTCAAGTTTTGATTTTGTAGACAACATGTTTAAGATCTCCTAAGTTCAAAGATTGGAAATTACCACAAGAAGCCAGAGGATAAGCCTTGTCTTCAACTCTACATCCACACTTGATCTTTGAAAAGTATTCTTAAACTTTTGCTTTAACAGTAGATTAGGATTTCCATTTCATTAAACCACTTTAGGAGACCAACAAAACAAAACCCAAAAATAAGATAAAACTAAAAACAGTGACGTAAGAAAAGGGTTGTCTAGCACATACAGTGCACTACACTTCATCAGTTTATGACTCTCGAATTGATAACTTATGTATCAGTTTATGACATACTAAATTGACTAAACGCTAGCACTTCTAGATCTTCAAAGACCGTTTGAGATCCAAACAGATGCCAGTGACTATGCCATGGGAGTAGTGTTGATACAGTATGGTAAACCCATATTTTATCATTATGAGACATTTAACTTTGTAGTATTTAACTATCCCACATATGATAAGGAATTGTATGCATTAGTACAGAGTGTGAAAAAGTGGAAACATTACTTAATGGGTAAAGAAATAGTTATCCATACTGATCATCAACCACTTCAATATCTACACTCCCAAACTAAGTTGCAGCAATCAAGACATTACAGATGGATGGGGTTCCTACAACAATTTCAATTAGTCATTAGATATAAAAAGGGCATACATAATAAAGTTGCATATATGTTCTCTAGACCCATTATAAATGCATCTACTATACTTAAGCATAATTCTGTATTACATGAAAGTTACATTGAACAATATGCTCAAGATATAGACTTTAAAGATGTATATGCAACTTTAAGTCAATGCAAATGAGTAGAAGAATTGGATTATCATATTAAGGACCAACTCTTGTATCATTGTGGGAATCTATGCTTTCCACAAACTGAAATAATAAAGATAATTCGAGAAGCACACACATCTCTAATATCAGGTCACTTTGGGGTAAGCAAAATAGTTGCACAACTACAAAGATTTTTTTATTGGTAAAAAATGAACGAGACAGTTTCTAGATATGTAAGAGGGTGTACTATGTGTGCTAAAGGCAAGCCCAGCAATAGGAAACTAGGCTTGTACACTCCACTACCAGTTCCTTCTCATCCTTGGGAAAGTTTTTTCATGGACTTTGTTGGAGGACTGCTTAAATCTAGGAAGGGTCATGATTATCTGTATGTTGTTGTGGACAGGTTCCGCAAAATCTGTATCTTGATACCTTGTAATAATCATATTACAGCTGAACAAACTGCAAAACTGTTCTTTCAGTATGTCTAGGTTCATTTTGGATTACCCACTTCCATTATATCTGATCAAGACACCCGATTTGTGGGGAAGTTTTGGTCAGGTCTGTGGAAATTGATGGACACCAAACTGAAGAAAAGCACAACTTTCCATCCACAAACCAATGGCCAAACAAAAGTAGTCAACAAGACAGTGATCCAGTTGCTTAGGGGATATTGCAACAAACATCCCAGGCTTTGGGATGAACATTTGTGTTATGTGTAGCATGCTTACAACCAAGCCAAACGTTCTTCCACACAAAGATCTCCTTTTGAGACCTATTTTGGTTTCACACCAAGGTCTCCCTTGGATTTTGTCTTTGGTAAGGACACAACACTTGAGGGACACAGCGATGTGGACAAGGCAACTAGTTTCATTTAACAAATTCAAGGGATCCATCAGGAAATGCAGGAATAGCTAGAAAAGAGCCAGGCCAAATGTAAGGAAAGGCATGACAAGCATCGAATGGAGCATAGTTTTCAATTTGGTGATCAAGTCTGGCTGTATATCAGCAAGGACAGGATGCAAGGTGAAGGTAAAAAGCTAAAACCAATAAGGTATTGACCTTTCAGGGTCCATGAGAAAATTGGTGAGAATGCTTTTCGCCTTGATTTTCCAGCTTATATGCACATCTACTCAGTCATCAATGCAGACAACTTGAGAATATTTGAACCTTCATTAATTGAAGATCCTGAAGAGCAAAGTTAATTGCCTTCTATTGATGATCTGTTACTTGAATATCTTAATGAATTGCAGGAAGACACAGTTCTGGACAGGAAGGTGAGAACAACGCGTAGGGGAGATGTTGAGTACATCAGAATTAGGCTCAGGGGTTCAAAGGCAACCGGTGCAAAATGGATAGAGATTGGACAGGAGAGAAAGTTGTATCCTCACTTAGTCAATGCTTGAAAACCAACTTTTGGTGGTCCAAAAGCTTTTTCAGTGGGAAGGCCATGATTCGAATTGGATCCTCAAACAATTCCATAATTGGTAAGAATGAATGACCAACTTCAAGAAATCTTATAGCTATCAGAAATAACCTCTGAATAATGGTAATTTGCAGCCAACATGGAGCAACGAGGACCTTCAGTCAAAGCGCACTCACTGTTGGCCCATGGAGATCACGCATGGTGCAAAAATGGCAATTAGGAAGCTCAAATCAAGAAATGGAGGTTGTTTTTGATACGCAATTAGTGAAAAAGTGCTAATAGAGTATCGCTGGGTAAAACCCCTTGACAAGGAAAGACCTCGAGTGCTTGGTCATAATGGAAACCAGAAAATAGTGGAAAAGTGCTAAAACCAACAAGGTGGGTCCCGTGCTCAAAACCGGCGGAATATTGGAGGCATTTCAGGCAGTAAGCGGATTTGGCCGAGGACCCAGCGATTCCATACACTGAGTGACACGTGTCCAGTGGGGAGTGAGAAAAACCACTTACATTGTGGAGTAACAACTAAGAAACTCAACGATGTGATAGGAGCGAAGACCGTAGGATATGTGGGATCCAGATCAATGGCAGAGGTTCAACCTGATGGATGACCAGAATCGAGGGAGAAATAAACCGTGGCGCATAAGATTTGAAGTCTGATTTGACCAATGAATCGACAGAAGGATCCATTTCACAGGAATCTAGGAAATAATAGAAAAAATGATCATTCAGGAAGAACTGACACTCAGTTCACAAAGAGACAGGTGGCCACCTCTCTGCGAAGCATTACATAGCGATGATGATGGAAGGCAAAGGAGTCCCAACGAACAGTGGCAGGCGATCCAGAGAGCCAGAAGCAGAAATGAACAGTCAGAGGAATAAACTGGCTTTAAAGCCATGAGTTGACACGAAGTATGGGGACAATGAGGTAGAGAAGCAGTGAAGAAGCCGAAGGCTGAGAGAATTAAAAAGAGAGGCAAAGTTGCAGATTACAGAGAAGTTGAGCTGACCATCAGAGTAAGGGTAGCATCGAGCAGACAAAGACCAATTGAGGTCAAAGTTTGGTAAGGGGAATCTATGAACTCTAAGGACATGGAAATTCCAAGTGTCATCCTATTGTTCATCCTCTGTCAAGTGAGACTTAGATTGAGCTCCTTATTATAAGAGTTTGCTTTAAAAACATAATAAAAATGCCACCATTGAAGGCTAGACCAGGAGACATAGCCCAAGAGGATTGGGTGAACTCCTTATTTAATTTTGTTGTGTTTATGTTTGCTTACTGTGATCTCTTATTGTTTCAAGTGTCTGTGTATTTAGCAATCTTATCGATCCGTTGCATAAGCTAACATAGGTACACACACCAGCACATGAGTCTGTAATATTGTTGGGTCCCTATAATACTAGTGATTACCCCATTACTATTGTAGTTATACCCCTTATTTATATTATTGTGCCCCTATTACCCCCATATTGTTATTTCTGTGCCCCATAGAATCGCTCTATTGTTATTTTTGTGGCTTTATATTATTATTGTTAGGTCGGCTGGATTATATTGTGACTCCTTAGACTCCTATATATAGAAAGGAGGTTTTGTCATTTGTATCATCAAAGAATGGTTCATTTATGTAATGTAAAGGAGGTTTCCCCCTCGAAGAGGCTGAATTCTAAGGCGTTGATCTATCTTTTCTATCTTTTCTTGAGCTGGTTTCATAACATTTGGTATCAGAGCTTTGGATTCTAGGGTTTCACTGCTCCAAACAGGTCATCGTGGCATTTTCGCTATAACTTTTTTTCTGTGATGTTTCAGAAGTCGCTAAAAAAATCCCATTTGAGAAGAAATCGTACTGAACCTTGGGTCCGAATTTCAGAGCTTTTCTCGCGATATTTGCGGAGATATGATCTGTGGAAGTTGGTCTTCTTGCAGACTCCTGAATTACATTCAAAACAGGTGACCTGGGGAAAATCGTCATAACTTTCTCTCTGGGGATCGGATTGAAATTTCATAAGAAGTTACAGAAAGAGGACGGACTGTAGTTTCTTGTATGTGTGTTTCAGATTCAAAGGTTGAAACAGTGACTCGTGGCACAGCGTACAAGTTCGCTCTATTGAACCAGTCTAAAAGCAAGTCACTGTGGGAGATTTCACATATAACTCTTCCTTCGAGAATCCAATTTCACTTAGACTTGTGGCATTGGAAAGAGGACATAGAAAGCTACTATAGGTAGCATGTTCAGAACTGGATGATCCGAAATTACAGAGATACATCAGATTCAATATCAGGCTTCTATAAAGTGAAAAAAGGTGTGTAGTTTTTTTTTAAATTTTTGTGTAAGCTTGGTTTAACGGAATTCAAAGGGCATAGTAAAGAATTATTATCAGTAACTGATGCCCCGAGGAAAGAAAATGCAAACACCTAGTAAGGAATCAGAAAGCTCTATCATGACTCATGAAGAAGAGGAAGAAATGCTACATGATATATCAAAATTACAAGAACAAGTGCAACAAATGTCACGCTCACAAAAGCTAACACAAGCTAAGATAAGTGGCGTGGAATCTAAGGTAAATGGCGTGGAATCTAAGATAAAGGGCATGGAAGCCAAGATGGATGATTTGAAGATAGATTTGAAGACAGACATGGAAGAATTGAAGAAGTTGCTACAAGAAAGTGTCAAGAAAAGGTAGTAAAGGAAACTCATGATGAGAACAAAAGAAACGTTAATCATGATTCCATAGAGGCTAATGTTGGATCGAAGAATCACCATATTCCAAAAATCTATATGAGGAAGTTTGATGGCAAGGATCCCGCCGCATGGATATTACAAATGGAGCAATTCTTCGATCTCAATAATGTGCAAAACGCACAAAAGGTACGTATGGCAACTGTATATTTAGAACCAAATCCGTTTGCATGGTATCAATGGCTTTGCTCTCGTAAACAATTTATCACTTGGGCCATTTTTATGGAAGAATTGATAGCACATTATGAAGATACAAAAAGCAACACTTTTTTTAGCCAATTGATAAGTCTCAAACAAAAGGGTCAGTAATGGAGCACATTGAGGAGTTCCAAAAATTGAACATAAGGGTAAAAGATATTCTAGAGGAGCATAGGCTTGATGTGTTCATAGGGTCTTTAAAGTATAATATCCAACATGATGTTTGCCTTTGGGAACCTGATTCATTAGAGAAGGCATTCAGGTTAGCAAGAAAAATGGAAAGCAAAATTATGGCAACCAGGAAGCATACCACTCACAACTATAAAGACGGATGTGTTGTTGCCCCTAGTCTTCCACAACCTATAAGGTTGACACCACAACAATTGGAAGAAAAAAGAGAAAAAGGGCTTTCTTACAGTTGTGATAGAAAATACACTGAAGGTCATAAGTGTGCTGAGAAGAAATTATTCTACATAGATTGTGAAGAGGAAGAAGAAAAGGAGCAAGAAAGGTCAAAAGAAGAAGATATACTCCAGGAACAAAACCTAGATGAAGAACAAATAAATACAACCATATCTTGTAATGCATTGGTGGGAATTACCACTCCTCAAACCATCAAGATAGAAGGACAAATCAAGAAGAAAAAGGTGATAGTGTTGATTGATTCAGGAAGCACCCACAATTTTATTCATTGTAGGGTAGCAAAAGAATTGAATTGCTTCCTATATCCAGCACCAGAGTGTCAAGTAATGATTGCAAATGGAGGAACAATAAATTGCTCTAGAAATTGCCATAATATCAAGCTATCCATGGGAGAATATATATTGACTAGCCCAATGCTTTCCATTCCAATGGGAGGTGCTGATGTTGTACTAGGAGTCCAATGGCTACAATCCTTGGGTACAATAGCTTTTAATTTTCAAGAAATTTTCATCAAATTTTCTACAGAAGGATAGGAAGTTGAATTAAGGGTTATTACAGGGAAACCAGGAAAGATAATCAGCTCTAATAGCATGAAAAAGCTTCTAAAAAAGGAGCAAAGAGGTGTAATTTCACAATTATGTTCACTAGATGTTTCCACATTGGAATCTTCTATTTCTCCGGATCTCCAAAAAGTCCTGGACAATCATTCCAAGGTATTTGAGACTCCAAAAGGTCTCCCACCTATGCGTAGTCATGATCATGCTATTCATCTGATTCTAGGAAGTGTTCCTCCAAACATCAAGCCGTACAGATATCCCTATGTCCAAAAAAGTGAAATTGAACGTATGGTTGCAAAAATGCTAGAGGCTGGTATAATTCAACCAAGTCAAAGTTCTTTCTCAGCTCCAGTAGTATTGGTGCACAAGAAGGATGGATCATGGTGCATGTGTCTGGATTATAGGGAGCTCAACAAGCTCACTATTAAAGATAAGTTCCCCATTCCTGTTATTGATGAATTACTAGATGAATTGAATGGATCAATTTACTTCACCAAGTTGGATCTTCGTTCGGGATATCATCAAATCAGAATGAAGACTGAAGACATTCCGAAAATGGCATTTAGAACTCATGAGGGTCATTATGAATTTTTGGTCATGCCTTTTGGCCTTACCAATGCACCTTCAACATTTCAAGGTTTGATGAATTCAATTTTCAAACCATTCCTTAGAAAATTTGTGTTAGTATTTTTTGATGATATACTAATCTACAACAAGTCTTGGAAGGATCATGTTGAACATGTTGACAAGGTACTACAACTATTGGAGGAGAAACAATTATATGCAAAAAGATCCAAATGTTTCTTTGGAGTCCAAGAGGTGGAATATTTGGGTCATATTGTATCTCATGAAGGAGTTAAGGTAGACCCTAGCAAAATTAAAGCCATTAAGGAACGGAAAATCCCCACATGCATAAAGCATCTGCGAGGATTTCTTGGGTTGACGGGGTATTATCGCAAGTTTGTTAAGAATTATGGGAGAATAGCAGCACCTCTAACAACATTATTGAAGAAAGATTCATTTTCATGGACTCTGGAAGCAACAAAGGCCTTTGAACATCTTAAAGAGGCAATGTGCCAAGCACCGGTCTTAGATACACCGGACTTCACAAAAACCTTTATTGTGGAATTGGTGTTGTTCTAATGCAAGATGAAAGACCCATTGCTTTTGAAAGTCGTCCAATCAAGGGAAAGTTTTTAAGCAAAGCTATTTATGAGAAGGAAATGTTGGCAATACTCCATGCACTTAAGAAATGGCGACCCTACCTAATGGGAAGACACTTCAAGGTAAAAACAGATCATGATAGCCTTAGATACTTTTTAGAACAAAGATTATCCTCTGAAGAGCAACAAAAGTGGGTCACAAATATGTTGGGTTATGACTTTGAAATCATCTACAGAAAAGGGAAGCAAAATGTGGTGGCAGATGCACTCTCAAGAAAGGATGAGGATGTGGAAGCATTGTTGTGTGCCATTTCTATTATCCAACCAGACTGGATAAACGAAGCAAGGGAGGAATGGAAGAATGACGAAGAAGTGTGGGCACTTATTCGAAAACTACAACAATATTCCAGTACTTCTGATACATTTAGCTGGAAAAATGATCTGTTATGGTACAAAGATCGCTTATACCTCTGTAAGAATTCCCAGCTAAAACAAAAGATTCTTATCGAATTGCACACTTCTCCCTTAGGAGGGCACTCAGGATTTTTAAAAACTTACCATAGAGTTAAGAAGGAATTTTTTTGGGATGGCCTTAAATCAGATATTCAAAAGTTTGTGGCGGAATGTTTGGTTTGCAAACAAAATAAAGTTGAAACAATTAAGACACCAGGTCTATTACAACCTTTATCCATTCCAAGCCAACGTTGGGAGGAGGTTTCAATGGATTTTATCACAGGTTTACCCAAGTCTGAGGGAAAGAGTGTCATCATGGTGGTAGTTGACAGACTTACCAAGTATACACACTTTTGTGCATTATCACATCCATTGAAAGCCAGTACAGTTTCTACTGCATTTATGGAAACAGTTGAAAAGCTACATGGAAACCCAAATATTATTGTAAGTGACAGAGATCCCATTTTCACTGGAAATTTTTGGACAGAATTATTTTCTTGTCTTGGTACTCAGTTAGCTTATAGCTCATCTTATCATCCTCAATCTGATGGGAAAACTGAGATAGTAAACAAATGTTTGGAAGGATATCTTCGTTGCTTTGTATCTGATAAACAGACACAATGGGTCAAATGGTTACCTCTGGCTGAATGGTGGTATAACACTTCATTCCATACAGCAACAAAAATGACCCCATTTATGGCACTTTATGGGTATCAACCACCATCCATCACATCATATTTAAGAGAAAATTCTAAGGTTCAGGCAGTGGAACATCACATCGAACATCAACAACAAGTCCTCCAACTCTTAAAGGATAACCTCGTTTTGGCACAAAATAGAATGAAACAACAGGCAGATCAACATCACAGTGAAAGAATTTCTGATGTAGGTGATTGGGTATTCCTATGGCTACAACCATATAAGCAAATGTCCCTAAAGCAAGCTAAGAAGGATAATAAATTATGACCAAAGTATTATGGTCCGTACAAGGTGTTGCAAAAGATTGGCACTATGGCATACAAATTGGAGCTTCCTGCAGCTTCTCGATTGCACCCAGTTTTCCATGTTTCATGTTTAAAGAAGGTTATAGGTGACAAGCTCCCAATTTAAACAATATTGCCAGAACTTGACGAGGAAGGAAAAATTATATTGGAGTCGGAAGCAGTCACAGAAACAAGAACTCAACAGCTACGAAATCCATCAATTTCAGAGTATCTTATCAAGTGGAAGAACTTATCCACTGAAGATTCCACATGGGAGGATGAGAATTTTATGCAGAAGTATCCAGAACTACTCAAGCGTTGAGGACAACACTTTTTTGAAGGAGAGGGGCATGTTGGGTCCCTATAATACTAGTGATTACCCCATTACTATTGTAGTTATACCCCTTATTTATATTTTTGTGCCCCTATTACCCCCATATTGTTATTTCTGTGCCCCATAGAATCCCTCTATTTTTATTTTTGTGGCTTTATATTATTATTGTTAGGTCGGCTGGATTATATTGTGACTCCTTAGACTCCTATATATAGAAAGGAGGTTTTGTCATTTGTATCATCCAAGAATGGTTCATTTATGTAATGTAAAGGAGGTTGCCCCCTCGAAGAGGCTGAATTCTAAGGCGTTGATCTATCTTTTCTATCTTTTCTTGAGTTGGTTTCATAAAAAATATCTTCATTAATTTCCTCAGGTTACCTAGGGGTGATTTCAAATCAGTCTCACTATGATATGCCACTGGATTCCTATGTTGAGTAAGGAATACCATAGTAGCATAGTCAATGGCATCTGTCTCGATCTCAAATGGTTGTTGCAGGTCTGGTAATGCGAGCACTGGTGTCGAGTAATAGCGATGTTTCAACCATGTGAGTCCCCTATATTTAGTTTTAGACCAAAATAATTTTTCGTTCACCCCTTCCTTGGTGAATTCAATGAAGGGAAAAGTGATATGAGAGAATCCCAACATGAACCTACGGTAGAAATTGGGAAGACCGAGAAAGTTGCGAAGCTCTATCAAAGTGGTTGGAGATGACCAATCCCAAATGACTTGGATATTGGCTGGATCCACATGCACCACCCATTCATCAATAATGTATCCCAGATACTAAACTTGGGTCGTGCCAAAAGTGCATTTCTCCAAATTAGACCATAGCTTGTGTTACCACAGTATTTGGAGGATCTGTCGGATGTGGCGGTGATGCTCTTCCCAACTCTAGCTGAAGTTCAGGATATCATCCAATAATACCACTAAAAATGATTTAGTGAATGGTTGTAAGATGTTATGGATTAGCCTCATGAAGGTTGCAGGAGCATTCATCAACCCGAAAGGCATAACTAACCATTCAAAAAGGCTCTCCTTGGATTTGAAGGAAGTCTTCCAGACATCAGAGGGTTCTATTGGTACCCGGTGATATCGTGACTTCAAGTCGATCTTATTGAAATAATTTTCCCCCTTCAGTTGGTCTAGAAGGTCATCAGTCCATGGGATCAAGTACTTATTCTGGACGGTGATCTTGTTTAGCACCTGATAGTTAATAGAGAGTCTCCAAGTCCCATCCTTATTCTGTACCAACACAATCAGACTCCCACAGGGCGATGAACACAATCGGATGTGACCTTTATTCGTCAGATCTTGAATCTGCCTCTTGATTTCATCATTCTATAGAACAAAGTGTCAATAAATTGGTCAATTGGGCAATGACATACCTGTGGTCAGATCAATGGAGTGCTTGACTTGACAGTGAAAAGGCACCGTTGTGGGGGAGGTGAAGATGTCCCCATACTCCTCTAGGACCTTCTCCATCTGTTGTTGTTGTGTGGAGGGGCCTTATCTAGAGGTCATGACCAATGTATTCTTCTTTCCCTAAGGGTGCATCATCAGGAAAACAATTTTCCTAGTTTCGGAAATGAGCTTACTAAATTATTTTGCAGTAACCAAAGAGATGGTAGTAGGTGGTGCTACCTCTGGTATCCTATACAATTTATTTCCCAAAGTAACAATAACAGGACGAGGCCTTGATTTATACACAATGTGGCTTCCATAAGTATAGTTGGCCTAATAATACATCACCAACATCAAGTGGAGCAATGTCACATAATACCTCGTCCTCAAGGGCTTGATATTGAATAGAAGGCGACACTACTGGCTCATGCAAAGATCTCGTCCTTGGTAAAGCCACTTAATGGTGTATAATTTTGGATGTGTTGTGGTCGAGAAGCGTAGCCACTTCATGACCACTACCAAAACGATGTTCTTTTGGCTCCCGCTATCGAAAATGAACTGTAGAGGGGAAAATCTTCGATTTCCTCCTTCAGGATCTTCGTGGTGGCAATGGAAACGTTCAGCTCCACATCCAAAATCTCCTTGCCTTTATCATTCCCCTTGTTGGGTGACTTATAGTTGGAACATGCATCTTATTCCGAAGCCTTTAGCTCGGCCACCAGTGACTGCTTGGCCCGATACTCACTTGTGTTGTGAGTGGAGTTCTTATGGAACTCACACCACTTTCCAATGTCCTTCTTTGGCTTCATGGTCTTGTTCTTTACTTGCGGCATTGTCAGGTTGTCCTAATCCACCACACCTTGGATTTGTCCTTTGTTCTGCGATTTGGGGTCACCTTTCCCTTGCTTCAGATTCATAGATCCAAAGTCTCGCTTCTTCTATTTAAACTTTTTCTCGATCTTAACAGTGTATCGGTAAGTCGCACTGAGTGAGGAGATGTAAAGGAACTCCGTATCATCCTAGATGTAACTATGTCGGTAGCCGAAATATTTTAGAAACAAATGCCACTCGGAATCCTTGATACCCAACTTTTTGTGAAGGGTATGAAAATATTGGTAAACTCTAGCATGTCTTGGTCCCTTCCCTTCTGTAGTGTGGTCCACTTTATGCATTTATCCTCATAGCTTTGGATAGGTTAGTACTTTTCCTTGATGGCACCCGAGAATGAATTCCATGTGGGTGCAACTAAAAATAGTTAGGTCGTACTTTCATCCTTCAGCTTGTAGTAGGTTTCCCACTAGTCCTTGACGTGGGGGGCAGCTTTCAAAACAGTGAAAGTAATCTTTTCCCGGCCAGAAAAATCATGAACATAAAAATACCCTTTTATAACATTTAACCATTTATCTACAGTGTCTGCATCTATCTAACACTCAAATATGGGAATGCCAAAGTTAACTTGTACCTTAAAAGGTGTGGTGCTTCCAGAGTAGTAAATGGAAGTAGATGTGTCGACCCTAGGTAACCGCTGAAGGATCCTGGCAAAGTTGTCCATCATTGCGTTCCATTGTCACTCGAGGGTCTTTTCAAGCAATATTTTGATAGCATCCCCTGCCCCTTCATCTTTCTTTTCATCCACCATGGTAGGTTGTAGGGAGCGAGGCTAGTCTTGCAAGGTTCAACCAGTTCAAGCCCTAATTCCTTATATCCCAACCTCGTTGGGGACATGAAAAGAAAAACAAAGAAAGATAAGATTGCTCGGATGCCACTAATCCGGATTTAAATAGGAACGCAACAAATTACAGATATAACCATAAATACAGAGATGCAGTAGAAATAATACTTCATTTCATTAATGTAAAATATTAAAATATGCTTACAAACATAATTGGAAATAAACTAGCTCAGGCGATGGTAACTTATCTCTTAGAAGAGATGTGGCGGCTACATGCCTCTGAGCTTCATTACAATGAGGCTCAAGGGCCTTTTTATTGTTGAACAATAAGAGAAAACACTAAACAACCAAAACCCTAACCTGAGGAGATTTAACACCAAGAATTTATGGGCCCCATTGGGGTTAGTTGGATAGCCAACTTCCCGAGGTCGTGACTTGGTCATATTATTTCCATCTAATGCGCATCATACCCAATTGGAAAGATCTCTGCGACGACTACGATAGTAAAGGCGATTTTTTCAGAAAGTCACTCATAGTAGATTTCCAAAAAAATGTCATTTATGGCCTCAAAATGGCTCCAAAATCTTAGGGCCCAAAAAATTGCTAAAAATAGTAAATTGTGCTACAATTAAGGAAACTGAAAGAAACAATGGTGGGGGTCCAAGTGGAATTGGCGAGTGGCCACCAATATCTACCTGGATCATGATCTAAGTGTTCAAAAGTATGAGAGAGTGAGAATAAAGAGACAACTCCACAACTAAACTGACCAAAGGTTGTGAACTAATCCTCAAAAGCATTTTTATAAATGAAGCTTCTATTTGCTTCAATTTCCATTATTTTTTCTTTTTTTCCACCTCACATGAAACCTATGAACTTTCACCTTTATTTTCTACTAATTTCCTTTTTTTCATAAATAAAATTTTGATTAATGCCTCATGCATGTACAAATCCTTTTCCATTGCCAATTTCCTTAGGCATAATAAAGCAAATGAACACCCAAACTATGATGCTTTTCCCAAAATTTAACTTGGAATAAGTGTCCCATGACCTTGGTTATTATTTATCTTTTATTAACTTTATTACATGGATTTTTTAATGTGGGTATGTTACAAAGCCTTCCCTCTTAGGCAAAGATTGTCCTTGGTGTTCAATGACACATACAACTAGTAACACCACTGTAAAGAAAAACATATTTGTCATGGAGATTGGTAACTTAGTTCGATGGAGTATTTACAATGAACAACCTGCTAAAAGAAAACCAACATGACAAACATAACAACATGACAGCCATACCATTTATTGGATCCTTATAACACATCTTATGGAAGTATTTACATCCATACACATATATACAGATACCAAAATGGATTTTCTTGAACTGGAAAACAATGAAGGATACATAGCCCACATCTGATCACCTGTCTCCCATGTAGCTTCATTGTGCCCAAAGTGCCTCCACTGCACTTTAACTTTATCAATTTCTTGGTTCTAGAGCATAATCTCTTTTCTCTATTAAATACACTGAGGTTCTGGTTGGAATTATCCTTCTAGATACACCTATAATATAGACCAATCAATAACATGATCAACATCCTTTACATATATTTTAAGAAATGAAACATGGAAAACATCATGGACTTTCACTATTGGAGGAAATGAAAGTATGTAGGCCATTGGTCTAATCCTCTCGATGATCTTGAAAGGCCCACAATACCGAGGCTCCTGCTCCACACATGACCCAATCCTCAAGGGGCTCTTCTTGGGCTTGACGTGTAAGTGCACATGTTCCCTAATCTAAAACTCCTTAAACAAACTCTACTGATTTAGATAAATTTTCTTCATGTCTTGTGTTTCCTTTATATTCTTCTTGATAACCTTCATTTCCTATTCCATCTCTTCCAACATTTCTGGTCGTATCAATACCATGTTCACTGGATCACTCTAACTAATAGGAGTATTACGACTCCGCCCATACAATGCCTCAAATAGACTCATCCTCTGTGAATCCTGATACCCATTGGTGTAACCAAACTCAACTAGTGGAATACAATCTTCCCACTTCCAATATTGATTCATCAAATACATGCTGAACATGTCCTCCAGATCCTATTGACCCTCTCTAACTATCCATTTGTCTACAGATGATAAGTTGTGCTGAAGGCCAACTCTGTACCCAAAGCTACAAATAACTCTTTCCAGAATCTAGAGGTGAACTTAGCATTCTTGTACGACAAAATCGTCTTTAGTACTCCATGCAACCTCACTACATC
The DNA here is from genome assembly GCA_031772625.1 of Pinus tabuliformis. NCBI lineage: Eukaryota > Viridiplantae > Streptophyta > Pinopsida > Pinales > Pinaceae > Pinus > Pinus tabuliformis. Next base: position 1,386,506,904 of record CM062820.1, on the reverse strand, counting down.
TCTGATGAATAATTGTGCTACATCATTTGTTGAATAAGTAGACTTCACCAAAATGAATTATGCTACATTTTTTAACATGTCCACCACAACTATGATGTAATCATGTTATTAGATGTCCTTGGAAAACATGTAATGAAATCCACGGAAATGACTTACCATTTCCACTCTGAATCCGAATAGGCTATATTAATCTACCTCTGTGCTACATTCTGCCTTTACCTACTGAAAATGTAAACATCTAACCACAAACTCTGACACTTCTTTCTTCAAATTTGGCTAGTAGTATAACTTCTTCACAACTATCAATGCCTTATGATATCATGGGAGACTTGAATATGGTTTATCATGAAATTCCCTTGGGATAAGATTCTTGAGGTCACTTTTGTTTCACACTTAGATCATGTCCATAAATATGATCAAACCATCTATTGTAAGATGATATTACACATCTTGATCACACGTACCCTATTGTAACTTGTTCCTAAGCTCCATGTACTTGTCATCTCGTTGTCCTTTATGTAAGATCTGATCCTATAGATATGTCAGATAGGAACTCATAGCTACTATATGATTCACCTACATTGTTCACCTAAGAGAATATACACTCTTTTTTTATTTCCCCTTAATGTACCTAATCTTAATGTCAAACTCACTGATCATGGCCAACCACCTAGCTTTCGTGGCATTCATATTAGTGGGTCAAACAAGGATTTCAATCCATTGTGATCACTCATCAATATAAACCTCCTTCTAAGAAGATAGTGCCTCCACATCTTCAAAGAATCGATGATCGATGCCAGCTAAAGATCATGTGTAATATAATTGTGTTCATACTTATCAGTTTCCTTGATTCGTAACATACCACATGTCCTTCTTGCATCAAGACTCCACAAACTCTTTATTGCAAGCATTTGTACACACTACAAACTCTTTATCTAGATCTACAATCCTTAGAACTCGAGCATTTTTCAACAACTATTTAGATTTCTCAAAACTAATTGCACATTCTTTTGTCCATTCAATCTTCTTACCTTTTATTTTCAATGATGTAATAGGATTTGAAATGCGTGAGAAGTTCCTGATGAACCTCCTAGAGTAACACATTAACCCCATGAATGACCATACCTCATCCACATTTCTAGGAGATTCCCATTCCATGATAGCTCTTACCTTTTCTGGATCCATTGTTATCCCTTCCTTGGAGAGAACATGTCCCAAGTAATGTACCTTTGTCTCAAAGAAACTGCATTTTCGATCTTGGCATACAACTAATGCTCTTTTAGCAATCTCAACATTGATGCTAAATGTTAAACATGCTCTTCTGCTATAGCACCATTTACCACCCTTGGTAGATTTGAATCTCTATTATATGGCCTAGGGCAACCCTTCCCTACTAGACTTGGTCCAAATTCTAAAAAACAATGTTTTAAATCCCATAAGAAATTTTTCCCTATATAAAGTGTGTGTACACGCAGTTCAGTCTATACCCAACCCACATATATGTGTTAAAATTTTAAAAAATATATAATATCCATTAATTCAGGCAAAGTTTACGAGTTTGACCTGATACTCACCTACTATAACCCATGGCCCAATTGTTTCCCAACTGAAAATACTAATTTAGAGACGTATAAATAAACCTCCATGGGAAGCCCTAAAGGAGGAGAAAATATTATATATAGACATTATAGTTGCTTACATCCCTGATCATGTTTGAATATATCCCTATGCCCTCTACACTCCCAAGTCATATGAAACACCTGTTTCCTTCTTGAGATTTCCATCATCCCGTCATGACATCCTTGTGTATACATATGAAGGAGGATTTATGAGGCCTGTGCAGGACATATCTGGAGGATGGTTTCACTTGGAGCCAGTGGATAACTCAAGTTGTATCCCTTCCGTATTTTCTTTAGCTTACATTAATAAAGAGGAATTGTCCTATTCCTCATGATTATGGGCTTTATAGATTAACTTACCTTATTATTTTCTTATAAAATATTATGTTAATGCTTATGTTCTTATATTCTTGTATGATATAACCCTTATATAATGAACATGCTTTCTATTACTACTGGTGTATATGCTCTGCTTGAATCAGTTGCAGGTTTTAAGGCATTGGAAGAAGTAGAGGGTTTGGACCCTACGAGAACGACTTCAAACGTAGGACCTCTGGGTAATACCTCCTCTTCCTATTTCAATAGTTTAAGTATTAGGACTACCTATTTGTATGTCTCTTTATGTTGTATGCCCTGCACTCTGTTGGGGTTCTAAACCCAAGACCCTAGGGTAATTCTACCCATAACATAATTGGCGACTCCATTAGGGATAACATTCTCGTTTTTCCTAGATTAGGTTTCTTCTTCTTGATCAAGGCCTACTCAATTGATTTCTTGCTTTTTACAGTGTCTATGACTTTTTTTTTTTGGGCATCAAGTCTCATCTTTTGGATCAGGCATGGATTCTTTATTTTTCTTTATTGAGCTTTATATATGCATTTTTCAGAGGATACAATATCATATGCATGGAAATTTCTTCAAATAGACTCGCGTATACACAGGTTTCCTGTGTTTTATCACATATACAAGCTTATGTGTTTTTTCACAGTCGCATATACCTTATTTTGAATAAATTTTTCAAAATCTTTGGCCCAGTTAAGATTGTTTCCTGACAGTTTTTCCTATTTTCTAGTCATTCATTGTGAGTGAAGCTCTCATTTCTTGCAAGTTTTCAATTTCTAATCTTATTCTTGTTGAAAAACCTAGTTAACCTAGGGTTTTATCTTTGATTAAAGTTTTAGTTTGGGTTTTGGGTTCAAGTCTTCTTGTAGAAGTTCTTGGTTGTTCTCACTTTGTGGAACAGGAAACTGGTTGCAGTTTTGTTTTTAACCGAACTTTAAGATTGCTTTTCTTTGCTTTGCTTTATTTTTTTGTTGACATATTTTGTTTTTAATTTTTTTTTAGTGCCTCTTTCGCAATATTGAAATCCTTTGTGGACGTTCTTTTGGTTTTCTGAAGTCCTTTATATTCTTGTTCAAATCAATCTATGCAAGTCTATAGTCCTTTGCCATTTCAAGTTTCATTATATTAATGATGTGCATAACTTGTGAATTTGGGGACTCTTTATGCTTGTTTTTGGTCTTTGAAGTTTAGTAATCTTTGTGTTCTCAAAAACTTCTTTGGGTATTTAAAAAATAAAAATACAAAAAAATAGTTGTTGCCTTTCTTTTTCTTTTTAGTTTTTGTTTCTTCATTATTTTTGAGCAACTATGAATGTTTTACGATTGGTTTTGCTTAGTTTCAAGGGAATATTTTCAATGAATTTATCCCTTCCTTCTAGTCAAGTTGGCCTATTGAATTTGTGAATAAACACATTTTCTTATTGTATCAGCATCCATAGGATCTTGCATCATCATTATAGTTTGCATTAAGTTAGTTTTCACTGTAAGAATTTGTCTTTTGTTAGACTTTGAGTGTGTGCGTGTCTCTGAAAAGGAAAAAAAGAATTGCTTTTATAAGTTTATTTGTAGAACCTCATAGAAATCTCTTTTCATCAAATAAAAATAGCCACATTTTCATGTAGCTAAGTTTATATTGATTTATTTTGCATCAAAACACCAAAAGTTCCACTCTCGTTTTACTCCTAACCTAAAGAACAACCCTTTAAAATTAGGCACTTAATTAAAAATAACTAGAAAATTTTGTTATTTGCCATTAATCACATCAACAAGTCTAGCTCTTTAGGGCCTTGGGATAGGTGAGTGGATATTTAACTCTGCAAGGCCACTCAAACTATTAAACATAGATGTTGAATAATGAGTGAAATCCAATTTCATTAGAAAGACTGGGAAAGATTCGTGACTAGGAGTCAAGCACGACGAAGAGCGAAGACAAGGAAAGAGAGGTACCCGCTCTCCTACTTGTTTGATCCCACCGCAATACTGTTCCACCCAGATTTTGATATGAACTGGAGTCCATAGATTCTATTCCTAGAGACCACATAGGCCGCTACGGAGGGGAATCCTGTGACACCTAAGGGAGACGTTGCATCATGTTCATTAGTATTTCTGGAGGGTATTCTTCTGAAACTTGGGTACTTGCATCAACAAAGGATTTTTTCTAGAAGTTAGTGTAACTATCTTTGTAACCTTCACTCACAGGCTTGGGCCGCCATTATCCCGGACTATCTTCAAAAGGTCCCTGAATTCACTTTCTTGTATTTTGGTGTTCAATCCTCATCACCTGGAGTAGAAATACTTGGAAGTTTCTTGGTTGACTGTATCTTCTAGGGAATTTGTTAGAGAGTTCTATTTTCTCCTAGATGGTCCAACTTTATAATTTTTTTTTAGTCTTTAATTAGTTCTCTTAAAAAATTAAAAGTGGTTGATTGACCAATTCCTCGGTTGAGGAGGCTTCGTGGGCTTTCACCTACGAGTGTTGAGCCTTCTTCCAGAAGGCGTAGGGGAAATTTTTCCAGTGATTTCCAATCAGTGACAGTAGATGTAATGGAGATTGGTCCTCTAGTTCAAGCTATTGTTTCATAAAATAAACCTAGTGTAAGTCAAGATTTGGAGAGGGACACTCAATCTCTTTCTACATTCCTCTTCCTAACGAAAGACGTTATAGAGGTTGAAGAACTCCATGATTATCCTGTGACTCCTTCTTCTCTTCTCCTCCCAATTATCCAAATTTTCTATCATATGTCGGGACCCTGACCCACAGGCCTTTGATCCCTAATCTATATCAGTATTTTCCTTTGATGGCCACTGCTGGGAGCACGGTTTCAACTATGAGTGCGACTAGTGTACATAATCCTTTATCATTACAAAGAGGAGGTACAATTACAATACCTTCAATCACTACTAGTAGAGCAATTCTTGGCTCTATCTCCATTCCATATTTTGAGTGGGGGCACCCAAGATTTTTCCTCAAACAATGGTTCTTTCCCCTTTGGAATGCCTACTAGCACAATTCCTTTGGTTCGCTTAACTTTTCCATCTACTTCTTCCACATCTATGACTTCCATGGCATGTGGGTCAGCTTCATTTTAGGGTTCCCCTTTTGGGAGTGGTCATATACCACATTCTAACCCATCTCTAGGACCAATACCTTTTCCCTCCATAGGTCAAAGTCATAATCCTTTCGAAGGATGGACTAATATAGTTGTTAGTGGCTTGGGAGCCAGGAATGAGTTCTCTTTCAGCCAACAAGCGAATATGTTGTACTTCTCCATGAGTTCATTTCATAGTTTTTCTCCCTTTTCTAATGCATGGAACCCTTACCAAGCGCTCTCTACTCCATTTAATACCTCACTACGGGAAATTTCACTAGATATGGAAATTTTTCGACAGGAGCTGGACAAACTCTGAATTTTTCTATGCCACAAGGTTTTCCTTATGGTTCAAGAGTTTTTACGAATCACCTCAGGCGACCTGGTGCCTTCAAAAATCAAGGATATTCTTTTCATAACATTGGGATTTATGCCCAAAATGGGTGGTATCCTCAAGTTCCTCCACGCTTACCTTTCTTGGCAACTTTAAGCTTGTGATATTTATCAAAGTTGACTAATGACCCTATCCAATACAACCTGGTTTGGCCTCTGGTTCCAACCAAACTCCCATTGGACATACCCAAATTTGAAGGGAAGAGTAGTGATCATCCGGGTGACCATATAACCACTTTCCATTTATGGTGTTCGTCGAACTCCCTGATTAATGATTCAATCAGGTTGAGACTATTTCAATGCACCCTAACTGTGAATGCAGCTAAATGGTATATTGAAATTCCAGGGGGCACCTTCGCTTCGTTTGGTGACTTGGCCACCATATTTTTAAACCATTTTCATTTGTCTATTCGCTATGATGTTGGAACTGGTCTCTTAACTAATTTCCACCAAGACCAGGAAACCCACATTTCTAATCATACCCAAGAATGAATGAGAAGGAAGAGGCTTATTAAAGTCGATATTCCACAATAGTTCCTTCTTGAATGGTTTCTCAAATATTTGCAGCCTGAAATAAATAAGGATCGATTGCCCTCCAACTTATTCACCAAATAATAGCGTATTTTTATAGACGAGTAGCTAGAACTCATATATTCTCAATTCGGGATTCTTGAGAATTTTTTTTCTAATGCTCCTAGATCTAAGGTTGAACTTTCCAAGCTGAATCTAGGCCCCCATGCTAACGGGTTAGTCGGGACAATTGATAATAGCACGGCTAACTTGCTAAACCAATTGCAATAGTTGTCTTTGCAAACTAGTTCTTTTATTCAAGCATCACCATAAGTGCCCATCATCTCTCAAACTTTGACTATCAATGTTGTTCAAACTTCTAACCCCAAAAAAAACCAACAATATGATGGGAAGAAGAAAGGACGTGGTAAGAAAAAGAATCAGAATGAGAAGGGTAATGAAAATAAGCTCGATAGTGATGGTGGGGGGGGGGGGGTGGGGGGAGTAAAAAAGAGTCCAAGAAGAAAGTTCAAAGTTTCCATGCAAGTTATGCAATGGTGACCATTTGAGTTATCTTTGCCCAAATATTCAGGATGCTCAGCACTTGTTGTTTCAGCAAGGATCTTCTAGCTCCCACGATCTACTAACTAACCCCTTTTCCCAAGGGCATCAGTTGTTATCTGGCGCGAATGATAGTACTGGTACCCCCACTAGGGGTAACAAGGAAGGGGAAAGTTCATCAAATGTATATATGATGAGTTCACATATTGACATTTCTACATGTTCACGTGATTATGATGAACCAGAATCATCTAAGGCCAAGAATACTCCTGATGTTTCAGAGCCACTCCATATCGAGAGGCCTGTAGTTCAGTCTATACATCGGATGCCAAAAGGATTCACAAAACGTTTGAAAATTAACCCCAATTCCAAGGAATATCAGAACTACTCCATTATAGAAGATCTCGCTCAAAGTCCTTGTGCCATGTCAGCGTTAGAGGTACTTGAATCATGCTGAGCATAAAGGAGTGCATTTATATTTGTGATCAGAGCGGTTGGTCCAAAAAAGTATCTTGTTCTTACATTCGACATGTCAAATGTCAAGAAGAGACTCCCACATCATAGTTGTTGAGGGCGCTACCACATGTGTAATGTCTATATCATATTGGAAGTATATTAGATAACCTCAGGTTGTTTAGGCCACATGGGATTATTCCAACCTTTCTCATCTATGTTTGGGGAAAGGTTGTAAATATCGAAGTAGAAATAGTTGATGCAAATTTTGATTACAATCTCCTTTTGGGAAGAAATTGGATTTACAGGATGCATGTTATTGTATCATTGTTATTCTCCATCCTCTATTTTCCTCATGAAGGTACAATTGTAATGGTTGAACATATGGATTATTCTCAGTGCATCTTCTAAATCTATTGTTCCCTTAGTGAAAAATCCTAAGCAACCTATTGAGAATCTAGGAGTTGGGATGTATTCTTCCTTAATGGGCACCTTTGATTTTCCTGCTCCTATTGCTCAAATTAATGCTATATCATCTTCCAAGGCACCTTATCGAAGAGAGTTCTTTGGAAATCATTATTTTTTGGATCCTTGGCCCTTACCCTCTTCTACCACCATATTAGATGAGGGGTAAGTCGGTGGAATGGAATTTCCTATGTCCACAGATGAAATTGCTTACCAATCTATAGTTAACACTGCAGACTCTAATCCTACTCCTTTTTCATCGGAGGAGCTCGATGGGGATGTGGCTCCGGCCTAGACTCTAGATTCAAATTCTGTTATGGACTCCCTAAATATTGTTTTTCCATCTAAAGAAGTAATTCTAGAAGAAATGATAGGTATTGAGAGATTGTGGGATGATTTGCATCATCAGTCATATTTCCTCCCTGATTTGCGAGAGGTAGAATCAAGCTTGTCCTGTCCTTCGTCTACTGGTGATGTTCATGCACTTTTAAATCATTTGGCTCTAGCACAATTTTTAGCTGAAGGTAACATGTCTGTAATTTCAAAATTTGTTCCAGTGAACATCTCTAGGAATCCCAATATTATCAAGAGTATATTTATTGGAGCTAATTTTTCCCCTAAAGAAATTCAAACATATACTGATATATTTAAAGAGTTTGAATACATGTTTTCTTAGTCTTATGAGGAAATTCCTGGGATAGATCCATCTATAGTCCAGCATCATATCAAGAAATATGAAAATGCAAAACCTATTCGCCAGAAGCTTTGACCAGTAAACCCTAGAAAAGCATCAATTATCAAAGATCAGGTTGAAAAGTTGCTTAAGGCAGGTTTTATATACCTCGTTCCTTTAACTAATTGGTTCTCAAAATTGAGTCCCCGTTGACAAGAAGCAAGGAATGATATGTGTGTGCATTAACTTTATAGAATTGAATAAGGCTTGTCCTAAAGAAAATTACCCCACACCAACTATCGATAATATTATCGATGAGCGTTCGGGTAATGAGATTTTCTCTTTTATGGATGGGTTTTCTGGTTATAATCAAATCACTATTTGTCGAGAAGATCAACATAAGACAACTTTTATTTTCCCTTGAGGTACATTCAAATATAAGAAGATTCATTTTGGCCTTAAGAATGCTGGCGTTACCTTTCAGCGAGCCATGTAATATGCTTTCCATGATATTAGACATGTTATCAAACTTTCTTGGATGATTTAGTTGCTCGTTCTCGAAAGAGAATTGATCATCCCAGGAAGCTTTGATTAATTTTTGAACGACATCAATTCTACAAAACCCGGTTGAATCTGAATAAGTGTGTTTTTACCATCATGTCTAGTCATTTTTTGGGATTCATCATTTCTACTGAAGGAATTCTTGTAGATCCCTTCAAGGTTGAGGCAATACTTCAGTTGCCTCCCCCATTCACTATTCGTCGACTTCAGAGTCTTCAAGGAAAATCCAATTTCTTAAGGAGATTTATAGCTAATTATGCCGAGCTTACTAAATGATTTATGATATTTCTCAAGGAAGGGGTTCCATTTCTGTGGGACGATTTATTGCAATGCTCATTTGATGCTTTCAAAAAAGCATTAACCTCTTCTCCTTTATTGAGTCCACCTAATTATAGCAAGGACTTCCTTTTATATCTTGCTCCATTAGAATCAACTATTGGTATGGTTATGGTTCAGGAAGATGATGATTTCATTGAGTATGTAATATATGATCTGAGTGGAGGCTTAGTGGGCCTTGAACTATGATATTCTCCCATTAAGAAATTAGGTTTGGCATTTTTCCGTGTTGTTTAACAACTTAGACATTATATTCTTCTTACAAAATGTTTTGTCTGAGCAGCCATCAACCCATTTCAATCTTTTCTCAGCAAGCGAGTGATTGGGATAAATACCATAGATGGATTGTCATTTTACAAGAGTTCTATCTTGAATTCATGTCAGCTAATTCTAAGAAATATTTATTATTTGTAGAATTGATCTCAGAGTTTCCTTGTGAGGAAGAAATAGTTTATGGGGAATCTTTTCCTAATGAACATTTTTTCCTTATTTCCTCGCAAGGTCCTTGGTATGGAGATATCATTATATATCTCCAGACTTGAAATTTTCCACTCACATTTTTGAAGGATGAACATAGAAAGTTACGTCACTTGGATAAATGCTATATTATTATAGGTGACACTTTATATCATCACGAGGTTGATTCAATCCTTAGACATTGTTTAACCTTAGAAGAGGTTGAATATATGCTAAATGATTACCAGAATGGAGCTTGTGGTGGTCATCTATTTGGGCTTGCAACAACCCAAAAAAAAAATTGTGAAAGATAATTTTGGAGTTTGATCTTAAAGGATTGTATTGAAGAGGTCAAGAGATGCCACCGTTGTCAAGTTTATACTCAAAAAATGAACGTGCATCCAGCTCTGCTCTTCTCGATGATCACCATCAGTCGATTCACGAAGTGGGGTACTGTTTTCACTACTTGCAATCGACCTTCGGTGGGAAATCATAAGTATATCATTGTAGTTGTCAACTACTTTACTAAGTGGGTCAAAGCTATGCCTACTTTCAAAAAAGATGGTGAAATAATAGCCTTGTTTCTCTTTAATCAAGTCATTTTCTGGTTTGATATTCCTAAAGATATTTTCACTGACCATGGTAGTCATTTCCAGAATCACATGATGTATTAATTAGCTCTTATGTTGGGTTTCCAGCAAGAGCATTCATCTCCTTATTATCCTCAGGCCAATGGGAAATTTGAAGTTGTCAATAAATCCATAGAAATCATCCTGCAAAGGACGATTAACAAAGATCAATCTAATTGGCAGATTATGTTATATTCAGCATTTTGGGAATATTGAATGTCAGTCAAGAATGCTACAGGTTTTACTCCTTTTCAACTAGTTTATGGGTTGAAATTAATTTTTCCTGTGGAATGTGAAATTCCTTCCCTTAAATTAGTTGTTGAACTTCTTCCATATACTTCTAGTATTGAAGAATGTCTCTTTCATTTGGATCATATTGATGAGCAGCATGGAGATGTAGCCATGATCAGCGAAGCTCAGCAAAAAAGAGTAAGAGCTCAATATGATAAGGAACTCCATCCTAGGGTTTTCTCTGAAGGCGGCCTTGTCTAGGTCTATGACCATGACAAATATGCCTTGGGGACATGAAAGTTAAAACTATGTGGTACGGTCCCTGCATTGTTAAAAAATTCTTGAAAAAGGGAGCCTAAAAATGGGCTCTATCTGAAAAAGTATTTTTCTTAGGCTTCAGCCTAGAACTTGCTTGATTATAAATATTCTATTTTTTTGCATATCTATCTATCAGTTTTATTGTGATGTCCATATTTTTCATCTACTTTTGTAGTAATTGGTGGAGGATTTGATATATCTAGGGTTCATCGATGGTGCTACTAGACACACTCGAAACATTTCTTCCGTGGCTTGGGTGATTTATTATCCATCCAGCTAGTTTTTGGTTTCAAGAGGCGTATGTATTAGTATTGCTTCAAACAATGTTGCTTAATATATTATTGTCATTAATTTACCATATGAGGCAATATCTCTTGGTATTGATTCATTAGTAGTATACTTGGATTCAAAACTGGTGGTAGCTGAATTAAATATCGTGTTAGAGATCTTGTTATAGATCCATTTGGGCACATCACGCCCATCATCCAGATAAGTACTTTTAAGGCTCATCAAACCCTAATCCAATTGCTACATGCCCTAGACAAGTCATCACTTTGAATGCCTCCTTCCCTGAGAGATTTTTGGCTTAAAGTGCTCCAGAAATGCCTCCTTGAGGGACTAGTGTAGCCTTGTTCAAGGGTAAGTGCGCTTAAGTGTAGGTAGGCCCATGTTAGGGTGTTTTCAAGAGCACTTAGGCCCACTTTGACCTGTGTTGAGAGAGATTGAGCGAAATCATCAGAGGGTTCTCGAAATATTCTTATCTTCTGGAGCCATATAGAGTATTCCCACACTTATCATCTCATATGAGCTCAAAATTGGATAGGGAATGAGTTAATTAACCTCCTATCCTCTCATCCCTTCCTCCATGGAAACTAAATCTAAGTTTGTAAGTCCATTCAATACCCTCATTTATGACCAAACCACCATCATTTTCCTATAAATTGAGCACTCATGTAAGTGATTAGGGGCTGGAATTTGAGAATCTGTAAGGGGATATTGTTGATGTGAGGTTTGAGATTGTAAAAAAATATTGTTATACGGCTGAAGTGTTGTGCTTCTGATGTGATGTTAAATGGAATTGAATATGGAAGAGTGACAATGGATCAGACTTCATGGTTGTAATTCTTTCTTATACTTAATAAAGTTGTTTACACATTTTCCCATATTGTTGTCTTTATGTATGATAATTATATGTCTAAATTATTTCGATTCCATTTTCTTATAGTAGATAGATATCTTGCTTTGATTGGTTTTTGTCCTCTATTTATGATTGCAGGTACTTGTAGGGAAAATTAAGTTCGAGAAGCTGCGAAGGGAGCCATACAAAAGAGATGAAGGGAAAGTGAAAGATAACAAGTAGGTCCCTTGTCTTATTTATCTTCTATAGAAAAAGGTTAAGCGCTTTAAATCTGTTGTTCTAGGTGTAGCTACCCACCTACAAAAATTGTGTTTATCTATAGATGAAAAATTCCACATAACAAACTGGCGACTCCACTGGAGAATGATCATTGTTCTAGGCAGTTTACCTTCATTCTAGTACACCCTAGTAGACTTTACTTTCTTCCATTGATCTTGTTTCGGCCTTTTTGAAGTGGTTTTTGGTAAAAATTATGCTTACAAGCCCCTAGGATGGCCTCTCTGGCACCAGCATAGGTCTGGTCAAGAGACAGAGCACTGCAAAGCACACCTGGCTTGAGGATAGTGCTTTGAAGTGCACTATCTCCCATTCAAGGCTATGCTAATCCTCCTTAGGTCAAAAATCCCTCCTTTGACTTGATTTTTCCCAAATTGTCTTCTGTTTCTACTTATTGAATAATCAATGATTGTTATGTCTCTGAAATCAATTTGTGTTTCCTTTTCTAGCCCTACTTTGGCCTTGATTGTTTAATGTTTCTTAAATTATTTCTTTATCACTATAAATTCATTGTCAAAGTTAGTTTATAGTCTATTAATATTTTTTCAAAATAAAGTGTCATAAAAGTCTTCATTTCTTGCAAAATGGAACTGTCGTAAACTCTTCGTTCTTGCAAAAAGATTGATTGATTATATGTGCATTAGTTTCCTTTTCTTCATCACAAAATTAACGGAATTGAAAAGAAAAATTGGCATTGTGCATTGAAAGAGTTTGTGTGTGCTCATAGGAATAGTTCAGGGAAATTGCATTATATGTGTTCTTTTTTCTTCGATTACAAGAATCTGATTGCTCTATCACTACTAGCTAAGGTTTTCGTTGTCAAAATTGAATGAAAATGGTGCTTATCATATTAGTTGCATTCTAGGAATTTCAAATATATCACGTGGTGAACCTTGAAGGGAAAATTATTAATCAAGATCAACCTAAAATTAACATCAATTAACCTAATGGAGCATTGTCACCTAACACAAAACATTTAAAGGTTTTAGGCTAGAGACGTGTTCCAACGTTGTAAAACATAGCAGTTGTCACTAACTTATTTGTCTTGGGTGTGGAGCCTGATTATCTTCTGTATTCAAAGGTTTCAGTCGAATGTATACCCCAGGAAGACTATACACCACTCCACGTGGGGGGGGGTTGTACGGGGGGGATAATCCCCCCCACTGGGGGTTTGGTGGCTAGCGGTCCCTCGCGGGGTGTTCGGGGGTAGCGCCCCCAAAGCTAAGAATTAGATGTAAAATTGCCTCGTAAAAGTCTAGTAATTTCTAGTCAATCTGGGCCATTCATTAGGCGGATGATCTGACGGTAGAAGTTATGTTTAATTTAGGGTTTTTTACCTTAGAAGGCCACCCCTCACTATATATGAGGGAATTTTATTGCTTCTATATAGATTTTTATTCTAAGTGAGGAAGAGAGAGGAGATTGAGAGAGAAGAGCGTGTCACAGCGGATCTGTTGTAGGTTGTATCTATTCAGTTTGTTGGATAATATAGTAAAAGAAGGACTGACTGTTTCTCCATGGATGTAGCCCAAACTGCGTGAACCACGTATATCTGTGTCTCTCTTATTTTATGTGTTTTCCATGTTTATATTTCTGCAATATTTTATGTGTTCCATTGCTCTGCAATATATAATTTTCTAACAGTCTGTGAGACATTTTGAGTGTCATACCTCAATCCACGTATGTGAGTATATCGTACCTTGTCCACATACCTTCCGGTATATAGAGTAGTGTTACAGTACGTAAAGTATAAAGGAATGCTCTCATTGTGCGGTTTCGCATTAGACAACGCTAATATGGATTGAGCCTCCACATAATTTTGGGTGTGAACGGGAGGACAACAATAGGTTTCTATCCATCCTTAGGTAACTGAGTTGTCCGCCTTGGGGAGATTGCTTGCCCGTACTTCTCGTTTCACCGGGAGGTATTCTGCAGTTCAAATTTGCTTGGTAAACCTTTTTTCCTAGCTTACCCCTCTTTGTTTATTTCTTTTTCGTAACAAAATAAATCAGAAATCATGGAGGAAAATCAACCCTGACCCCATCCTTCGTGGGGAGCAGCGAGTAAAGCACCTTTATCACCCGAAGCTTCACCTATCCGGTCGAGGTAGTCTCATTTGACTAGATCCAATACTTCACAAGCTTCCGGTTCATCATCTGAATTACTAGAAAAACCTATACTAGTAAGTATTTTTACCCTAGTTACTCCTACAGTTACTAGTACATTTGTCACTGAAGTGGAATCTCCATAATTACCTGAGGAAACTAGAACTAAATATAGTGAAATGGTAACCCAAGTTGTTCAACAACAAGTTGATTCTCAACCTAAAGTTGTTCAACAAGAAATTACTTCTAAACCTGAATTTGTTCAACCAGAAGTTAATCCTCAACCTATCATTGTTCAATCAGAAGTTACTTCTGAACCAAAAGTTGTTCAAGAAGCCTAACCTGAACTTGTTCTTTTACCAGAACATTTGGATCTTGAGGTTACACAATCAGAAGTTGTTAGCTTACTGGAATAATATCGACTGGTACATCGTCATACATCCATAACTATCGAGACTTCCTCTTTACCTCAGCAACAAATACCAGAAATCTATTACGGACCTGACAGTGAAATTCTCCCACCTAGTTTGATTTCAATAGAAGAGGAACCTAAGGTAGAATCACACAGAACTCCATTTTGTTTTGGAACTAAACTTTATCTGTATCCTCATACTCCTCATTTTACTACTCCTTTTGATCTTGATTACTTTCAGACACCCATTGATTTGTTAGGGAATTTATTTGGACATTTGACTATGGTAGAATCAACAACCTAGACCATACCATCTGTTACAACTATGATAGAATCTCCTATTGTAACCTCTTCAATGTTTACTATGTCACCTAAGTCACACTTTTATGGTGTTATGTCCATCCCATTTGGTTACCAATCTTTATCAGGAACCCACTTAGGTGTTGCTTCTAGCCCTTGGTCTTCGCCAATGTCCTCTACCGGAATTTTATCTAGTTCTTCATTAACAGATACCAAACAACTTGACCCATCAAGTTCATATCAAACTAGTTCATCTAGTTACCTTCTTATGTATTCGCTTTACACTTTACTACCCCCATACAAAGAGAAATATGCACATTCTCCTTATCATCCATTTACTGGGGGACAACCATATGTCGGTATGCCATCATCTTTAGGTCAGCCTAGAATGATTGTCTATCAGTGGCAGCCAATAATGCCCATTCAACCTAGGCATATGTGTCCATCACAACCTATGCAATCTGTCTCATCCATACCTGCAATGCCTGTTGTTAGACCTTTACCACAGTCACAAGCTCAGATTGTTGTACCTCAACCTCCAAGCTGGTCCTTCAACCTCAGACCCCCAAGTTTTAGGTCTACAAATTTATCCTTCTCAGGTAGTTTTACAACAACCACTTGAGACTGGAGTCCGATAACCTCAAGCTAATCTACCTTTTATTGGAATGACTCAAACATACACTAGTTTTGTGTATTCACAACCTGGTCAAGCTTACATTGGCGGGAAACAACTGTTAAATCAACAATTGTTGTATCAACAACAACAAAAGTTGCTTCAACAACCTTGGCAGCCCCAATATCAGCATTAGCAATTCTAGCAATATAAACCTCAAGCTGGACTTGGTCAACAAGCCTATGTTTGGTTTGGTAAGCAACAAGTTTATCCAGGTCTTGGTCAGTAAGCTTATGCTTGGTTTGGACAACAACAAATGTATCTCGGTGCTCAACAACAACCTTATGTCAGATTTGCTCAACAAACTTACCCTTAGCAAGGTTACTAGCAACAAATGCCTTATGCTAGTATGAAAAGTCCTATTTCTCAGGAAATCCCATCTTATAATGGATATGCTCAACCTAACCTCAATAGATAGTTTCCTTTCATTATGACACTTGAATTACCAGATCTAAACCAGCTCGCCAATGACGCAATTCTTTATGCAACTTGGTGGTTGGTGATTCCTCATAAATTACCTTACGATGTTTCAAAATTCAATGGAAACCCTGGAGAAGACCAATCCAACCATGTCATGACTTTTCATTTATGGTGTTCATCAAACTCCTTGAATGATGATTTAGTTAGACTACATCTTTTCCAGAGAATGCTTACTAGTCTAGCTGCGAAGTGGTACATTGAGTTACCACAAGCTTCTTTTGATAGCTTCACTACCTTAGCTACCACATTTTTAACCCACTTCTAGTTACCCATACGATATGATACTAAATGGAACTATTAACCAACTTTAAACAAAATACTGCTACTCATATCTCTGATCATCTTCATGAGTGGTGTCATCGTTGTCGAATGGTTAAAACTTATGTTCCTTATTAACTCTTAGCTAAATGGTTTATATAATCTTTGCACCATCTATCACCGAGGATGTGGCGAAAGGTGGATTTGTCATCGAAGAGCAATTAATGGCTCATGCCCAACATTTGGACTTAATTTATACACAGTCTGGCACACTCTATGACAAGATCCCGAATGCACCCTGACCAGCTTTCATTGTTCCTCCTCCACCATCGAGTAAGGACTCTCATTCTGGTGATGGTGTGATTGGTTCATCAAGCACACAAAAGGAAAGTAGACCGTTTGGTAAAACACTTGCCATTTTCAATCAAACTACAAATGCACCTAATAACACTGTTGCTTTCGAAATCAATGTCATGTTATCTAATAAAGGCAAGAATGAAAAGAAACCAAGAAGCAATAAGAAGAAGAAAAACAAGAAGGAACAAAATAATTCCCCTGAAGAGAAATCATCTGATTCCTCTCCTTCAGCTAGGAAACCTCGTTACCCATGTTTGATCTATAACAATGAGCATTTTACACAAGATGGTCCTCACCGCTCTGAAGTCTCAAAGCTTCTGAAGACTTCTAATACATTCGTGGTATTGACTGGTCCTTTTCCAAAACTAGAGACAAATATGGTTGCTACAAACCAGGCTTCCACTTCCCAAATTCTTATGCTATCTACCTATAAGCCTAAATTTGAAGTTTTGGTGTCAACACAAAGATTATGTAAATCAACTGTAATTGTCTAATAACCAGGCTGATCAACCTAACTCTTTGACTTCAACTTCATCCGATCCTATTCCACCACCTATTACAGCATAGTTAACAATAAAACCACCTAAGGGAGTTGTACACAAATCCACATTTAACCCCCGAGCTCAAGCTGCACAAAATTATAACATAGTAGAAGATTTTGCTTAGTCAACTTATGCTATGTCGACGCTCGAGGTGCTTCAAAATTATCCCTACCAAAAGCGGGTTTTTTTGTCAGCAATTGGTGGAATTTATCCAACTGATTCCAATCTTGTTGTTTCCAACCATGTGGTTTATACGCCACAGTTACCAACGCAATTAGCATTCTCAATCCAAGTAAATTCCTTGAATAAACTTATTCACTGAACAATTATTGACAAGGGGGCATCTACTTGTATTATGTCTATGAATTTTGGGAAAACACTTGGCTTACCACCTTTTTCACATTCACCAACAACATTAAAATATTTTGACAATCGCACATATATGCCTTGCGAAATATTAAGTAATCTGCAAATCAAACTAGGAGGAAAAACAATAACTATTTAAGTTGAGGTTGTTGTTGGACCCCTTGACTACAAAATTTTGCTAAGAACACCATGGGTTTATGCTATGGTTGTTGTGGTTTCAACTTACTTTCGTACGATTGCATTCCCTCATAAGGGTGGAATCACAGTTATCGACCAACTCACCTTCTTCCCCTCTCGTTCATAGGCTATTAGAACCATTCTATTATTACACAAACCCCCACTATCTCTTCAAAACATTGGTGTAGGTCTCTTCAAGTATCCTTCCCTAATGGGTAATTTTTCACTGCCATCACCATCAAACTTGAAAAAAGTGGCAAAAGTTGAGACTTGCAACATGATATCTTCCACTTCATCTGACTTAAGGAAGATTACCCATAGTTCTGAAGTTGATAGTAATAATGAAATCATGCCACTAAGCCCTATTGACCTTGCATAGAAATCAATCTTTTTGGCTTGTGCAGAAAACCCAAATCCATCTTCATCAATTGTATGGGTAGATCGTTCATTAGAATATGGTACTTCCTCTGATCCTTTTTCATGTATATTTTCTACTAATGAAGGAATGTCCAATCAATGTGTTGGGTTGTGTTATATTCTTTCCATGTAGTTAATAGGGGGTTTGAAGGGCACTCGTAACCCCACTTTATGGGGTTCGGGGCAGCGCCCCGAAAATTTTTGGTTTTGGACCATATGTTAGGTTGGGTAGACCCACCTATGGTTTTGTGCATGATTTTCGCACATGTTTTTTTGGACGCGATGGTTTTCGGTCCATGGTATTGGATGCGATGGTTTTCGGTCCATGGTATTGGATGCTTCAGCATGTATAAATATGTATTGTAACATTGAAAGGAACATAATGAAAAATCAAGCTGGTAGTCCCGGTTTTTGGATCCAGGGAAAAATCTCTGTGCATATGTGTTTTATGGGTTATGCTCTCACATTTTTTATTTTCTTCGTTTAAGAATTCATATGCAGGTAATTTCTGTATAGGGTTAAAACCTACATTTGGTATCAGAGCTGTTTTGGCTTCAAGGGGACGCCTTTGTTGCTGAGGGGTTTCGCTCGGGCCTGTGGTAGACCCTGTTCAGTGGGAGATCTGCGAGATTGATTCTGGTGGTGAAAGAAGATGGCGAGCAGTGGAAAGATAGAGATTGAGAAGTTCAATGGTCAGAATTTTGAGTTGTGGAAACTCAAGATGGAGGATCTATTGGTGGATAAAGATCAGTGGATCGTGGTATATCTGGGTACTAAACCATCGGGAGTGACTGATGAAGAATGGAAGAAGTTGGATCGAAAGGCAAAGAGCACAATACGATTGTGTGTCTCGGATTCATTATTGTTGAATGTATCAGGGGAAGCTACGGCAAAGGCTTTGTGGGTCAAGTTAGGGACTTTGTACCAATCTAAGTCTCTGGTGAATAAACTGTTCCTGCAGAAAAAGTTGTATAACCTAAGGATGAAAGATGGAGACTCGGTGACAGAGCATCTAAATGCGTTTAATACTGTGGTAAGTCAGTTATTATCTGTTGATATTAAAATTTCAGATGAAGATAAGTGCATCAGTCTGTTGTGTTCTCTACCAGATTCGTGGGATAGTTTGGTTATTGCAATAGGTAGCAATGCAACTGCTTTGCAGTTTGATGAAATAGTCTCAGCCTTGCTGACGGAGGAGATGAGATGGAAAAATATGGACAACCAGAATGGTGATGCCTTGTCTGTACGAGGACGGTCCCAGAACAGAAACAAAAATAAGTCATTGAGTGGGAGATCTAAATCTAGAGGGAGATCTAAATCTCCAGGAAAACCTACAAAGGTGGTGTGCTGGAAATGCGGAAAGGAAGGGCACTTTAGAAGGAATTGTAAATCTAAAGCTCCTGATAAAGGAAAGGGATCTGATGATGCTCCTTCTGCAGAGGCGAAAACAACCTCAGATGAAGGTGGGGATGTGTACCTAGCTTCTTCAAGTACACATGTAGATCATGAGGCATGGTTGATTGACTCAGGTGCATCGTTTCACTTCACTCCCCATAGAGAGTGGTTCTGCGAGTATGAGAAATACGATGGTGGTGATGTCTTCTTAGGAGATCATAGGAAGGCTAGAATCATTGGTCGGGGAAAAGTAAAGTTGAAGTTACAAGGTGGAAGGGTTAGAACACTTCCGGGTGTTCCACATATTCCTGCATTGGCCAGAAATCTGATTTCTGTAAGCAAGTTGGATGATGCAGGTGTAAAGACAATGTTCGAGAAAGATACCTGCAAGATGGTTCAAGGAGCACTGATATTAATGCGGGGAGTTTGGATTGGAACTCTGTACAAGCTGCAAGGTAGCACTTTTGTTGATGGGTGCAATAGTTCTATGGTTCCTGAAAATGGAGTAGAGAATCTAGTGGTCTCTGGAGAGAAGACCATGTTGTGGCATCAAAGGATTGGACATATTGGAGAGAAGGGCCTTCGAATACTTTATGGTAAAGGTATGGTAGAAGGTATGAATAATAGCTCTCTGGATTTTGATTTCTGTGAAAATTGTGTATATGGGAAGCAGAATCGGGTGAGTTTCCCCTCTGGTGGTAAGAGGATGAAACAGATATTAGAGCTTGTGCACAGTGATGTGTTTGGACCTGTGAAGGTTCCATCACTGGGTAAGTCTGTGTACTATGTATCATTCATAGATGACTTCTCAAGGAATACATGGATATATTTTCTTAAGAAGAAATCTGAATTCTTTGACAGGTTTAAAGAATTTAAGGCTCTGGTGGAAAATCAAACAGAGAAGAAGATAAAGGTGCTGAGAACAGATAATGGTGGAGAATTTTGTAGCAAGGAATTTGAAGAATTTTGTAAGAATTGTGGTATAGCATGGCAGAAGACTACTCCATATACACCTCAGCGAAATGGAGTCGCGGAAAGAATGAACAAGACGTTGATGGAAAGGGCAAGAAGCATGCTCAGTGGTGCCGAGTTAGGACAGGAATTCTGGGCAGAGGCGGTGGATACTGCATGTTACCTGATCAACAGATCACCTTCATCAGCGTTGGAGGATAAGACTCCACAAGAAGTATGGACTGGTAAGAAACCCTCTCTTTCAAATCTAAGGGTATTTGGATGTGATGCATATGTACATGTTCCAAAGGAGAAACGAACCAAGTTGGATAGTAAATCTGAAAAGTGCATCTTTATTGGGTATAAGGATGGTTTAAAGGGTTATAAGCTTTGGAACCCAGTCACACGGAAGGTTGTGTACAGCCGAGATGTGTTGTTCAGAGAGGTAAAATATGTTATTCACCATGAAGTCCAACCAAAGGAACCTGAGAAGATAGAGTTTGAGCCAAAGGAGGAAGAATCAGACTCTGCAACAGAGGAGGAATCAGAAGATGAAGAGCCACAAACTCCGGCTGTGAGAAGATCAGTTTGAGAAAGAAGGCAGCCAGAAAGGTATAGTCCATCTGCTTTCAGTTCAAATTTTGCTTTGTCTGTTATCGATAATGATCCCAGAACTATGAAGGAAGCAGTGGATTCAGAGGATGGAAAACTCTGGAAAGAGGCCATGGTCGATGAAATGGCATCTTTGCACAAAAATGAGGCTTGGGATTTGGTGGAGTTGTCGGCTGCAAGGAAACCCATTGGCAGCAAATGGGTGTTCAAGAAGAAGACAAATGCAGAAGGAAAGGTGGAGAAATACAAACCTCGGTTGGTAGCAAAAGGTTATTCCCAGGTGCCGGGAATTGATTTTGGTGATATTTTTTCTCCTATTGCCAAGGTAACTTCTATTAGATTACTTTTATATGTTGCTGTTGCTTTTGATTTTGAGGTAGAACAGATGGATGTGAAGACATCATTTCTTCATGGGTATTTGGAAGAGGAAATCTACATGAAGCAACTTGAAGGCTTTGCGGTGAAGGGTAAGAAAGAACTAGTATGTAAGTTAAAGAAGTCTCTGTATGGGTTAAAACAGTCAACAAGGATGTGGTATCAAAAATTTGATACATTTATACGGGGACTTGGCTTCACCAGAAGCAAAGCAGATCATTGTGTGTATTTTAAATTAATTGGTGACCGTATTATTTATCTGGTCTTGTATGTGGATGATATGTTGCTGGTTGGAAATGACAAAGAAATTATCCAGGATTTGAAGACCCAATTGTCCTCCAAATTCGACATGAAAGATCTTGGTGCTGCAAACTATATTTTGGGCATGGAAATTAAAAGAGATCGGTCAAAGAGGAAGCTCTGGTTAAACCAGAGGAAGTATGTCGAGACAATACTCTAGAGGTTTAATATGCAGGATAGTAAACCGGTGAAGGTTCCTATTCCAGTAGGTGTGAGGTTATCTGCTGAACAGTGTCCCAAGACAAAAGAAGAGTAAGAGGACATGTCCCGTGTTCCATATGCAAGTGCATTGGGTAGCCTGATGTATGCAATGGTCTGTACTAGACCAGACATTGCACATGCAGTGGGAGTATTGAGCAGGTTTATGTCAAAACCTGGGAAGGAGCACTAGACAGCAGTGAAGCGGGTTTTCAGGTATTTGCGTGGCACTAGTGATTATGGTTTTTGCTACAAAGGAAGACCAGGATTGGATAGAGTGTTGGATATTCATGGCTTTGTTGATGTAGACTGGGCTGGAGATCTGGATCAGAGAAGATCTACAAGTGGGTATGTGTTTAACCTATTTGGAGGTGCAGTCAGTTGGATGAGTAAGAAACAATCTGTAGTGGCACTATCAACTACAGAGGCAGAATACATGGCAGCCACTCATGCAAGCAAGGAAGCAGTTTGGTTGCAGAGATTGTGTTCAAGTATGGGGTTAGTATAGGGAGCTATAAGAATAGACTGTGACAGCCAAAGTGCAATTTTCTTGGCAAAGAACCCTGCTTATCATTCAAAGACAAAGCACATTGATGTTCAGTATCACTTTGTGAGGGATATGATAGAAGACAGAAAGGTGTTGCTGGTAAAGGTGGACACTTTGAAGAATATTGCAGATGCATTGACAAAATCTGTGAGCTCTGAGAAGTTCTCTTGGTGTAGAGAAGCAATGGGAATATCAGGGCTGAAAAAATGACTAAGCTCTCCTGTGGCCCCCTGTGGAAAGAAAACAACAAGTCGGAGATTGTTGGGTTGTGTTATATTCTTTCCACATAGTTAATAGGGGGTTTGAAGGGAACCCGTAACCCCACTTTATGGGGTCCGGGGCAGCGCCCCGGAAAATTTTGGTTTTGGACCATATGTTAGGTTGGGCAGACCCACCTATGGTTTTGTGCATGATTTTCGCACATGTTTTTTTGGACGCGATGGTTTTCGGTCCATGGTATTGGATGCTTCAGGATGTATAAATATGTATTGTAACATTGAAAGGAACATAATGAAAAATCAAGCTGGTAGTCCCCGTTTTGGGATCCAGGGAAAAATCTCTGTGCATATGTGTTTTATGGGTTATGCTCTTGCATTGTTTATTTTCTTTGTTTAAGAATTCATATGCAGGTAATTTCTGTATAGGGTTAAAACCTACACAATGATGATGGAAGAAGAACCATGGGAATATTATAATCATCGTTCCCATCTTCCAGATCACATAAAAGATTTTTCAAATGAACTTAATCACCCTTCAGTTGGTGGTTTGCTTTCAAATTTTGTTTTCATAGATGTAGTAGATTCTGAGCGAAACCTGTCAAATATTGAAGAAACAATTTCTATCAATATTTCAACCAAACCTAACATTATAGAAAAAAATCATGTTGGAAAATCTTGTTCTCCACTAGAACTTGATATTTATCGTGCTCTCTTTCGTGAATTCTGAGATATATTTGTATGGTCATATGAGGAGATGCCAGGAATTGACTCTAGTATAGTTGAACATGAAATCAAAATGTATCTTGATGTCAAACCAGTGCGAAAGTGTCTCCGTCCTATTCATCCAAAGAAGGTTGCTACCATTAAAACAAAAGTTGAAAAACTTTTGCATGTTGGTTTCATTTACCGTGTTCCTCTTACTGATTGGGTTTCCAATATTGTTACCGTCATGAACAAACAAGGGACAATAGGAGTGTGCGTCAGTTATAGGGATGTTAATCAGGCTTATCCAAAAGACAATTATCCTACTCCCTTTATCAACCATATTATTGATGAATGTGTCGAATGTGAAATATTCTCATTCATGGATGGTTTTTCTGGCTATAATCAGATCAATACCCACCGGAGGACCAATCTAAAACTGCTTTTATTTGTCAATGGAGCACATTCGCTTATAGGAAACTCCCTTTTGGTTTGAAGAACATAGGGGAAACATTTAAGAGGGTGATCAATTATGCCTTCCATGACATCAAACATATTGTTCAACCATACCTTGACGATTTTTCTACTCATTCACAAAAGCGGATTGATCACCCGCAGCATTTAAGAGCTATATTTTTACGGTGACGACACTACAAAATATGAATCAATCCACACAAATGTGTGTTTTGTGTTGGTTCTCATCATTGGATTCAGAGTGTCTAACGAATGAATTTGACTCAACCCACTTAAGGTTCAGGAAATTCTTGACTTGCCTCCACCTTCAAACTTACTATAGCTATAGAGACTCCAAGGGAAGGCTAACTTTCTGAGGAGGTTCATTCCAATTATGTTGAAATGGCTAAAGGATTTACTTGTCTATTGAAAAAGTAGATACCCTTTCATTGGGACCACGTTGCACAAGCTTCCTTTGATGCTCTTAAAGAAACCTTGATTAGAGCCTCATTAATTATTCCCCGAATTATCAAATTGACTACTTCTTGTATCTCGTAGCTCTAGGTACAACCATTGGAATGGTTTTATTCCAAGAAGAAGATGGGATTGAAAATCTGATATATTATTTGAGTCGCAATCTCAATGATAAAAAATTTAAGTACTCTTACGTAAAAAAGTTAGCTCTAGCTATTATTCAATCTGTACAGAT
This sequence comes from Pinus tabuliformis, assembly GCA_031772625.1. Lineage (NCBI taxonomy): Eukaryota > Viridiplantae > Streptophyta > Pinopsida > Pinales > Pinaceae > Pinus > Pinus tabuliformis. The sequence goes on along the minus strand of CM062820.1, from coordinate 1,386,482,308 downwards.
ATTTTGCTACTATATCATGCTCCAAAAGACCACTATCATTTCAAATTGCAACCCTATGACATATATTTTGTCACATCAATTGTTGGGGGAAATACTCAAAATGGATCATCATTTCACAAGAATTTTATTTGGAATTCATCAAATCCAGATCAAAGAAATTTCTTGCTTTCGTTGAGCTTGATTGTGACCTTCCCTCAAATACCATTGATTCAACTTTAGATGCATCAATTCTGGATGAGTCTCTGTTCTTGATTTCTTCATATTACATGTGGTATGGAGATATACTGATTTATCTACACACACAAACTTTCTGGCCTGATACCTCTCTCCTGTAAAGTGACATATCTGATACCAAGCCAAAGATTTTCTAATCGTTGGCAACACTCTTTACTGTCGTGGTATCAATATGATTTTACTAAGGTGCCTCACTCATGTGGAAGCCGAGAAAGTTTTGAATGATTTTCATTTTGGTGCTTATGGTGGACACTTATCTGGTTATGCTACCGCACAAAGAATTTTTCGTGTTTGTTACTTCTGGCCTTCCATATTCAAATATTGCATTATTCACATCAGAAGTTGTCGTGCATGCTAGATTTATGACCATAAAGCTATTTTACCACATGCACCATTGCATCATGTCGTCGCTATTGGAACATTCACAAAATGGGGCATTGACTTCATGACATGTAACCCCACCTTGGTCGGGGGGAATGGTTATATTATAGTTTCCATTGACTATTTCACAAAATGGTTCAAGGCGATGCCAACATTAAAAAACAGTGGCGAGACAGCTACACTTTTCTTTTTCAACCACATGATTGCCAGGTATGGTTTACCAATGGCTATAGTTATATATCATGGGTCACATTTTTGAAATCACATGGTGAGTGAGTTAACTACCAAGTTAGGACTTTCGCATGATAGTTCTACTCCTTATTATCCGTAAGTGAATGGATATTTTGAGACCATCAACAAAGTCCTGAAGTGAATGCTTCAAATAATTATAGGGGTTCATAAATGAAACTGGCATTTAATCTTGTACTCTTCCTTGTGGGCATTTCAAACCTCAATGAGAAATGAAACTGGATTAACACCTTTTCAGTTGGTGTATGGTCTAGAGGCTATCATGCCGATACAATGTGAAATTTCATCTCTTAAACTCATGATTGACCTGTTACCCGACACTTCTGATGAAGAAGCGCATTTATTAGGATGAAACCCGTTGTTAAGCCACATTGGCTAATGAAGCGCATAAGAAATGAATCAAGGTGTAATACGACAAAAATGTCAAGCCTCACATTTTCTTGGAAGGAAAACTGGTCTTGCTTTATGATCAGGAAGCTGAGAAACTTGGAGTAGGAAAATTTGAACCACTATGGATGGGCACTTACATTGCGAAGTGTGTTTTGGCATTCCATTGTTGGATTATGATGGAATTCCATTGTCAGAGCCCCGAAACAGGTTGTCCCTCAAACATTACTATGGTTAATTGAGTGTAGTAAAATCATTGTATATATGCTTTAATTGCATGTGTGTGTGTCAGTGTGTCCTTTAGAGTTTTTATGTGGTTAAGAAATCCTCTTTGCATTTGTTGCAGATGTCAAAATATTTGGAACCATTTGTTGGTTACGCCAATGGTGCTAGTCGTAGTACTCAAAACCTATCTTCTGTGGCATGGGCCATTTTCGCTCCATGTGGCGAATTAGTGAGTTTTCAATGGATTTGTATCGGTCGTTCTACAAAAAATATCACTGAGTATAGCACGTTGATCAAACTTCTCTCTGATGCCATTTCACTTGGCATTCGTTGAATCATCATCAGGCTAGACTCACAACTCGTCGTACTACAAGTAACGAATGTTCATACCATCTGAAACCCAAAAATTCTTCATATGTTCCTTAGGGGTCATATTTTGGAAAGACATTTTGAGTACATTCAATATCAACATATTTCCAAAAACATAAACACATTAACCAATTCATTAGTGAAATATGTGTTAAACAAACATTTGTGACACATGTAAAAGTAAATTTTCAATTCACATCATTAGTTGAATAGGATTGTGTATAACCATACATAAAAACTCTGAAAGTAAAATATATATATGTTTTTAAAAGTTTTTATAAAATTTGTGTCCAAAACATGTTTTCTCGTCTGACCTAAAAACTCAAAATGCATGCAAAAATCATCCTAAGTAGACCTAGTGATGCTCATGATAACAAGTCACAGCTTGAGCTATCATGCGCAAGAGCCACATCAAACAGCCAGGAACACCAATAATATGGCGTTGTAGCCTCATAGGTAACTCCTTGATTCAGACATCTCAAATACCTAGGGTTAATCATTCTACATGATCGTGCAACTATGTTTGTGTCTCAACCAAATCCAAATCCTAGAGAACTTCTCTCCCAACATTTCTGTATGTTAGTCCACTTGCCTCCTGTTGGTGTCTCATAGTTCGAGCACTACCAACATTTGCATGCATGAGAATGGTTTTAGTTTACTCTTGGAAGCATCAAAACACAAAAACATGTAGAAACCTAAAAATAAAATAAAAACATTTGGTCAAAAAATAATTTACCTATAGCACCCCATTGAGTGCCCATAGGTAAAATCAACTCTAGATCTCCATGAAAATCCATCCCTCTGTATGGATGCCCCTCGGTGACAATGTTTTGTCGATCGAGCCAACTGAAGAATGCAGTAGAGAATGTAATTGATGACTGACCAACATGTCTAGCCATCAATTCAACCCACCTTTGCATCCGTGGATCTCTGGGACTAGCTACAACCAGTGTTACATGTTGAGGTTGCATCAATGGAATTCTCTCTAAGGTAAAAGAAATTAAGAGAAATACATAACTAAAATTCTTGGTCTTAACACTCTTTACCTTTGTTAGTTTCTCTTTCAGTGAAGAAAGTATTGCCTCACAACAGTTGAATAAAGTTGGCTCAAGACACTCAAGTGCATACTGCATGTATGATTTGTTCATTATATAGAGTGTCACACTGCTTTCCAGCTCTACGAAGGTGAAAATGATTATTCTCAAAGGAAAATATTGAATACCTTTGATGATTATCTTTCTGTCCTTGCTAGGTTGCATACCTAGCCAACAGAATTGTCGAACATAGTCCCTTACTGATTCCCCTCCACAGGAGGAACCTCAAAGAGATATGGGGGCACCATGTCTTGACAACCCTGTAAGAAAATAAACATCATCGATCAAAATAGGGATCAACTTGTCCCTTATGTTAAAATCATGATCCTTTAGATCCCATGCATGAACTAAGAACTACAATAGTTTTGATTGTTGCCTCTTTCTGAACAACCTAAAGTATTTGAGGAACCCACAATTTTTTAGGGCCTCGACTGTACCCACATTATTTAGGGCAACCATGTCTTGTTCTTCATGCTCTCTTTCTCACCAAGTAATAGACATTTTGATCCTATGAAAGCCTAAAATCAAACCATAAGCTTAGTTAGGATCAGTTTCATGCAAAAATCTAGAGAAATTTTGGGCCAAACAAGTGAAACAAGTTTGTAAAACTCGCCCAACATAGTCCATGCAAGGAGACAATGCATTGTAGTGTAGTTTCCCCACTATCAGGGTGCTTCCCATCATAGTTTTCGACATCGAAGCCTCCAGTAATCCCAGGGTGAAATTTTATAACCCCAGGGGCCCTGAAAACCCTTAAAACTTACATGAAATTGTGAAAAAATGACATGGAAAGAAAGAGGAGGGTTGGATCTACTACGTGGTCTGGATGGCACAAGAAATGATCCACATAATCTCTCACAATTAACTACTAAAGGCTGAGGTAAAAAATAGGGTCAGAGCACAAACTGAATGGTAAATATCAAATGGTGAAAATAACATGGTAAATTCTTGTTTATATATTTATTTCATGATCATTTAATGAGTAAACTTTAGTATTTACCTATCTTTACAAATGAAATAGGTATGATTAATCCATTTGGTATTGCTTTGAACATATTTACAACTTATTTACAAAATTTGACGTGCGCGATCGTGAATTGTACATTGACCACATAGCATACTTTTATCTCTTTTCTGAGCTCTATCAAACATCGAAAAAGGAACCCCCTTGGAGTCCTCTTGAAGGTCTTTTTGGACTCTCAAAATAAGAAAATATTGCCAAGCTCTTGTCCTTTTCAGCTCATTAATGGATTGGAAATGACATCTACTAGGTATAAGTTTAATCGTTTTCCGAACTGAAATAGATTATTTACGAAAAAGGAATGTGTTTGTAGAACATGATCAATATGTTCTCTCTTGTATTGTTTTACGCCATTTTGTACTAGAGAGACAAATATATAAAAATGAACTTGTGGAGTTTTCTTTTTGTCCCCTTTCAAACTCTCTAAACATGAAAATGACTGAGTTATCACTGTTGTTAGATTCATTAAAGCATCAAATAGCAACTAACTTGTCCATCATGACAAGAACAAGTTTCACCTTCGCTAGACTCATTAAAAAATCACATATCTATGGATTCACCCGAAGAGTGGAATTATACAACAAGCATATGTTATCCTCCTCAAGCTTGATAAAAGTAAATAGGTATTGATCAGTAATGACTGGAGAAAATGGGTAAAGGGGTAAACCACTTTATGGCAACAGGTCGCTCTTGAACATGACACTTTCACTTCATCATTGTGACTATTTGGGTTGGGTTATTTTCTTGATGGTCATCATAGCTTGGTTTATCATACCATCCATTACATTGATTTATGGTCAATGTCACCAATCCATTTAGTGTCGCCGACATGTTCAAGAGAAGTCACTAAGTTTAAATTCAACCTTTGCAATACTTGTAAACCCTTCATTTTCATGACCTCCATTCCTAAACCTTGTGTCGTCAGTCACATTCCATCTCCAAAAATAATTACACTCATTTTGTGTCGTTGATGTGGGATACATCAAGGCCCTCCTATGATGAGTCACTTCTTGTTAACATTAGCACATTATCCAAGAAGTTGACTAAGAAACAGCCTTCCATTACCTTGAGGCTTGCATACATCAATGGCAAGTTTCTCGCTTCTGGTAATAGGTTGACATCACTGGCCTTAGACTAGAAGACTTTGTATGGTGTTCGACATAAAAAAATCTATTCGCACCATGCAGAATGTATTGCAGTGCTTGAGGATCATTATCATTATTGGTGATTTCTCTCACATATTTTAATGGCTTACATCATTGGCTGGTATTCAAGCGATGTCTTCTCATGTTCAACATCAGATCACATATTCACATGGTTAGACTCATACTTGAGTGAACGATTGAACAATATAGAAGACCTCAAATCTAGTTTCATCCATTCGGGTTACGATTTCAGGAAATGTACAAATCATCCGTACAATGGCTTTACATTCATGGTCATTCGATTATGGGTCTATATCTGTAGATGACTATCTATGTACATGTAATGAAAGTATATATGTTGAGCATGGGTATGCCGTCCCTCAGCAATTCATGAGAAAAAATATCATGATATTATGTATTGTAATCGATGCAGGTCACTATCCACTCTAGAACCTCCTCATCACATCGTAAATCATATCACTCGACATTAACATTTTCAACTTCATGCTTTAGGAGGTAGCTGTTACATATCAATTTGGGCACATCACTCCAATCATTTAGATTAGTACTTTTAAGCCTCATCAAACCGTAATTGAGTTGCTGCATGCCCTAGAAAAATCAAAACTTTGAATGCCTCCTTCCCTGAGAGCGTTTTGGCCTGAAGCCCTCCAGCAATGCCTCCTTGAGGGACCAGCGCAACCTTGGTCAGGGGTAAGTGTGATTCATTGTAGGTAGGCCCATGTCAGGGTGTTTTCCAGAGAACTTAAGCCCACTTTGACCCGTGCTAGGCGAGATTGAGGGAAATCATCATAGGCTTCCGGGAATATTCTTATCTTCTTGAGCCATCTAGAATATTCCCACACTTATTATCTCCTATGAGATCGAAATTGGATAGGGAATGAGTTAAATAACCTCCTATTCTCTCATCCCTTCCTCCATGGAAACTAACTATAAGTTTGGAAATCCATTCAATACCCTCATTTATGACCAAACCACCATCATTTACCTATAAATTGTGCACTCATCTAAGTGATCAGGGGCTAGACTTTGAGAGCCTGTAGGGAGATACTATTGGTGTGAGGTTTTATATTATAAACAAGTATTGTTATGTGGCTGAAGTATTATTCTTTTAGTGTGGTGTTGGATGGAACCCAAGCTAGAAGAGTGACAATGGATCACACTTCATGGTTGTAATTGTTCCTTTCTTCTTAATAAAGTTGTTTACACCTTTTCCCATATTCTTGTCTTTATGTATGATGATTATATGTGTAAATGCTTTCAATTCCGTTTTCTTATAGTAGATAGATCTCTTGCTTTGATTGGTTTTTGTCCTCTGTTTATGATTGCAGGTACCTGTCGAATGGATTAAGCTTGAGAAGGAGCAACAGGAGCCATGCAAAAGAGACAAAGGGAAAGCGAAAGATAACAAGTAGGTCCCTTGTCTTATTTATCTTCTATATAAAAAGGTTAAGCACTTTAAATCTATTGTTTTAGGCATACATACCCACCTAGGGAAATTGGTTTATTTGTAGATAAAAAATTCCACATAAAATATCCTTATTTATATCTCAAATTTCTGAGAATGCGTTTATTACAAAGATCAATTATTCACACTTGTTAGATTTTACTAGGTACCTTCGCTGTCATCATCATTATCGGTGAGTAGTCTCATTTTTGTTAACAGTATATATCAATAATCGGTAATCAAATGATTTCTCACATGGTCTACTTCAGATCATTTATTCCCATTGTGTAGAAATGTGCCATGGCAGTCAGTGAATACCTCGGGTTTGCATCATCATTTATTGGATTACTTTCCAATTCGTCATGTTTCTACTAGTGACACCATCTACCTTATATGTCTCAGTTCATCACATGAACATCTTATATGTATGGACCTGAGTTGCCTGCAATACCATTTGTTCCACTATTTGACTTGGTACTTTTTGGAGTGGCTTTATGACTTTAGTGATCAACTTTCTGCTTCAACATCATTGATTAGTTCTTTATATGTGATAATGTGACATGTACTTCTATGGATATGATCAGATGATCCACTATATATTTTCAATCCTTTTATACGTGTATACACATTGGATCTACCTTTGTATTTCATATGCGGACATGCTTCATTATCTCTGAGCATGGGTATGCCCATCTCAAAAAACAAATTTTTTTCTGATCTCTTTCACTGTCCTGGCAGCATGAAATCTGGTGAACTCCTCTCAAGTCCTCGCATGATTCTTTCTATACACTTAATACATTTTGGCATCATGTACCCCTTTTGGCCTCATATATTAGGGGGCATTTTTTATAGCACCAATTACCACCCTTGGTAGATTTGATGCTCTATGATATGGCATAGTGCAACCCTTCCCTACTAGATTTGAGCCAAATTATAACAAACAATCTTTTAAATCCCATAAGCGATTTTTCCTTGTATAAAGTAGATGCACACATGGGTCAGTCTATACTTAACTCGCGTATATGTGTTAAAACAATAAAAAATATATAATATCCCTTAATTCAGGTGGAGTTTATGGGTTTGACCTGATACACACCTACTATAAGTCATGGCCCAACTGTTTCCCAACTGAAAAAATGAATTTGGAGAAGTATAAATAAACCTCCATGTGAAGGCCTGAGTGAGGAGAAAATATTAGCTATTGATATTATAGTTGATTACATCCCTACTCAAGTCTCAACATATCCATGTGCCTTATGAACTCCCAAGTCATATGAAACCCCTTTTTCCTTCTTGAGATCTCCATCATCCCTTGATGACATCCTTGTGTATACTTATGAACGAGGATTGCCAAGGCCTCAGTGGGATGGATCTGGAGGATGGTTTCTCTTAGAGTCGGCGAATGACTTAGGTTGTAGTTCTTTTGTATTTTATTTAGCCTACATTAATAAAGAGGTGATGTCTTGTTCCTGATGGTTATGGTCTTTATGAATTCATTTATGTTATGATTTTCATATAAAATGATATGTTAATAATTATTTTCTTATATTCTTATATGATCTAACCCTTATATCATGAACATGATTTTAATATTTGTTGTTGTATATGCTCTTCTTGAATGAGTTGCAGGTTTTAAGGCATTGGAAGAAGCAGAGGGTTTAGACACTATGAGAACGACCTCAAACATAAGACCTACGGGTCATACCTCTTCTTCCTACATCAGTAGCTTAATTATTAGGACTTCCTATTTGTATGTCTCTTTATGTTGTATGCCCTCCACTCTATTGGGGTTCTCAACCCAAGACCCTAGGGTGATTCTACCCATAACATATTCCTCATTCTTATAATATATAAATATGTCACCAATTAACACAACATTAAACTTGTTCAGATAACAACGCAATAAACTATTCAGCAAGCACATAAATGTAAGTGAAACATTAGTCAAACTGAAAGTAACTACAACAAACTCATAATTTCCATACATGTTCTAGAAAGAAGTCTTGTATATGTCCTCTTGTTTAATGCATACCTTATGGTATCCTCATATTATATTAATTATTAAGAACATTACTGCTCTATTCAACTGGTCAAACAGATCGTCAATCCTCAGAAATGGATACATGTTCTTGATAGTTACCTTTTTCAACTATGTTTAATCTATGCATAGCCTGAGATTGCCATCCTTCTTCCTTAAAAATAACACTACTACACCCCAAGGTGATACACTTTTTTCTGATGTATCCCTTGTCGAGAATTTCTTTCAACTGTAACTTCAACTTTACTAACTCTGTTGTGCTCATATTGTATAGTACCATTGATTGTGGTGTTACCCCTGGTAACAACTCAATAGAAAATTCCACTTCCATGTTAGGTGGAAACTTTTTAATCTATATGGGAAATAAATCCTAAAACTACTGTAAAATCGGGTACCTGTTCAATATTTCTGCATCCTCAACATCCTTACCTCCATCAATAGAAATATTCACTACAAATAACACAAAATCCTTCCTATAACCATGCTTTTCCTACATAGATACAACCATTTTGACTGTTGTATCTTTCTTCTTACGCTACAATATTGTATGTTCTCCATTATCATCCAAGAATTCAATACCGTTGTCATAAAAATAAACGTTGGTCCTAGGAATATATAGCTAATCCATACCCAAAAGCATAATATATGATCCCAAACAAAGTACATTCATATTCATTTATGTAAGCATACCATTTAACTCAAATGTAAAAACTCTTACCCAATGATGGACTCTTTTCTTTGTACCTATATCCAACTACACTAACCAAGATTCAACATGCACTTCCTTATTCAACCCACACTTATCCACCAGCTAAGGATTAACATAACTATAATTAGATCCAAGGTCAATCAAAATAGAAACAAATTGATCAAAAAACTTATCGTCCATCTAGATAATAGATTCTCATTGACCTTCCTACATATTATCCAATGTTGCATAGACTAGCAGAATGCTCATCCCAACATCCCAAACAGTCTGCACTTCTTGGGCACTGTAGATTTGAGCCCTACCACCTTCATTTTGCAAACAATCCCTCTTGAGATTCTCCTTACCACATCTCCAACACTAAAACTATCAAATACCATCACCTTTATATTATTTCCCTCCACGATGAGGTCCATTAATCATCTTGTAAGGCACAAAATTCTTTTTCTCACCTGCATCATGGGCCCTTGTCCTTTTCAACTTCCATTTACCTTTAGTCCCTCTTTCCCTTTGCAACCTTGCTAAGGCTATGTATTGCACTTTGATTGCTCATAAAAATGCTTCAAATTACCAATGAATTCTTCAAGTGACCGAGGCTCATCATATTCAATTCAATCTCTAAATTCTAATGGTAATCCACTAACGAATCTCTGATCTTTTCTTTTTCTCATCCTTAATATATGGTACATACCATAATAGCTCCAGGAACTTGGTTGTATACTCTGCATATGTCATCAATCCCATCTTTACCTCCAAAAACTACTTAGGTTTACTATCATTGTACCTCTCTAGATAATATTTATTTTTGAAAAATCTCTTGAATTCATCTCAACCCAACTCTTTTGTCCTAATGTCTCTAAACCACTTCACATATTTCCACCAGATGTTTTCTTTCCCTTTGAGGATGAGGATAGCTATTATGGCATTCATGTTCTCTATGTAATCATGCAACTCAAATAAATTATTAATTCCAGGTAACCATGCCTTTGCATCTTACAATTCGTTCAAATCTCCATCAAAGGTAGTTGGATTTTCTTTATTGAACTCATATGGTAAATATCCCCTGTCACTCCTCCTATAAGGATGGTAATGATGATGAGCATGATACCTGTCAAAACCAGAACTAGAGTAGAACATGTGTCCATCACCTCTCCTATCATGCATGTCCAAGAAACAACCATCTCTGATTGTGTCATCTCTATCTGAACTTATGCGTGACAACTATAACAATGATAATGCATGCATACATCCACATAGACAACTGTCATACACAACAAGTGCATATTCCACCGACAACACATCCCAACAACAACACCTTCAACTTCTTCATGAAAATATAAATGCAACAATGGCCATCACCATGCATACACATCAAGCACATATATAACCTACATGCATGCATGAAAACCATATTTCACCCATCCAGTCCAAGGGGTGAACCATACTCTAATACCACCCTATAACACCCTCCTCCCACATTTACTTAAGATAATCGGTCCACCAGGCTAAAAATGTGACAAATAGTTACTATAATATTATTTAGCTCCCCAACTACATTTAAGGAAGTGAAATCAACAAACCAAAACCAAACTAACCTTCCTCAAGAGCTACATAACCTTCAAGAGCCAACCAACCCCTGTAGGTTTCCTACCCTTGTGAGAACTTTCTTCTTGACTAAACTATACCCCCATTCACTTCGAAGACAAGCCTTCCATGTGTTTGTGTCCCTCCATTCACTCCGACAATAAGGCCTCCATGTGACAGTGGCCTTTCTTAGGAAATTTTGTGCAACGACCCTGAATTCTAAGGAACTTTTTCAGGGCTAGGATTTAGGCCTCTACCCAAAACTTCATGAAACTTACAAAAATGATAAGTAACATGATGACAAGGCCTCTAATCCAAAACTTGAATGAGGACTTGACCTGACAAGACATAGCCATGACAAACATTTTTTCAAACACATCATGCATATGTAATATATGTCATATAAACAAATATGAGCATAGGGACTTCATACTTATCTGAGAATTATCAATAAGGTTTGATTCCTCTCACAAACCTTGTATTATCATCAATAAGTTCATATATTCATTAACATTTCATTTTTGAAACCAAACAAGAAGACTGCCATAACTCAAGTCTGTCATAAACGATTATTATAACGATCATATAACCAGCTGAATAACAATGATACAACAACCATTGTAACCACATAATAAAAAACAAATTTACACATAATAAATAAGAGGAAAATATCTCTTATTAACATATGAAAAATTAAATCACGTAAAGGAATTACAAATACCAACTGGACAAATATTTAGCTAGACTAGTTTTTTCTTTAGTCAATCACTTGCGTGCCATATTTAAAGCATGAATGTGGGACTTTACAACAAAACAACCAATATTTCCTCAATATTTACCACAACCCATGAAGGAATTCTTAGGTGCAAGCCCTCATCTATACAACCAACCTTCACTACAATCTCACCAAGGAATTCCTAGGCCTATGTTGGTTGTGGGATCCCCCAACGGAAGTTTTGGGCTTATAGCCCAGATTTTGGTCAAAAATTGTAACTCCAATGTAAAGACTCTGCATTTTATGGGTGCGGAGCGCGTAGCTTGTAAAAGAGTCATAGCATTATTCACCATCAATTTTGTTATTGTAATGTTAGCTGTAGAGACCTATCCATGGTCCGCGGACCATGGGATTGTATAAATAGAGCAAGGCTCTAAGTAGATAGGAGAGTGATGGAATCTAATCATGGAATAGAGGCATAGTGGAAAATCTAAAGTTTAAAGTCTATTTTTGAGTCGTAGAGTAGGGGAAGGATCTACAGCTGAGTGCACAAAGACCTAGTAGTCCTTAGCTGATTGCGTAGACCTCTGCAACTAATTGTGGAGGGTGAGTCGAGTCTGTAACAGTTGGAAGTATTAATAAAGAGAAGTTTCATATCATTTATGTCTATCTATTTCCTGTTTATGCATCTGTTAGATTGAATATACATTGCACTCTTAATTCTTATATGATGCGTGAATATGTATGAATGTGCCGATTAAGTGAATTCCAGATAGAATATCTGTTTACGTGAAGTTAACTAAGATCTGTAAGAAGATAAGTAAGATACGTGGTATAATTTGGGGAAATAACACAGGTCATTGCCATAGCAGTGACAAAGCATCTCAGTCCCTAGTTAGGGCTATTTGAAAGGCGATTATAATAAATCATGAAGTTATTGAAGGATGGAACAGTGCGTGAAGTGACATGCGTGAAGGTAGGAACAATTGGACTAAATCAACACCTCAGACATCTCAAGGGTGTGGAAACTTGGTTCCAGCATCCCCCCATACTGCTTCGGGTGAGACTTAAGTCTGTGCTCCGCAAGCTGATGCCAAAAGGGCCAATAGTGTAGGGATTTGTTTGGCTAAATAACTGTGAATCTAGGTCAATCCCCCTCAAGCCAACAAATCGTTTCATTGTCAGGAGCAGAATCTGCATAGAGATGTCTGATGTCATATCATTGGAATCCAACTAAGAAGGGAATTGAAGTCTAGTTGGATAGAAGAATCCATGAGTTTGTGGCACACAAGAACAAGAACCCACGACTCTCAAAAGAAGAGTGGTTAGACTGCTACCTATACACAGAGATCCATGAAATCTTCTTCGTATCCTTACCTGCTGAGCTATACAAGTGGATTGTGAAGCTAGAAGATAGCCAAAGAAGGTGGAAACTTGACGGTCCTATTGTGTGGACCCTAGAGTTAGTGCGAAGGTTGGAAGCATCGAAGGATAGGATCACGCGCGCCATTGATCATTGTTACGACTAGATTATAGGAGGATTCATTACTAAGTTCGCGGTTGACACCTTAGTTAGTTATAGCGAGATAGAGCAACGCTTTCTCAAAGGACTGTGAGGTAAGTACATAAGTCTCTAAATACTTGGATTAAAATGGTATTGTTTCAAAAGAGGGTTATGCAGTTACGTTAATTTTCGAGGCTACGTGAAGTGGAAAAGCTTATAGAAACGAAGGAAATAAGGGACCAGAAACTAGCCCCTTGATTTCACCTCCATGAGGGGACGAGGAAGAGCTCGCGAAGGTCTCTCCGTGAAGTGCGATCCATTTGATAAGGAAAATAATTCCACGAATACCACCCCCACCCACACCACCACCAGCCTCACCGCCATCACCTCTATCTTCACCCGTACCAACTCCACCACCACCATGATTCAATAGGGCAAGCACAACGAAGTTTCTTGTGTTCAAGGGATTGGGAAATGAGGATCCAGACCAATTTTGGTTCGTTGTAAGAGTCATATGGGAAGCACAAGGAGTTACAAATGAAAGTATAAAGCAAGGCTGGTTAGCGCCCTATAGGATTATGCGCTGACCTAGCATATTAAGCACTCTAATGATAATCGAAATGTGGGAATCATGAATATCCAAACAACGGTAAATAAACAATTTAGCAAGTCGAATTTTGAAGCACAGTCGATCATTGGATTCAAAGAGATCACTATGCTACCAGGCGAGACTTCTTGGGAGCTTGATGAGAGGCTGAAATGTATGATTCGCAAACCTAATATGAATCTAATGGATGGATAGCACTGTGAGTGGTTCGTAGCATCACTAATGGCACATTTAAGGAGTGTGCTATTGTAGCAAAAGCTAACGACTCATGCAGAGGCCTTAGATATCATGATGAGGCTGCATGAGACCCCGATGTAGGATCCTAACTTGGGAGTTCAGCAGATCCATGCACAACTGAAGAATTTATGCCTTTAGATGCAGATTATGAAACAGGATAGGACAAATCGACTAGAAGTGCATGAAGAGGTGTGGTGCATAAAATGAAACGATCAGGCTCATGACAAGGACCACTACCCAGTTTTTGTGAACTACCTTGCAAGAGGAGGACCAATGCCTTTAAGGCTGGAAGCGAAGGTAGGACCTAGTGTGGCACCTACGTTTTGGTGCGCAATTTTTCAAATAGCTAGAAAACATGACACGGACAACTGCCACTTGTTACAAAAGTATACACAAAATTCGCAACAGTTGTTCTGTAACTTTTGTAGGTCAATGGGACATGATGAGTGCACTTGTAGAAGCTATGAGATGATGATGGATATAACTCCCACTTACAAAGTTCAGGCTGAAACACAGCCCCTTGACCAAAATCTAAGAATGGCGCAAATAGGATTTCAGGGGCATGGAAGAGGTTGAGGCGGAGGAGGACCTGGAAGAGGTCGTGGACAGTTGATATGCTACAATTGTGGAGGGACAAGACATTATGCCTGTGATTGTATGAATCTAATGTGCCCCTCATGTTTGTATTGCACCTTTTTTAATCATGAGACAGAAGATTGTCCTACGCTGATAGCTAGGATACATGACAAAGAATTGTTACCGACTACCCTGACTAAAAACCTGCATATGATGAGGTTTGAGCCATGCGAGGAAGATCCAAATGCAAAAATTGTGCTCCAAAGTGGAATCATGATAAGAAATTACAAAGGTGAACAACTAGAAGATAATACTTGGGTTCGTAAAGCTCCGGCGAAAGAAGCAGAGTTTGATTTGGAGCACACTCAGGAAACCTTCATGGAAGATAAGAAGAGCTTTGCTGATGCCTCCACTTCAGGAAGAAAATATAGATCAGAGCTAGAGATGGACCCATCTATGCTCACAACATTCTTGGAAACATGTATGAAGTTACTATATGACTGTAAGGTTGTAAAAGGATTACAGGAACTCATTAATAGATGCGTTGGGACCGCGCCAAGAGAACCCCGCATAGCCCGAAAGATTGGAAAGCATAAGACAAGGACGACAAGAGAGATGAGACTTATTGCACATATTGGAGAATATGAGACGGATCAAGTCATCTTGGACTTAGGATTAGATGTGAATTTTCTACCGAAATAGACATGGGAGCGAATGGGGAGACATACGCTGCAGTGGTCTCCGATTCAGTTGTGAATGGTGAACTAGTAGAAAATAATACCCATGGGGTGATTGCACGGAATAACTGTGGATATTGAGGGGGAAAGTGGGCTGGCAGACTTTCAAGTGATAGAGATTATTGATGATAGCAATCCCTACCCCGCTCTCTTAGGAATTGATTGGGCCACTAACGTGAACGGGGTAATTAATCTGAGGAAGAGAAAGATGATTTTTGAGAAGAAGTCATTACATGTAATTATACCCCTAGACACTACTGAAGTATCATGCTATACAGAATCGGTGCGTGACTATGAAAGTGATGATGATTTGGACTGCATCTACAAGATAGCAATGTGAGATCAAGACTAGGACAGATGGGTGGATTTCATGGGAGCGCGAGAGCTCCTGTACCTCAAATTCTGATGAGGACATAAAGCGATGGCAGAACCAGTTACATGAAGTAACCACGCTGAATTGTAATATGATGACAGGGTCATTGTGTTGCATATTGATAGAAGCAAGAGATCTACCTACTTATGATGGTTTAATTGAGGTAGATACCTTCCATAGATAAATTTGAAAGGGAGGTGTTGGAAAGGCAACGCTTCCAGGTCTTGGATTGGGTACTGCACACTACACCACAAGATGGTGGGGTACACACAAAGGGAGCTTCAACGATTGGTACGAATGTAGAAGGATGATGCACACATGATTTGGGAAGCCTAGGGTGTGGCTGACGAAAAATTACAACGGGTGGGATGATCTGCATGTGCATTCAACCAGGTGGGAGTAGGCATATGGAGAAAATCCACAACCTGAATGGGTGCACCTATTCTATCATACACTCGATGTTATACTGATGAACTGGTATATAGAAATAGTGCTTTTCCATGGGACAGGCGAATGGGATGTCCTACACGAAGGGTTCATGATGATCTTCATCTTTTAGGATGGATTTGACTGTATTGAAGAAGCGCTACAAGAAGTAAAAGCTACAATCTTTAGGATTCTGCAAGATCCTATAGAACTCACACAGGCTGAATGGGTTGCTCAGTTAAGTTGTGTGTTGGAGTGTTATAAAGTAACTATTGAAGAAGAGGATGAAGATCCATGGAAAACTAACATTCCAGAGATAGACTTCCAATGCAAGGTTCAAGGACCACAAATTAAGAACCATGAGATAACTGCACCAATGACTACTTGCAAAGAATTGGGACTACTAGGATGACGTGATGGTAGATAAAATCATTGAACTACTCCATGAGTATCAGGACTTATTCCCAACCAAGTTTGCGGAAATGAAAGGAATAAGATATTTAGGGGTAATGAAGATCACGTTAAAGCTTGATGTGAAGCCAGTTAAGCAGAGGTTGTATCACTTAAATCCGAAATACAAGAAGAAGGTATGTGTAGGACTAGACAAGATGCTCACGGCAGGCATCATTTAGTCTGTGGAAGAATCCAATTGGGTAAGCCCAATGGTGGTGCAAGAGAAGAAGCAGAGGGACGAAATAAGAATATGTGTGGATCTCAGGAAATTGAACGACACGTGTGTGCATGATCCATTCCCAACCCCATTCATGAATGAGGTGTTGGAAAATGTAGGCAGTCAAGAAGCATATTATTTTATTGATGGGTTCTTAGGGTACCACCAAATCAAAATCACGCCTGAGGAAAGGAGAAAGGCAACCTTCATGACTAAGTGGGGTTGCTTTCAATATACTATCATGCCGTTTGGACTGAAGAACACCAGCCATCTTGTTGCGCATAGTTGTTGCGGCATTCAAGGAATATATCCATAAGTTCTTGGAGGTCTATTTTGATGATTGGACTATATTTGATCTGGTTAAGCACCATGTTGTGAGGTTATGCTTGATGATGGATACCTACTGGAGATACGAAATCACACTCAACCCCAACAAGTGTGTGTTTCTTGTTCCTTTTTGGAACCTATTAGGGTATGTTGTTTGTAGATAGGCGCTGATGGTAGATCCCATGAAGATCATTGTGATTCTGAATTTGGAAGCACCGCGTAGTGTGAAACAATTGGGCACTACTCTAGGATATATGGGGTGCTACAGAAATTTTATCAAAGGTTATGTCCAGATCATCGCGCCAATGGAAAAACTATTGAAGAAGGATGTGACATTCTACTGCGATGATGACTGTAAGAAGAGCCTGGATATATTGAAGGAGAAGATGGTTATTGCACCGATTCTTGTCTTCCCAAACTGGAAGAAAGAGTTTCATGTTCATGTTGATGTGTCGTGTATAGCGCTACGTGCAGTACTAATGAATGATGATGGAGAAGGCTTCGATCACCCTATCTTGTTCACAAGTCGTAGATTATCTAAAGTAGAAAAGAACTATTCTAGCACTGAATGTGAGGGACTAGCTATGGTGTATGCACTCCAGAAGTATCGACACTACTTGCTAGGGGGTCATTTCAATATGTATACAGATCATCCCACGCTAAAGTACTTGGTCAATAAGCCTATGTTGGGGGGATGCATAATCAGGTGGCTTTTATTGTTCCAAGAATATGATTTTGAAGTTGTTTTCAAGCCCGGATGATTGAACGTGGGATCATATCACCTGTCGTGCATTGAGACAGGGGAGGAACCTACTAGTTTGAAGGAAGGACTACCTGATGTGCAACTTTTTGTTGTGCACATAGCAGATGGACATTTTGAAGATATAATTCACTTTTTAAGAACTGGAGCTACACTGGAAGGATACTTCTTCCAACAAAAGAAGGAACTAGTGGTGCACATGACATATGTTTCTGTCATTGTGGGCATCTATACAAGGTGGTGAATGATGAGATACTACGAAGGTATGTACCTGAGTTTGAATGAAACAACATCCTCGTGGACTCTCATGGAGGCGCTATGGGAGGAAATTATGCAAGGAGAGCAACCACACAGAGGATTCTCCATGCAGGTTTGTGGTGGCCAACCCTTTATTAGGATTCATGACATTACAACCCTTCTAAAAGTGGGCAATCGACTTTCTAGGACCTATCAAACCTTAAGGAAAGATAGGCACGCAATATATTATCATTGTGACAGAGTACTTGAATCATTGGGTAGAAGTGTAGTTGGTAAAGGATTGCATGGCCATGACTGCTAGGAAGTTTTTGTTTGAACACATACTGACACGATTTGGATGTCCAAAGATCTTGATGAGCGATCGCGGTACACATTTCTTAAATGAGATGATCACCACGCTAAAAAAGGAATTTCAATTATATCATCAGAAAAGCACATCATATCACCAACAAGCTAACAGGATAGTAGAAGCATTTAACAAAGTACTGGAGACAGCATTGACCAAGGTATGCAATGTGCAACAAAGTGATTGGGACCTGCCTGTACCTGTAGTATTATGTGCTTATAGGATGACATGCAAGAAACTGACAGGACAGACACCTTTTAGGTTTGTCTATGGAGTAAAATCTATAATGCCTATGGAATATATCGTGCCTAGTCTGTGCATAGCAGTGCTCATAGGTATGATGGACCACAGAGCCCTGGAAGAGAGGCTCGCACAGCTGGAGGGTCTTCAAGAGGAATGGTTTTTGGTTGGATTCCACCAGGCACGATAGACATATTAAGTTGTGCACCTTTAAGGTGAATGATTTGATGTTTTCATATGATAGTAATGTTATAGACATTTTTGTGCCTTACAGCATTGAGCATCAAATGTCCATAATCTAAGCGATCCAAAGTCCCTAAACATGTTGTTCCTACCCCTAGAGGAACAAGGCTAACTAACCACAGCAATTCACAGAAGTTCTCCACCTGAAACTGCTCAAAAACAAGTCAATTCAGGATCATGTCAACTGCTCCATTGACCATCTGCGCTGAATGTCAACTGATACACTGGCTACCTGCGCTGAATGTCAACTCCAACACTAGCTACCTACGCTGAGCGAGTTTGGACATGTGGCAGACTCATTCCTCAAGGTGTCAGTGCTCAGGAAGCTTCCAAAATGACACTTGCCTCAGGGAATTCGACTGGCGATGAGTAAGAGGTTCCAAATCTCCAAGTGGAAGCAAGAACCTCCAAGTGGAATCAAGAACTGATAGAGGGAGAGGACACTAGTCAGATCTCAAGCTGACTCATCCTCTCTCCAAAACATCTATATATGGATCTCTCCTCCATGAGATCTGGAGGCTGGAATTTTGGTTATTGCAAAGAATTGTTGTTGGTTTGAGACTGGAATCATTGGGTGCTTAATGCTTTGAAGGGAGGTGAAGATAGGAATTCCATTCTGCTGGGAAGGAGATGCTGGATTGGAGCCCTCTGGGTTGTATCTCTTCCTGAACCTTGTTATTTATCAATAAAGCTATCTTGGTTTTCTCCTATATACTGATGTATCTCTGATGTATGATTGCATTAAGTGTATTTGATTTATTTCTAATCCTGAATCATTTATGAATATGAATATCTGCCTTTGTGTTGTGTTCTTCTCTTGTCTCAAGTAGCTGTTCTCTTGTCGCAAGTAGTTGTTCTCTTGTGATCTTGCAGGAAGGCAAGTAGCTGTTCTCTTGTGGTTTTGCGAGGAGGCAAGTAGCTATGAACACCCAAAGAGAAGAGGATCTAGATCGAGGGACAAATGGAAGAAACTGGTAAGTCCATTGATCTCTCTTCTTTCTCATTTCATAAAGGAAGAAACCAGAATAGCTGTCTCTGTTTGTTGCTAAGGCACTGTCACACCTTAGGTGGATAGGATCGTCCTGCATAGGCATTTTTCCCCACAACAAATTGGCGACTCCATTGGGGAGATTTGTTTTAGTCATTTTATTCGTGTTTACATCATTGTTTGCTTCATAGACTCAACAGCAACAATCGAACTGCTTCTGCAAAGTAGACAGTTGCTGCCTTGATCCTTCACTGGATTTTATCTATGATCTGAACAATGGACTCACAAATGACTTGATGATCCTTTGTGATAGATCTTAGTACCCTCTCAAAGAATCCCTTTGATTATACCTTGCTTGTGTTTCTGATTTGGCCTGAAACTGTTGATTTTTGAGCAAACTGTGACCCAGAACCCAGGAGAAACGAGAGTTTCTCCTTCAGCGCAGACACTGTGAAGGCAGTCTGCATTTCAACGCAGGTCCCGTGAAGGCTACCTGCGCTGAATGTCAAACCCACAGTGTTGAGGTTGCGCTGAACCATTTTGGCCTTGTGCAGCTGGGGTTCTCTGCTCTCTGTTGCCCTGTTTTGATCTCTGTTTTTTGCAGCCTTTAACCAGCATAGGTACCAGTCTGATAACTCATTTTCTTTGCTTAGATTCCGCCTCCTTTTGTATAAAAAGACTGTGACTGTTTTTATGTGTTTTTACGTCATTTACAGTTTTCCTTTGCATGAGTGAAATAATCATCCTGTAGCCCTTGATATTCAGATCTGATTGACTGTGATCTTAGGAGAGAGTTCATTGGTTGTTTACAGTTGATTATACATTTGCTTTTGCTTATTGGTTTGAATTTGTCTCTTTTAAGTGTCGAAACAAGTATTCATTTCGAAAGTCGCAAAGTGATTGTAATCTCTTCTACCCTTGTTGATTTGGAAAAAGTAAACTTGTTTGTATCTTTCATTTAAAAGCAAATTCAAAGTTGTACAAAAAGCTTTCTTTGTAGGCATCAATACTAAGAAAGCGGAAAACAAACACCTGCATTGTGCATTTGCATTTTGATAAGTTTGCATGCTTGATTTAGGAAGAGTGCATTAGAGTGTGCTGATTGCTCTTTGAGAAAAGATGGTGTCTTTCTTTTCCCTTAGTAGCTAGGATTTTCAAAGTTGAAAAGATAATAAAGCTTGCTTATCATCTTAGATTGCATTTAGGAATTGTACCATACATCTCGTGGTGATCCTGAAAGGCAAACTTCTAAAAAAGATCAACTTAAAATAAACTGAATGAACCTAACAACGCTTTGCAACATAACGCACAACATAGAGGTCTAGGCTAGAGACGTGTTCCGGCGTCGTTAAGCCTAGTGACTGTTGATCTCGTGGAAGGTGGGTGATTCCTCCTGAGGGACGATAGCGCTAGTACGGATTGTGCTCCCACGTACCGTCGCATATATATTGGGAGACCCCTATAGGCATATATCCTTTATCCTTAGGAAGCCGTGTCGGCCGCCCTACTGATCGCAATGCAGTGAGCACAGAATTCACGAAGATCGACCGCCCGTACCTTAAAAAGTATTCTGCGGTTTTGCGAAAAGTTTGGCACACCCTCTGCCTAGAACTCCAGAGCAGTTTCTTTTGGCCTTTTTCAGACTCTATAATAGAAAAAGTCCATCCGAGCATTTGTCAATTCGGGCTCGTTAAAACATCGAAGGAGACTGGAGTCATCTTTAGCTTTTTCTCGACTCTTTAAAAGTGAAAAAGAAAGTTGTGTCTAAAGCGTCGTTAACAATTTATTTTAAACGGAACAATCACCCTTTATTCCCGCGTTGATCTTTAGGTTGAAAAGATGGAGCACACCAACCAAGGACTTCCCCTTGGTGGAAATCCTAGTCCCTTCTCCTCTTGGGGAGATGTTGGTGCACCCCACATGGCCACTTTGTCACTTCCAGGATTGACAATTGGCCTACCAGTCTGGCTCTTTTCAACCAATGTCATTCAGAATACCACCATTCCTGAACAGTCGAGTCAACAGTTAGACCAGACAAGAGTTACCCACCAGCCCTCAACTTCATCTTCCTCTCCTCCTTCCTCTTCGCTTGACGGAACTGGTAGAAAAAAAAACCGAGTTCCTAAGGAGAAGAAGGAGAAGAAGAAGAAAGAGAAGAAGAAGAAGGAGCCAAAGGCGACTGGGGGCAAACAAGTGTCGTCTGACAAAAATCCACACACTGCACTAGCAAGGCCTAAATCGCCATGCGTCATATGCAAGGGAGACCACTTCCACCGAGATTGTCCCTGTATCCCCCAGATACTAAGAGACTGGTCCCCCCGTTTGCACAATTCGGTAGCATCGACCTCTGATAGCCATGTTGACTGCTCACCGTCAACTAGCGGAAGTGAAGCCCCAGGATAGAGTGGGAAAGCTAGATTTCCCTGCAAACTGTGTGAAGGCGATCACGCCATCCACTGTTGTCCCTTCTTAGACGAGGCAAAAAGAGTTCTGGAAGATCGCCCGATTTTACGAGCGCAACTTCCTCCTGGATATCAAAGACTCCTGCCAAGTCCTTC
The DNA here is from genome assembly GCA_031772625.1 of Pinus tabuliformis. Lineage (NCBI taxonomy): Eukaryota > Viridiplantae > Streptophyta > Pinopsida > Pinales > Pinaceae > Pinus > Pinus tabuliformis. The sequence goes on along the minus strand of CM062820.1, from coordinate 1,386,459,845 downwards.
ACTAGTTGAGAACCCGGCTGACCTGCCTAGGTGGTCAGCCGAAGCACCTGTCATTGAAGATGAACCGTCTGAATCCACACCTGACGAAAGTATAAAGGTTGAAATGGCAGTTGACCCGGTTTTGCCTTCAGAGGCTCTATCTTCGAATGACACCATCACAGAGGAGAATAAAGACGACACCGTCCAAATTCTCTTCATCAGCACTGACTCTGATGATCAAGGGGGCAATTCCACCATTCCTTTATCGCAGGAAGGAAGTTCATCAGAGCGATATCTGGCCGTATACTCGGTCCCACCACCAAGCAACCTAGTTGTCTCGTTCGACTGGAACCAACTAGGCAGACCCCGCTTGCCAGCTAGCATACCATTCAGAATTATTGTCCAAATATACAGAATGGTAATGGCTGGCACAGTTATTGATGAAGGGGCATCTGTGAGTATCCTTTCCTCTATTGCTTGGAAAGCGCTTGGTTCGCCAGCGCTCTTTCCTGAAATGAGAAATCTATCAGGCTTTGATAAGGGAACCAGTCGACCTTTAGGGATCCTCCCCAATGTGCCCGTAACATTGAAAGGGAAGACCATTCAAATGAACATGATGGTCATTCAAGGACCCTTGGATTATAACCTACTCCTTGGACGAGACTATATATATTGCATGGGAGTCGTCGTCTCCTCACTCTTTAGAGTAATGTGTTTTCCGCATGAAGGAAGAGTGGTCGAGCTCGTGGACCAACTTTCATTTCCCAGATCACGCATCGCAAATAGTCATATACCATCCCTAAATGGTCTTTTCATGCAAGAAGTGTCTCAACCCACGGTCCGTCCTCCTGATGAGCGCGAGTAATCTGGGAGGATATGACTGGAACCCAGGGGGCATGCGTCCTGGTCTGTTTCGGCAGGAAAACTTTGGGTATAGGGTAGGTTTCCGCGGGAGAATATGACTAGTCCGTACCCCGTCCGTCTAGGAAGAGGGTTGTTCTAGAATAAGATTCTTTGTCAAAGTTATGTGAGTCAGCGGGCATCGTCGCTCACCGTTGGTAGACATCGCCGAAGAAGTGTTTTATTCGTAGCCGCGAACGAGACAATCTTTGGGTAACCTGAAAGAGGTAGGCCTCTCTCGGCAAGGCAAATGTTTTGGCGGAGGTGAAGTAGAGGTAACCTTGAAATCGTACTTTATGCCTGTGGGCATGCAAACCTTTTGGAGTGCAAGCAAGGGGCGGCTATTTATTTTTAAAATTTTTAGGTCCTCCCTTTAAACCTGTAGGTCTAACCCTTTAAACTCATAGGATTAGTCGTTTCCGAACTTGCATAACGAAAGGATCCGGGGCAAAGCTTACGTGAGATGAAGCTCCATAAAAAATAGCATCTCCAATGAGACACTCTTATCATATGACTGGTATAAACGAGCAGTTTTAGCATAAAGTTCATGCTCGTTAAAAAAATAAATGCAAGATCCGAGCAGTTTTAGCGCATAGTTCATGCTCGTTAAAAAATAAACATAAGATTGAGCAATGTTTTTCCGCATTCAAGCTCGTTAAAAAATGAACGATCTTCCGGTAAATAACCATTGTGTATGTAACCTTATCAGCCATTAAAAGCCTTGGTCATGTTTGCACCATCACCTCCACTTTTCATTTGGCCGATCGTTCACCTCCATATGATTGTTTACCCATTTTGAGGAACAACTGCGAAGAGTGATTTCACCTAGCCATCCTTGTGACACTTCCGTGATTGGAAAATTCCAACCTGTACCTAGAATTAGCTGCTAACCCTGTTTATCACTCGTTCCTCAAAAGACGAGTCTTCTTTAAGCTCTTTTCAACTGACTCGTAAAACGTGAAAAGATTGCCGAGTTTTGGCCTTCCAGCTCGTTAAAGCGACCGGAAGTGCTATCCCTCCCCTAGATTTTAATCTTTTTGGACCTGAGGGATTATTGCACAAAAAGATTGAGCGCTTGTTTCTTCGGCTCGTTAAAACTATCGAAAACTCATCCCTTCTGTATTGTTTTATACTTTTTCGGACTTAAGTGATTAGATGACGAAAAAGGACTTTTGGAGTTAACTTTATGTACCTTTTCAGACTCTCTAAAAATGAAAAGGACCGAGTTATCCTTGTCGTTAGACTCGTTAAACCAATAAATAGCGACAAACTTGTCTTTAGATGAGAACGAGTTTCACTATCGCTAGGGTCGTTAAAACATAGCGATGGGCTTGCCCGAAGGGCAGGTTATAGAACAATCATATGTTATCCTCCTCAAGCTTGACAAAAATAAAGAGGTACTGGTCAGCAATGACTGGGGAAAAATTGGGAGAAAACTAAATAAAACTTTGATGGTAGCAAGTCGCTCTTGAACATGACTCTTTTCCTCCGTACCACAATCGGGTTGGGTTGTTTGATTCACCGGTCACATCACCATGGTCTCGCCATACCATCCATATTTGGGGTAATGCTACCGATCCATCGCATCAGTGTCACCATATGTTCAAGAGAAGTCGTTCAGAAAAGAGTCAACCGGGTCCCATCCACTGCCATACATTATCCTTCATCCATTCATGACCGCCACCCTGAATCATATGTCACAGATCATTTTCACCTCCATCAAAATCATTAGCTCTATTCCGTGTCACTGATGTGGGATTCATTAAGGCCCTCCTTTGACGGATCGCTTCTTGTCGACATCAGCTCATTATCCAAGAAGTTGATCTAGGAACAACCCCTTCAGTACTTTGAAGCTTGCATGCCTCAATGGAAAGTTTCTCACTTCCGACGACAGGTATACATCAATGACCTTCGACCATAAGATTTTGCGTGGTGTTCAACGCCAAGTCCTTTATTCACACCACGTGAATTGTACTACAGTACCTTGAGGGTCATTATCATTATCGGTGATTCCTCTCGCGCTTGTTAACGGTTTACCTCATTGACCGGTAATCAAGCGATGTCTTTCCATGTTCGACTTCAGCGCAATTCTCACATGGATCAACTTGTACTTAGAGTGAAGATCGAATGAGTTTGAAGACCCCAGATCTAGTTTCATCCATCCGGGCTGTGATATATATTCAGGAAAGTTAAAGACATTTGACATGTACATCATTGCGGCAGATGATCATCCTACTCAAAGGATGATAATTTCACCAAAATTATCAGTCTACCATCAGACGATCGTCTGTTCTATGTACAAAAATGAATTTATAAAGCTGAGCATGGGAATTCCCACCTCAGCTAGATCATGAAAGCAGTATGAAAAATAATGTATTGTATTGTATCTTATTACAGGTCTCCTCCCAGCAAATGGATGAACTTCGGACCCTCCTGGATAAAGCATTTCACCCGATAAACGGCCTCATACTTTAGGGGGCAACTGTTATAGACATTTTTGTGCCTTACAGCATTGAGCATGAAATGTCCATAATCTAAGGGATCCAAAGTCCCTAAACATGTTGTTCCTACCCCTAGAGGAACAAGGCTAACTAACCACAGCAATTCACAGAAGTTCTCCACCTGAAACTGCTCAAAAACAAGTCAATTCAGGATCATGTCAACTGCTCCATTGACCATCTGTGCTGAATGTGAACTGCTACACTGGCTACCTGCGCTGAATGTCAACTCCAACACTAGCTACCTGCGCTGAGCGAGTTTGGACATGTGGCAGACTCATTCCTCAAGGTGTCAGTGCTCAGGAAGCTTCCAAAATGACACTTGCCTCAGGGAATTCGACTGGTGATGAGTAAGAGGTTCCAAATCTCCAAGTGGAAGCAAGAACCTCCAAGTGGAATCAAGAACTGATAGAGGGAGAGGACACTAGTCAGATCTCAAGCTGACTCATCCTCTCTCCAAAACATCTATATATGGATCTCTCCTCCATGAGATCTGGAGGCTGGAATTTTGGTTATTGCAAAGAATTGCTGTTGGTTTGAGACTGGAATCATTGGGTGCTTAATGCTTTGAAGGGAGGTGAAGATAGGAATTCCATTCTGCTGGGAAGGAGATGTTGGATTGGAGCCCTCTGGGTTGTATCTCTTCCTGAACCTTGTTATTTATCAATAAAGCTATCTTGGTTTTCTCCTATATACTGATGTATCTCTGATGTATGATTGCATTAAGTGTATTTGATTTATTTCTAATCCTGAATCATTTATGAATATGAATATCTGCCTTTGTGTTGTGTTCTTCTCTTGTCTCAAGTAGCTGTTGTCTTGTCGCAAGTAGCTGTTCTCTTGTGATCTTGAAGGAAGGCAAGTAGCTGTTCTCTTGTGGTTTTGCGAGGAGGCAAGTAGCTGTGAACACCCAAAGAGAAGAGGATCTAGATCGAGGGACAAACGGAAGACACCGGTAAGTCCATTGATCTCTCTTCTTTCTCATTTCATAAAGGAAGAAACCAGAATAGCTGTCTCTGTTTGTTGCTAAGGCACTGTCACACCTTAGGTGGATAGGATCGTCCTGCATAGGCATTTTTCCCCACAACAGGTAAGCTTGATAAATTCCCACGGAAGCTCAAAATACATTGGTTGGGACTGTATGTTATTAAGGAGATCACATATCTTGATGCAGTGTAGTTGGTAAAGCTAAATGGAGAACTCTTCCGAGGGAAAGTAAATATTAGTCGTTGAAGCCATACATAGGTAGCCTAACCATCTGACTAGCCGACGAAAGAACAGCCTTAGTGCTCCAGGTAGCTGAAAGGAGGTGTGGGACTGTAAACTACTCTTTCCGGGAGCTACGTGATGTCAGAACTGTGCGCAGTAGTAAAGTGTCACAGATTCTGCAACAATGCCAGGGTAGTTACGCTACCATGTAGGTTGGTTGGAAAGTGACCGTTACAGTCACTATTCATGATGTAATTCTTGGTTTGAGACCAAATGGAGTGGACGATAGGAATTTAAGGTGAACTTTATGGGTTAGATTCATGAAAATCTACTGCCAATCAAGCATTAATGGACCAAGTGTGGGGGGAATAGTCGAATTCAAATTCAAAAGGTGTTATAAATTACACATGTCTATCCAGCAAACAACACTTGGCAATTTGAGAACTGAGTTTTTGTGCAACCAGACATTCATGAACCTTAACTTATTCGAGTTTTTGAAGGTGAATTCATTGCTTGAGCAATTACGCAAGACATTGAGAGAATTGTGGAACCACACTATGGAAGCCCCTAAGGAAGCCATGGATACTAGAGTAATGATCGTTGAGGAAGACACACAAGCTATGATGAAAGTGGAAGCCCTAGAAAGTGTCAGGATAGGTACAAAAATCCCTAAATCACCGTGCATGGTGACACCCAAGAAAGAAAATTAGGCTATGCTACCAGTGCGTGTATCCCATAGAAATCCGTTAAGGACCAAGTTCACCATGGAAGAAAAGGGGAAGGATATCAATTTGGAGGCCAATGAGGAGGAATAATTTAAAAAAATCCTGGCAGAGGAGGAGGAGGATGTAGAAATGGAGGTTGAAACCCAGGGTGCAGACCCTCTGACCAGGCTGCCTACATATGTTCCTCTGTGAAAGGGAAAAGCAATGGTCCCCAAAGAACTAGATGAGAGCAAGAGCTCTCTACAAACTCCGCTGTTGCCCGAAGACATCATTTTTGACAGAGTGCACTTGGGACAAGTTCTTGTATTGAAATTTGAAGACTGGGATCTCACAGACCACGAGAAGTTCCCACATTTGGCAACCACGTAGCTAATGCGAGAAAAGAAAGACGTGTTGACTGGAGTCATAGAGTTAGAGCTGCATAAATGGTTGAGAGGGGTAGAAAAGGCATGATTGTTAAACTTGATCTAGGTCTTACATTACCATCACGCCCCACCAACTATTTCTATCATCAAGCAACTACTCTGCTTGGTGCATGATGGGTGCTTGTGGCTGGAGGATCCCATCCCCATCATGGACCATTTGATTCACAAAATCACCTGGATCCCTTGCAAAGGGGAGGACCCATCAAATATATTGGAGGGTAAGAGAGATTATTTTGCATCACAGAGGCCATGAAGAAGAAGTTTAAGCTAGAGAAGAAGAGGAGAGGGCACGTGATTTCCAACATCAACAACCCTGAGGTCAAAGTCGTGACACATATATTGGACAGAAGGGTTATGTAGAAGTGCTGCATAGATTAGGTGCCCATGCCAGTTGTTGCACTAGCAGTGCAATGCACAGAAGGGGTTTAGTTCAACTGGGAAAACTACTTCTGTGGAGAGATCCTTGAGAAGTTTTGAGAGGCATAGGAGCAGGGGAATACTTTTCACTATGCGTGGCTTTTGTTGTCGATAATACTTGTGGTATGGGAATTTCCCAAGGACAACCAATTCCCCACGATCACGCAGGATCTGCTTGAGGCAACGAAGTATGCTTCGCGATGGGCAACTAGAGATGCACCGAGGATAAGGGACAGTAAAATATTCTAGGTGTTCATGGAGATGAACATTAGAACGGGGATTAATCACAAGCCATAGTTATCATCCATGGTATATAAGAGTCTATAGAGCTTTGCGGAGTTCAAGGCACATTTCCATTACATTTACATCAGGGCACAAAAGGACCCCGCAAACACATGGAATGAGCTACCTTATCTGGCAACGGACGATGTCATCTTCACGGTCCTTGAGTCATGGCCACTGAAGTGGTGCACTCCAGCCAGCTCTGTAGTGGAGGCAGAGAAGTCTGCCATGCAACAGAAAAAGACTGAGGTGAAACTAGGGATGGCGCAGTTGATAGAAAAATACATAAACAAAACGGTAACAACTAAGGCCCAGGCAGCGTGGACGCTGTGAAGGCGGTGGAAGAGCAGTAGAAGGTAGTGGATGAAGAGCGTGAAGGCCAGAAGTTTCATTCACCCAAGTAGGAGATATATACAAAGCAAGGTGGCATGGACCCACAAACAGCATCCACCCAACTGAAACATCCACGCCCAAGAGAGCATGTAGGGCCACGAAAGAAGTCGAAGGCTTCGAAGACTTCATTCAACCCGATCACCATCACTGAGAAGGATCTGCACAACATTGGGAAGATGGTGAGGGACATTACCATGGAGGCCCTCCAACAGTTTACAGAAGAACACCAGATGGTTTTGGGGGCTCTCTAAGCACAGATACAAGAGTTGCAAGTGTGCACTCCATAGGCTGGTACTATGTCAACCAGCCTCGCACTAGGCACTGCCACGATCGGGGAAATGTTGCTCGCTTGGATGACTAACAAAATAGTCCTACCAGAGGGATCACTAGTTACAGGAAATGAGGCCGACGGGCCTATGGCCAGTAGGCTGAAGGGAATCAGGATAAATATGGTTGCGCTCCCTTGGGAGATGCTCTATGTTTTGCATGATAGAGTTACTACAGAATTGCGAGCTAGGGAGGGTCATGCGCTTCAGGTAATGAGTTAGAAGTGCATCAAAATCGAACAATTGAACCTGCAATGCGATGAGGTAGTGGATAAAAACATACATCTAGTGCAGGTGGTGGAGGAAGCCTACCAGATGGTCCCGGAGTTGGAAATCAAAGCAGAGGAACCAATGGAGGTGCACGTAAGGAAGCTAGCAGCAGGGGTGCTCAAGGCAAAGGAAGAGATGGCCAAGGTTCAGCTTGAATTGAACCTTTAGATAACTGAATTGCAATTGAAGGCATAGCCTTCAACTCCATTGGAGGTTAAGGAACAACATGCTAGCGTGATTACAACAATAATAGTGGAGGTTAACAGTGCAGCAATAAACTGCATAAAGTTGTTCGAATAGTCTTTCGAGGTACTCACTATTTTGTAGGAGGACCAGAACATACAATGCTTAGGGATATAGGTGCACAAGTTACAATAGAAATATGATGAAGTAAAAGGGACCATGTAGAAAGTTTCCCTTACATAGAGGCTCGTGAGGATGTAACAGGCGAAAGCACTCAAGGAACAAGTAGATGTTTCTCAACACAAGGAAGCCATTTTGAAGGCACGCTTACAGTCATGGATTGATGGGGCATCCATCATTACGGCCTTCATTGAAGCAAAGCTCTTGAAACTGCAAGCAACATAGGAAAATGTTCAGGGCAGTAGTTCAACTACAGCGATCTCTGAACAACACTTCCAGGAAGTACAACAGGTAGCCACTGAGTGCGTTGCCAATATTGCAGTGATCAAGGAAAAATTGGGAGGTCTTCACACAAAGATCTCCACACCAATAGAGTGACTTGAGGGTGACTCACAATGTTTGTGTTGGGGGCCTGTTGGGTGCGAGATCCCCCAAGGGATATTTTGGGCCTTAGAGCCAAGATTTTGGTCAAAAATTGTAACTTTGATGTAAGGCCTCCGCATTTTGTGGGCACAAAGTGGGTAGCTTGTAAAAGAGTCATAGCGTTGTCCTCCCTCAATTTTTTTATTGTAATGTCAGCTGTAGAGACCTATCCATGGTCCGCGGACCATTGGATTATGTAAATAGAGAGAGGCTCTAAGTAAATAGGAGAGTGATGGAATATAATCATGAAATAGAGGCATAGTGGAAGATCTGAAGTGTAAAGTTTAGTTTTGGGTTGTAGAGTAAGGGAAGGCTCTACAGCTGAGTGCACATAGGCCTAGTAGTCCACACAAAACCCCTATCACACGTAGAAAAACCCATGCTAATGACAAAAAGAGAAGAAAAAATATGCATGCTTCTACCATGCATGTCAAAAATAGCAAGGAAATCATACATTCAACTTGATACCTACAAGTAATCCTATTGTAATCACTTGATCTCGATTTTCTTTGTTTGATCTTTCCTTCCCTTTCCTTTCTTGTCCTTCCTTTTCATTTTTTCCTCCAATGCTAGAGTGATCCATGAATACTCTAAATTTCCAAGAGTATGAGAGAGTGAGAATAGAGAGAAAGCTCCCAAACTAGAGTGACAAAATGTTGTGAACTAATCCTTGGAAGACTTTTTATCAACGATGCCTCTATTTTCTTCAATTTCCATTATTTATCCTTAATTGTCCTCCTCAAGTGCAACTTGTGACCTTTCTACTTCCTTTTCTCCTTATTTCCTTTATTTTCATAAATAAAATGTCTATTAATTCCTCTTTCCTTTCCAAATCCTTTACCATTGCATTTTCCAATTTCCTTAGCCATAATAAACCAAATAAACACCCACACTAGGATGTTTTGCCAAACCTTTAGCTTGGAATAAGTGTCCCATGACCTTGGTTATCATTTTTCCTTTATTAACTTCATTACATGGATTTTTAACTTGAGGTTGTTACAATGTCCCACATGAATTAAGGAAGAAGTTGGATAGCAAGGGTGAGAAATACATATTTTTTTTGGATATAGTGATGAATCAAAGGTATACAAGGTCTATCATTCATTAACTAGGAAGGTCATATTAGCAGAGATGTGTAGTTTATAAAAGGGGAAGCATGGAATGGAAGTTTGGAGAATACAATCAATGTGAAAACATGCATACCAAAGGAAGACAAAGAGGAATTGACTGCAACAAGTAATTCCTCAATGGTCACTCCTCCTACTCCTATTTAAGCTCAATAAAGGATTCAACAAATCACACCGTTAATAAATAATAGGATGGTTTCATGTAGTCAAGCAAGTACTACTCCAGGCACACCGTAAAGACCAGCAAGATCATCTACATCAAGCGCATCATCTAGTGGCATGTCAAGACCATCTCCTGTAGGCATAAGAAGACAAAAATTCATAAATTTATGTGAAATTTATGAGCAAAATGAAGTTGATGGTAACGCAGGTCTGAATCCCTTATTTGCATTATTTTGTCATCTATATGACCCAATCCATTTTGAGGAATTAGTAGAAGAATAAAAATGGGTAGCGCCAATGGATGAAGAAATAGAAGAAATAGAAAAGAATTACACATGTGAGTTAATGGATCTTCCGCAAGGAAAGGAAGTCAATGGAGTGAGATAGGTCTACAAGACCAAGAGAAATGTTGAAGGAAATATTGAAGGGCACAAAGGAAGGCTAGTTTCCAAAGGATACAAGTATAAACATTGAAAATATTATGCAGAGAGATTTGTGCCAATTGCGAGGATGGAAACAGTGCAAACGAAGATGTCAATTGTTGTGCAACATAATTGGAAAATGTATCAAATGGACATGAAATCAACATTTTTGAATGGAGTACTGAAAGGGGAAGTATATGTTGCACAACCAACTGGTTATTAGGTATAAGGCCCATAAGACAAGGTGTATAGGTTGAAGAAATCTCTTTATGGGACGAAGAAAGCACTAGGTGCATGGTATAGTAGAATTGATGCTTACTTGATGGAAAATGGATTTGACAAATGTGACAGTGAGCCCACTCTCTACATCAATGAAAATGGGGGTAAGCTTCTTATTCTTGTTTTATATCTAGATGATTTTCTTTTTTTAGGTAGTGATCATCTCCTCGTTTTTTATTTCAAAGAAGTCATGAAAAGTGAGTTCGAAATGACAGACTTGGGGTTGTTAAGGTAGTTTTTGGGCATAGAAGTCAAAAAAATAGAAAATGGTATTTTTATTTCTCAAGAAACATATGTAGCAGACATTTTGGAAAGGTTTAGTATGCATAACAACAAGATTGCGCCAACTCTAAATATCACAGGGTGGAAATTGAGCAAAGAATATTGCCACATCGATGTTAATCTGACAATATACAAAATTATGGTTGGCAACTTGATGTAATTGATAGAAACTAGGCCTCATATAATGTATGCAGTAATCTTGGTTTCATGGTTCATGGAGACACCCAAGGAGACACATTGGCAGATAGCCAAAATGGTTTTAAGGTATGTCAATGGGACAAAGGAATATGGTATTTTGTACTAGTTGGTTACACTAACAGTGACTCGGTAATAACTGTTGGTGATACAAAAAACACGTCAAGATATGTTTTTCATTTAGGTTTGGGAGCCATTTCATCGGCCTCCAAGAAGCAACTGATATTGTCACTATCGACAGAAAAAGATAAATATGTCGTAGCAATAGTAGCAACATGTTAAGAAGTTTGGATGAGAAGAACATTGAGGGATTTATGCCTTGAACAAGAAAGAACAACAATTATCTACCATGCCAATAATTCTTCAATTGCACTATCAATTTTTTTTTCGCTGGAGGAGCAAGCACACGACACTAAATATCATTTTATTAGAGAATTGATTAACATTGGTCAAATCGGGTTACAACATTCGAGGTCGCAAGAACATTTTTCCAACATCCTCACAAAGGCATTGGCATGTGATTTTTTTTTCCATTTGAGAGATTGTTTGGTAATTGTCAATGGTAGTAGTTATGTTTAAGGGGGAGTGTTAGAAAATTAATCCCAACCATTGGAGTTATTAAAATGACAACAATCATACTTGTAGTACACAAGTAAATCAACCAAGTCAATTTTTATTGGAGGTTGTAGATTTTTTTTACAAGTTAAAAGACATGAATTAAATGAAATTCCAAGCGGGAGTACAAACTTCCCATTCTGCAACACATCAGATAATTAAGAACAAATGAGAATTTAATACATGTTTGGTAAGACATATGGTCTAGACATTTATTTTGCAACTAGTATATGTAATCTGCAACATCTACAGGTTCAAAATAATATTTTTTTGAATACAAATGCCCATCCTATGTTTTATTTCATTGACATGTCATGAGTTAAAATATTAAAAATGTATGTTTCAATACAAAATATGTGAAAAAAAAAATTCTAGTGTGGAGGTAAGTTTGAGAAGTAAGGAGAGAAAATTGTGGAGTAACTTTTTTGGGTGGCCGTGTAAAAGAAAACAATTACTAGCTTTTATAGTGTCATATTAGAGGAGTGTAAATCTAAGAAAAAAACTCTTGTTTTTACTTGGTGAAGGAACTACAATCTCCATATTCCATGCAAATATATTCCCAATCATACATATATAAGTCAATGTGGCTATAGTAAAGTCGAAAGCCCTTGTGTAGGATGAGCAAAAGCCCTACATATTTCAACCATGTAATATCTATATATATATATATATATCGGTCGGTTGTGCGTAGTAATTAAACTAGTGTGCATCGTAAATCCAACATCTTGGTTGAGAAATTTCATAATTATTTTAATGTGGCCTAGGATGCTCAGTTTTTGCGGACACCATGTACCATCCTTATTAACATAACTTTATAATGCAACAACATTAATAACGCAGTAAGATGTTTCCCTGTTAGACCAACTCCCTTCATGCACTCATTCCATCACTCTATATCGTTTGATCCATTGTTAGACGATTAGATTTTTCTAGTCTATTTATTTGAATTACACTTACACAAGCAGTTTTACGTTTTCCTTTTATGTAGATGTTGTCATCATATACAATTCATGTTATGTGTTTCGGTAGAGAGGGTTTTCCCACATCCTTATTGAAACTACCTTATGCTCTTCTGCATTATCTTTCTTCCCACTAGTGAGTGAGCAAGTTCTCGGTCAGAGAAGGCGGACTGTCATGGCTTTCCTGCCATTCTCAAATGATAATACAACGGAAAAACATGATCATACCTTTTAGGTCGATATCATTCTTTTCCTTGTTGTTCTGGAGAAAAGGGGCAGATTAATAACCATTGAATGTGTGGATATCATTGAAGAATATGGTGTTGAGGGTTATCCATTCACTGCAGAGTGACTTATGAGCTGAAGGCCCAAGGAGGATGCCTCAAGGGATGCACAAACTATGGAGTCCCTTCTTTTGTTTGATGAATGAGATATTTCCCATGGTCATGGAGGAAGAAAGATAGGTGTGTTCCCCTTTTCACTTGTGCTTTTTTTTTCTTGCAAATATGGATTTGGGTTCTTTATGAGAATGTATGGATAAAAGGATGTCCTGAATTTGGCTATTGAGCTTAAAATCATAGATAATAGATCATGCATGCATTAAGTGTATTGAATAGATGTATTGAATTGGTCTATTGATTGGATCCTTTATGGGTTTAGGAAAAATAGGCTCACATATTTTATTTCATGATGGTGTCACTATCAATTTGTTTTTTTTCCAGTAGGTTCCTGTAGCAAATCTTGTAGGGAAGACTATGAGTCTATATTTCTTAGCCTAATGGTGTGGCCACTGTAAAAATTTCACTCGACAACTTGTGAACACTTATAATGAGATTTTGAAGAGAGGGGATAACTTTGAGGTTGTGTTTCTCTCAAGTAATAGATATAAGAAATACTTTCAAGTTTTCCAACATGTAATGGATGGCTTTTCCATTTGGAAACAACTCTAAAAAGAACTTGTTTCAGTACTTCCTATACCGACCTTGATTATTTTACGTCTAGATGGGTCTGGATGGGAAAATAATATAGACTGATGCAGTAGGCCTTATACAGGAATACAAAATCAGAGCTTACCCATTTACAACAGAGCGACTCAATGAGCTTACACGATAACACAAAATCAAAGATTACCCATGTATAAAAGAGAATTTGGATGAACTTGAGATGAGGTAGAAAACCAAAAGAGAAGGATAAACCATGGAGTCACTCTTGGTTTCCGATGAGTAGAACTTTGTGGGAGGAAGTTGCACTGATTTAGTATGCCAGTGTCCCATTTACAAGAAATGACCCTGTACATCTTTCCCATCATTTTTGGCACAAGTTCTATCATGCAATGTACAATATATTACATAGAATAAGGTGTTTGTGGCTTGTGGAAATTATGCATCTTCTCAGTTTCTCTTGATCAAGAAATGCAAAGTTAAATGAATCATAGAAATATTTGGAGGAGCCTTTCTACCCCATCCCAAATCTTTTTTTTCAAATGCGTGTTTGGAAAGGTTTCTCGGATAGACATGGACTCTCTTGCTGGTATGGTATTGATATTATTTCCCATCCTTTAGTTCCCATCATTAAGATAACTTTTAGATTCTAGCTCATCATGTATTCTTTCACTATCGTTGGAGATCATATGTGATTATTACAGGTGTGGGAGGATTTGTAACTTGGAGAGCATTATCACAAAGAAATGAAGATCCTACAAAAGCATCTGGTCTCTGGGATGTGGTATTCTTATTTTCTTGTTACTTCTTTATTTTTTATTTGGTAACTTGTGAATCGATTATTTAATATATATCATCTTGTTTTTTGTCCCATGGATATTTATTGTCTTGTTACCTTATCAATTTAAACTTTAAATACAGTTTCCAAGCTATTGATATATCATATAATATTTTACCTTAGAGGATCGTGATGGATTTGTTATGGGAGAAGAAGCAAGAGTTCTTCTTCCGGAAGAATTAGAACACGAAAAAGTACACCATTTTTTTAGATAGGACATTGAACAAGTAATATATCTTGTGTTTTGAGAATTAAACAATTTGTATTTTAATATTGGCATTATATTATTTGGAGTTTTCATTTTTGATGATTTTACTAGAAAACGGGAGAAAAGATCTATGCAAAGTTTCTTGGAGAAAGTTCTACTTCTGATGCATATCATATGACAAATCATCATCCATAAGGTATAGGATGTCAAACACTTATTTTAATGTTCATAAGACTCTTGTTAAACTGCATTCTTATTGGCCTAATAGGGTATTTCTAAGTACTCGAGCCATTTTATGCATGTAAAATGTTTTACATCATGTCGAAGTAAGAATAGAAATTAGACTTCTAAATTGTCAAACCTCTATTTTTTTTAATAAAAAAAATCACTATAGATGCATGTTGAGAGACGAAGAGAACAATGAATTCCTGTTAGACTAAATATATTCCTTGTGTTTCCTTAGAGTCCCGTTGAACTCCAATACCTGTCTATTTTCCATGGCTATTCTGAGAGCCCCAATATCCTCTAACCAAACCATGTTGAAGAAGAAAATTCCAAAATCAGAGCCATCGTTTATGAGAAATAAGGAGAATGCTACAGACACCTTGTGCATCCTCAATAGAGGACAAAATCCAAGATAGGATACCTTTCACCATGATCAAATTGATGAACACAATGAGGTATGTTTATATTTCAAGAAAGTTGTTATTCATAAAATTGATGAATATTTAGGCAGATCCATTGTGGGCATGCAAGAATATAACTCTTCAAAATTTATGAGCATCAAGAATAATAGTGGAGGTATCTCAGAGAATATTCAGGCATCTATTCTGAGACATTTTAAAATTGAAAAAATGCATAAACATGATGTTGAGTCAAGGAAATATGTGATTATGTATGAAGCTATCAAATATCAATTCAAGGAAACCGTTTTCCACACTATGTGTTTCGAAGATTAATTTTATGCTGGACAAATGACTGGAAGTAATAACATGAAACTTATGTCTAGATTTAAGAAGGTTGAAGAGATTACACATTATGAATGTCAAGGAAAATTTCAACATCAAACTAAAGGTGTGGATTCTCGATCGTAGGACATGCCTAGCAAAGACACATGGGAGCATAATTTTGAGCATTCTCCTGAATGTGTTACTTCAAGGGAGTTACCAAGCAAAGTAAGAACTGCGAAAGAATCAGTGTTGCAGGTGGAGGCTATCATTTCTATAAATTTATGGAGGGATTTTTTTCACCTTAGGAATTGTCGAAATTATTTAATGAAATCTGTGGTATATAGTACATGCAATTCAGTTCCTAGTCCAAGTGCCATAGAACAAACTGGGACCACTAATCTATGCCAAACATGTGGTAGGAAAATTAATTAAGAGAACATCACAAGTACCTCCAACATCAATGTTCTAACTAGTTTGAACATTCTATCTTCTGACGGGGGCAAAAGTACATATCATGCTCCAATTTGTACTGAGAATGTCCTTACTGATTACTTTCTAAACATTTTGGAAAAGCCAAGCACTGTGGAAAAAAATACATTAGACCATCATGCAAGAAACATTCCACCTGGCAACTTGGTTAACAGTGAAGACATCTCAAGAATCTACATGGAATCTAAATAGCCCACCTCTTAGGGCACAAAGTCAAACACTTAAAGCACCAACTCATAATGAAAATGAGAGTGGAAATAATTGTACTAACTACTATCTAGATGTTCCTGAAATTTCAAGCACCGTGAAATAAAGATACTAAAACATACTAAGGCTACATCCAAAGGTATAACTGGAAAATTAGTAGAAATCACAAGTATCTCCAACATTGACATGTTTTCTGGTTTGAATATCCCAACTTCTAAAGTGCAGAATAATGCACATCAAACTCCAGGTCACAGTGAGAATGTTAGTTAGTGAGCCTTAAATGATTACTATCCAGGTGTTTTTGAAATTAAAATAAATGTCAAAACCAATACATTGGTGCATTTTGCAGCTGCATCAAAAGGGGTGAGTTTCCCATCTGCCAAATTGCAGAGTAATTCACATAAAACTTTGGGTCATAGTGAGAATGTTAGTGAGAAGGCACATATTGACTATTGTCAAGATGTTTTTGAAATTACAAGAATCTTCAAAACCAAGATATTGGAGCAATCTGTAGCTACATCAAAAGGTCTACATGAATGTTTTCAAGGTGCATACATACTGGCCCTTCTAGAGGAAGGTTTTGTTTGTGTCACAAAGGAGGTAATTCTATCTATGCCAGAGAGCAATATAGTTGTTTAATTTGATGCAAAAATAGAAAAGGATGTGGAGTTTGAGACCTCCAATCAAAAGGAGAGCATGGTGTATACAAATGATCCTTTTTGTAGTTTCTGATAATGGATCAAGTCATTTGTTTCTGGAAATAAGCCGCTCCAACCACTTGGCGGGGTTTGAACTTGAGACACATTGTCGTCATCAATTCATCATTCACAAAGTTCTAGCAAACCCATGCAAACTCAAAATTGCATTGTTTAGCTTTCAATCTTTAGATTGAAATTAAGTGTACCGAAAACAAAATGCTTGTCCTTCAATAGTAATTTTTTTCCTTTGCTAGAATAATTTGGGATATTTTATGAGTTTTGCAGTTTTTGGGTATGCATTTTCATTGATGACTTCATACGAATACAAATGTACGTCGCTCAGAATGCCATTGTTTAGCATTGAACATTTTGAGGGTGTAGAGAAGGAGGTTGTAAGGTATTTATAAGGGAACCTAATACTTGAAGGTCTTAACAATATATGTTCCCAATTCCTTTTCTTCCATATCGCATTATCCCAGAATCGAAAAATTTATATACTGAATCATTCACTAAACAAGGATGTTGTTAAGTCTTGCATGTGAGATAAAGCTTATGGTTTGAACGAAGTGAAGGTTAACATTATGATAAATGTTAAGGTTTGAATGAATTTATCAACAAGCATGGATGAGAACATTAGGATGTGTGGAGGTCCATTCCTATCATATTTCTCTTCCTACACTAAACATTATAACATAGGGACTCTATGAGGAGGAAAATATCCAGCATTGACATGTTTTTTGGTTTGAATGTGCCAGCTACAAAAGTGCAGAATAATGCACATCAAACTCCAGGTCTTAATGATAATGTTAGTGAGAAAGACTTAAATGATTACTCTCCAATTTTTTTTGAAATTACAAGAAATGTCAAAACCAATATATTGGCGCATTCTGCAGCTGCATCAAAACGGGTGAGTATCCCAACTACCAAATTGCAGAGAAATGCACATCAAGCTCCAATTCATAGTGAGAATGTTAGTGAGAAGACCTCTATTGATTAATGTCCGTATGTTTTTGAGATTACAAGAATCGTCAAAAGAAATATGTTGGTGCAATATGTACCTGCATCAAAAGGTATACCTAAAAGTACTTGTTGGGCACAGGATCTGCCGAGGGTAGTTTTGGGGCTAAAAGCCCATATTTTGGTCATAATTTTGTAATCCAAGTATAAGGACTGCATTTTGTGGTCATGGAGCACATAAATGTTCAAGAATCATAGGGTTGTCTGCCCATATTTTTGAAGTGTAATGTTGTTTGTAGAAGATGTACCCATGGTCCGCGGACCATGGGATTGTATAAATAGAGCTAAGCTCTAAGTCATTAGAAGAATCAATCAATCAAGAAAGATCAAACATGTGTGAGAGATATCCCTGAAGTAGAAGTCTAAGGCTTCAGTTGTAGCATAGGTAGAGGCTCTATAGCTGAGTGCACAGAGGCTTAGAAGTCTGCAGCTGAGTGTGAAGACCCTTGTAGCTGAGTGCACAAGGCGGGTCGAGTCTGTAATTGTTTAGAATTGTCAATAAAGAGAAGTATTCTACAACTTCTCTGTATTTATTTCTTGTTTATGCATCTAGTTATGTTGGGTATGAACTTATAACGCTTATATGATGTGTGAATATATGTAATTGTGTTGGTTAAGTGAACACGAGTAAGAACATCTATTTACATGAAGCTAACTAATATTTGTTAAGAAGACAAGTAAATACACTCAGCCTGGTTTGGGAGATATCACAGTTCACTGCCCTAATAGTGCGAAGGTATATCAACCCCTGGTTAGGGCTATGCAAAAAATGATTGTACCCTTTCATGAAGGCACTGAAGGGTGGAATAGAGGGCTAAGAAAAATGCATGAAGGTGGGTATAGCTGGAATAAACTGCCATCACATCTATCTCAAGGGTGCGGAAGCTTGGTTCCAACATCCCCCCATACTGCTTCGGGTGAGACTTCAGTCCACGCTCCAAGGATTGAAGCCCAAATGGCCAGTAGCGTAGGGATTTGTTTGGCTAACTAACGTTGAACTGGGTAAGGCCCCCTCAAGCCAACAAATGGTTCTGTTATCAGTACCGGAATCTGCATAAGATACGTGTGATGTTGTATCACTGGAATCCAACTAAAAATTAAATCAAAGGCTGGTTGGACAGAAGGATTCATGAGTTTGAGACACAAGAAAACAAAAACAGGTGATTGTCAAAAGAATAGTGTTGGAGCGATACCTGTATATGGAGATACACGAAATCTTTTTCGCCTCCCTTCCTACTGATCTATACGAGTGGATCGTGAATCTAGCAAATAGCAAAGGAAGGTGGAAACTTGACAGTCCTATTATGTGGACCCCAGAGCTAGTGCGAAGGTTGGAAGCATCAGAGGATAAGATGATGCGTGTTGTAGACTATTGGCTCGATCACGTCATAGGAGGGTTTGTTACTAAATTCACAATCGACACCTCAGTCAGCTATAGCAAAGAAAAGCAACGATTTTTCAAAGGACCATGAGGTAAGTACATAAAGTCTCTGAATACTTGGATTAAAATGTTTTTGTAAACAAAATGGGTTGTGCAGCTACCTTGATGTTTGGGACACGCGAAGCTGAAAAAGTTACAGAAACAAAGGAAATAAAGGTCTAGAGTATAGCCCCTTGATTTCACCTCTGCGAGGGGATGAAGAAGGGATAGCAAGGGTCCCTCCATGAAGTGTTATTCAATTGATAAGACAAGGATTCCCACGAATACCACCTCCACCCACACCACCTTCATCTTCACCACCATTGCCTCCAACTTCACCTATACCACCTCCACCTCCATTGCGATTTAATATGGCGAATATAGTGAAGTTGCCTTTGTTCAAAGGCTTGGGAAATGAGGACCCGGACAAATTTTGGTTCATTATGAGGATTGTATGGGAAGTTCAAGGTGTTACAGATGATCATATAAAGAAGGCAACACTAGTCGGTGCTCTACAAGATCGCATGCTAACCTGGTACATTAAGTACCCTAACGATAACCCGAATTCTAGAGTAGCAGACATCCAAGTAGCACTAAATAGGGAATTTAGCAGGCTCAAATCTGATTCGCAGCCGATTATGGGATTAAAAGAAATCACAATGTGACTAGATGAGACGCCACGGGAATTGGATCAAAGATTGAAGTGTCAAATCTGCAAAGCCAATATGAATTTGACATATGGACAGCATTGTGAGTGGTTTGTGGCTTCGCTATTACCCCACTTAATGAGCACGCTATCGTAGAAGAAGATAACAACTCAGGCAGAGGCATTCAAGATTTCCATCAGACTACATGAGACTTTGATGCAAGATCCTAATCTAGGAGTTCAACAATCCATGCGCAACTACAGAATCTGTGCCTTCATATACAAAGTCTGAAGCAGGACAGGATAGTTTGAGTAGAGGTACATGAGGAGGTATGGTGCTTGAAATTCAAGAGTCAGGGTCATGACAAATACCACTTCCCGGTCTTTAAAAATTACCTTACAATAGGGGGACCGATGCCTTTAAGGCCGGAAGTTCAAGTAGGACCTAGCGCGACACCTGCTTTATGGTGCGCTATTTGTCAGGTAGTCGAAAAGCATGTTATGAATAATTGTCACTTGCTATAGAAGTATGTGCAAACACCACAACAGTTGTTGTACAAATTTTGTAGGTCAGTAAGACATGATGAGCATATTTGCAGGAGCTATGAATTGATGAAGGATAGAAATCCTGCCTAAAGGGCTCAAGCCAAAACACAGCCCCTTGACTAGAATGCAGGGATGGCACATATAGGATTTCAGGGGCATGGACGAGGTCAAGGTGGAGGAGGACCTGGTAGAGGTCTAAGACAGTTGATTTGCTACAATTGCAAAGGGCCAAGACCTTATGCCCATGATTGCACTAATCCAACTTGCCCGTCGTGCAAGTATTACACGTTTTTGGATCATGAAACAAAAGCTTGTTCTACGCTGATAGCTAGGATTCATGAAAAAGGGGCACTAACGGCTCCCCCAACTCCGAAACTGAATATGATGAGGTCTAAGTCGCACGAGGAAGATCCGAATGTAAATATAATGCTTTGGAATGGAATCGCGATGGGAGATGACAAGGGGAAATAGCTGGAAGATAGTACATGGGTTCACAAAGCCTAGGAAAAAGAGGCTAAGTTTGATTTGGAGCATGCTCGTGAAGCATTCATGGAAGCTAACAAGAGCTTCATTGAGGCCTCCACTTCAAGAAGCAAGGATAAACCCCAGCCAGAGATAGACCCCTCTATGCTCACAAATTTCCTGGAAACCTGTATGATGTTACTATGTGACAATAAGGCTATGAAATGGTTACAAGAACTCATCAATAGATATACTGGGACCACGCCAGGTGAACCGCGCATAATCTAAAAGATCGGTAAGCAGAATAGAAGGATAGGACGTGAAATAAGACTCACCATGCAAATCTGAGGATACGAAATGGATCAAGTCATTCTAGATTTGGGATCAGATGCGAATGTTCTACTGAAACAGACATGGGAGCAAATGGGGGGGTGTGCACTACAATGGTCTCCAATTCAGTTAAGGATGGTGAATCAGTAGAAAATCATACCCATGGGGCGGCTGTAGGGAGTAACCGTGGATATTGAGGGTGCAAGCATGCTGGAATATTTTGGAGTAATAGAGATTTTTGATGATAGCAATCCCTACCCTACGCTCCTTGGAATTGACTAGGCTACTGATATGAACGGGATAATCAATTTGTAGAAGTGAAAGATGATATTTCAAAAGAAATCATTGCACGTAGCAATACCCTTGGATCCTGCAGAAGGATCGCACTATACAGAACCAGTCCACGATTATGAGAGTGATGATGATCTGGACTACATCTATAAGATAATATCACGAGACCGAGACTAGGTGAGTCCCACCACGGATGGATGAATTACAAGGGATCATGAGAGTTCCTGCACTTCGGATTCTGATAAAGAAATAGAACGCTGGCATAATCAATTACATGAAGTAACTACGCTGAATTGCAACATGATGACCCGGTCCCTACATTGTGTGTCATCAAAGGAAAGAGCTTTACCTAGCTATGATGGTCTAAATGAGGTAGATGTCCTTTTGGATGCATTTGGAAGGGAGGTGCCAGAAAAACAACACTTCTAGGCCTTCGACTGGGCACTGCGCTCTATGCCTGCAAGATGGTGGGACACACACAAGGGAAGTTTTAATGATTGGCGTGAATGTAGGAGGATGATGAGAGCATGATTTGGGAAGCCTAGGATGCAATTGACATACAAGTATGATGGGCAGAATGATCCATGTGCGCATTTGGCCAAATGGACATAGGCCTATGGAGAAAAGACATAACCTAAATGGGTGCACCTATTCTATCATACCCTAGATGTTATCCCAATGAATTGGTATATAGAAATAGAGCTCCATCATGGAACAGGTGAATGGGATATCCTGCGCTAAGGATTCATGATGACATTTAGTTTTAAGGACAGGTTTGACGGTATTGATGAAGCGCTACAACAAGTGAAAGCAGCCATCTTTATGATACTGCAAGATCCTTTAGACCTGGCGCAGCCTGAATGGGCTACTTAGCTGAGTCGTGCAATGAAATGTTATAATGTAACTTCTGGAGAGGAGGATGAGGATCCATAGAAGATTAACATTCTGGAAACTGAGGGCCACTGTGAGGTCTAAGGACTGCAAATTGAGAACATTGATATAACTGTGTCGGTGAGAACTAAACAGGTGAACATTTGTACGGAGAAATAACCCAAATTCATGAAGACTAGAGACTATTGGGATGACACGACAGTGGATATGGTCGCTGAATTACTCTGTGAATATCAGGACTTATTCCCTACCAAGTTTACGAATTTGAAAGGAATAATCAAAGATCTAGGAGTGATGAAGATCACTTTAAAACCCGACATGAAACCAGTTAATCAGATGCCTTGCCACCTAAACCCGAAATACAAGGAAAAGGTCCACTTATAGCAAAAAAAAATGTTAGTGGCATGCATCATTGAGCCTATGGAGGAATCTGATTGGGTAAGCCCAATGGTGGTGCAAGGGAAGAAGCAGAAGGATGAGATAATGATATGCGTGGATCACAAAACATTTAATGACGCTTGTGTGCATGATCCTTTCCCAACTTTGTTCACGAATGAAGTGTTAGACAATGTAGGTGGCGAGGAAGGATACTCCTTCACTGATGGGCTCTCTGAGTACCACCAAATCAAAATCAGCCGGAGGATAGGAGCAAGACAGCCTTTGCGACTGAGTGGGGTTGTTTTCAATACACTGTAATGCCATTTGGGTTGAAGAATGCACTTGTTATCTTTCTTCACGTGGTCATCATGCCATTCAAGGAATTCATTCATAAGTCCCTGGAGGTATATTTTGATGACTGGACTATATTTGGGCTGGTTAAGCACCATGTAGAGAGCTTGCGCTTGATGCTGGATACCTGTTGAAGATACCAGGTCATGCTCAACCTCAAGAAGTGTCTGTTTTTCGTTCCTTTGGGAAATTATTGGCGCATGTGGTTTACAAAAAATGGCTTATAGTAGACCTCGTGAAGATCGCAATGATTCTGATCTTGGAAGTGCTGAGGAGTGTGAAATAACCACGTGCTACTCTGGAACATACGAGATATTACAGGAATTTTATCAAAGTCTATGACCAGATCACCACGTCGATGGAAAAATTGTTGAAGAAGGATGTCTCCTTCTGCTGGAACGATGAGTGTAAGAAAATCTTAGATATATTGAAAGAAAAGATGGTTATCGCACCGATTCTAGTCTTTCGAAATGGAAGAAAGAGTTTCATGTACGTGTTGATGCATCATGCATAGCGCTTGAGGTAGTACTAACACAAGATGGCGAAGAAGGATTGACTACCCTATCACGTTCGCAAGCGGCAAATTATCCAAAGCAGAGAAGAACTATTCCACCACTAAGCATGAGGGGCTAGCTATGGTCTATGCATTCCAGAAGTATTGACACTACTTGCTAAGAGGTCACTTTAAGATGTATACATATCACTCTACACTAAATTACCTGGTCAATAAGCCTGTGTTGGGGGGGTGAGTTTGCAGATGACTCTT
Organism: Pinus tabuliformis; assembly: GCA_031772625.1. NCBI lineage: Eukaryota > Viridiplantae > Streptophyta > Pinopsida > Pinales > Pinaceae > Pinus > Pinus tabuliformis. The sequence goes on along the minus strand of CM062820.1, from coordinate 1,386,436,165 downwards.
ACTATTCCAAGAATACGATTTTGAAGTTGTTGTGAAGCCTGTATGATTGAACGCGGAACCAGATCACCTATTGCACATCAAGACAGGGGAGGAACCCACTAATTTGGAGGAAGGATTACTTGACGCGTAGCTCTTTGTTGTGCACATCACAGATGGACATTTTGAAGATATAATACACTTCCTAACAATAGGAACTGCATTGGAAGGATACTCTATCCAGCAAAAGAAGGAATTAGTGGTGTTCACAGCATATTTCTTCGTCATTGTTGGGCATCTATACAAGATGGGGACTGATGAGATATTGTGAAGGTATGTACATGAGTTTGAATGAAGTAGCATCCTCATGGACTCTCATGGGGTTTCCGTGGGAGGAAATTATGCAAGGAGAGCAACTGCGTAGAAGATTCTACACGCAGGGTTGTGGTGGCCAACCCTTCATCAAGATTCAAAAGCATATTACAAGGCATGTGATGTATGTCAACAAACAAGCAGGCCATCACGAAGGGATGAAATGCCTTTGAATCCATAAATAATGTTACAACCCTTTGAATAGTGGGCAATAGATTTTGTATGACCTATTCAGCCCCGAGGGAAGACAAGCATGAGGTACATTATCACTACGATGAAGTGCTTAACTCTTTGGGTAGAAGCACAGTTGGTGAAGGATGTAGTTTCTATTTGAGCATGTACTGATGCAATTTGGATGTCCAAAGATTTTTATGAGTGATTGGAGTACGCATTTTCTGAATGAAATGATTAGCGCGTTGATGGAAGAATTTCAGGTGTATCACCAAAATCGCACACCTTATCACCCACAAGCTAACGAGACAGTGGAGGAATTCAACAAAGTGCTTGAAATTGTGCTGACGAATGTTTTCAATGCTCAACGAAGTGATTGGGACCTACACATACTTGCTATATGGGTTCATCGGACAATGTGCAAGAAGTTAATGGGACAAACACCCTTTAGGCTAGTATATGCGGTTCAAGCAGTAATGCCTATGGAATACATCATGCCTAGTCTACGCATAACAATGCTCACAGGTATGAAAGATCACAGAGCCCTAGAAGAGAGGCTCACACGGTTGGATGAGCTTGAAGAAGAGAGATTTTTGGCTGGATTTTATGAGCAGGTCCAAAAGTAGTGTGAAAAATTGTGGCATGACTAACATATTAAGCTGCACACCTTTAAGGTGAATGACTTGGTGTTGTTCTATCATAGTAAGTTAGATAAATTTCTAGGGAAATTCAGAATGCATGGGTTGGGGCCCTATTTTATTAAGGATATTAGCGTCAGTGGTGCGATCTAGCTAGTTAAATTGAATGGCGATCCCTTCACAGGAAAGGTGAATGGCAATCGATTGATGCCATACACAGGTGGCCCACCCATTTGACTAGGTGGTAGAAGCATAGTCTTAATGCTCTATGCAGCTAAAAGGAGGCATGGAACTATAAACTACACTACTCGGGTTGGGGAGATATGCGATTTCAGGATTGTGGAAAGCAACGAAGTGTCACAAGGTCCATGCCAGTGTGAAGATAGTTGCGCTAGCACATAGGTCCACTGGAAAGTGACCGTTAAAGTCACTATTCATGATTTGATTGTTAGTTTGAGGCCAAATGGAGCGGGCAGCAAGGATTTAAGGCAAACCTTATGGCTTGGATTCTTGAAAATATGCTACCAATCTAGCATTAATTGGCTGAATGTGGGGGGAACAGTCGAATTTGAATTCAAATGGACCTATAAATTACAAGTGGTTGTCTAGCAAAAAACACTTGGCATTTTGAAAATCCAGTTGTTGCACTATGAAGTGTGTATGGACCTTACGAATTTTGAGGCTTTAGAGTAAGTTCAGTGTTTGAGACATTGCTGAAGGAGATGTAGGACCTCCTGACTAGAATGATGTTGACACCCGAGGAAGCTTCACAGAGAATTGTTGTTGTAGAAGCCCCAGAGAGTGTCGGAGTAATAGTTGAAGTCCCTAAATCCTCGAGAACATCGAGACCTAAGAAGGATAAATAGGTTATGATCTCGGTGGACATCTCACCAAGAAACCTACAGAGGACCAAGCTCACCTTGCAAGAAAAGGGGAAGGCCATTAATCTAGAGGCTGATGAGGAAGAGTCTGAAGAAATCCTGGTGGATGAAGAGGATGTAGAAATGGAAGTTGAAACCCAGGGTGTGAACCCTATTACCAAGCTACCATAATATATTCCTCCATGCAAGGGTAAAGACAAGGTGCCGAAGGACATAAACGAGATCAAGAGCTCCCTGAAAACTTTCTTGCTCCCAGATGACCTTATTTTTGAAGGACCACACCTAGTGTGGGTTCCTGTCCTAAAGTTTAAATATTTGGACCTCATAGATCATGAGAAATTCTCGCATTTAGTGACTCAGTAGCTAAAGTGCCGAAGGATTGACATGAACACTTGAGTGATTGAATTGGAGCTGCACACATAGCTCAAGGGAGTAGTGAAATCTGGGTTGCTAAACCTTCTTTGGGTGTCACATTACCACCACGCCCTAGTGACCCTCTTCATCATCAAGCAGCTGCTTTTCTTGGTGCATGATGGGTGTTTATGGTTGCAGGAGCCCATTCCCATCACAGATCACTTGATTCATCGAATCACACGACTGCCTTAATCAGGGGATGATACAACCAATATATCAAAAGGAAAGGGTGGCGAGTTGGCCCTCCTAGAAGCGATAAAGAAGAAGTTGAAGTTGGAGAAGAAGAAGCGGGCATATACCATCTCCAACATTAACAACCCTACAGTCAATGTCACGACACAAATTTTAGGAGGGAAGGTGATCCAGAAGTGTTGCGCAGATGAGGTGCTTGCACCTGTGATTGCACAAGCAGCTCGATGCATTGAAAGAGTCCAATTCAATTGGGAAAATTATCTATGAAGCAAGTTCCTTGTGAAGTTTCGCAAGGTACAGGAGTAGGGAAAGACATTCCACTATGCATCGCTCTTGCTTTCAATCATACTGGTGGCATGGGAGCTTCCCACAGATAGCCAATTCCCTTAAGTCATTCCAGACCTTCCAGAGGTAGCGAAGTACGCTTCGTTGTGGGTAACCAATGACACATAGTGAATAAAAGAAAGTAAGACCTTTTGGATCTTGATGGGGATGAGTATCTCGATGGGCATCAATCACAAGCCGCGGTTGTCACCTGCAGTATACACCAGTTTGTAGATCTTTGTAGAGTTCAAAGTGGATTTCCACCATGTCTTTATCAGGGTGCAGAAGGACCCTATGAAGACATGTCATAACCTACCATATCTGGCAACTGATGATGCAATTTTTGCAATCCTCGAGTCTTGGCCTCCGGAGTGACATGCTCTAGCTGCCTCTGTGGTGGAAATAGACAAGTCCACCACACAGCACAAGAAGGAGGAAATAAAGCTTCGGATGGTGCAGCTGGTGAAGAAACGCAGAAAAGAGGAAGCAGATACTAAGGCCCATGCAACGCATGACGCCGCGAAACTGGCAGAACAATAGAAAACAAGATGAGAAGAGCGTGAAGGATAAATGTCACCTGCGCCTGGAGATGAGGCAGAAATAGAGATAGAAAAATTTGGCACGGACCCTCAGACAATTACCACCCAACTAAAGCATCCGTGCTCAAAAGAGAAGGCATCCTCATGGAAGAAAACTAAGGCTTCAAAGTCATCCTTGGACTCAATCACCCTCACTGAGGGAGATTTGCATGACATTGGTAAAATGGTGACAGATGTCACTGAAGAGGCCCTCCAATAGTTTGAAGAACAACAACAGTGGGTATTAGGGGCTCTCCAGACAGAGCTATAGGAGTTCACACTCCACAGGTTGGCATAGTGTGTACCAGCCTCACGATCAGCACTTCAGCTGCTGAGGAGATGTTGTGCATAAGGGTTACCAACACAATAGTGCTACCAGATGGGGCACTCACTACAGAAAATGATGCCGACAGGCCCACAGTTAGCAGTCTGAAAAGGGTAGGACTGAATATGACCGCACTCCCTTGGGATATGCTCTATGTCTTGTAGGATCGAGTCATCAGGAAACTCAGTGCCTAGGACAGCCATGCGCTGTAGGTGATGAGTGACCAGCGCATCAACATCAAGCAATTGGGCCTATAGCACCATGAGGTAGTGGAGAAGAATAAGAAAATAATGCAGCTAGTGGAGGAAGCATGTCAAATGGTCCTGGAGTTGTACATTCAGGCAGAAGAACCAGAAGAGGCACGTGTCAGTAAGTTGGCCACAGGGGTACACGACGCTCGAGCAGAGATAGCCCAGGTTAAGTTGGAGTTGAACCTCAAGATCATACAATTGAAGTTGCAGGCTCAGCCTTCAACTCCACTAGAAGTAAAGGAACAACGTACCACTGTTGTTACAACAACAATAATGGTGTTCGACAGTGCAGTAGCAGAATGCATGCATCTTTTTGAACAGTCATTCAAGGTCCTCACTACCCTGCAGGAGGACTCGAATTTAGAGCACTTAGAGATAGAGGCATGCAAGCTACAACAAAAATATGGCAAGGTCAAAGGCACCACGCAAATAGTTGCCCTTACATAGAGGCTCGCACAAATGCAGGAGGAAAAGGCCCTCAAGGAACAGGTGGATGTCACTCAGCATAAAGAAGCAGTCTTAAAAGCGCGCCTATAGCCATGGATAGACGAGGCTTATGCAAGCATAGCCTCCATTGAAGGAAACCTCACGCAGCTGCAAGAAGCTCAGTAGAATATCCGGGACAACAGTTCAACAGCAGTCATCGAGCAGCGTGTGGAAGAAGTTGAGTAGGTGGCCGCTCAGTGCACTACCAAATTTTTGATGATCCAAACAAAGCTAGGAGGTCTTCATGCTAAGATCTCTGCACCTACAGAGTGACTTGAGGGCAAGTTGCCATGTTTGTGTTGGGGGCTTATTGGGCGGGGGATCCCCGAAGGGTAGTTTTGGGGCTAAACACCCATATTTTGGTCATAATTTTGTAATCCAATTATAAAGACTATGTATTTTGTGGTCGTGGAGCGCGTAGATGTTAAACAGTCATAGGGTTGTCCGCCCTTATTTTGGAAATGTAGTGTTAGCTATAGAAGATCTACCCATGGTTCGCAGACCATGGGATTGTATAAATAGAGCTAGGCTCTAAGTAGTTAGAAGAATCAATCAATCAAGAAAGATCGAATATGTATGAGAGATAGCTATGAAGTAGGAGTCTATGTCTTGGGTAATAGCGTAGGTAGAGGCTCTGCATATGAGTGCACAGAGGCTTAGAAGACCATAGCTAAGTGCATATACCCCTGCAGCTGAGTGCGCAGGGTGTGTCGAGTATGTAATTGTTTGGAATTATCAATAAAGAGAAGTATTCTACAATTTTTATGTCTTTATTTCCTATTTATGCATCTGGTTATGTTGGGTATGAATTTCACTTAATGTTTATATGATGCACGAATATATGTAATTGTGTTGGTTAAGTGAACATGAGTAAGAACATCTGTTTACCCAAAGCTAACTAAGATATGTTAATAAGACAAATAAAAACACTTAACCTAGTTTCGAAATATCACAATTCGCTACCCTAGCAGCATGAAAGTATATCAACCCCTGGTTAGGGCTGCACAAAACCAATTGTACGCTTTCGCGAAGGTACTGAAGGGTGGAATAGAGGGCAAAGAAAACTGTACAAACGCAGATATAGCAGGAATAAACTGACATCACATCCATCTCAAGTGTGCAGAAACTTGGTTCCAGCATCACCCCATATTGCTTCAGGTGAGACTTTAGTCCACACTCCACAGGCTGATGCCAAAAGGGCCAGTAGTGTAGGGATTTGTTTGGCTAACTAATGTTGAATGTGGGTCAGGCCCCCTCCAGCCAACAATACTCAAGGTGGATATTTATAGACCCTTTCAGAGGAAGGTTCTACTTGTTTCATAGAGGAGGTAATTCTACCTATGCCAAAAAGCAATCTAGTTGTTGAAGTTGATGCAAAAATAAAAAAGGATATCAAGGTTGAGACCTCCAATAAAAAAGAGAAAATGGTGCACACGATTGATCATTTTGCAATTTCTATTAATGGATGAAAACATCTCTTTTTGGAAATAAGTCACTCCAACAAATTAGCGAGGTTTGAATGAGAGACACACTTTCGTCATTAATTCGTCATTCACAAAGTTCCAGGAAACATGTGCAAAATCAGAATGCCATTGTTTAGATTTCAATGTCGAGATCAATGTTAGGCGTACCAAAAACAAAATGCTCTCCCTTGAATAGTTAATGTTTCCTATGATAGAATAATTTGGGACCTTATATGAGTTTTGAAGTTGTTGGGTCCACGTTTTCATGGATGACTTCGTAGGAATGCAGATGTTCACTACTCAAAATGCCATTGTTTAGCATTGAGCATTTTGAGGGTGAAGAGAAGGGGTTTGTAAGGTGTTTGTCAGGGGACCTGATGCTTGAAGTTTTCAATCGTGTATGTTCCCAATTAATTTTCTTCCATATCTCATTATCCCACAACGACACATTTTCATACTGAATAATTCACTAAACAAGGTTATTGTTAAGTCTTGTTAAGTCTTCCATGTTTTTAAATCTCATTTGAATCTAATGGTATTGGTATGTTTGATACTAAATCATGAGGATAGTAAATGTGGATTGATGTGTGAATTTAATCCAATATCTTAATGGGTGTTGCATGGTGAGTACACCCAAATTTTTTCAAACACACCTTTGGTTAGTTCGGTGGCTTCCTTGACCTAAAGATTGACTTCTACATTGATCTGTTGCTTCACATGGTACAATAAGATTTTTCTTAATGTGCTTACCTCCTTTTTAGTTCAAGGATTTGAAGCTATGATTATAACAATATTGTTATCTACTCATGACATTTTATGAAGCATTTCTCTAATGATCACTTAGGAATCACCTAAGATAATCAATGATCTTACCTTAGCTTCCTTTGCTAAACGGAGACCCCTTAGAAGAACATATGTTGTTGCCAGATTGTTTGGTGCTATCCCAAGGCACCAAGAATATAATGTTACTTCTTCCCTCTAAGATCATAGAGTATCCCCTTGCACCTACCACCACTTTCATTTTTAATGGAAATTGGGTGGGCTTTGAACCACTTATGTGAGCATGGGTCATGACTTGTGTGACCATTATGCTTAACTATGATAATACTATTGGAATGTTTGAAGTCTACTAAAATAGAATAGAAGTTTGCACAATGCGTGTAGCTATTGCAAGTACAAACTATTTTTCTATATGATACTTGGTTGGAAAGGACAATTCATAGATATTTACTTGCAAATGTGTCTCCCCTTGGCTTTGTTTGTTGGACGCCAAATATCTAATCTTACTACGACTTCATACCAAAAATTGACTAAGAAATATGAAAATCCCACAAGATGATAAATCAAGCTACATTTGTTGATAATGAAATGGCTCATCACTTTTAATACAATGAATGAAGTTGTTCTTGACGAAAATATTTGCTAAACATTAGTTAATATTAAACAGGGAAACACTATCAACAAAGAAGAAGAGTGGTTGTACTCTTGGTTGCATGATTTGATTTCGGAGGCATAAATTTTTCTAGCACAAATCATCATGATAATAATGATGAAAACAACTCTGGTGATAATAGGTAATGATAAGATTACTCAGATAAACCCGTGGCTTTAACAATCACCACACATTTTCATACTACAAAAAATGAATTGTGTGACCTTCAAATTTCCAGGCAAGTTAGTTTTTTTTGTGACTTTATTTAGAGTTTCATTGAGATTTTAGATCAGCAACAAGGTTGGAAACAAATTTTGAGTCTAATGTACTTTATATCTAAATTTTGTTTCATGGTACAATTATGTTAGCACTTCAAATGCATTGTGTTTGGAATGTCGAGAAGGGCTTCGAGCAATCTTAGAATTTGCATGGAATTGACTGGATATACATTAGAGAAAACATTTTAATCAATGTGCATGCATATGATGGCCATTTTAATGTGTTTGTGAACTCCTATGCAAAATAAATTAAATGTATCTCATTGATAAGATTTTCATTCTCACATTCATAGTAGTGATTTCTAAAGTGTGAAGTGAACCAATAGAGAAATTGTAAGCTAATCTCATAAAGTTTAAATTTTAAGCTGTGTGGAAAAGTCTCGCGAGACATGTGAGAGAATTTTTTGTGGATCTCCTTGTTTTGAGGTTAATAATCTTATATTAATATGCACAAAAAAGGGTGAAAACAAGGAGTCCTTGCCTCATAAGTGGCAAGAAATTGCAACTATACTCTGGAAATAAAACCAAATTTACATAGTACAAGTACATTTTTCATAGAGAAATAAAGAAAACTAGAGGTGTTACTTTAGACATGGAGGCTAAAGTTGATATATTGCCTATACCTACCCAATTTTTTATTTTATTTTATTAGAGAAAGGATAAAAAACATCTTTTTTTTTGTAGTGTTTATAGTTAAAAAAAACTTAATCATTGTGTAATATAACTTCAACTCTGACCATTTGGGTTCAAGGGTAGGTCATATTGTGAAACGGTCTAGAGAAGTATTAGGTGTATAAGGGGCATCATTTTAAAAGCTCAAAACAAATTATTTTTAACCGTGATAATGCATTTAACCTTTTACAATATCATTTGGATAATGTTTTTAACTTTGTGAACTATCAATGAGATAATATACTCAATTTTGTAAACTAAGATCAGATAATGATTTTTTTTTTTTTGTATTCTTGAAAATAAGGAATTTGTGTGATGGGAAGACATTTGGTTGGTCACATGGGGTGCTTATATCATAAACTATCAATTTTTTTAGTAATGCAAGGGTACTAACAGGAATGTTTTTTGTTTCATGTTGTGATGCATCTTAATTTTCATCATCATTGTTATGTGTGATTCAAGTGACAACACCATTATATATTGTTCTTTTGTTAGTTTTAAAATACCATACGTGACATTTAGGCCAGAGTTTTGGTTGCAACATCATTGTTGAAGTCAAAGGTGTGCATGATGCCATACAGGGATTGGATATTGTAAATAGATTTTATCTTTTCTTCTTTTAATTTTTTCCTTTAATATACATACATATAATGTATAGTAGAGTTTACTATTGTTAGGGGTAATAAACACTTGTATTTGTTGTAATTGTGTGATTTCATGTTAGTATTTTTGTTTTCATTGCTTTCTCACATTTCATTCTTGAACTTGCACAAGTTGCTATTAGAGCCTTGTGATTACAATTTTCAAAATTCAAATGTTTGAAATCTTCATAGATCCATTTCGTATTCTCATTGGGCTCTTCTCTTAATTTTCTTTCTAGCATTACTTCGTAATCAGGGCTTGCCTCATTCTTTTTCTAACATTTCTTTCTAATCCTAATTTGAAGATCATATCAATGTTTCACTATGTTTCGAGGATTTGGGGATGTGGGAGTGGGGAATGCATTATGGAAACATGTGAAGACACCCCATGGGGAATGGGGGGATAGAGGGGTCCTTATCTGTAGGTTAAAGTTTGGAAATGATAAACATGAAATAAAAACAAAAAATGTGCTAAGAAATTAAAACTCAATGGTGATTTGACCCTTTTTTCACATTGATATATAGAAGAAATCTTTGATAAATTGCTAAATATTTTTTAGCTTTGATGTTTTTCCTTGAAAATTCATTGTAGTGGGAATTTGAATGTCCCACTTTTTGGTGTTAGAATGTAAGGCTTATATTTTTAATAAAGTCATCTTAGTGACTTAGTTTATAAAATTTAACATTTTAGTTGTTATTAGAAATGTTTCACCAAGACTCCAGGACTGAAGGACGTAGGTATGAGGTGGGACGTGTGGGAGTACCTTCAAATTTTAAGAAATTTTAGGGGGGGTAGAGAGACATGAGGGTATCTAATTATATATATATATATATACATACATATATATATATATATATATATATATATATATATATATATATATATATATATATCTATATATCATTTTCATATTCAATAATGAAAGCATAAATATATTGATCCATAGATAATTGAAATAAATAATGAAATACATTGATCCATATTCATCATTCATCATTCTAGAATTTACATTGATTTAAAAATTAAATTTATCATTCATAATTCTAGAATGTAAATTGATTTAAAATCTAAATTCATCATTCACCATTCTGGAATCTAATTAATACTAATAAAAATAGACTATAGTAGATACCAATGTTATCATGAATTTTGTGCAAATTGTTTTACCTAGTTTTAAAGATGTTCAATATGTTTAAGAATCATGTCTACATTATTGTACGCTCCTGAGCTCGATATTATCTTCACTAAGGAAAAGTTGGTATTAGTATAGTCGATGGGATTATATACATTTCTATTCAGTAATTATAATTGTTGACATCATTCCCATGTGATAGGAACAAAGGGCTCATGAAGGGAAAAAGAGAATTGTTACATTGACAAAAATGCTGCTCTATTGGATCTAGTCTCGGATTCTCTTCTATAATTAGCATTATTTATCCCTGGTCCATAAACATTTTGTCCTTGATCACATGATATTGATTTCCAAATATGTTTCTGAAATTTATATCTCCCAGATGTGATATAATAGATGCATCATTTCTTGTTTGTTTTAGGAGTTCTTTAATTGCTTTCATGGATTAATTAGCTTCTCTTGTTCTTTGTTTCTTCTTGGTTGCCATGAACTCCTGACATTTTGACTACTTTAGGCTTTCGGAGGTGATACTTTATGGATATTCCCCTCACTTTCTCTTTATCTCACATTTCCTGCTTGTGATGACTTTTATGCTACACTTTCCTATGTTACCGCCTTACAGTTTTTCCTTTGCAAGATGTGGTGCAATTGCTAGTATAACCAATGATTTGTTAGCCTATCGATAGTCTAGGAGAGCTCAGGGCATGTACGTTAATGTGTGGTACCATGAGCAAATTCGATAGTTGGGGTGGGTCCCATGGAATCGTAAAACTAAGCATGGTAAAAATTCACTAAGTCCTCACTTGACTCATGCATAGCTTGAATTTTTAATTGTGTGTATGTTGATTTACTTATAACATAGCCATCATTTGATTCATGCAATGGTTGGAATAGTTATTTATATACATGTTTAATAAATTTAGCTACATCTATTTATGTATGTTTTTTTACAGATTCTTACTAGTATATGTATACATATATTAAGCATATATGTATTTGTGTATACTTCTATATATGAATAAGGAGTATTGTACACATATGCAATAAAGAATAATGTACAATGGCATAGGATATAAATTGTCAATATATACATAATGATGTATGATGGGGTTTGGTGAGCACCACTATTGTAGCAATAATGCTGCAATTCCTGGGCTACCTTCTTTACTCTTATCAACCTGGTAGTTCGTAACAAACTTGGAAGCAACAGTGTTGTATGCACAAGTACTAGTTCTTACTATAGGTTGTCACTTGGTCAGCGGGCGCAAGATCACTAGGAGCCCAAGCCAACTTCTATGCATTCCAGAAGAAGCTCTATATGTGATGAAAGGAGAGAAAGACTACTCTACAGATACTACTCTAACTACAGAAAGGAGAAAGACCGAAATGTAAAGAGAACCAAGTAAATCCTGCTTAACCAACTAATCCCACCTTTGAAGAAAGCACTATGGAAACTATGAAAAGAATGCCATCTAACTATTCAAAGAAGTCAACAACATCTAACTAAGCTATTTCTGGAAGTAAGTGAGAAAAAAAAAACATCTTTTTGGATTTTTAGGTATTTTTATGTGAATTTGACATGTATGTGATTTATTGTTTGTGAATGTGGCAATGAATAGGTGGTGTTGAAAGGCGGTTTTGGGGCTTGAGAGGATGTAGGATGGTGTCCTTGGGTCCTAGGAGGTCTCAGGTGGCCTTCTGGAGGTTTTTCCCACACTCGGCCTTCATAAGAAAGGCTATAGGAAAATCTACAGGAGGACATAGGAAATCTATAGGAGGAAAAACAACATTCTATAGGAGGCCTACAGGAGGAGGCCGAGAGCAATTTTGGTTCTTTTGAGGGTATTAGAGTGGGTGGAAAAGGCGGATGAGGGTTGAAATGAGGTTATATGGTGCCTAGGGTCTACCAAGAATCATTAGGAGAGAGAAATATGATTGGATATGCTCAAGGAGAGAGGAAGGAATTCTATAGAAAATGCAGGAAACTAAGGCACAATTGAGGGGAGACTTGGGTGACCTTTAGGGCATAAATTAGGTGGAGGATGGGACGGATGATAAGGTGACCTGCTGCTGGAAGATATTTGCTACATAGACAAGTGGCAATCAGCCAATGAGATGAAGCAAGCGATGAAATAAGTGCATCTAGAAAAAACAGAGTTTTCATCAAACTAATCTAAATTGTGATCTATGAAAGTGTTGGGTCCCTATAATACTCATGATTACTCCATTACTATTGTAGTTGTATCCCTTATTAATATTTTTGTGCCCCTATTTCCCCCATATTGTTATTACTGCGCCCCACAGAATCCCTCTATTGTTATTTTTGTGGCTTTATATTATTATTGTTAGGTCGGCTGGGTTACATTGTGACTCGTTAGACTCCTATATATAGAAAGGATGTATTTTCATTTGAATCATCAAAGAATTTTTCATTTGTGTAATGTAAAGGAGGTCACCCCCTCTAAGAGGTAGAATTCTAAGGCATTCAACTATCTTTTCTATCTTTTTGTGAGCTGGTTTCGTAACATTTGGTATCAGAGCATTGGATTCTAGGGTTTTGCTGCTCCAAATAGATCATTGTGGCATTTTCACTATAACTTATTTTCTGAAACATTTAAGAAGATTAAAAAAAAAAAGATTTGAGACGAAATCACACTAAACCTCGGGTCTAAATTTCAAATATTTTCGCACTATATTCGCGGAGATATGATCTGAGAAAGTTGGTCTTTTTGCAGACTCCTGAATTACATTCCAAATAGGTGACTTGCGGAATATCGTCATAACTTTCTCTCTGAGCATTGGATTGAAATTTTGTAAGAAGGTATAGAAATATGACGGAATGTAGTTTCTTTTATATATTTTTCATAGCCGAACATTGAAACAGTGACTCGTGGAACATCGTACAAGTTCGCTCTACTAAACTAGTCTATAATCATGTCATTGTGGGAGATTTGGCATAACTCTTTCCTGGAGAATCCAATTTAGATCAGACTAGTGGCATTGGAAAGAGGACACAGAGGTCTACTGCAGGTCACAATTTTAGAATTGGATGATCTAAAATTACAAAGATACATCAGATTCAATATCAAGCTCCTACAAAGTGAGAAAAGGTGTGTAGTTTTTTTTTAATTTTTGCATAATCTTGGTTTGAAAAATTAGTTTGAAGGAATTCAAAGGGCATAGTAAAGAATTATTATCAATAATTGATTCCTCGAGGAAAGAAAATACAGACACCTAGTAAGCAACCTGAAATCTCTAGCATGACTTATGAAGAAGAGCAAGAAATGCAACATGATATATCAAAATTATGAGACCAATTGCAAAAAGTGTCACTTGCACAAAAAGGAATAGAATCTAAGATGGATGGTTTAAAGAAAGATGCAGAAGCTAAGATGGATGTTTTAAATAAAGGCATAGAAGGTAATATGGATTGTTTAAAGAAAGGTGTAGAAGCTAAGATGAATGATGTGGAAGCTAAGATGGATGATTTGAAGATAGATTTGAAGACAAACATGGAAGAGTTGAAGACAAGCATGGAAGATTTGAACACAAATTTAACAAAGTTTCTACAAAAAATGCTTACTAATGGTGAAAGGGTAGTAAATGGAACTCATGATGAGAACAGAAGAAATGTTAATCATGATTTCATAGACTCTAATGTTGGATCGAAGACCCACCATATTCCAAAAATCGATATGAGGAAGTTTGATGGCAAGGATCCCACAACATGGATATTACAGATGGAGCAATTTTTTGATCTCAATAATGTGCAAAACACACAAAAGGTATGTATTACAACTTTGTATTTGGAACCAAATTAGTTTGTGTGGTATCAATGGCTTTGCTCTCATAAACAAATTATCACTTGGGCAATTTTTACGAAAGAATTGATAGCACATTATGAGGATACAAAAAGCGACACTTTTTTAGCCAATTGATGAGTCTCAAACAAAAGGGTTCAATAATGGATCAGATTGAGGAGTTCCAAAAGTTGAACGTAAGGGTAAAAAATATTCCAGAGGAGCATAGGATTGATGTCTTCATAGGGACTTTAATGGATAATATCCAACATGATGTTTACCTTTGGGAACCCGATTCAATACAGAAGGCATTCAAGTTAGCAAGAAAAATGGAAAGTAAAATTATGGCAACCAGGAAGCATACCACTCACAACTATAAAGATGGAAGTGTAGTTTCCCCTAGTCTTCCACAACCTATAAGGTTGATACCACAACAATTGGAAGAAAAAATAGCAAAAGGAATTTGTTACATTTGTGATAGCAAATACACTAAAGGTCATAAGTGTGCTGAGAAGAAATTATTCTACATAGAGTGTGAAGAGGAAGAAGAAAAGGAGCAAGAAAGGTAAGAAGAAGAAGATATACTCCAAGAACAAAGCCTAGATAAAGAAGAAATGAATTTGACCATATCTTGTAATGCATTGTCTGGAATTACCACTCCTCAAACCATCAAGATAGCAAGACAAATCAAGAAGAGAAAGGAAATAGTGTTGATTGATTCAGGAATTACCCACAATTTTATTCATTGTAGGATAGCAAAAGAATTGAATTTCTTCCTATATCTAGCACCAGAGTGTCAAGTGATGATTGCAAATGGAGGAACAATAAATTGCTCTGGAAAGTGCCATAATATCAAGCTATCCATGGGAGAATATGTATTGACTAGCCCAATGCTTTCCATTCCAATGGGAGGTGTTGATGTTGTACTAGGAGTCCAATGGATACAATCCTTGGGTACAATAGCTTTTAATTTTCAAGAAATTTTCATGAAATTTTCTGCAGAAGGAAAAGAAGTTGAATGAAGGGGTATTGCAGGGAAACCGGGAAAGATAATCAGCTCTAACGGTATGACAAAGCTTCTAAAAAAGCAACAAAGAGGTGTATTTGAACAGTTATGTTCGCTAGATGTTTCCACATAAGAATAATCTATTTCTCCAGATCTCCAAAAGTCTTAGACAATCATTGCAAGGTATTTGAGACTCCCAAAGGTCTCCCACCTATTTGTGATCATGATCATGCTATTCATATGATTCCAGGAAGTGTTCCTCCAAACGTCAGGCCATACAGATATCCCTATTCCCAAAAGAGTGAAATTGAACGAATGGTTGCAGAAATGAAAGAGGCTAGTATAATTCAACCTAGTCAAAGTTCTTTCTCTGATCCAGTAGTATTGGTGCAAAAAAAGGATGGATCATGGTGCATGTGTCTAGATTATAGGGAGGTCAACAAGCTCACTGTTAAAGATAAGTTTCCCATTCCCATCATTGATGAACTACTAGATGAATTACATGGATCAATTTACTTCACTAAGTTGGATCTTTGTTCAGGATATCATCAAATCAGAATGAATACTGAAGACATTCCAAAAACAACATTTAGAACTCATGAGGGTCATTATGAATTTTTGGTCATGCCTTTTGGCCTTACCAATGCACCTTCTACATTTCAATGTTTGATGAATTCCATTTTCAAACCCTTCCTTAGAAAATTTATGTTATTATTTTTTGATGATATACTAATCTACAACAAGTCTTGGAAGGATCATGTTGAACATGTTCACAGGGTGCTACAACTATTGGAGGAGAAACAATTATATGCAATTTAAAGATCCAAATGTTTGTTTGGAGTACAAGAGGTGGAATATCTGGGTCATATTGTATCTCATGAAGGAGTTAAGGTAGACCCTAGAAAAATTAAAGCCATTAAGAAATGGAAAATCCCCACATCCATAAAGCATCTGCGAGGACTTCTCGGGTTGACAGGGTATTATTGCAAGTTTGTTAAGAATTATGGGAGAATAGAAGCACCTCTAATAACATTATTGAAGAAAGATGGATTTTCATGGACTCTAGAAGCAGCAAAGGCCTTCAAACATCTTAAAGAGGCAATGTGCCAAGCACCAATATTAGCTACACCAAACTTCACAAAAACCTTTATTGTGGAATTTGATGCTTCAGGAAATGGAATTGGTGATGTTTTAATGCAAGATGAAAGACCCATTGTTTTTGAAAGTCATCCAATCAAGGGAAAGTTTTTACACAAAGCTATTTATGAGAAGGAAATGTTGGCAACACTACATGCACTTAAGAAATGGCAACCCTACCTAATGGGAAGACACTTCAAGGTAAAAACGGATCATGATAGCCTTGAATACTTTTTAGAACAAAGATTATCCTCTGAAGAGCAACAAAAGTAGGTCACAAAGATGTTGGGTTATGACTTTGAAATCATCTACAAAAAAGGGAAGCAAAATGTGGTGGCAGATGCACTCTCAAGAAAGGATGAGGATGTGGAAGCATTGTTGTGCGCCATTTCTATTATCCAACCAGATTGGATAAATGAAGCAAGGGTGGAATGGAAGAATGATGAAGAAGTGTGGGCACTTATTCGAAAGTTACAACAAGATTCCAGTACAGCTGATACATTTAGCTAGAAAAATGATTCGTTATGGTACAAAGATCGCTTATACCTATGTAAGAATTCCAAACTCAAACAAAAGATTCTTATGGATTGCACACTTCTCCCTTACGAGGGCACTCAGGATTTTTAAAACTTACCACAGGGTTAAGAAGGATTTTTTTTGGGATGGCCATAAATTGGATATTCAAAAGTTTGTGGTGGAATGTTTGGTTTGCCAACAAAATAAAGTGGAAACAATTAAGACCACGGGCCTATTACAACCTTTATCCATTCCAAGACAACGTTGGGAGGAGGTTTCAATGGATTTTATCACAGGTTTACACAAGTTTGAGGGAAAGAGTGTCATCATTGTGGTAGTTGACAGACTTACCAAGTATGCACACTTTTGTGCATTATCACATCAATTTAAAGCCAGTATAGTTTCTACTACATTTATGGAAACAATTCAAAAGCTACATGGAAATCCAAAGATTATTGTAAGTGACAGAGATCCCATTTTCACTGGAAATTTTTGGACAGAATTATTTTCTTGTCTTGGTACTCAGTTAGCTCATAGCTCATCTTATCATCCTCAATCTGATGGGAAAACTGAGATAGTAAAGAAACGTTTGGAAGGATATCTTCGTTGCTTTGTATCTGATAAACAGACACAATTGGTCAAATGGTTGCCTCTGGCTAAATGGTGGTATAACACTTCCTTCCATACAACAACAAAAATGACCCCATTTATGGCACTTTATGGATATCAGCCACCATCCATCACATCATATTTAAGAGAAAATTCTAAGGTCCAAGCAATGGAACATCACATCGAACATCAACAACAAGTCCTCCAACTCTTAAAGGATAACCCTATGTTGGCACAGAATAGAATGAAACAACAAGCAAATCAAGATCACAACGAAAGAAGTTTTGATATAGGTGATTTGGTATTCCTACGGCTACAACCATATAAACAAATGTCCCTCAAGTAAGCTAAGAAGGATAATAAATTATCACCAAAGTATTGTGGTCCATACAAGGTGTTGCAAAAGATTGGTACGATGGCATACAAATTGGAGCTTCCTGTAGCTTCTCGAGTGCACCCAGTTTTCCATGTTTCATGTTTAAAGAAGGTTATAGGCAACAAGCTCCCAGTTCAAACAATATGGCCAGAACTTGACGAGGAAGGAAAAATTATGTTGTAACCGGAAGTAGTCACACAGACAAGAACTCGACAGCTACAAAATCGACCAATTTTGGAGTATCTCATCAAGTGGAAGAACTTATCTGCTGAATATTCCACATGGGAGGATGAGAATTTTATACAGAAGCATCCAGAGCTACTCAAGTGTTGAGGATGACACTTTTTTGAAGGAGAGGGGCATGTTAGGTCCCTAACATACTAGTGATTACCCCATTACTATTGTATTTGTAACCCTTATTAATATTATTGTGCCCCTATTACCCCCATATTGTTATTACTGTGCCCCATAGAATCCCTCTATTGCTATTTTTGTGGCTTTAAATTATTATTATTAGGCTGGATGGGTAATATTGTGACTCCTTAGACTCCTATATATAGAAAGGAGGTTTTATCATTTGAATCATCGAATAATTGTTCATTTGTGTAATGTAAAGGAGGTTTCCCCCTCGAAGAGGCTGAATTCTAAGGCGTTCAACTATCATTTCTATCTTTTTGTGAGTTGGTTTCATAATAGAAAGGAAATGCTGAGAAATGCTGCGAGAAAGAAAAGAATGAAAGAGGACTATTGTAAATGAAGAAGTGAGCATGATGAGGAAATTGTGAAGCAAAGCAAAACTAGACTATTAACCAACTAAAAAGCTGTAAACACTAGAAGTCCTATGAATGAGGAAAATTTATGTTTTTGGGGCAACAAGAGGGCCTTTTGCCTCAGATCATGGTCCCAAAGGGAGGAAGAGAAGGCAAGGCATTGTTGCTAGCCTTTTAAACCTTTTCTTTACCACTGCTTATCCTGCTATAGAAAGCAAAAATGGAAGCAAGCTACTGAATCATCAAAAGCAACCTATTCTTATCAATGAAATAAATACATCTAACATCAATCTAATCTACAACTGAAATAAAAAATACAAATATAGGTAAATAGGAGCTTGGCTGTCTGAATAGGCCCTAACCCAAGACCTTCATCCCTCTGAGGTAACTCAGTGCTAACTCAAAAATAATTCCATCTTTATTTCCAAAATAATAACAAGATTACATGAACCAGTCAAAATAATAAGCTCGAAGTTGAGTAGAGTTTACATAAGAAAAAGTACAACAAAAATCCAACAAAAGTCTGACCCTAGTGAGGCCCTAGGCCTCTCTACTTATACAAACGAAGCTACAAACAACTTCCTTAAAATCAGGGAGGCTTGGCTCCCAAAACTCGAGATAGTCATTAGTGATCCTCCACTTGCTCGGCTGCCTGCTAATGCATGACTTGGCTGCTTGTACTCCGAGCTAAATGAAGGGAATTCGAAGTGAGGAATAATAAATGAGGGGGACTACCTCCTATAAGTCCTCTCCTTTGTCCACTTTGAGTTATTATTGTCATTTTTCCACTGGATCCTTCACTTTGACCACAAAATTCATCAATAATATGTATTAAAAACATATTATACCACATGGCATCATAAATAACTCAACTCACTCTATAAGCATAAATATAATTAGAAAATCATACAATAAGTTAAGAGAATGGTTGAATTGACTAGGTTTGGAGGTAAAATGAGCCCATATAATTACCCATTTATGAGGCTCATCATCACCCCCTATTGAATGTGTTGCTCATCCTCTAAGCAACTTAGTCCATCTCCTCATCTTTTATGGCCCTAGTGGCCTCCCTAGCATCCCATGCTTCTAATGTAGTCTCCTCTTCCTTGTCATACAATTCTACCTTCCTGTCTATTTCTTCCCACTGCTCCTGCTATTCTTCTTCTCTTTTGCCTAACAGCAGTGGGGTACTCAATTTGAGGCCAATCAAATTGACCTTCAGCCTCTGCATGGACTGCTTATACATTGGCACTCTCCTTAATGCCTCCCTCATCCTCATTGGGGAATGATATTCCCTGATCTACAGACTGTGTTGTAAGGTATTCCATCTCCTCATACATGCATGTACACAGTCATCCCCAAGTAACCATTCCATATCCTCAAAATGCGCAATGGCTTGAGCTTGATCACTTATATATCTAGGGGAAATTTAAGGATTATGGGCAAGCAGGTTATGTGCGCTGATGAGTGCCATGGGGTCTGATGGCTTAGCTCTGATCATTAATGGCTCATTCTACTCCTTTATCATCAAACTTTTTGTTTAAGTTGCCCTTAACTCTTCATGGCTCATCCATGAGGCCATGGCCATTAGTTGCAGGTCCCATAGCCTAGCATTGGGGTCCCACACATTCATGTCTGTGAGGGCCATGTTATGCAGGTAGAATCCTACCATATTTGCCTTATCTTCTGATGTGCTTTGGTCAAAAAGGTCCATAAACTGCCTATAATCTTGAAAAGGCATTGTGCCTCTTTGTGTGAAAGTCTTTATCGAAAATTGCAACCATTGGTCCTTGAGATATAGGTCATAGGATTTTGCTGTTGTCCTACATTGCAATGCCTCCATGGACCAGCTGTCCATGCATGCCAGTTCGGTCTCTTTCTCTTGCAGCTACCTTCTTAGCAATTCATTTTTTGTTTCAAGTTGGCTTCCTGTAATCGCTTCTCTATGTCTAATAGCACTCAACTCTCTGCCCATTTCTCTAAGTTTGCTCTCCATATGGCCAATATCCTCACCACCTTTGTATTTGGCTATTTTCATCCATCTATGGGTCCTTATCCTTTCTTTTTCTAATTCAAAGAACAGTGGAATTGGAAATTTTTGTGGAATTATTCTTCCCCCCTCAAGAAGACTATAGTGGGAGCCAAGACTTGGTTGGGGATCAGGTTCTTGTAGCTCTGTTTCTTCCTCCTTTCCCTGTGGCTATACTTCTACCCTTTTCTCAAGCTTTTGGGTCTCCTATAGTTTTGACAGGTTCTCCTGTAGAATTGACTATGCCTCTCGTAGGATTGTTTTTGGGTCCTGTGCTTCTACCTTTTCTTTCCATGTGGGGGATCTAGGAGTCCCCCTTTCATATGTGATAGGTGCCTTGGAAGGGGATTCTTTTCCTTGGGCAAAGGGTGAATCTTCAATAATAATTGGCACTTTTGAAGAAGGCTGGGGTTTCCCTGTTTTGATTCCTATGCTCTTCCTAGCCTTGAAATACATTAAGGTCTGCCTCTTCCTCTTATGTTTTGGCTTAATTGGTGTGTTGAGGGTAGTGAGAGAAGTTGCTGCCTCTCTTTCTAAAGTCTCAAGGGACACTTCTGTCTTTTCTACCTCTTTTTCTGTCTTTGTTTGCTCTATTTCCTCCTGCTCTATTTCCTCAGCTTTCTCCTCCTCTATCTTGGTTTCTTCCTTCTTCCCTTCTTGTTATTCTAACTCACCAGTTGCTTCACCTTCTCCCCCTTATTTCTCTTCCTCCTCACTGTCAGTAGGACTGATATCATAGGCCAGGGTATTTATGTCATCTTCAACTGTCATGTTTTAGAAGATTTCCAATGCTATGGGGACTGTAAATGTATGGAGGGATTCTTCCACTAAAATCTTGATTAACCCATGGTGAGCTAGCTGCTCTCAATTTTCAATTTGAACTTTATTGTTGGAGTCAATGAGAGACTATAAGAGGAAGTAGGAGATGCTGAGCTTCTGAGGGGCCGGAGTGTCCATGCCATATCTCAATTCATGAAGGATTCTAAAATGGTAACCATAGACAATGTTGTACCTCCCCTCACAGGAAATATATTTGATTATTTGGTAGCCAACCTCATCCCAAGGATATGGTATGCTAGCCCTTCTAATGCCATTTTTATCCTCTACAGGGGTTTCATTCTTTTGGAAAAAGCTTTTCCTAACAACCTGGCCAATTGGTTTACCATCCTTACTTCAAGGTAGCCCAAGAGGAAGGGTAGTGATCATATAGATAAATTCAGGGGTTATCTCCATGGAAAGACCTCTAAAGGTGACAGTGGCATGTGTTCTAGTGTGGAGGACCAAAGAGTGGGCAAATTCTTGAGCAATTTCCTCATCAAACCCTCGGAATTTCTCAAAAAAGTTCATCCAATTTGCTCTTGTGAATATGTCCACTACCTGGGGATGTCATGGAGCTTGGAGGAGTTGGTGGGCTCCTTCCTCATAAAACCTCCTATAATTTTGTTTATTCTTCTTTGTGAAACCAAATGTGGAGAAGGAGACAAATAATTTTTTAAGAAAAATAGAGAAATAGAGAGACTGTTTTTTTTTTTTTTAAGAAATAACCAAAAAAAAAATTATTTCCTCCACCTAAAGGCTTGATTTCACGCTTGAATTTAAACCAATGCTTGCATATTTTGATATTCAATGGGGATGTGCATGGAACCTACCTCCTCAGCCCGAGAATTGTGTTAAAAACCATGTTTTCTCCCTTCAAAACAACTCACTAGCCCTCTTGTAGAATCCCTGTAGGTGCTCCTGTAGAACCTGCAAGTGCTCCTGTAGAGAATGATGAGAGTAGGAATATGGGATAGATTAATGGA
Source organism: Pinus tabuliformis (assembly GCA_031772625.1). Taxonomy (NCBI): domain Eukaryota; kingdom Viridiplantae; phylum Streptophyta; class Pinopsida; order Pinales; family Pinaceae; genus Pinus; species Pinus tabuliformis. The sequence continues at coordinate 1,386,413,893 of CM062820.1, read as the reverse complement.
GAATGATGGTTATGAGGCTATGGGGGCATGAGGATATTATAGGAGTAGAGTTTCGAGGACAAAATGAAGGAAGAGGTGGTGAGAGTGCTCGAGGAGGAGTACTTATTACTTTTTATGGATATTTCTAGTGATGGAGGGTGAGCTGGCAAGGTGTACATTGGCCATATTCAGACCATTGGTCCCCACCTGAATTGTCATCATGGCCCTTTCGTTGTAATCATCCCTCATGATTGCATCAAAGTTCACACTTCCTCCACAACTTTGCCTTGACATCTTTCTTGAGTTGCCTGTGCGCACATGTGGGTGACATATTCGGATGAGTGGAGTCCACTAGATGAAGGTGGCCAAGTTAACTAGCCACCTTTCCTTCGTTCAGCCTCAACCATCTCATTGTTGTTGCATACCTTCTAATTACATAGATGCAAACAGAGGAGCGGGTTAGTTACATACCTGAGATCTGAATGTATTTGTTGTGAGGTATTGTGGCTCTCTCTACTCCATGCCTTCATTTCCCTCTATGCATGTTGTGTTGTTGTTTGTTTTTGCAAGTTATTCTTTTGCTGGAGCTGAGCTGGATGTTCCTTTTCATCCTTCAGATGTGCTATCCCTTGTTGCCGGTGTTGGACTTCTATGGAATCAGTTGATGTGGGTTTGTAGGACAGTGACTTGTTTTGTCCATATCTCCCAAACGGTAGACTGAATTGACCTAAAAAATTTTGAGCATGTTTCGATCATCATTATGCACCTTCCCATAGAAAAATTTTGGTCAATGGATGCATGGATCTTGAGAAAAACCAAAAATTTCTGAAGGTGATAGAGGTCGATTTCTTGGTAACCGTGCACTATAATTTGTTGAAATTTCTTGAGCATGTTACCATCATCCATATGCAACTCCCCATGAAACAGTTTTTTAAATGGATGCACAGTTTTCAAGTTAGGGAAAAAAAACAAATTTCTGCTCTATGTATTTTTGTATCCTATAGGAAAACAAAGCATCCTGTATTTATTTTTTAGGACAGCAAGGAAAATGAGTGGTAGAAGCTAGAGAATGATGGGTGGATGGTGAAAATATATGACGGTAATGGATTGGCATGGCCTTGGCCTTGTTGGATCATTTGAGCGAAGTAGGAGAAAGTCAAAATTTGACTTATTTTGACTAGGCTTTACCAATTTTCTTTTTTGTACGAACTTTTTCTTGTTGCTTGCAGATGTTGGAGAGTACATGCACGCATGGAGCAAGGATTTTTTATTTTTTCTCTTTTTTCTAGGCCTACTAGCCGCCTCAATGAGGTTATAAACTAGTAGGTCTGCCTAGGCACCTCAAAAGATGTTTTCACCTAGTATATTTTGTCTCTCTTTTACCTTCTTTCTAACCCATTGACCACCTGATGGAGGTTTTCAATCAATGAGTCAATTTGAGGCACTTCCAAGGAGGTTTTCACCTTAGATTTTTATTTTTTCTCTTATTTTTTTTTTTACTACCCTACCCTACTTGAAAAACAAAATCATTGTCAAGTATAAGAATACTTCCAATGGAACCATGTGCACATAAAGATGATAGACAAAATGATGTGGAGGCTTGAAATGTATGCTTTGACAAGTACCTGGATTTCAGAGACCAAATGATTTGACTTTGAAAGGATCAAGCATAATTGAGGAAGAGAGTGATGCTGCAACTTAGTGATTGTTAGGAACCATGTTTCAATATAGTTGTCATGTCCTTGGTCCTTTTACTGATCTGGATCACTCTTCATGTCTTCTTCTACCATGACCTTCACATCTTCCTCTTTTTTTGATTTTTCTCTTGAATACATGGAGGATTTGATGGGTACCATTAGGGAGCTCTCTCGATCTCTAATTTTGATGTCTTCTCTTCATCAAGTGCAGCCCATGGTCCTTTGATCTTCTCTTTTGAATCTTCTTCTTCTAGATGTGGTCCTTCAATGACATCAATATAATCTCTTTTTTGCAATACTCTTCCTGAGCTATGGTGAATATCATTGAGCTCAAGAGGAGTTGTTTGGAAGTGTTGTACCTCAGCATTGTAAATGGGTTGAGCTACTTCAATGTGTCGGTTTGGAAATTGTGCTACAGGTAGTTGAGTGGGAGTGCATACTTGAGATGGACACGGATGGGGTTGTGGTTGGGCAGGTGTGGAGGCAAAAGAGCGAGAAGAGAGTTGTATTGGGGCCTCCACCCCTCATGAGATGCATTCCACTGACGTTTCGGTTGAGCATAGGATTGAAATGAATGGGTGGCTGGTTGGGCATGATATTAAGATGTGAAGGGTCAAAGAGGAGGCATGGACCTTGAAGGATAAGCAGGAGGGCCCCAAGAAGGTATGGAAATGACTTGGTTGGGGTTGTAGTATGCCTGAGATGTCCCTTGCATCCCTTGCTGGTATGGTCTAAGTCCATGTAGCCTTCTTTCGTTTATGTAATAGAGTTGTTTAGTGACTCCCTCAGCCCCTTGATATACAACTTTAAGTCCGGGTAAGGAAGGGCACTTATCTGTAGAATGATTTTCTTCACAGATTGAACAAACTTATATAGAGTTCAATGGGCATTCATTCCTAGGATGCCTCCTGATGCATCTAGGGAAAAAAATGGCCAAAGCCCTCTCTGCTTCCTCTTGTTTTCTTTTGATATGTAAGGTATCCATTTGCATGGAAAGAATCTGCAGCATCTCACTCTTGAAGTCTTCTAGCATGTTTCCAATTTCACCTTTAATGGATGAATTGGGAGAAGAGGTATTGCCCCTAGCATTTCTTTGTTCAGCCATTGGCTCTAGAGGAATGTTTTCTTCTTCTTCTCCACCCTACAGGTTCTTCAAATATGTCTTGTTGTTCACTTAAGGGTTCTTCTTGATCACAACCATCGAAGAAGAGAGAAGGTTGGCTGTGTGAAGCAGTGGGGGTGTTGGGAAAAAATTTTCCTGATTTATCTCCATTCCTACGTGGCATGAAAGGAAATATTTTTGGCTGGTTTTGTCTCTTTTTTCCCCACACTGATAGTACCTGCAAAACTGAAATTGATTGAACAAAACAAATTGCAACTAACTAAAATGAAATTGCTGAAGTGAAATTTGCAGAATTGAAAAGGAAAGCAAGGAAATGCAGAACTTGAAGGAAAATAAATGACTAGTCTACTCTTGCTGAAATGAAATTTGTAGAATTGAAAAGGAAAGAAAGGAAATGTAGAACTGAAGGAAAAGAAAGGACTAGTCTACTTTTGCTGAAATAAACTATTAGTAGAATGGTGTAAGAAAAAAAATAGAATAAAGTAGTAATCACATAATACTTTGATGCTTCCCAGGTAACGGCGCCAAAAATATGGTGAGCACTAGTATTGCAGCAATAATGTTGCAACCCTTGGGCTGCCTTCTTTACTCTTATCAACCCAGTAGTTCGTATCAAACTTGGAAGCGACGATGCTGTATGCACAAGTACTAGTTCTTACTGCAGGTTGTCACTTGGTCAGGTGGCGCAAGATCACTAGGAGCTCAAGCCAACTTCTATGGATTCCAGAAGAATTTATATATGTGATGAAAGGAGAGAAAGACTACTCTACAGATACTACTCTAACTGTAGAAAGGATAAAGACTAAAATGTAAAGCAAACCAAGTAATCCTACTCAACCGACTAATTTAGTTTTGTAGAAAGAACTATGAAAACTATGAAAAGAAATCCATCTAGCTATTCAAAGAAGTAAAGAACATCTAACTAAGCTATTTTTGGAAGTAAATGAGAAAAAAAACATCTTTTTGGATTTTTAGGTATTTTTATGTGAATTTGACATGTATGTGATTTATTGTTTGTGAATGTGGCAATGAATAGGTGGTGTTGAAAGGAATTTTTGGGGCTTGAGAGGATGTAGGATGGTGTGCTTGGGTCCTAGGAGGTCTCAGGTAGTCTTCTGGAGGTTTTTCGCACACTCGACCTTCAAAAGAAAGCCTACAAGAAAATCTACAGGAGGACACAGGAAATCTACAGGAGGAAAAATAGCGTTCTACAGGAGGCCTACAGGAGGAGGCCGAGAGCAGTTTTGGCTATTTTGAGGGTGTGAGAGTGGGTATAAAAGGTGGATGAGGCTGGAATGAGGTTTTAGGGTGCCTCGAGTCTACTAAGAATCATTAGGAGAGAGAAAGATGATTGAATTTTCTCATGGAGAGAGGAAGTAATTCTATGGAAAATGCAGGGAACTAAGGCACAATTGAGGGGAGATTTCGGCGACCTGTAGGGCATGGATCAAGTGGAGGATGGGATGGATGATAAGCTGGCATACTGTTAGAAGATATCTGCTACATAGACAACTGACAGTCAACCAATGAGACCAAGAAAGTGATGAAATAAGTGCATCAAGAAAAAACAGAGTTTTGCATCAAACTAATATAAATTGTGATCTATGAAAGGAAATGCTAAGAAATGATGCAAGAAAGGAAAGCATGAAAGAGGACTATTTTAAATAAAGAAGTGAGCAAGATGAAGAAGTTTTGAAGCAAAGCAAAACTAGACTATTAAACAACTAAAAAGCTATAAACACTACAAGTCCTATGAATGAGGAAAATTTGTGTTTTTGGGGCAGCAAGAGGGTCTTTTGCCTCAGATCATGGTCCCAAAGGGAGGAGGAGAGCCCAAGGCACTATTTCTAGCCTTTTGAATATTTTCTTTACCACTGCTTATCTTGCTATAGAAAGCACAAATGGAAGCAAGCCACTGAATCATTAAAAGCAACCTATTCTTAACCATGAAAGAAATGCATCTAACAACAATCTAATCTACAATTGAAATAAAACATACAAATACAAGTAAAGAGGAGCATGGCTGCTTGGATTGGGCCATAACCCAAGATTTTCAGCCCTCTAAGGTAACTTAGTGCTAACTCAAAAAGGATTCCATCTTTATTTCCAAAATAATAATAAGATTACATGAACCTGTCAAAATAATAAGCTCGAAGTTGAGCAGAGTTTTCATAAGTAAAAGTACAACAAAAATCTTACCCTCATGAGGCCCTAGGCCTCTCTACTTATACAAATGAAGCTACCAATAGCTTCCTTAAAATCAGGGAGGCTTCACTCCCAAAACTCGAGATAGTCATCAGTCATCCCCCACTTGCTCGACTACTTGCTAATAGATGACTTGGTTGCGTGTACTCCAAGCTGAATGAAGGTGAATTCGAAGTGAGGAATAATAAATGAGGGGGACTCCCTCCTATAAGTCCTCTCCTTTGTGCACTTCGAGTTATTGCTGCCATTTGTCCACTCGATCTTTGACTTTGACCACAAAATTCATCAATAATCTACATTAAAGACATATTATACCACATCGCATTATAACTAACGCAACTCATTCGATAAGCATAAATATAATTAGAAAATCATACAATAAGCTAAGAGAATGTTCGATTTGACTAGGTTTGGAGGTAAAATGAGCCCATATAATTACCCATTTATGAGGCTCATTAGGGTTTTCTATATATGTGTACGTATATAAGTATGCATATAAATATAAACATACAAATATGTTACTGTTATCACCCCAAGAAACTCTCCTAGGTTGTATCTCAGAGATTCTTAGGAACATTACAAACTCAACAACAATGTTGGAAAATGGTGGATGAATGGAAGGAATGATGCATATTCAAGCCAGATAACCACTCCTACTATGCTTAACCCTAGACATGGGTGAACACCCCAGATTACAAGGCTTTAGACCACCAATTACTCACCGTTTGAAGAATAGGTGATGATGGAGAATACTGATCACACCTGTAGATGGACAGGACCCTGTGATGGCCAGCTGCAACCAGTAAAGAGGTCTGCAAATGTATTTCCGAATCCACAGACAGGATGATAGCTCTCTGGCATTAAAACAACAGAAACTTGCATACACATTCAATAATACTTACTAGATTCTAAAACAGAGGTGGGATGACAGCCCCTTTAATGCTAAACATAAAGAGCACATGAAAAATGCATGACAGGCACAGCCTGTAACAAGGAAGAAGTGGAAAGTGAGCAATTAACAACAAAAGAAGCTTGCCTTAGCTGAAAATGAAGACCAGAAGCTGCAGGTATCACAGTAGTTACAGTCTCCAGAAGTTGAACTTTACATCAAAATAACATTCATCAACCATCAACATTCTGTGTTCTGAGTATATATAGATTCTGTTTACAAAATTGCTCTGCCGTTCTATGCGTGGAGGGGTCATAATGGACCACCAACCACATTTACAATCAGATATGGGTCTCTGCTGCAAACTGTGTGTTTTAATGAACAAAATCGACCTTTCTGGTACTCTGTTGTACTTCACGAACCGGTAGAATGCCGTGTTTATCTACTCAAGGCTATCCTTCTCGTCCTTGGCCGTGTTGTCTCTTGAATGAGGTAGTTGAAGATAATAAGTGCAGAGTGCTGGTGGATGATCACCTTCATACCTTGGAAGCATAGGACAGGCCAAAAACATGAAAATTGCATGAAAAATGAACGAAGGGCTGTGAATAAATTCTAGCAGTTGGATGAAACGAATGGACGACTGAGATCTCATGGCAGGAGGCGATGGGCAGAAACAGAAGCACAATTGATTATAAACTGTCGGATCTAACAAATTGGATGGTGGAGATTGGATTATGTGGGCTACTAGGAGGTAATGTGAATGGAGACACGTTGGTCGTCGGATCGCGGTCGGGTAGATCCAACGGCTATCGGGTGGCAGAGGTGAGCGAAGGTTAATGAGCGGGGGCCATACATGTGGGTGGTAAGTGGTTTCCCCGCACCGCTTATTGAAGGTAGGCAATTTTCCTATGTGACCACGCGATCCAACAAAATTGCAACGCATGGCTAGAGGGTCCGGTGGGAAACCAATTTCCCCGCAGGATATTGTACATGTAGGTTCGCGGGGCAGGAGCTGTGAATACCGTCACATCCACAGGAAATGATCGGATGGCCCAGGCTAATCGCGCACGTTTGTTGAATGAAATGACCTGAAAAAGGCTTGTGAAAGGGTTTGGACGGGTTATCGGGTTTTATAATGTTTAAACAAAAAATGCCCAGGAGCCGAGGAAAATAGATATATACGGGGTTTATGGAGAACGTTTAGAGGAAAACGGAGAAAAATAGGGGTGGCAGGAGTTATAAGGGTATAAAGCAAACAAAGGTGAAAGGATGAAATAAACTGTTGTGAGCTCCCTCCTTGTCAAGACACATGGTCATGGTAGTCATTTGGTCCTCCCAACACACAAATGCATAGAAGAGCTAACACTGGCTCCTTCTGGGGATGAGATCCTCCCTATGAGGTCTGAAGAACCTGCAAATCAATGCCCTTCCAGTTCAAAACAAACTTAACCAAAAATTCCTAGTGTTCCATTGGGCATGGAGTCTACTTTGCCTACACAAAACTAATAAAAACAAAATATTTACAACTTTTAAGGCCAAAGAACTTAAACAACATAATTCTTCAAAAAGCGTCCATTAACTGGGCCATCAAAAAATACTTCTCCTCCCATACTTTTCAGTATGAAGGTGTTGTTCCCTTGAATCTGTGAAATGATGAAAGGGTCTGTCCAGAAAGCATCAAATTTCCCATGGTTTCCTTTCTTTTCCTTCAATGTATTCCATTTCAAAACCAAGTCTCCAACCTGAAAATTATCTGATTTTGTTTTCCTGTCAAAAGCATCTTTAATCTTTTTGTGATGTGCTGCAGCCTTTTCAACTAGTTGTTCTCTAATCTGATGTACCTCTGCTAAATCAGTGATCGTCTTTGCCATTTCTTCTTCCTCATTCTGCTCTTCTTGAAGGAATTTTTCCACGGGGAGAGTTAGCTGAATTGCGAATACAGCTTTAGTACCTTATACCAGCTTGAAAGGAGAATTCCCTATGGATTTCTTAATGGTCACTCTTTCAGCCCACAGTGCATACTTGAGCTTGGAATCCCAATTCTTTTTATTGTCTTCCAACAGCTTCTTAATTATCCTTATCAGGCTTTTATTAGAGGATACTGCTAGACCATTTCCTTGCGGATAATATGAGGTGGAATGAACCAGCTTAATACCCATTGAATCACACATACCCACCAATTCTTTTGCTCTGAGGGCAGCTGCATTATCTGTGACTAATTTATGTGGACAACCAAATCTAGTAAAGATGTTTTCAATTAAAAAATTCATGACCACATTGTGATCAACCTTCCTGGTAGGAATTGCTTCAATCCACTTGGTGAAATAATCAATGGCTACTAATATCCATCTGTGCTGGCCACTAGAATGTGGATTGATTTCTCCAATGAAATCCAAGCCCCACTGCTGAAAAGGTCATTTTGCCTGTATTGGTTTTAAGGGCAGGGACTTCAACTACTGCGTTCCTTCAAATCTTTGGCACCTGTCACAAGATTTAACAAAAGCAAATACATCAGAAAACAATGTGGGCCAATAGTACCCAGCTCTGAGAATCTTATGGGCAGTGGTCTTCCAATAATGGTGCCCTCCACACATGCTGGAATGAAATTGCTGCATGACTTCTATTGATTGTTCTTTGTCTAAACACCTTAAAAGCACTCCAAATGGATCCCTCCGGTAGAGTAGATTTTGATTAATGCAATATTTAGCTGCCTTAAGCTTTATAGTTCTAGCTTGACTTTGAGTAAGTTCTGAAAGGATTTATATCTTCAGTAAGAAATTAACTATTGCAGAATACCAATCAGAAGAAGCTAGATTTTCTTCCATTGACTGCTTTCTCTCTGGTTCAACTAATTCCTCTTCTTTATCTGTCTGACCAATTTCTGCAATTGTGCACAGGTAATCAATATCCAAAGATCTGCAATTTTCTTCAGCTAACAACCTGGCAAGACCCTAACCTCTGACCAGCTTGGTGGGCTTCAATTCTATATTAAATTCAATCAATTTTTCACTCCATTTATCCCTTCTTCCATCAGCATCAGGTTGTGTTGAGACATCTTTTATTGCAACAAAGGGTACATATGCAATTATCTTGGAATGCAAGATATAATGTTATGAAACCAGCTCACAAAAAGATAGAAAAGAGAGATCCACGACTTAGAATTCAGCCTCTTCGAGGGGGCAACCTCCTTTACATTACATAAATGAACAATTCTTGGATGATACAAATGAAAATACCTCCTTTCTATATATAGGAGTCTAAGTGGTCCCAATACAATCAGAGCCTACATAACAATAATATTGTAGGGCACAACAATAACAATAGTGGGCTTCTATGTGGCACAATAGTAACAATATGGGCACTACATGGGTACATCAATATAAATAAGGGGTATAACTACAATAGTAATGGGGTAATCACTAGTATTATAGGGACCCAACATGCCCCTCTCCTTCAAAAAAGTGTTGTCCTCAACGCTTGAGTAGTTCAGGATACTTCTTCATAAAATTCTCATCCTCCCATGTGGAATCTTCAGCGGATAAGTTCTTCCACTTGATAAGGTACTCTGAAATTGATCGATTTCGTAGCTGTCGAGTTCTTGTTTCTATAACTGCTTCCGGTTCCAATATAATTTTTCCTTCTTCGTCAAGTTCTGGCAATATTGTTTGAACTGGGAGCTTGTCGCCTATAACCTTCTTTAAGCATGAAACATGGAAAACTGGGTGCAATCGAGAAGCTGCAGGAAGCTCCAATTTGTATGCCATAGTACCAATCTTTTGCAACACCTTGTACGGACCATAATACTTTGGTGATAATTTATTATCCTTCTTAGCTTGCTTGAGGGACATTTGCTTATATGGTTGTAGCCGTAGGAATACCCAATCACCTACATCAAAACTTCTTTCACTGCGATGTTGATCTGCCTGTTGTTTCATTCTATTCTGTGCCAACACAAGGTTATCCTTTAAGAGTTGGAGGACTTGTTGTTGATGTTCGATGTGATGTTCCACTGCCTGAACCTTAGAATTTTCTCTTAAATATGATGTGATGGATGGTGGTTGATACCCATAAAGTGCCATAAATGGGGTCATTTTTGTTGCTGTATGAAAGGAAGTGTTATACCACCATTCAGCCAGAGGCAACCATTTGACCCATTGTGTCTGTTTATCAGATACAAAGCAACGAAGATATCCTTCCAAACATTTGTTTACTATCTCAGTTTGCCCATCAGATTGAGGATGATAAGATGAGCTATGAGCTAACTGAGTACCAAGACAAGAAAATAATTCTGTCCAAAAATTTCCAGTGAAAATGGGATCTCTGTCACTTACAATAATCTTTGGGTTTCCATGTAGCTTTTGAACTGTTTCCATAAATGCAGTAGAAACTGTACTGGCTTTAAATGGATGTGATAATGCACAAAAGTGTGCATACTTGGTAAGTCTGTCAACTACCACCATGATGACACTCTTTCCCTCAGACTTGGGTAAACCTGTGATAAAATCCATTGAAACCTCCTCCCAACGTTGGCTTGGAATGGATAAAGGTTGTAATAGACCCGGTGTCTTAATTGTTTCAACTTTATTTTGTTGGCAAACCAAACATTCCGCCACAAACTTTTGAATATCTGATTTAAGGCCATCCCAAAAAAATTCCTTCTTAACCCTGTGGTAAGTTTTTAAAAATCCTGAGTGCCCTCCTAAGGGAGAAGTGTGCAATTCCATAAGAATCTTTTGTTTTAGCTGGGAATTCTTACAGAGGTATAAGCGATCTTTGTACCATAACGAATCATTTTTCCAGCTAAATGTATCAGAAGTACTGGAATCTTGTTGTAGCTTTTGAATAAGTGCCCACACTTCTTCGTCATTCTTCCATTCCTCCCTTGCTTCGTTTATCCAATCTGGTTGGATAATAGAAATGGCACACAACAATGCTTCCACATCCTCATCCTTTCTTGAGAGTGCATCTGCCACCACATTTTGCTTCCCTTTTTTGTAGATGATTTCAAAGTCATAACCCAACATCTTTGTGACCCACTTTTGTTGCTCTTCAGAGGATAATCTTTGTTCTAAAAAGTATTTAAGGCTATCATGATCCGTTTTTACCTTGAAGTGTCTTCCCATTAGGTAGGGTCGCCATTTCTTAAGTGCATGGAGTATTGCCAACATTTCCTTCTCATAAATAGCTTTTCTTAAAAACTTTCCCTTGATTGGACGACTTTCAAAAGCAATGGGTCTTTCATCTTGCATTAGAACAGCACCAATTCCATTTCCTGAAGCATCACATTCCACAATAAAGGTTTTTGTGAAGTCCGGTGTAGCTAAGACCGGTGCTTGGCACATTGCCTCTTTAAGATGTTCAAAGGCCTTTGTTGCTTCCGAAGTCCATGAAAATGAATCTTTCTTCAATAATGTTGTTAGAGGTGCTGCTATTCTCCCATAATTCTTAACAAACTTGCGATAATACCCTGTCAACCCAAGAAATCCTCGCAGATGCTTTATGGATGTGGGGATTTTCCATTCCTTAATGGCTTTAATTTTGCTAGGGTCTACCTTAACTCCTTCATGAGATACAATATGACCCAAATATTCCACCTCCTGGACTCCAAAGAAACATTTGGATCTTTTTGCATATAATTGTTTCTCCTCCAATAGTTGTAACACCCTGTCAACATGTTCAACATGATCCTTCCAAGACTTGCTGTAGATTAGTATATCATCAAAAAATACTAACACAAATTTTCTAAGGAATGGTTTGAAAATTGAATTCATCAAACCTTGAAATGTTGAAGGTGCATTGGTAAGGCCAAAAGGCATGACCAAAAATTCATAATGACCCTCATGAGTTCTAAATGCTGTTTTCGGAATGTCTTCAATCTTCATTCTGATTTGATGATATCCCGAACGAAGATCCAACTTGGTGAAGTAAATTGATCCATGCAATTCATCCAGTAATTCATCAATAACAGGAATGGGGAACTTATCTTTAATAGTGAGCTTGTTGAGCTCCCTATAATCTGGACACATGCGCCATGATCCATCCTTCTTGTGCACCAATACTACTGGAGCTGAGAAAGAACTTTGACTCGGTTGAATTATACCAGCCTCTAGCATTTCTGCAACCATACGTTCAATTTCACTTTTTTGGACATATGGATATCTGTACGGCCTGATGTTTGGAGGAACACTTCCTGGAATCAGATGAATAGCATGATCATGATCACGCATAGGTGGGAGACCTTTGGGAGTCTCAAATACCTTGGAATGATTGTCCAGGACTTTTTGGAGATCTGGAGAAATAGATGATTCCAATGTGGAAACATCTAGTGAACATAATTGTGCAATTACACCTCTTTGCTCCTTTTTTAGAAGCTTTGTCATTCCATTAGAGCTGATTATCTTTCCTGGTTTCCCTGCAATACCCCTTAATTCAACTTCCTTTCCTTCCACAGAAAATTTCATGAAAAGTTCTTGAAAATTAAAAGCTATTGTACCCAAGGATTGTAGCCATTGGACTCCTAGTACAACATCAGCACCTCCCATTGGAATGGAAAGCATTGGGCTAGTCAATACATATTCTCCCATGGATAGCTTGATATTATGGCACTTTCCAGAACAATTTATTGTTCCTCCATTTGCAATCATCACTTGACACTCTGGTGCTGGATATAGGAAGCAATTCAATTCTTTTGCTACCCTACAATGAATAAAATTGTGGGTGCTTCCTGAATCAATCAACACTATTACCTTTTTCTTCTTGATTTGTCCTTCTATCTTGATGGTTTGAGGAGTGGTAATTCCCGCCAATGCATTACAAGATATGGTTGGATTTATTTGTTCTTCATCTAGGCTTTGTTCCTGGAATATATCCTCTTCTTTTGACCTTTCTTGCTCCTTTTCTTCTTCCTCTTCACAATCTATGTAGAATAATTTCTTCTCAGCACACTTATGACCTTTTGTGTATTTGCTATCACAATTGTAACAAAGCCCTTTTGCTCTTTTTTCTTCCAATTGTTGTGGTGTCAACCTTGTAGGTTGTGGAAGACTATGGGCAACAACACTTCCTTCTTTATAGTTGTGAATGGTATGCTTCCTAGTTGCCATAATTTTGCTTTCCATTTTTCTTGCTAACCTGAATGCCTTCTCTAATGAATCAGGTTCCCAAAGGCGCACATCATGTTGGATATTATCCTTTAAAGACCCTATGAACACATCAATCCTATGATCTTCTGGAATATCTTTTACCCTTATGTTCAATTTTTGGAACTCCTCAATGTGCTCCATTATTGAACCCTTTTGTTTGAGACTTATCAATTGGCTAAAAAAAGTGTTGCTTTTTGTATCCTCATAATGTGCTATCAATTCTTCCGTAAAAATGGCCCAAGTGATAAATGGTTTACGAGAACAAAGCCATTGATACCATACAAACTGATTTGGTTCCAAATATAAAGTTGCCATACGTACCTTTTGTGTGTTTTGCACATTATTGAGATCGAAAAATTGCTCCATCTGTAATATCCATGTGGCGGGATCCTTGCCATCAAACTTCCTCATATCGATTTTTGGAACATGGTGAGTCTTTGATCCAACATTAGAGTCTATGGAATCATGATTAACATTTCTTTTGTCCTCATCATGAGTTTCCTTTACTACCTTTTCACCATTAGTGACCCTTTCTTGTAGCAACTTCTTCAATTCTTCCATGTTTGTATTCAAATCTATCTTCAAATTTGCCATCGAATCCTCCATCTTAGCTTCCATGCCCTTTATCTTAGATTCCACGCCATTTACCTTAGATTCCACGCCACTTATCTTAGCTTCTGTTAGCTTTTGTGAGCGTGACATTTGTTGCACTTGTTCTTGTAATTTTGATATATCATGTAGCATTTCTTCCTCTTCTTCATGAGTCATGCTAGAGCTTTCAGGTTCCTTACTAGGTGTTTGCATTTTCTTTCCTCGGGGCATCAGTTACCGATAATAATGCTTTACTATGCCCTTTGAATTCCGTTAAACCAAGCTTACACAAAAATTAAAAAAAAAAACTACACACCTTTTTTCACTTTATAGAAGCCTGATATTGAATCTGATGTATTTCTGTAATTTCAGATCATCCAATTCTGAAATTGCTACCTGTAGTAGCCTTCTACGTCCTCTTTCCAATGCCACAAGTCTGAGCCAAATTGGATTCTCCAAGGAAGAGTTATGTGAAATCTCCCACGGTGACTTGCTTTTAGACTGGTTCAGTAGAGCGAAGTTGTACGACGTGCCACGAGTCACTGTTTCGACCCTTGGATCTGAAAAACACCCACAAGAAACTACAGTCCGTCCTCTTTCCGTACCTTCTTACGAAACTTCAATCCGATGCTCAGAAAGAAAGTTATGACGCTTTTCCCCAGGTCACCTGTTTTGAGTGTAATTCAGGAGTCATCAAAAAGACCAACTTCCTGAGATCATATCTCCGAAAATATCGAGCAAAAAACTCTGAAATTCGGACCCAAGGTTCAGCGCGATGTCTTCTCAAATGGGTTTTTTTGCGACTTCTGAAACGTCACAGAAAAAAAGTTATAGTGAAAATGCCACGATGACCTGTTTGGAGCAGCGAAACCCTAGAATCCAAAGCTCTGATACCAAATGTTATGAAACCAGCTCACAAAAAGATAGAAAAGAGAGATCCACGACTTAGAATTCAGCCTCTTCAAGGGGGCAACCTCCTTTACATTACATAAATGAACAATTCTTGGATGATACAAATGAAAATACCTCCTTTCTATATATAGGAGTCTAAGTGGTCCCAATACAATCAGAGCCTACATAACAATAATATTGTAGGGCACAACAATAACAATAGTGGGCTTCTATGTGGCACAATAGTAACAATATGGGCACTACATGGGTACATCAATATAAATAAGGGGTATAACTACAATAGTAATGGGGTAATCACTAGTATTATAGGGACCCAACATATAAACTCTGAAAGCTTTCAAGGATTTAATAAGAGCATATGCATGTTTCTCAATAATGTCATACCTCAGTTCAACATCTCTTAAGTTCTTGCTGAAAGATGCCACCGTATGCTTTGAATCTTCTTCATCTACCTACAATAAAACTGTTGCAATGGTGTCTTCAGAGGCAAATGAGAATACATGGAACTCCTTGTTGTAATATGGGCTTATTAAAGTGGAAGCCTCCATAATAGCTTTTTTAATAGACTCAAATGATTTTCTTGCTATATCAGTCCATTTGATTTCTGCCCCTTTCTTCAACATGGAGGTTATATGCCTCACATATTCAACAAAATTCAGGATAAACCTCCTTACAAAGTTAATTTTTCCCAGAAAAGACTGGACATCCTTATTTGATCTTGGAACAGTCAGGGACTGCATTTCTTTTACTCTTTCTATGTAAATTTGAACACCTGTAGCAGAAACAACATGTCCTAACAGCGTGTGTTCATCTAAAGCAAATTGTGACTTCTTAGGATTGACTGAAATCCCAAACCTTCTGCACTTCAAAAACACCTTTTTCAAATGCTGCAAATGGTTTTGATGGCTGCTAGAGTAAACTGTTATGTTATCAAGATAGATAAGGGCAAATTTATCCTTCTCTCCCACAAATTCTATATCCATAGCTCTCTGAAAGGTGGCTCCAGCATTCATCAACCCAAAAGGCATCTTGGCATACATAAAAGTGTCCCAAGGAGTGGTAAATGCAGTATTCTCTTGATCATCTAGGTGCATAACAATCTGATTAAAGCCTGAAAATCCTTCTAGGAAAGACATTACTTTGGCTCCTAAGACCTTCTGTAGCAAATGCCCATCTTCGGTAGGGGATAATTTTCTTTCTTAGAGCATTTGTTTAAGTTTCTGAAATCAACACATAGTCTGATTTCTCCACTTTTTTTCCTTAATACCACCAAATTCGCTACCCATTTAGAATATCTGAGAGGAACTATGATTTCGGCAGCCAACAACTTTTTAATTTGTTTTTCAATCAGTGGAAGAAGCATAGGATTTATTGGTCTCAACTTCTGTTTGAAAGGAATGATGTCTTTCTCTAAAGGGATTTTATGTTGAATAATCTTTTTATCGTAAGTTTTCAGGTCACTATACTCCCAAGCAAACACATCAGCAAATTGCTTCATTAAACAACAATATTCAGCACTCTAGTCAGCAAACAGATGAGTGGACAAATTTATACATCTAGGCTGACTTGGACTCCCTATGTCATGCTTACAGACTATAGATTGGTCTTGTTTTTGGGAAGCCTTGTAAGGCACATCATTTTGGTCAAACATTCTTTCAAGAGGAATTAGACCCTTAGGAATATGATTAGTAGGAAATTGGACAATGCTATTTTTGCCAATTTTATTTCTAAGATGGGATTGGGGATTTTCTGCCAAGGCTTCATTCTGTTGGTCAATTTGCATTTCGGAAAACTCATCAATGACTTGCAGAAACCTATTTATCTCATCATCATCATCAAAAACTTTCCAATGCTGGACATTATTAGACAAGGATGGTCTGTATTCATTTGGACTTCATACACCAATCTGGGAGGCATTGGAGGGATAAATAGACTAGGAAAAAAAGAAAGGGAATCAGCAAGTTGATTTTGGGCTCTAAGAATATATGAAATATAGAAATTTTCAAAGGAATCTTTGAGTCTCCATACCTCATCTCTGTATGCTCTTAGCCTTGGGTGCCTTTCCTGAAATGTTTTATTTACTTGATGAATGATCAAATCAGCATCTCCAAACACCTTCAAATTCTTGATTCCTCTGTCTTTTGCTGCATTAAGGCCCAATAGGAGAACTTCATATTCTGCTATGTTGTTTGTGACTTGAAAAGCCAACTTAAAAGACAGCTGAGTGGTTTCTTGTTTTAGAGATACTAGCACCACCCCTGCTCCTACGGTCTCCCTGGAAAATTCTCCATCAAAGAACATCTCCCACACTTGACTTCCTTGCTCTTCTTTGACCTGAACTAGTTTCCTGAGCTGCATTGAGGCCTTCTGAGATTATTCTATTTGGAGAATACATGCTCAAAAATCATTGTCCACAACATAGATGGGATGATTGGTAGGATTCTTCTCATCACTGATGATGTATGCCAACTGTGCTTCTCTGTACAATCTCCTGCTTTGTCCTCCAAAAACTGGGATAGTAGCATAAGATAGATCATTTTGTAATGTCTCACTTAGTCTCTTAATCCATCCTCTAGACAGCAGCATGCCAAATTTAGGAGGGACATCTACTACCAAAATATCCATCATCATACTCTTCATGGGAAGCTAAGTTAAGGTAATGGCTAGGTCTTTGATTAATCCTAGGCATTTCACTTTCCTTTAATCAAAAGAAAACAAGTCATGATATGGTCTGGTGATGTCAAGGCCTAACTCTTCCATTGCAGCTTTAGGCATTAAATTGTGGCTGGCACCTGTGTCAGCCAGGCAATTGTGGAGGATTTTGTCATGAATGGTCAATGAGACATAAAAATATGGAGAATTATTATCAGCAGATTCAATCATGGGGCTAAGCATAATGGAAGGCTTATCATCTTGCAAATTGATAGAGTCAATGGAGGTTTGTGTGGCTTCTAGCTCAAGGGCTTCAAGGACAGGCTTTCTAAATAGTTCACTCTTTACCAACTCTACCAAAGGCATAGATATTTTTAATTTTTGGACTTCCTACTCAAAGCTGAAAGAAGAAAATAACTTATCAGAACCTTTTACCTCTTGAACTGGTGCTTTGAGGATGACTGGATCAGCTGTTGGTCTTTTCTGTCTACTGTTCTGTGACTCTGTTTGGACAACAGCTCTCTGGGCAGGATTCTCCTTGAAATTCTTTGCATTTGACCTCAGGTTATATATTTGTTGTTCACCAGTTTGTAGGACAGCTTCTCTATCCCATTCTTGACTATCTTGTTCCTGCAGCAATGATTCTTCATAAGCAACCAATGTCGAAAATGCAGCACTGCCTATATCTTCCATGTAGTGAATTTCATCCTCATCTTCAAACTGTTCCTCCTCCATAACTACATTTTGGAAAGGAGCTTTAACTTTATGTTCTTCTTTTGATTCTTCACCCCTATGAATTATTTGTAACTACTCATTTTCTCTTCTGAATGGATTGGGATTTCTTGGAGCAAATGTGTTATTCCGTGTTTTACCTGAATTCTGATCAACCTTTAGCTTAGAAATTTTAGCAGCCAATGACTCTATCATCTTAGTAATTTTGTCTAATTTAGGCTCTGAAGATGATGTAAAGGAGGTAGAAGCCTGACCTCTCTGCCTCCTTCTGTCAGCTTGACTTTTAAGCTTTTCTGCAGCCATGATATTGGATTCTACTTCTAGGGATGCATCTTGCATGTCTGCCAGAGTAGCACATCTCCTTTCTCTCAACAATAGGCAGAAATCAGATTCAAAAGCATTGGCATAAGTGAGTTTGGCAGATGTAGGAGTAGGTTTTACCTCAGCTGGTATCTTACTATACATACCATTGAATCTTTTATTAAAATCAGGCAATGATTCCCCATTTTCCCTCTTCAAATTACCAAACTCAACATGGTAATACAACAAGTCCTTTTTACCTCCCTAGTGCTTCAAAAATGCATCATCTAATGCTTCAATATCTATTATAGATCTCTAGGGAAGTTCTTTGAACCACTTCCTGGCCTCTCCATCAAGGCTCTGGACAAAAACTCCCATCCACACATCATTTTCACTTATATCTAAGTTATCAGCATAACTATAAAAAGCTTCAAGGTGTTATTCTATTGTTACTCCCTCTGAGCCAGTGAAATTAGGCATATATTTTTGATATTCTCCCACAGGCATAGGATTCAGAGGAACAGGCAAGACCAAAGGTCCATATCTAGCAGCAACAATTCTTTCTATTTTCGTCGGTGCTTGCTGGCCTACCATGATTGGGATATGTGGAAGAATACTAGCAAATTGAGCAGTATGAAACAATGAAGTGGATGACAGAGACAAAGGGATGTTCTAGACTATATGGGAAACTTTCTTTGGACTAAGATTCAAAGGGGAACTAACTACACAAGAGGCTGTATTAATCTACGAAGGAATTTCCTTCTTAATAGTGCTGGGCTCTAAATCTTCAAATTATATATCTTCATCTATAACTTTATTTTTCAAAGATGCATGAGATTTCTTAGGCTTACCTAATCTTGATGCCCCTTTCTGCGAAGATTTCTTCGATTTGACAGTCGTCTCAGGGTCAGGCACTGGTTCAGCTGGTGATTTCTAAGGATTTCTTCGAGTATGTCTCACAAACTGAGCCATAACTTCAATGTGGAGTCAACAAAGGTTGGTCTTCCTCCAGTGGAGTTGCCAGATAGATGATTACCACCAGAAATGTGCCCAGACCTTGTCTATCATAAAAATCAGGAACTGTGTCGTTCTCCCAAAGAAGCTGAGCTTCAATCTCCTCTCCTCGGCAACGGTGCCAATTAATGTTATCACCCCAAGAAACTCTCCTAGGTTGTATCTTAGAGATGCTCGGGAACATGACAAACTCAACAATAATGTTGGAAAATGGTGGATGAATTGAAGGAATGATGCATATTCAAGCCAGATAACCACTCCTACTATGCTTAACCCCAGACATGGGTGAACACCCCCGACTACAAGGCTTTATTACACCAATTACTCACAGTTTGAAGAATAGGTGATGATGGAGAATACTGATCACACCAGCAGATGCACAGGACCCTGTGATGGCTAGCTGCAACCAGTAAAGAGGTCTACAAATCTATTTCCTAATGCACAGACAGGATGATAGCTCTGTGGCATTAAAACAACAGAAACCTGCATACACATTCACTAATACTTACTAGATTCTAACACATAGGTGGGATGACAGCCCCTCTAATGCTAAACATAAAGAGCACATGAAAAATGCATGACAGGCACAGCCTGGAACAAAGAAGAAGTGGAAAGTGAGCAATTAATAGCAAAAGAAGCTTGCATTAGCTGAAAATGAAGACCAGAAGCTGCAAGTATCACAGTAGTTATAGTCTCCAGAAGTTGAACTTTACATCAAAATAACATTCATCAACCATCAACATTCTGTGTTCTGAGTATATATCGAGTTTGTTTACAAAATTGCTCTATTGTTCTATGCGTGGAGGGGTGATAATGGACCACCAACCACATTTACAATCAGATATGGGTCTCTGCTGCAAACTGTGTGCTTTAATGAACAAAATCGACCTTTCTAGTACTCTGTTGTACTTCACGAACTGGTAGAATGCCGTGTTTATCTTCTCAAGGCTGTCCTTCTTGTCCTTGGCCGTGTTGTCGCTTGAATGAGGTAGTTGAAGATAATAAGTGCAGAGTGTTGGTGGACGATCGCTTTCATACCTTGGAAGCGCAGGACAAGCCAAAAACATGAAAATTACATGAAAAATGAACGAAGGGCTAAGAATAAATGCTAGTCGTTGGATGAAATGGATGGACGGTCGAGATCCCATGGCGGGAGGCGATGGGCAGAAACAAAAGTGCCATTGATTATAAATCGTCGGATCTGACAGATTGGACGGCGGAGATCAGATTATGTGGGCTATCAGGAGGTAACGCAAATGGAGACACGTGGGCTGTCGGATCGCGGTTGGGCAAATCCAACGACTATCGGGAGGTATAGGTGAGCGAAGGTTAACGAGTGGGGGCCATACATGTGGGCGGTAAGTGGTTTCCCCACACCGCTTATCAAAGGCAGGCGGTTTTCCTACGTGACTGCGCAATCCAACAAAATTGCGATGCGTGGTTGGAGGGTCTGGCGGGAAACTGCTTTCCCTGAAGGCTATCGTACGTGCAGGTTCGCGAGGCGGG
Organism: Pinus tabuliformis; assembly: GCA_031772625.1. Taxonomy (NCBI): domain Eukaryota; kingdom Viridiplantae; phylum Streptophyta; class Pinopsida; order Pinales; family Pinaceae; genus Pinus; species Pinus tabuliformis. The sequence continues at coordinate 1,386,393,151 of CM062820.1, read as the reverse complement.
AACTGTGAATACCGTCAGATCCGCGGGAAATGATCAGATGGCCCAGGCTAATCGCGCACATTTTTTGAATGAAATGACGTGAAAAAGGCTTGCAAAAGGGTTTGGATGGGTTATCGGGTTTTATAATGTTTTAACAAAAAATGCTTGGGAGTCGAGGAAAACGAATATATACGGCGTTTATGGAGAACTTTTAGAGGAAAACGAAGGAAAACAGGGGTGGCGGGAGTTATAAGGGTATAAAGCAAACAAAGGTGAAAGGATGAAATAAACTGCTGTGAGCTCCCTCCTTGTAAATACACACGGCCACGGTAGTCATTTGGTCCTCCAAACACACAAATGCATAGCAGAGCTAACAGTTACCAATGAATTTCATATAGAAGAACTATTGACTCACAATATTATTAAAATTAAAAAAAATACATTTGTGAAATACATGGAATGTTAGGGTTAACTTCGCCACATTAATAAATATGGATTGTCTTATAATTGTTAGTTTTAATTTGGAATTTGAATTGAAAAGTAGTTTATATCATCAGAAAATTCAAACTGAGTTAGGTACAATGGTCACATTAATAATCTTTTCTACATGTTTTAAATAAAATAACATTTCTGTAATCTTGTACTTTGGTAACTATTGACAACCTAATATTAGAAACATCAGTAACACCTGCCATAAAATACAAAAATATGAGTGGTAGAGAAAGGTGTCACATCAAGCCTAGTCACAAACCCTATCTTTATATATCTTAAAAATTATAATAAATCAAAAGTTGAAATTTTTGTTACTTCTACCTCTCTATTTCTACTACATCTTGAAAAGAATTCTTTTTTTGAAACATCATAAAGAAATAGAAAAAATGGTCTCTTTGAGATTAATTTTTGGACTAATTACAAGAATAGCTTTAAAAGATGGAGCTGGGTTTCAAATTGTCTAACTATATAACCAAAATTCAAGCCAAAATCAGATCAAACTAGATTCAATAAAAAGGAATTGAAAAAAATACATAAAATAATTAAATTAAAATGAAAAAAATATTATTTTTAAGATTGCAAGCCATGATTCTTAACCATTAGAGACAAAATATGAAATGTTTCCTCATCTATATATCATCTAAGGGTGCATATGTCAAAGGGGAATATAGTGAAATAGATATCATCTAAATAATACATAATCAATGAGGTTATAAATTCTGAATGGTCTCTAGAGTTTAACAAAATGCTACAACTCAAGCTACTAGACCACTAGCCTACTACAAAATTGAAATCACATGTCAACATTAATGGATCATTCATCAAACTTTTGCTTGTATAGATTATTCGATAGCCTTTGCGTCCTTAAGCATGTCATACTTTTCAAGGTATTCTTACCTAATAGGCCATATCACTTCATCTAGTGCATCACATAGGATCAGATGGCCTCTTATACCAACCAAGTGTTGCTTCAACATATAGATGCCCCTAATGCCATTGGGCACTTGGAATATTTGCATAAGATTTTCCCATCAATAACATCATAATGAACCCATCAACATCTTTGGATTTTGGTGCCATGTGGGATGATGAAGCTTCAAATTTTAATGGAAATATACAACAAATAGAAAATAGAAATGGATCTAAGTAAAATGATCAATTTGTGATAAATTTCAAAACCAAAAAGGAGACATATCGAGCCTATAAACATGGACTATTTTTTACTTGAAATAGGGAAGAAAAATTAAAAACAAGGACAACAATCCAATTTGGAAAATTTGAAGAGAGAAATCATACTTGAGAATGAAAATGAGTTACTAAAGCCTCCTCCCAAAGACGCCAACCCCACTAAATAGCTCCAAAATTGCTCGAAGATAACAAAGAAACTCTAATATTCTTGTGGTTGCTCCAAAACTCAATGTTATTGTAGAATTGTCCAAGCTTTCATGTGATGGAAAACAATAGAAATTAGATGTGTGAGGAAAATATGATCTTGGGCATGCCTTTATAAGCTTAAAGGCAGAGATTGAGGAAGGAACCTATCAATGGTTTGTAGAAAAATCACCTCAAAAACCACCTATGTATCTTGTCTCCTAGTTGAGCCATGTGTTTACCTAACCAGGCCATTTTTAATGGACTTGGCTATTTAGGACCAAACTCATTTGCTACGTAAACAATCCTAACCGGGTTGTCGATTAGATTTTTTGTTCTAATTAATAAGCTTGAGGGTCTGACACATTGGTTCAGTTAATTTCCAAATCAATTTTTTTGTTTTTAAAACTATGATGACAAGCACTAACTTTTAATGTTAGATCTATAAAACTGTAAAAAATCAAACTCTGCAAATTTTGCCACTTAATTATTTTTCCTCAAAGCACAAGAGAAAAAAACTATAATATTATAAATACATGTCTATTTCTAAAATACACCATTCTTGTGCATCTTGTTGCCATTTATTTAACACCGCCTTTATATAAACATCCCTAACAAAATTATTAAATGAAAAAATAAAACAAACAAAAACTTCTTTAATAATATAAAATAAAACATAGCCCAGAGAGTGTAGAATAGATGGTGATAAGATCTTTTAATGCACTCCATGGTGTAAAGACCACCAGTTTGAAAAATTGTTAGAAAAAAATGTAGTCATGTTAAGGGTTGGTGTGGCGTAGGACAACTGTTATCCTCAAGTGCTTTCCATAGCCTATATGCCCCTCAGTTGCAACTAATCAAGCCACAAGTTAGACATGCTAGTCATCTTAGGACTCACATATAACCTAGAAAACTATATATATATATATATATATATATATATATATATATATATATATATATATATTCACCTAATTACTTATATATATATATATATATATATATATATATATATTCACCTAATTACTTATATATCATCATCATACCACTTATTCATTACATATTCACTTTATCAATATATTATAAGAAAGGGAACAAGTAATTTAATTAATTTTTTAAATTTTTTTAAAACTATTTGATAAAGTCCATGGGTTATTGTATAAATGGTGATTGGGTGTTTTGTTAAGGCACCCATTGATGTGAAGTCACTAGTTCAATTCCCTGCCCCGATTCGGGTGATTTATTGGACATGATGAGGATGTAGTCCTTCCAAGCCTACAAATATATATACATACATATATATATATATATATATATATATATATATATATATATATATATATATATATATATATATATATATATATATATATATATATATATATATATATATATAAAGCCCACATGCATAGAGCATATGGTGACAAGGTGTTCTGCTAAGGCACATAGTGGTGTAAAGTCACTCGTTCAAAATTCTGTAAGAAAAAATATAGCCATACTAAGGTTTAGCATTTACCAAATTGAGTGTGATCTCTAGACGATTTTAACATCTTATATGTCTTTGATTTATTACTACTAAAACTATAGATTAAATATACCAATCATCTCGAAACTCACATTATCTAGCAAAAATATTTAATAATAAAATTAACCAACTCAATTAATTATATAAAAATTAAACTCAAAATTTTATAATCTATATTAAATAAAGACTATTTAATCTATTTCATAATGCTAATTTCATTAAATCCCATACTTATGTGTACACCATACTTGGTCATAGGTTTCCATATGACAAGGATATTACATGAGTCATCTTTTAACTTGATCCACGTAACCAGTCATAAAAATAAAGGACCTTTAGTCATTTCACCTTTCCAACTTTCCACCTTTAAGAACCCTTGAGTTTTCGATTGATTCTCTCGATCATCTACCGTAAAATGTGTTTTCCTCAATTCTAGAATGCAAAAATGGGTTTTAATATTTAAACATTAGGCAATGTTAGGGAATTTCGTGTAACCTTAGATTTTATTTTTCATTGCTCAAGTTAACATCGAAATATAGACATTTGTATCGTAGATATATTCATGTGATAAACAATTATAAAGACATCAAATTTTGGTTTTATGCCCAGTTGTAAATTATGGTATGAGCATCTAATGTAGCATTTTGATATATCAATGTAAATTATGGATAAGCACCTAATGTAGTATTTCTTTTTTAATTGGATTTGCTTTTTTATGTCGGGGCTAACGTCAATATATCCAGCTTAGTAACATAAATATATCTACATTATTGTTACGAAAATAATTAGAATAACAACATATTTGTGGTCTGAATGTATGAGTTATACATAAATATATTTACATGGTTACTTTGAAAATAATTAGAATAATATTATATTTTTGGTTTAAATATATGGGGTAATATTGGTATATAATGTAATTTTTAGAATTTAATGTTTATAAAATTGAAAGATAAGAATTAGTATAAAGTTATTTTAATTTTCTATTCAGTAAGTGTAAAGAGGGATCAATTTTATCAATCCTTTGAAATATAAATATTTTTTCATATTTTGAATCTTAAAATATGTTTGAATCTTTAAATGTTTGATCTTTCTCGAGGCTTGAGAAATTTGGAGTTAAAATGGATTGATGAGAATCTCTTTTATATATATGAACTTCATGATAAACATAGAAAATATTGCACATGTCATTTTTTTTATCACTTTAATAAAATGTTTTATCCATTAAAAAAAAAATCAGTTATTATATAATACATACATAATTGACATTTAACATATTTCACTAAACATGTGAATTGAAATATTTTATTTGTTAGTCATATTGCTCATATAATTGTTCAAAATATTAGTATAGGAATTGGAATATCCTTAATTAGAAAGCATTTATCAATAGAACAAGAAATATCTCTATATATATAATTTAAATGATATATATCAACCATACTTTAAGAATTGAATGAATTATACATCTTTCTAACACTAAAAAATTTGAAGTAATTAAACATTTAAATATTTTATTTATGATTAAAGTTAAAGTATTTTTTAATGTTATATATATATATATATATATATATATATATATATATATATATATATATATATAATCTAGTGCACTCACCTCATAGATGATGACTTCTATGTCCTTAAAATATTTGTACCACGAAGATTTATGGGGATCACTTTGTGTTAGTTTAACCACAGAGCATAACCTTGAGGGTGTAGAGAGAATTAAGGTGATAACCTCTCAATAAAAAATGTATTTTAAAATTAGAGACCTGACAAACTGAACTAACCCTTAGTACTCTTTCTTCCATATATAAAAATATAGATTTTTAAATATTTTATCAAGAGTGTACAAAAAATTAAACTAGTTTTAGACACAGAGACTTGAGAAACTAGACTAACCCTTAATACTCTCTTTCCTTTTATATATAAAATATAGATATTTAAATATGTTATTTAAAATTGCTATTCAAATATTTTTAAAAACAATAAAAAAATAACACATATATAAAAATTTATTTTCTATTTAATTACTTTATTCTTAGTATCAAATAAAACTATTTAATTAAACATTAAAATAATATATTTATAATTAACAAATAAATATATTTTTCTTATTAATAAATGTATAAATAAAATATACAAAATAATATTTTTCCCGTTTTAGTGAATTCATTATTTTTTTATTATATTTATTAACTCATTATTTTTATTATCATATTTATTTTAGTTCTATTATATGTATTTAATATAAATTAAATCAATTTTTTCTTTTATTTTTTTTAATTCAAAATTTTTAATTAACAACAATTTTTATTTAGTAACTCATTATTTTTATTATCATATTTATTTTATTTCTATTATATATATTTAATATAATTAAATCAATCTTTGCTTTTATTTTTTTAAATTCAAAATTTTTAATTAACAACAATTTTTTATTAACAATAATTCAAATAAATTTAATTGATGATGATGATGATGGTGGTTAACATCCGCTGAGACCAAATAATGGTCTATCAGACCTAAAGAAACAAATTATCTATTTTGATTTAAGATTTTATTCCTATGCTCAAAAGGCTTGGAGAGAAGCCTCCCGAGCTCACTATAATTTTGACATTGTAAAAGGAAAGGAAGGTCAGTATTGTAACAAAGATTGTGAAACTGAGATCTAATGTGGTTATACGCGGGGCACTCTAAGAGGAAGTGGTTTTCATCCTCGATGTTCCTATTCTTACATATATGGCAGATCCTTTCCGTCCATGGCGTTTTAGGAACTTCCCAACGACCTGTTTCACTATGGAGCTCAGGAGAATTCTTTCTAATCTTTGCTATATTAATTTTCTTCTTTGAGCTAGTTAAAATAGAGAGATACTTTTGATCTTCTAGGGTGGGGTTGATGACCTTCTTATAATAACTTAATTTTCTTTTAGCTGCTAAGTCTTTCTCACACCACATTTTTTCTTTGAACTTAGAAGTAACAATATCTTTAATGTTATTTATGTTTTGCAATGCATCATTTTCCTTGATCTCCCAATAGTTTAACCAGGCCCTTGTGTCTTTATGCCACCCTCAATTGAGCCTTAAGTGGTTTTGGCTAGAATTAATAATAATTAATATTTAAAATTTCATAAATTATTATAATAATTAATATTTCGACATTAATATAATATTAATATAATAATTTACTCACAAATATAATACTTATTATTATAATCATTTTAATTTACCACCATATAAAAGATACCTTTTAAGTGTTGTTAGCATTAGAACAATATTATAAGTCGTGAAATTCCAATGCAATTTTTATGCATCTTCGATACTTTTTAAAAATTCATCGTTTAGGGTGGCCATACCTGCCAAATATATGAAAAGCCTAATAAAGTTTACATACTAATTTGGTTATTTCCCATACTTTCCACCATCTCAATATCTAAGGTTAAGATTTTGAATCTTAAAGTTTTAATTTCTAAAACTTTTGTTATTATGTTATACAATAATTACAAATAAATGATGGCATCAAATTTCATTATTATAATAATTTATTTTGAGTATTCAATTTTCTATTTTTATTTTAATAATCTATTTATAATATTATTTTTATATTACAAAATTAATAATATAACTTTAATATATATATATATATATATATATAAACAAACTTATATATAAAAACAAACAAGCGTGATGAAGTGATGTGGATTGTTTATTTATATAAGTGAACTGTGTGTATAATTTTTTGTGAAGTGATATGTGATTGTTTATTTATATAAGTGAATTCTTTGTATAATTTTTAATTTATTTAGTTAAAATTTAAAATAGTATGTGTGAACATAAAATTATTTGAAATAATTTTTTAATGAAAATTTATGTGTTTAAATCTGGTACATTTCTTTAAAGGATTATAAATTCACTTTCTCAATAAAAATTTTCAATAGGAATGGAGATTGAATTTGAAATTTCAATATCTCTTATATTTCTTCAATGAATGAATTGAAGTGTTTAAGTCATAGGTATTTTAGCTATTTCTTCGAGAGAGAGAAAAATATTTCTTCAAAAAGAGTGAAATTGATAATTTTTGATAAATATTAAATCTTTGTGGAGATTAAGAAGAGGGAGTTCCACAAACCTATTAAAAATAATAAAAGAAAAAGAAAATGGGTGGTTTTATTTTAAAAATAGACATTTAATATGGTTAAATTCTACATACATGAATTCAAGAACAACGAGATCATTTAAAGTAGTAATGTTTACCATTCATCAGTCAGTGTTGTTCTTGTGATCATATTTCTGTCCCCTCTACTTTTTGGTGAGGTTAGTAGTTGTATGGTGTAGAATTATATTTTGTAGGGTTTGTTTTCGAAGCCGTCCAACTAGCCATGACATGCACACATACCAAGCTTAGCATGGCCAATGTTGTGTTCGCGAAATTAGATGGCAATATACCATCTTCTAACCATCCATAGTCCTTTCTGCCATTTACAATTTTCTAAGCTACCTGAACATACCCAAGAGGTACATTTTGTATGCACGATATCACACCCCAGGGATATTCAGTTGGAAGCTGGCATAACAGTCAGGGGATGCATTTTTCATGCATGAAAGTCACTTCGCCATTGAACCTACCTCCCTTTATGGTATAGCAATTTTGACAGAAATATTCTGAAACTAAAAGTATTTTGAAACAGCTAAATGGAACACTCATTCTAGCAATAAGGTATTCGTATGGTAAATATATCTCCAAGAACATTCTAAAAACAACTTGGCCAATTTAATCACACTTGACAAAAAAATACACTTACAACCCAAATAAACATCTTAGTAAATTTTCATTGCAGTAAGAACGAAAGTTAACGTTTGATGTTAATCTGACCAAAGTTGGGATAAATCCTGTGTAATTTATACATATTGCTCATTTATGTTTGTTAATTATTTCCTTATCGCATATTATTTATCTTTTGACTGCTCAACATATATTATGTCACTGGAATGAGATGGTGTAGCTAATGTGGGATAGGAAGATTTATGTTATCAAAATGTGGGAGAGGAAGATTCTTGTTTGTATTGGATTGTACACTCTTCCATGGTTACTTTACAAGAAGGGTTGACATATGTAGTCACATAAAATTAATTTTATATGTTTGAACTTTGCGATGTGCACAAATCAGCTCGATGTAAACTACAAAATTCACCAAGTCACTAGGATCCTTTTCCTAGTAGGGATAAGGATATCAAAATAAGTGTAATTGAACCCTGGTTCTGACCAACGTAGAATCAAAATAAAAGAAATCACCAAAAGTAATGGTCTTATTATGTATTCATTGTATATTATAATAGTTTTAGGTAAAACTGAAGCTCATCATGTGCAGACAACATAAGTTCTTTGTAGAATTCTAGTTTGCAACTGTCACATTTATGGTTAACCCTGACGAAATAAACCATTGTCTTCACAAGTAATTACGTTATTTAACAAAACATAAGATCAAAAGAATCCAAAATATATGAATAAAACCATGCATTGATATTACAAAGCCCAATTAACCAAAAAAGATAACCTAAAGGAAGATAGTTTTGCTAGAAGAAAAAAAGTTGAATGGATTTAGAGCCTTGCTAATCACATTGTAGTAGAAATACAAGATTGCAGTCTCTATAATTCTTTCTTAGTTATTTCAAATTTTACTCTCTAATTCTTAGTTATTTTTTCAAATATTACTACAAGTTCACCAAAGTTATGGATTTCAATACAATTCATGATCAACTTCAGTAATTATGTGTTATTGAACTAGTTAATTAGTTTTAGGTTTTCTCAACTACAATTGGTCTTTAGTTAAACACAATAAAGTTATAGAACTACAATATAACAAGATATATGTCTTGGTCAATGGCATTGGGACTTCTTTAGATTATAGATAAGCTCCCAATGACTACTTTTGAACAACAAATATATTAAGTTGGGCTATATAGTAAGCTCAAGCTAACGTTTCTTATGGAGTCCCTTGCAGTACTAATTTTCATATAATGAAAACTTTGGCCAATGTCTGCCTTATTCTTGAAATTTACATGTTGTGTTCTTAACTAGGTATTTATTTCAAAGCTAGGTTGAATTGACTCTGCATTAACGAAAATCTCAATCACAACCAAGAAACTATGAATATATGAGAGCATAACTTACATTAATATCCTCCTAATTTTCTTAATGACGAAAGAGAAGAAGACGAATGAAAAAATATTAAATAATGTTCCATCTCTTTTGTTTAACATTCCAAATTTCAAAGTTGAAAATCACTATGCTGCTTAGTGTAATTTCATGTCTTCTGGGTTTTGTCAAACTTAAAATATTTTCTTAATTTAGGATTCCCTTTCATATCATGCTCTTGGAAAGAATTTGAATTCTAGCTTTATGTCCAATATTTGAACAATGAAATACTCTCCCAACAATTGATATCATAATCTGACTTATCCCTCCACAATGTTAGATATACCATCAATAACCTACCAATTTATCAATCTTTAGAACGAAAAAACAAATGTTTGTCCTTAAATAATGTTTTCTTCTGAGAGGAAAAATGCTCACAACCTGTTGATGGTGTTGGACCCTCCAACATGTCAGGGGTTCTCCCCAATAAGAATTCCCAATTAGACCTCATAATGTTTGGAGTAGGAGTCTCAACAGTGGGTAGTACGGTATCACCTTGACTACGATTGCACATAGAGGTAAGTAAGATTCCCTTGTTGGAAGCAAGGGTGTTACCTTGATGCAAGTCAGGGAAGATGCATGGAAAGGCTCTAACACACAGAAGGGAAGAGGAGTGCTCCCCTTAGAAGCATGTCATAGTCCATTGCATGAAAGGGAACACATGAGCTAAAAGAAATCAAAAGATGGAAAGAAGAATAGTCGAAAATCCAAAATGATGAGTTAAACCAACAACATGCTTTGATAAGATTCATACAAATATATACAAAATAGCCCATACATACATGTGTAAGTTACAACTACATACAATGTTAGAGTAACAAGAATAGTTGAACTACAATAAAAATACATGCATGAAACATGTTGGCTCGGTTATATTAAAAGGGTGAAAGATCCAATAATACATACAACCATGACAACCACTAGCCCCAATAGTGGAAATTACAGTCACTTCCGCTTGCTCCTCCAAAGAGATGCACTCGCTCTGCACTGTGGAGAAGCCAAGGCTCGTTACAACACTCCAAGCTTTCTTTATGTTATACCTATTAGAAGCATGGCTCCCAAAAAGCCCGTAAAATGAGTTATGTGGTTATATATAGTAAAGGGTCGGGTGACCCTTGACATCCCCCTTTGTGACTCTTGAGCTACGCTCATGACTCTTCAACTTACACATGACTATTTATGTTCAACTATTGATACTTGGTCTTTCACTTTATAATATGTTTACAATACAATCTGCACATGTACCCATGTGACACAAAAATGGGCTTGCATAAGCCATACAAGACATCACTAAGAATCAGACAGTTGTGGGAAGACTAACTCATCGAAATCCTATTGGTGGTCATCGGTGGAAAACGGATGCCAATCTTGGTAGTATGTTACAGTGTCCATGTACTCCATGGTGACATCCTTCTGAAAGCAAACTCTTGCATCAGTTGCATCTGAGTACAATGATTTGGAACCTCTATCCAACTCATCATATGGCATGTGCATCATGGTCTTCAGTGCAGTCAAACTAGAGACATACTTTTGCATATTGTCTGTGCTCATATGCAAAATTGTGTTGGTGGCTATGTGCATCAACTACTCGAAGTACATGTCCAACTCCAATCGGACATGGTCCTTTTATTTTGCCTCAGTGAGTGTACCTATGGCTAGGATCACATGCGTGCGCACAATAGCATCCATGCTCCTGAACACTCATGCATTTGAAGCCTGTAAGATGGTGATGAGTTGTGGGAGTTCCTCATAGTTCCAGATCTAACTCAAGGTGTGTGCTTTCAACTCCACTACTTGTTGGGTTGTGCTATATTCTTTCCATGACTAGCCCATGTAGTTAACTGGGGGATTAGAGGGGCGGCGGAGCCCCCCTTCTTTGCACCGATTGCGTAGCAGGGGGGTCACAGGGGGTTTGAGGGGTCCAAGTAACCCCACTCTATGGGGTCCGGGGCAACAGCCCCAGAAAATTTTGGTTTTTGACCCTATGTTAGGTTGGGCGGACCCACCTATGGCTTTTTGCATGATTTATGCACATGGTTTTGGACGCGATGGGTTTCGGTCCATGGTTTTGGACGGGATGGTTTTTGGTCCATGGTATTGGATGCTTCGACATCTATAAATATGTATTGTAGCATTGAAAAGAACATAAGGAAAAATCAAGCCGGTAGTCCCGGTTTTGGGATCCAGGGGAAAATCTTCGTGTATATGTGTTTTATGTGTTATGCTCTCGCATTATTTATTTTTTGTGTTTTAGAATTCATATGCAGGTAATTTTTGTATGGGGTTAAAACCTACGTTTGGTATCAAAGCTTTTTTCGCTTCAAGGGGACGCCTTTGTTGCTGAGGGGTTTCGCTCGAGCATGTGGTAGACCCTGTTCAATGGGAAATCTGCGGAATCGATTCTAGTGGTGAAAGAAGATGGTGATTGGTGGAAGGATAAAGATCGAGAAATTTAATGGTCAGATTTTTGAGTTGTGGAAACTCAAGATGGAGGATCTGTTGGTGGATAAAGATCAGTGGATTGCAGTAGTTCTAGGTACTAAACCAATGGTAGTGTCCGATGAAGAATGGAAGAAGTTGGATTGGAAGGAAAAAATCACAATACAATTTTGTGTCTTAGATTCAGTATTGCTGAATGTATCAGCGGAAGGTACGACAAAGGCTTTGTGGGACAAGTTAGGGACTTTGTACCAATCTAAGTCTCTGGTGAATAAACTATTCCTGTAGAAAAAGTTGTATAACCTGAGGATGAAAGATGGAGACTCTGTGACAAAGCATCTAAACACATTTAATACTGTGGTAAGTTAGTTAGCATCTGTTGACATTAAAATTTCAGATGAAGATAAGTGCATGAGTTTGTTGTGTTTGTAGAAATTTTGAATAATAAACACTTATTCACAGAGATTATTGCGATTATACACTATTGCGGAATACATGCATAATACATAACCTACTCTACATTGATCATCAATTTAGCAGCATTAAAATCAATGAAAGATCAATCGCATGCACACATTAACACAGTATGTATCCCGAGGAAAGCTTACAGCTGAAAACCCCACACTATCTATATATTAATGATTGAGAACATGTAACAATACATAGTACAATACTCCTCTCAAGTATCCAGCACTATCTCCACCTGTTACACAAAAAACTAGCTCAGATCCGAACAAGTCACAGGTTCAAATCTTCTCCACTGCTTTGCCTGCCTCCACTGCGCAATCCTGCATGAGAATGAATGATGAATGGCTGATCCAAACTCCTATTTACCTTGGCTGATCCACAATCACGTGAGCATAAGCTATAGTTGCCTTGGTATTGGCCCACACTGCGCAGTCCTCATTGGCATAACTCAATCCATGCATGTGCAAAATCTCATGCACAACTAATATTCACAACTCACCCTTTCACTTACGTCTAACACATGTCTTTGTTGAACTGTCCATGCACTGAGTTAACTGATGTATTATTCAGTTTCATTATGAGTTAATAATTAGTGAATTAATTTAATCAATTAATTCACATCACTCATCACTAGTCTATTTGGAGTTAGACTAATTACAACTAGTTTAACAAAGTCAAACTGAACACAACTCCATCAACTCCACATCCAACTCCACAGAACTCACATGCATGAGTTCTAACTAAAGTCCTCCATGCCATAGCTCAACTAACACATAAGAAAAGCATATTTACTTCTGACAACTGCATGTGCCACATCTGTAGCTCAAACTGAAGTGCTCCAAGAGGATAAGATAATGTTTATAGTCTAAATATTATTATGAGACAATAATACTTGACCTTCCTATTTTTAGCCTGGCAGTCTAAAAATAGACTTTGATCACTCTGCTGTGAACCAGAAATAGCAGTCCATCTATTTTTCCCAACATGACCAATCATCCATAAACAACATCCTGCAACTCGTAGACCATGATCCATATGTCTAAAAATAGACTTTGTGCCATAATTTGTCTATGGGCCCACTTAGTGAAGGCAACTCCTTTCCACTAAGCTCCATCATCTTGGTGTATTTTCAACACTCCCTCTCAACAAGATATGGATTATCTGCAACCCTTATCCTGCAACTCTGGATGTTCTGCATGCAACACATTTGCCCGATCCACTTGCTCCAACAACACGGAACAAAAACACTCCCAACTGACCACTTTGTTGGGCTAGGAACATACTTTGATGCTAACAAGTGCTCCCTCTTTGACATCTGCGCTACTACAACATCTCCATGCATCTCGCACCATTTCACACCTCTCTGTGCCACCTAGCACTGCGAAAAACACTTGTGCCTCTCGCATTGTTGTAGCCTGTATGCTATGTGCTGTCCTGGGATTCCCTGCACTGTTACTCTATCTGTTGCTCCATCTGCATCTGTCTCTACCCAATCCGTCAGTTCCTGCTACTCCACATCGGGGCTCCTGTAGTAAGGTCTCATCCAAGAGGTTGGGTACCTCAAGGATCTTGCCCCTCCTCCTTGGGACGATCAATCCACATCACCCCACCTCCTACCTAGAGGTATGGCTGCATGCGATCCCTCAGCCCACCTGGCTCAAAGTTTCCCCCTACTGCAGGTCTCTGCATGAGTAGATGTCTCTACTAGATCTCCTCTCAGCTTCCCTTGTTGTGGCTACTCCACAACCTCCTGAAGTTGTTGCACCAATCGTGGCTCCTCCACAATCGTCTGAGACTTCTTCTGGCTCTACATGTTGAGAGGTAATATACACTCCCTCTCAACCCCCAAGTCTCCATCAGTTGCCTCACTGCTCAAGTCTTTGCATGCATCTTGAACATCAAGAGCATACAGGTTCTTGACTCGTGAACCAATGTGCTTCACCTGTCTAGTGATGATGTGTCTAAGGAAAACCTTTCCCTTAATGAAGACTACACCATAGCCTCTGTCTTCAAGCATCGCGATCGACAACAAGTTTCTCTTCAGTCCTGGTACATACTTGACATCGGTCAAGGTAAGGCGAGCTCCATGCTCCCTCTAAAAAATAATCGTGCCTACACCTAAGACACTATACTTCTCATCATTAGCCATCGCTATGAGTATCTGGAGATCCTTCTCCTCCAAAGTACTGAATAAACTTTTGTCATCGGTCATGTGGAAAGAAGCTCCACTGTCAAGAAACCAACCACTTCCCATCATGGATGAAATCATGCATGCGAAGAGTGTGAAATCCAACTCAAATTGTGAAGCAAGTGCCTCACCTTCAGATCCTTCCCTGGATCCCTTCTTGGATTTCTTCTTTGGGAAATTAGTAGCATAATGGCCCAACTCATGACAGCGAAAGCATCTCACCTTTGACTTCTTAACCTTCTTCCCATCATTGGAAGAACTAGATTCGGAAAGAGAACCCTTCTCCTTCCCATTCTTTGCTTTGGCAGCCAAAGCGCAATTTTCTTCATTAGATGCCTTTGATGAAGATCCATCCCTGGTATTCTGCCTGATTTCCTCTTGCACAAGATCTGACCAAAGTCTCTCCCATCTTGGCAATTTCTCCCAACCATTGATACAGTCCTGATAGGAATGCCAACTCTTTGGAAGACCAAGGAGAGCCAAGCTCACCAAGTCTCCATCATCAACAGTAACCCCCATACTTCCCAGCTCATCCCAGCATTGGGTGAACTTCGTGAGATACTGGGGCATACTGTCTCCATTCTCAGCTTTGATGTTTCTCTATTTATCCTTGAGCTCCATTCCACCAGCTCAAAACTCAACCGCTTCTGATCTAAAATTCGTGAGAACAAAGTATTTCTTGTATAGAGATCGACTGTATGGGCATTCACCAGATATCTCACCTTCTAAAAGAAGGATAAATCCAGAGGCTACCTAGCCCGATTACAGACTTTGCCTAAAGAAATAAAATGTAAACACTTTCTGAATAATAGATCTAATGATCAATCCTCGCAAGTTTGATATGCTGTAGAACTTTTTCTACAAATCAACCAGCTCTGATACCATGTAGAAATTTTGAATAATAAACACTTATTCATAGAGATTATCCCGATTATACACTATTGTGGAATACATGCATAATACATAACCTCCTCTATGTTGATCATCATTTTAGCAGCATTAAAATCAATGAAACATTAATCGCATGCACACATTAAAACAGTATGTATCCCAGGGAAAGCTTACAGCTGAAAACCCCACACTATCTGTATATTAATGATTGAGAACATGTAACAATACATAGTAAAATACTCCTCTCAAGTATCCAGCACTATCTCCACCTGTTACACACAAAACTAGCTCTAATCCGAACAAGTCACAGGTTCAAATCTCCTCCACTGCTTTGCCTGCCTCCACTGCGCAATCCTACATGAGAATGAATGATGAATGGCTGATCCAAACTCCTATTTACCTTGGATGATCCAAAATCACGTGAGCACAAGCAATAATTTCCTTGGTATTGGCCCACACTGCGTAGTCCTCATTGGCATAACTCGATCCATGCATGTGCAAAATCTCATGCACAACTGATAGTCACAACTCACCCTTTCACTTACCTCTAACACCTGTCTCTGTTGAACTGTCCATGCACTGAGTTAACTGATGTATTATTCAGTTTCATTATGAGTTAATAATTAGTGAATTAATTTAATCAATTAATTCACATCACTCATCAATAGTCTATTTGCAGTTAGACTAATTACAACTAGTTTAACAAAGCCAAACTAAACACAACTCCATCAACTCCACATCCAACTCCACAGAACTTACATGCATGAGTTATAACTAAAGTCCTGCATGCAATAGCTCAAATAACACATAAGAAAAGCGTATTTCCTTCTGACAGCTGCATGTGCCACATCTGTAGCTCAAACTCAAGTGCTCAAAGAGGATAAGATAGTATTTATAGTCTAAATATTATTATGAGACAATAATATTTGACTTTCCTATTTTTATCCTAGCAGTATAAAAATAGACTTTGATCACTCCGTTGTGAACCACAAATAGAAGTCCATCTATTTTTCCCAACATGACCAATCATCCATAAAAAACATCCTGCAACTCATAGACCATGATCCATATGTCTAAAAATAGACTTTGCACCATAATTTGCCTATGGGCCCACTTAGTGAAGGTTTTTCCTTTCCACTAAGCTCCATCATCTTTTTGAATTTTCAACAGTGTTCTCTACCAGATTAATGGGATAGTCTGGTTATTAAAATAGGTAGCAATGTAACTACCTTGTAGTTTGATGAAATAGTCTCATCCTTGCTGATGGACGCGATGAGACAGAAAAATATGGAGAGCCAAAATGGTGATGCCTTGTCTGTACGGGGACGGTCCCAAAACAGAAACAAAAATATGTCATCGAGTCGGAGATCTAAATCTAGAGTGAGATCTAGATCTCCAAGAAAACCTGTAAAGGTGGTGTGCTTGAAATGCGGAAATGAAGGGAACAACAAAAGGGACTGTAAATCTAAAGCTCCTGAAAAACGAAGAGGGATCTGATGATGCTCCTTCTACATAGGTGAAAGCCACCTCGGATGAAGGTGGGGATGTGTACTTGGCTTCTTCAAGTACACATGTAAATCCTGAGGCATGGTTGATTGACTCAAGTGCATCCTTTCACTTCACTCCCCATAGAGAGTGGTTGTGCGAGTATGAGAAATACGATGGTGGTGATGTCTTCTTAGGGGATGATAGGAACGCTAGAATCATTGGTCGCGGAAAAGTAAAGTTGAAGTTGCAATATGGAAGGGTTAGATCACTTCTGGGTGTTCTGCATATTCTTGCATTGGCCAGAAATCTAATTGCTATAAGCAAGTTGGATGATGTTGGTGTAAAAACAATTTTCAAGAAGCATACTTGCAAGATGGTTCGGGGAGAACTAGTATTGATGCTTGGAGTTCGGATTGGAACTCTGTACATGCTGCAAGGTAGCACTATTGTTGATGGGTGCAACAGTTCTGTGGTTCCTGAAAGTGGAGCAGAAAATCTAGTGGTCTTTGGAGAGAAGACCATGTTGTGGCATCAAAGGCTTGTACATATTGGAGAGAAGGGCCTTCGAATACTTCATGGTAAAGGTATGGTAGAAGGTATGAGTAATAGCTCTCTGGATTTTGATTTCTGTTAAAATTGTGTATATGGGAAGCAAAATCGGGTGAGTTTCCCCTCTGGTGGTAAAAGGGAGAAACAGATATTAGAACTTGTGCACAGTAATGTGTTTGGACCTGTGAAGGTTCCATCACTGGATAAGTCTGTGTATTATGTATCATTTATAGTTGACTTCTCAAGGAATAGATGGATATATTTCCTTAAGAAGAAATCTGAATTCTTTGACAGGTTTAAATAATTTAAGGCTCTGGTGGAAAACAAGACAGAGAAGAAGATAAAGGTGTTGAGGATAGATAACGGTGGAGAATTTTGTAGTAAGGAATTTGAAGAATTCTGTACGAAGTGTGGTATAGCACGGTAGAAGACTACTCCATATACACCTCAGCAAAATGGAGTTGCAAAAAGAATGAACAAAACATTGATGGAAAGGGAAAGAAGTATGCTCAGTGATGTCGGGTTAGGACAGGAATTTTGGGCAGAGGCGGTGGAGACTTCATGTTAACTGGTCAATAGATTACCTTCATCAGCATTGGAGGATAAGACTCCACAAGAGGTATGGACTAGTAAGAAACCCTCTCTTTCACATCTAATGGTATTTGGATGTGATGCATAGGTACATGTTCCAAAGGAGAAAAGAACAAAGTTGGATAGTAAATCTGACAAGTGCATCTTTATTGGGTATAAGGATGGTTTAAAGGGTTATAAGCTTTGGAACCTAGTAATAAGGAAGGTTGTGTACAGCCGAGATGTGGTGTTCATAGAGGTTAAAGATGTTATTAAACATGAAGTCCAACCAAAGGAACCTGAGAAGATAGAGTTTGATCTTAAGAAGGAAGAATCAGACTCTACAACAGAGGAGGAATTAGAAGATGAAGAGCCACAAAATCTGGGTGTGAGAAGATCAATTCCAGAAAGAAGGAAGCCAAAAGGGTATAGTCCATTTTCTTTCTGTTCAAATTTTTCTTTATCTATTATTGATGACGATCCCAGAACTATGAAGGAAGTAGTAGATTCATAGGATGGAAAACTCTGGAAAGAGGCCATGGTTGATGAAATTGCATCTTTGCACAAAAATGAGGCTTGGGATCTAGTGGAGTTGCTAGCTAGAAGAAAACCCATTGGCAGCAAATGGGTGTTCAAGAAGAAGACAAATGCAAAAGGAAAGGTGGAGAAATACAAAGCTCAATTGGTAGAAAAAGGTTATTCCCAGGTGTTGGAATTGATTTTGGTGATATTTTTTCTCCTATTGTCAAGGTAACTTCTATTAGATTACTTTTATCTGTTGCTGCTGCTTTTGATTTTGAGGTAGAACAGATGGATGTGAAGACAACATTTCTTCACGAGGATCTGGAAGAGGAAATCTACATGAAGCAACCTGAAGGCTTTGCGGTGAGGGGTATGAAAGAACTAGTATGCAAGTTAAAGAAGTCTCTGTATGGGTTAAAATAGTCACCAAGGATGTGGTATCAGAAATTTGATACATTTATATGGGGACTTGGCTTCACCAGAAGCAAAGCAGATCACTATGTGTATTTTAAATTAATTGGTGACCATGTTATTTATCTAGTCTTGTATGTGGATGATATGTTGTTGGTTGGAAATGACAAAGAAATTATCTAGGATTTGAAGACCCAATTGTCCTCAAAATTCGACATGAAAGATCTTGGTGTTGCAAACTATATTTTGGGCATGGAAATTAAAAGAGATCGAGAAAAGAGGAATCTCTGGTTAAACCATAGGAAGTATGTCAAGACAATATTGTAGAGGTTTAATATGCAAGATAGTAAATCAGTGAAGGTTCCTATTCCTGTAGGTGTAAAGTTATCTACTGAACAGTGTCCCAAGTCATAAGAAGAGGAAGAGTACACGTCCTGTGTTCGATATGCAAGTGCAGTCAGTAGCCTGATGTATGCGATGGTCTATACTAGACTAGACATTGCACATGCAATGGGAGCATTGAACAGGTTTATGTCAAAACCAGGGAAGGAGCACTGGACAGTAGTGAAGCGGGTTTTCAAGTATTTGCGTGGCACTAGTGATTATGGTTTGTGCTACCAAGGAAGACTAGGATTGGACAAAGTGTTGGATATTTGTGGCTTTGTTGATGCAAACTAGGTTGGAGATCTGGATCAGAGAAGATCTACAAGTGGTTATGTGTTTAACCTATTTGGATGTGCAGTTAGTTGGATGAGTAAGAAATAATCTATAGTGTCACTATCAACTACAAAGGCAAAATACATGGCAGCCACTCATGCAAGCAAGGAAGCAGTTTGGTTGCTGAGATTATGTTCAAGTATGGGGTTAGTACCGGGAGCTATAAGGATAGACTGTGACAGCCAAAGTGCAATTTTCTTGGCAAAGAACCCCACATATCATTCAAATACAAAGCACATTGATGTTCAATATCACTTTGTGAGGGATATGATAGAAGACAAAAAGGTGTTGCTGGTAAAGCTGGACACTTTGAAGAATACTGCAGATGCATTGAAAAAATATGTGAGCTCTGAGAAGTTCTCTTGGTGTAGAGAAACAATGGGTGTTGCAGGGCTAGATAAATGACTAAGATCTCTTGTGGCCACCTGTGGAAAGAAAACAACAAGTGGGAGAATGTTGGGTTGTGTTATATTCTTTCCACGACTAGCCCACATACTTAACTAGGGGGTTAGAGGGGGGTTGGAGCGCCCCCCCCCCCTTCATTGTGTTGATTGCGTAGCTAGGGGTCACAGGGGGTTTGAGGGGTGCAGGTAACCCCACTCTATGGGGTCTGGGGTAGCACCCCGAAAAGTTTTGGTTTTGGACCCTATGTTAGGTTGGGCAGACCCACCTATGGTTTTGTGCATGATTTTTGCACATGGTTTTGGACGCAATGGTTTTCGGTCCATGGTTTTGGATGCGATGGTTTTCAGTCCATTATATTGGATGCTTCAGCATGTATAAATATGTATTGTAACATTGAAAGGAGCATAATGAAAAATCAAGCTAGTAGTCTTGGTTTTGGGATCTAGGGGAAAATCTCTGTGTATATGTGTTTTATGTGTTATGCTCTCGCATTATTTATTTTCTGTGTTTTAGAATTCGTATGAAGGTAATTTGTGTATGGGGTTAAAACCTAGACTTCCTTTGGATTCATCATCTTTGGCAGGTACAACATGGATTCCTTGTACCTCATTGTCCATATCTACATGTGATGAACAACAATGTGTATGTATGTCAAGATGCGTTCTCTCCTAGCACAGTGCTACTGCCAACAATTAAGATGGAAAATAGACTTATGCACGGTGACAAACCTAAAGTCTAGCTTCCACATGACTATCTCGAGATATGATACTTCACCAAGTATCACTTTCCTCCACTCTAATTTCTAGATGTTGTAGCTTTCTCTTCCCTATGCTTGGCCACTTGAAATTCCTTCACTATGTGCTCGTTCTCAGCTAGTAAGAATCTCACACTTGAGTTGTTTGCTTCAACATATACCTTTGTAGTGTCATCCAATGCAATTGGATGTCTTCGCACATCGGACACGATCACTCATTCTTAAAAAATTGTAGGAGATGCATGGAAATCCGAGGTGGGCACTCTGCACAACTGCAAAACTTTGCATTGTGACTCATCAAAGGATATCTTGTGCACATCTACTCCTAGATTATTCGAAAGGATTTCAGTTTCCCCTTGATCACACGAGACTTGCTCTGCTCCTAGATCTGGTGAATCCTGTGGAGTGACCTCTGGGTTCTTCGACATGAGGTCTATATCCTAATCTTGCTCTAGCTAAACCACATCCATGTCCATATGCTCCAACATCAATTCACTCTCATAAGAAAAGTCTTTCTCCTATGAATACTCACCCTGTTTTCTATCTACGAGTTGTTGTGATTCAATAACCTGTATTTTCTCAGTTTCATCAATGTGTGCATATTGCGCTTCATGTTGTTCTTGTTCTTGTTGCGCTTTCTTCTCCCTTCTGTGCAAATATGTTCTTCCCTTAGTTGTTGCTTCACCTCCTGCAACTTCTTCTTTACCTCCTCCAGTTTCTGCTTCTCCCTTTGTCTTTGCATAATCCTTTTGTTGCGATGTCACTTCTTTTCTTTAATCTCCAGATTTTTTCTTACTACAAGTGGATATTCCTTGAACTTGTAGCTTTTCTCTACCTCTGCACTGTTGGAAATCTTCCTCTTATCTTGGTCATGCATAGGTCTGCCACCCTTTTCTACTGCTGATGTTGTTGTCCTATCAAGTTTTGTTGCCTTGTGCACTGTTAACCATTGTACAGGCACTCTGATTGGTTCATTGAGCCTTGAGGAGTTGTAGCAATATCTCCACGTGTCTTCCTATGCCAATGACATGCCCCGTGGATCTAAGGATGATACATTCTCACATAGTGGTTCTTCACTAAGCAATGTAGGTCATATGGATTGAAACTTCTGGTGCTAAAGGTGAACCTCTTGAATTCATTTGTATTGACCTCAACATGCTTGAGACTCTCGATCTCATACAACCTGATCCACAAAGGAAGAGGGGGCCAAGGTGCCTTCTTCTTTCTCTACATTCTCGCTCATAACCTTGTGGAGATGTGGCATGCAACATCTTGCTTGACTAGCTTGTATATGGAAAACTTTGATAACACATGCAGAGCTTTCTCTGCACTATACATCCGATTGAAGGTGCCAAGGGGTGAGGCATACCAATCGGCTATGTTAACCAATGCCTCAATTTCTACCTATGACATGCAAGGCAGATATTGCTCAAAGATCATCCTGTACACCATGGTGATGAAGTGGTTTGATAGTTGTAGTCTAACACCATGAAAATTTCACTCAGAGAACAACCTACAATAGATGTGCACAGTGGTTTCTAAAGGTGTCCATGCCCAACCAAGGTAGGGAACTATTGACAGGAACAAACTATATCAAGAATGTAGGCAAAAATGAAGAGCTTTGCTTTCTGACCCTTGGGCAGATGATCAACATTTGTTACTTTCCCCTTAAACTAAAGAGCCAACATGTTAGACCAATTGAGACGTATTCCTTTATTCGCCAGCTAACCCAACACAATCACCCAAATTTGCAAGAAGTTTTATGTACTCTCCTATCCATATAAGTGACATGTGAAGATGACCAAGAACTCAAAAACCCTCTCACCCATCTCTTCAAGATGTCTCTTGAGTTAGCATCACTCGTGGAGTTGGTGAGGAGTGCATCCATTTTTTACACTGGCTATGACAAGTGATATATCTGTTGAAAGTTCTCTTCCCTGAAGGTAGAAAGTGTTGCTACACTCACGCTGCTCAATACCATTGTCTCTATATCATTATGTGAGGAAATCCAGTGGATCATGTCCACACATGGAAATGCGGGATACCTACATGAAAACCAGTACAAGCCAGAATTATGTATGTTGACATAGACTCTGCGGTCCTCCAAATTCTCCTCAAAGGTGTCTGAAGATATGTCATTGATTTCCTTCCATGTGATCTTGATCTCCTTGTCTATGAACAACTTAGTATCTTCATAGATGGACAAACTCATAGACACTTGATCAACCACATATCTAGTTCTGCTCTCTATGGTGTCCTTTGAACCTGCTCTCTTAGAAGCCATGTACTTGTACTGATAAGAGACTGATGAACACATGTGATAACTAGAGATGGAGCAACATTCATTGCAGGAAAAATGTCAGTTGAAAACAAAAAGCAACTTGACGAATGACATGCAACACACTTGATTGAATGACTAGAAAAATTACGCAGTTTTCTATGTGATAGGCTCGTAGACTAACTATTGAAACTATGCAGAGCATAGTTTAGGCTGCCAGTGAGTTGAATAACTACTAAAACTCTGTAGAGAATAGTCCAAGTTGGCCTGCTAAGGAATGGAACTGTGTAATGCGTAGTTTCAGTCAGCATGATTTCCACTCGGGAATTTACACTACGCAATCACGGGGGCCAACTAAGGCACTACCTCTCAAAACTGGCAGAGTACAACCTGGGAGGCTAGTTTCAAGTAGGATCTACACAAATCATGGGAGAAATGCAAGGGCTTCCATCCCATAAATGTGCAGTGCAAGCCAGGCAAGACAAGGTTTAGGCCAAGGCATCTCAGACATGCTGATGGGTGACAAAAAATCAGTAAGGACTGAAAGCATGCAAAACGTTTGTGCATACATGAGTGAATGGAAATCTATGTGACTATAGTCAATGCAAGATTCAGTAAAATGGGAAAAAAATGGAGTGTGTGAAGTGAGTCGCTGCAATGATGACTGTTAGTGTAGAACACTGTCATGCATTCAACAACAAGGAAATGCAATGCAGAACTTGAAACAACATTTCTACAAGCTAGCATGCATTGAAACGACAAAAAGTGCTCAATAAAACCAAGGAAACATAAATCACACAAACTGACATTTAAAAAGTGATAGAAAAGTAGCAAAATACATGAAAATCAAACTTACCCAAAAAAAGTTGTGATGTGTGTGCCGAAAGTTCCTGGATGCGTTAGAAATTCCAGAGCTCCACAATAAAAATTGAATAATGATATATGGGGTATCGAATAAATATTTTTGACAAGATCAAGGCTTATGACGTGCATGCCACAATTCTAGGAAAAGTTGACACTTGGCGGGAGATTTCCAAAATGACTGTTGCATGTAACCCCTAGCTAGTAAAAATAGATTCCTAAAATCTAGGGATTCTTTTCGCTTTTTTATCTTTTGATTTTTCGGAAAAACTACCACTACATGCAGGGTAAGATTTCACAATCCTGGAGGAGACAGATCAACCTGTGAGCACATGCAATGGTCTGCAAGCCTTGGAATGACTTCTGCGTAGTTTCTAGGATGAGTAGCTCTGGCTGCCCCTCAATCTTTGCATAATTTCTAGACTGAAGCAAAGGCTACCAGTCAGAACTACACAATTTTCTTGGGGAAGGTAGTCCACTTGCTTTGTGCAATTCTGGGGAGCAATGTTGGCTATAAGGATTCACTATGAAATTTCGAAGAGCAAGAATAGTTTCCCTCCTATGCTGCATAGTTTTACAAGCTAGCACAACAAACGGTTCGAGACCATATCATGAGAGGTTATCTTGCAAGTCAAAGGAAAACCAATTAACAAACACAAGTTTTTATACCAAATAAACTCAAATTAAAGCATAAGTATCTAGGCAGTGCAATACATGTTGCTAAGGATGGTTGGTAGGGAGGCTCTAAAATGAATCTAAGGAAAAATTTTGGAGGATGGTTGTAGCCACTACAACATTGGAAACACATTGGTAGAACTACAACTCTCTTAATGAAACTTGTTTCGTGAAAAACAAGTCGAAGTCCTTCGAAAGTATTGCTCAATTCTTCGATCATCGTAGTTTCCACACTAACTTGAGAAAAATATGTAGCACCTTCCATTCTCTTGATTGTCAACACACATTTCAAGCTAACTCAACTTAGTTGTTTAGATTGGGGATGAGGGGTATATTGGTGCACAAGTAATATAGTTGTCAAAGTTTAAGTTTCATCTCTAGTGTTGCTCCACTGCCAACAGGCCTAAACAATACCCCAACAAAGCCAAGGAGGGACACAAGTATCATTCTACTGCCAGCGAGCTTGGTCATTACCTCGACGGGTTTACTGGCATCCCGTCTCTGCACAAGAAGCCTTTCTCTTCTTTCACCTTATTTATTTTTCAATTTTTTCATTTTCAAAGAACTGTGTATAGGCACTTATTTATTTCAGAGGCAAGAGAGGGATCCTAGCTTATTCAAATAAGAAGAGGTTGTTCTTTCAGATAAGTATGTTATATATACCTCTAACATACTTTTTAAGGTTTCTCCACTTACCTTACTCTAATTGACTGAGCTGACAAGGGTTAACCCAAAAAAAACAGATTAGAGTAGGTGGTACTAGTTAGAGCGCAAGTGTTGTGTTTTCACCAAGATTCAATTCAAGCATAATGCATTTTCCATTGGTGTATCTTTGACTAAAGACAAAAAGCTATTAAAAAAGAGAGAGGAAAATAGATAACCAAGTGTTGATATTTGTACAAGTCATCTTATACTTTAGCCTACTTATCTTAAGAGTCGCACATGGTTTCATGTGAACCAACATATGAACATAAAGAAGAAAACAAGACAATAAAACAAAGAGAAGAAGAGAATGTGAAAGCAAAGCAAGTAAGAAAATCAAGAAGATAATCTAGTTATGAGACTCAATATATCATTGATAACGAGGTTGACAAGAGGACGGAGCCGAATACGATCAGCAATGGCGGACGCTAAGGCCGTTACAGTCAGAACTCACAAGATCATGACTAACAGGCTTTTATCAAGGAAGCAATTTGTGATTGATGTTCTTCATCCTGGCAGGCCAAATGTATCTAAGGCCGAACTGAAGGAGAAGCTCGCGAAGCTGTATGAGGTCAGAGATCCACAGACAATATTTGTCTTTGGGTTCAGAACCCAATTCGGAGGTGGAAAATCGTCAGGGTCTGGCTTGATTTATGACAGCTTGGAGCTCGCCAAGAAATATGAACCCAAGCACAGGCTTATCAGGGCACTGGAAGGTGGTTGTCTCCATCGCCAGTCTACTGTTCATCAGGCTTACACTCACGGCAACACTGCCCCTCTACCCCCACCTCCTGCATGCAAAGATGGGGAACTGCATGCTGCAGATCTGCTCCATCACACAATAGCATGGCCCATACTCTGCAAATCCGGGCCGGATCTATCCGATCTGATCAAGATTCAAGAATACCCAGAACTCAGGAAGTAGATCGATGGAAATATGCATCGATTGAGCAGAGGGTACGCAGACCGTGACATGCAAATAGAAGAACGACCCAATAAGAGGTCAGATCTGGAAGATTGCTTACAGCCAGAACACATGGCAATCAGCAGCGACACTGGTTTAGGCAGATCAAGAACTCAGCCAAAACGCAGACATTAGGTGACAACAACTTGATTTCAGATTTTTATTAAAGCCCCCGAGGGGAAATCCTTTTTAGTATGGGTACATGCAGAAAGCACTATTTTGCAGCTAAAACAACAAATTTGGGCATTGATCGGATATCCTGGTCAGATCCAACATTTAGTCAGTGGCAGGTGGTCTCTCCAGGACAACAGAACCTTGGGAAGCTATGAGATTAATCCAGGAAAAACCATTGTTTTAAATCTCAGGCTGAGAGGAGGGGCCCTACCTCAGGGACAGCCAAGCAGCTCAGGAGGAGACAAGCAGAAAAAGACAGCACCTCAGCATCAACCCAAGGGAGGTTCCTCCTACAAAAACATTCTTCAAGGTAACAGAGATTCAGGGTCCTCTCCAAATCAAGGTGGATATACACCTAGGCCATACATAGTAGATCAGCTAGGGCAAACTCCAGCCCTTAACTTTGATTCTACAAGGCTAGATGATTTTGTTAAGTCCTATGAAACGCAGGCCCTAATATGTCGTTTCAACAGTTTTTGGCCAAAACCAATGGATCTATTTCATTGGATTTTCACCACTTGGACCATGGAATGTGATATACATTTATGCTCCAAAGGGTTTTTCATAGTTAGATTTTCATCCAGGGAAGTTAGAGATACAATCATCAGTGCTGGGCCTTGGTTCCGGGGAACGTCGGGGCTATTCATGACTCCATGGTTTCCAGATTTCGATCCAAACAAAATGACTGTATCCAAAGTGCCGGTTTGGGTTCGTCTATATAACCTTCCCCTTCACTTTTGGAGTGAACGAGTCTTGGAAGGAATTGGGAACAGCATAGGGAAATACATCAAAACAGATCTGGAAAGGATTGATGAAAGGGTCTACACTTTTGCACGCATTTGTGTGGAAGTAGATCTAAGTAAAGGGCTGCCAGACAACATAAGGCTGATCTACAAACAACAAAATTGGTTGCAAGCACTAGACTATGAAAATACTGCTTTCAGATGCAGGCTCTGCAGACAAACAGGACACTTGCAAAGCACATGTCCAGAAGCCAAGAAAGCAAACAGTAAAAGAAAGCAGAAAGGGAAGCAGAGGAAAGGATGGCAATTCCCCCCTCCTAACTCAGAGGATGAAGAATCAGAAGCAGAAGAGGAAGATACCCCCACAGAGAATGCTGAGGTATCCCAAGAAATGGGGACCCAGAAGGAAACCACATCAGACAACAAGGCTTCACAGCTTCACCCAAATCAGGCAGAGAAGACAAACGAGGATCAGAGCATGGGAGGGATCAAACAGCACCACCAATCAGATACTTCAGATTCAGACAAGGAAATAGGCTCGCAGAAAGCAGAAACACAGTTATTCATAGCTTCGATTGAGCCCACCCAAGGAGAGTCGTGCAAGGTCGAAAAGAAAAAGGGAAGAAAAACTTGAAGTGTAAGTTTTACTCACTACTGAAACTCAGTTTTTCTTGCCTCCTCCTTTCTTCTCTCTTTCCCTTTCTTTTTCTTCAAATTGCACGTTAGTTTTGTAACATTGCGAGGGGTGCGAAAGCACTCGAGCCCAATGGGTAGCTTATGGAAATGCTTCAATGCATCTGCAAGTGTAACTTTTCATTTTTTAAATAAAAGGTTACTGATTTTTCCACTGGAAAAAAAAAGTAAGAAAATCAAGAGAGAAAACAAATAGGAAAATAAGAAGGAAAACATGAATGCAAGAAAACAAGACACAAAGAAAACACTACTCCTACTCTTAAGCTAACGATGCATGGATGTTATGAAACCATCTCACAAAAAGATAGAAAGTATAGATCAACGACTTCAAAATTACCCTCTACAAGGGGGAAGCCTCCTTTACATTACATAAATTAATAATTCTTGGATGATACAAGTGACAAGACCTCCTTTCTATATATAGGAGTCTAAGGGGTCATAAGATAATCAAATATGATATAACAATAATAATGTAAAAACACAAAAATAACAATAGTGGACTTCTATGGGGCACAATAATAGCAATACAGGGACTACATGGGCACTTGCACTAATAACAATAAGGGGTTACACTAGTAGTATAGCAACCTAACATGCCTCTCTCCTTCAAAAAGTGTTGTCCTCAACATTTGAGTAGTTTTGGATGCTTCTGTATAAAATTTTCATCCTCCCATGTGAAATCTTCAGTGGGTAAGGTCTTCCACTTGATGAGATACTCTAAAATTAATCAATTCCATAGTGGTTGATTTCTTGTTTTTGTGATTGCTTCCAGTTCCAATATGATTTTTCCTTCCTCTTCAAGTTTTGGAAATATTGCTTGAACTGGGATATTCTCACCTATAACCTTCTTTGAGCATGAAGCATGGAAAACTGGGTGCACTCGGGAAGATGCAGGAAGCTCCAATTTGTATGCCATAGTACTAAACTTTTGTAACACCTTGTACAAACCATAATATTTGGTGATAATTTATTATCCTTATTAACTTTCTTGAGGGACGTTTGTTTGTATGGTTGTAGTAATAGAAATACCCAATCACCTACATCAAAACTTCTCTCACTGCAATGTCGATTTTCTTATTTTTTCATTCTATTCTTCACCAAAATGGGGTTATCCTTTAAAAGTTGGAGAACTTGTTGTTGATGCTCGATGTGATATTTCATTGCTTGAACCTTTTTCTTCTTGATATGTCCTTCTATATTAAGAGTTTGAGAAGTGGTAATTCCTACCAATGCATTACAAGATATGGTCGGATTCATTTCTTGATGCTTGATGTGATCTTTCACTTCTTGAACCTTTTTCTTCTTGATATGTCCTTCTGTCTTGAGAGTTTGGGGAGTGGTAATTCTTTCCAATTCTTTACAAGATATGATCAGATTCATTTCTTCTTTTCTCTGGGGTTGGTTCCTGGTGTATATCCTCTTCTTTGGATGTTTCTAAATCATTTTATTTCTCCTCTTCACAATTTATGTAAAATAATTTCTTCTCAGCACACTTATGACCCTTAGTGTATTTGCTATCACAAATGTAACAACTACCCTTTCTTTTTTTTTCTTCCAATTTTTGTGTTGTAAACCTTGTAGGTGGTGAAAGGCTAGGAGAAGCAACGCTTCCATCTTTATAGTTATGAGTTGTAGGCTTCCTTGTTGCCATAATTTTGCTTTCAATTTTTCTTTCAAACCTGCATGCCTTCTCCAATGAATCAGGTTCCCAAAGGTTAGCCTCATGTTGAATGTTATCCTTTAAAGTCTCCATGAACAAATCAATCATCTACTTCTTTGGAATATCATTTAACGTTATATTCAAATTTTGGAAGTCCTCAATGTGCTTTTCCATTGAACCCTTTTGTTTTAGATTTATCAATTGGCTAAAGAAGGTGTTTCTCTATGTATCCTCATAATGTGCTATCATTTCCTTCGTGAAAATTAACCAGGTGACAAGTGGTTTATGAGAAAATAGCCCTTTATACCATAAAAATTGATTCGGTTCTAAATATAAAGATGCAATATGTACCTTTTCTAACAGTTCCGCATCATGTAGAACAAAATATTTTTGCATCTGTAGTATTCATTTTATGGGATCCTTCCCATCAAAATTCCTCATATCGACCTTTGGTATATGGTGGGTCTTTTCCTCATTAGGAGGCCATTCTTGTAGTAGCTTTGTCCCACCTTCCTTCAAAACTTCTGTGTCTTTCTTCAAATATTCCATGCCTTTCTTCAAATATGCTTCCCTACCAACGATATTAGCTTCCATAGCACATATAAAATTATTTATCTTATGTTTGATTACATTCTTCAAATCCTCCACCCAATTTTTCTTACTAGGTGTTTATATTTTCTTGATTCGAGTCATTCTTTTTCTTGCTTTTAGCAGCACGATCTTAAATCTATTGTATCTCTGAAATTTTAGATCTCCAAGGTCTGAAATTGAGATCTGCAGTATCCCTCTGTTTCCTCCTTCCAATTCCACCAGTATCATCGAAATTTGATTCTCAAAGAAATAGTTACGCTCAATATCCCAATATGACGTTCTTATATACCTTTTCATTAGAGCGAAATTGTACGAAGTGCCACATGTTACACTTTCAACCTTCTTAACTGAACATAATAAACAAAAAATCACATTTTTTCCTCTTTCTGCAGCTTCTTACAACATTTCAATCTGATGCTCAGAGAGAAATTTATGATGAGTTTCCCTAGGTTAGTGGTTTGGGATGTAATTTAGGAACCTGTAGAAAGCCGAAATTTATTGGAGTGTATCTATGAAAATATAGCAAAAAAATATCTGAAATTCGTACCTCAAATTTATCATTATTTCCTCTCAAATTGGTTTTAATTTTAGAGTGGGATCCTTCTTAGAAATAAAATTATAGTGAAAATTCCACAATGACCTATTTGCAATAGAATTCTAGAGCTTACAAAAACCCTAACTTCCTCAGATCACATCTTCGAAAATATAGCGAGAAAATATCTAAAATTTCAACCCAAGGTTTAGAATTATTTTGTCTCAAATGGGTTTGTTTTTTTAGCTTTTGAAACTTTGTAGCGAAAAATCTATAGAGAAAATTCCACGATGACCTATTTGGAGCAGCGAAACCGTAGAATCCAAAGCTCTAATACCAAATGTTATGAAACCAACTCTGCAAAAAGATGAGAAAGATAGATCAATGACATAAAAATCTGCCTCTTCAAGGGGGAAACCTCCTTTACATCACATAAATGAAAAATTCTTGGATGACACAAATGATAAGACCTCCTTTCTATATATAGGAGTCTAAGGGGTCATAATATAATCAGAGCCGACATAACAATAATAATGTTAGGGCACAACAATAAAAATAGTGGGCTTCTATGGGGAACAACAATAAAAATATGGGGACTACATGGCAAAATAATATAATAATGGTATTGGACTAATAACAATAAGCGGTTACACTAGTAGTACAGGGACCTAACAATGGGTTTTATCATGTGAAGTGATATTTCCAATGCAGCCATCGACACATTGATTGACCCATGTTAGTGAAAGCATGGTTCATGAAAGGGATATTCATGAGAACTAGAAAACATGAAAAATATAACAATGAAGACCAACACACTCTAAGTTTAAACGTGTCCACAACAAAGAAAATAATGAGAGCATAAGGAAAGCATTATGTGGACTTAACATGGTGTTGTGACACACTGCATGCAAATGTTAAGCATGCGCACTCTTTTGACTACGACAAACACGAAAACATGAGAAAGAGAGACAACTTACGCTTTCCAAGTGTGCTCGATGTGTATGATTCCTCCATTGCATAAGTGATGGGATCATGTGATTCAGGTGGACGAAGAAAAATCTGTGTATTGGATTGATCTTCAATGCATACACGAGTGATGAGGAGCCTTGGGTGGTTCAACAATTTCCTGATCGGAAGTGAAACTAACCTTAGGATAGTGAGGGCCTGACTTAACCATCAGCTTCGGTTGAAGTGCCTCGATAGCCTATAGGGTTTCAACTTCACTGATAGATAGATCATCATAAATGGGTGGCTTGTAAATATCAACATCGTGATCAAATATAGGAGTAAATAGATCAGGACAGCTACGATAAAAAAAATCAATGAGTTCATCAGCGTCCTCATGGTCTGATGAGTCATATAGAGGGGTAGATGAGAAGCAAGAATGTTCACCCTCTGCATTTCCGAAAACAATAGATGAAAAATTGAGTGGATTCTAAATGAAATATTTTTCCTCTCCATTATCAAATGATGGACTAACAACAGATGTGTTCTATGAATGATCAAAACTGGATGCATCTGGGGATGAATTTTGAAAAGGAAAATAAAAAATAGAAGCATCACAAAAGATCTTATGAAAGAGAAGAGGAGGTGCTAATAGAAGGAGGACATCCTTCACCGTGGGTTCATGTTGAGATTCCCAGTGATATTCATCATACATGATAGCGTAGGTTGGTTGTGTAACATCAACTTCATCGATAATTTGATCCTCATTGACGACAAGTGTGCAAGCTAGAATTGAAGAACGCAGGACATTACAATCTTTAGGATCAACATAGCATAGGGACGAAGGTTGTGGTAACAAGTGCATATGACAAACCATGGGATTCCTAGCCAGATCTACTTGGAAATTGAGAGTAGTGGGGGTGTTGGGAGGTGACAGTTCAACATAATTATGTGCATGTTCCCCAACATCACACTGCGGGGGTGGGGTTGTTTGATGAGGGGAAGACAGACAATCACTTATGATAACGATTGTGTCCACTTGAGATTGCGTAGCTCCATCACCGAAGTATGCTAAGAGGGGTTTGATATTTTTTCTTTCTTTTGGATTGATCGATTTGATACAGACATACTAAAATCTTTCAAAAATATATTGGAAAGACATCTTACTATTTGAATCCTCAAAACAAAGAAGACGGAAGTGATCCCAAAATTCCATTACAGATTCATGCAGGCCCTTCCATTGTTGTAACATTTTCTTATGAAGTGCTTCAGGATCAAAATGGTGAAAAATAGATTCTATTTTATCACTTAACTATTCAAATGAGTGCACAAAGTTATGAGGAAGTATACTACTACATAGCAATGGGTAGTTGCGAAGTGTGTGTGAGAGCAGCATACAGGTCTATGTTTCATTATGATATTCTAAGCTCTCCATGAGTTCATGGAAGTCATATAAGTGCTCAGGCCATGCTACTTTGCCATCACAATCATACGCGATTTGTGACAAGTTGTCCCAGAACTCCCTCCCGACTTCAAAGATATATCTATTGGACAAACATTTCAAAGGGTGAAATGTAACAAACTCCATGATATATGTGTGAAGATTCAAAACAAATTTTGAGGACTCATCTCGTCATTTGTCCTTCCTTCTAGCGCCAAAATTGTTGATGGTGATGGACTCGACAACATGTCAAGGGATCCCCCTAATAAGAAGTCCCAACTAGACCTCAGACCATTTGAAGTCGGAGTCCCAATAGTGTGTGATACAATATTGCCTTGATTTCGGTTGCGTGCAGAGGTAAGTAATATGTCCTTATTGGAAGCAAGGTTGTGACCTTGTAGCGAGTCAGGGAAGATGCATGGAAAGGCTCTAGCACATGGAAGGTGTGGAGCGATAAAAAGGTGTCTTTTGAACTCCTAATTACCTTCACATTAATTATCAACCCAGGGACGACTTTTTATTTCAAGAGTGTACTCAGTCTGAGGCGGCTATTTACTCAAGAGTAATGTTTTGCAGTATAGTGCTTAAAATGCGAAAGTAAATGAAAGCTGGAAACAAAATCTAATTGGAACAGCAAGAAACTGAAATGTTCTAAACTAAATCATTCATGCAAACAACCATCAATCGAGGATACAGTAGCAATAACTCATTCCTCTAGAAATTGATGCAATTAAAATCAAACTGGAACAAGACAATCAATCTGGGAATGAGGAAGCAATAACCAATGTTCTCTATAGTTGACAGTCCTGCTTTAAAGCAATCAAAAGGAAATTGAACTTGAACTAAAGTTGCCATTGAAAGTAAACTAGGAAAACTCTTTAAAAGAAAACTAGTGCAATTAATCAATAGAAATGAACAACAAAGTAAATGGGTGCATGTCTACAACTTAACTACTTCAAAAGGCTAAATCACACCAAGCATTGTATCAGTCAAGGGTGCGGAAGCGATAACCCATCCCTCTAGAAACTGATGGAAAGGAAATTAGAGCATGGACCATAGGTCTAGGAGCTAGGCAGCGACTGCTGAGGCTCACTACAGCCTTAGACCTTCTCTCACACCAAAGCAGCAATTGCAAGTAAATGGAATGGCAGAAAGTAAAATGGAACAGCAATCAAATAAACTAAGTCTCGCGAGTCAGAACTAAACTTGAACCAAACTCACATTCTGCAATAAAATAACAATCTTCTCTTTTAAGGCAAATTGGATGGAATGTACTTTATGGAACAACACTCATTGATGAAAACACATGACACGCTAATATGGTAATCTGACGATTAAGGTGAATACGACTATGTTTCCAAATAGAATAATATCACTTTTCGGATTCCAATAATTAGGATTTCAAATGAATCCAATAACAGTAATATTCAGCACAAATTCTCTGTAATAGAAATAGCTGGTTTAGACTAATAACACACAATCAACTCTGAAAAGATTCAATCATGCAATGCAGAGTCACTACATGGATTTCCTGAAAGAACCATTAATGAATTAATCGTAGTAGAGCATGGAATAGCATATGAAAAGCATATCAGATTACCGAGCAATAAAGATAAGCAAACCACGCATAAAACAAAAGAATATACTATACAGTAGCGGCAGCAGCGTACTCCACCAGAGGCTGGGCCCTTAGCCGCCAGCGGATGCTGCTGGGTTACTTCAGATGAACAGAATGAACAACAACTCCCAAACCATGTATTAATCAGTAAATTGTGGAATCATTACAACAGCAAATGCTTGAGAATTACAGCATGCAACAATCCCTATCCTATCATGGATAATCCACCATCATTCTTCATCATTTTTCTATCATTCTTCCATCATTCGAATTCCTTCCATCATTCGAATTTCCTTCCTCCTCTCTGATCTCTGTTCTGATTTAAATAAAGAGAGATCAGAGAGTAGTTACAATAAAGATAAGTACAACATGATCTCTTTTACAAAATTGGTTTGCTTCTAACCAACTGATCAACAAGAACAAGGCGAATTTGGCTTTGCAGCTAAGAATTGGAGGACGGCCGCAACAATAAATCTCAGAAAATCGTGCTCAAAGAACCCTGCGTTTCTCTCAGTACAAGCCGAATTTGGGCAAACCGTTCTTTGTTAAAGTTAATTGGGCCCATTCTGGACAAAACCCATGTTCCGGATTTTCCAGATTCTGCTTCATTTGCTCAGAATCTCAACCGCAAAACTGTCACTCCTTATTCCAGCGCATTTCTGAGTTGGCGCTTTTAAAAATCAAATCTTCAATCTGAAAATTATCTTGGAGGCTAAAAATGGTAAATAATGTTACAACTGATTTATTAAAACTATCATTGATAAAATCATGCATAATCATCAATTTATTAGAAATAAAGGAGAATAAATAATATTCATCCATGAGAGCATAAATCATTTATAAAATGGATTTAAATGATAAATTATAATAGATGATATAATAGAGAAGAGTAAAAATGGATGAAATAAGTGTTACAAAGTGGTCGTATTCATGGCCCAACAGAAGGGAAGAGGAGTGTGCCCTTTAGAAGCTTGTAATAGTACGAATCTCGAAAGGGAACACACGAGATGAGATAAATCACTAGATGGGAAGTAGAATGGTCGACAATCCAAAGTGATGATTTAAACCAACAACATGCTTCAATCAGATTTATACAAACATATACAAAATGGTCCATGTATACATGTGTAAGATAAAACAACATACATTGTTATATTAACCATAATAGTTGAACTACAATAAAAATACATGCATTAAGCATGTTGAATTTGTTATATTAAAAGAGTGAAAGATCCAATCATACATACAACCATGAAAACCACTATCCCCAATAGTGGAGCGTTACAGTCACTGTTGCTTCCTCCTTCAAAGAGATGCACTTGCTCTACACCGTGGAGAATCTGAGGCTTGTTATAACACTCCAAGATTTATCTAAGTTATACCTATCAGAAGCTCGGCTCCCAAAAACACCTGTACAATGAGTCACGAGGTTCTATATATAACAAAGGGTGGGGTGACGCTTGACATTCCCCTTTGTGACCCTTGAGCTACCCTCATGACTCTTCAACTTGCAAATGACTCTTTACATTTAACTATTGACACTTGGTCTTTCACTTTACAACATGTCTAGAATGAAATATGCACATGTACCAATGTGACACAGAAATGGGCGTGAGTAAGCCATACAAGAAATCAATGAGACTCGGACAACTATGGGAAGACTATCTCATCAGCATCCTCTTGGTGATTGGTTGTGGCGAAATGATGCCAAACTTGGTAGTCTGTTATGGTGTCCACGTACTCCATGGTCACATCCTTCTAAAAGAGAACTCTTGCCTCCACTACATTTGGGCAAATTTATTTAGCACCTTTTTCTAGCTTGTCATGTAGCATGTGCATCATGGTCATGAGTGCAGCCAGACCAATGACATACTTGTGTGTAGTGTATGCGGTAATCTAAAAATTTTGCTGGTGGTTATGTGGATCAACTGCTTGATGTACATATCCAACTCGTGTAAGAATTTGTTCTTTGATTTTGTCTTGGTGAGTGTGCCAATGGATGGAATTGCATCCATGCACACAATTCCATCCATGCTCATGAACACTCATGCTTGTGAAGCCTGTAAGCTAGTGATGAGCTATGGGAGTTCCTCATAGTTCCAGATCTGACTCTAGATGTGTGATTTCAACTCCACTTCCTTTGGCTTCATCATCTTTGGCAATTACAATGGGGCTCCCTTGCACCTCATTTTCCATATCTACACGTGATAGACAGTAGTGTGTATGTTTGTGACAATGCGTGTTGTCCAAGCATAATATTGTTCCCAACCATTGAGATGGACAAATGAATTATGCATGGTGGTGAACCTGAAGTACAAATTTTGCATGACTATCTCGAGATATGATACTTCATCAAGTATTGCTTTCCTCCACTCTTCTCTGGTGGAAGTTGTAGCTTTCTCTTCTCTCTACTTGGCTGCTTTCAATTCCTTAGCCATGCGCATTTTTCTCAACTATTAATAATCTCACACTTGAGATGGTGGCTTTGGCATATGCCTTCGTAGCATTGTCCAATGTAGCTAGATGTCTGTGCACATTGAACATGATCACTCGTTCTTTAAGATGCGTAGGAGATGCATGGATATCGGGAGTGGGAACTCTGTGCGACTACACAACTTTTGTCTACACTCGTCAAAGGATATGTTGTGCACATGTTCACATGGATTGTCCTCAATGATTTCAATGTGTCCTTGATCTATTGGGACCGCTCTCCTTTTGTATCTAGTGAACCCTGTTGATTGAACTCTGGGTTCTTCAAAATTAGGTTTGTATCGTGATCCTTCTCCAAGTGAACCACATTTATGTCCATCTACTCCAACATGCGTTTAATCTCTTAACTCAAATCCTGCTCCTGAGACTGCTCACCCTATTTTCTATCTACCAGTTGTTATGATTCAATAACCTATATTTACACAATTTCATCATTGTGTGCATATTGCACTTCCTGATGTTCTTGTTCCTACTGTGTTTCCTTCTCCCTTCTACGCAACTCTTATTCTTCCCTTATTTTTTGCTTCACTTTCTGCAACTTCTTCTTTTCTTCATCCAACTTCTGCTTCTCCCTCTATCTTTGTGCAATCCTTCTGCTACGTTACCACTTATTTGCTTCAATCTCCAAAAATTCTCTTACTACAAGTGGACCTTCCTTGAGATTGTAGCTTTTCTCCGCCTCTGGACTGTTGGTTCTCTTCCTCTTGTCTCTGTCATGTGCAGCTCTTCTACCCTATGTTGTTGCTGATGTTGATTCCGTGTCAAGTGATGTTGCCTTGTGCGTTGCTAACCATTCTATAGCTACTCTGACTATTTCATTGAGCCTTGAGGAGTTGTAGTGATATCTCCATGGGTCTTCCTTGAGCCAATAACATGCCCCGTGGATCCAAGGATGATACACTCTCACACAGTTGTCCTCCCTAACCATTGTGGGTCATACGGATTGAAAATTCTGGTGCCAAAAAGGGACCTCTTGTATTCCTCTGTCTCAGCCTCAACATTCTTGAAACACTGGATCTCATACAACCTGATCCACAAAGGAAGAGCGGTCCAAGGTGCCTTCTTCTTTTTGTGCAGTCTTGTTCACAACCCTGTCAAGATGTGGCAAGCAACCTCTTGCATGAACAGCTTGTCCATGGAAAACTTCGGTAACAATGCAGAGCCTTCTCCGCATTGTACTTCTGGATGAAGGTTCCAAGGGGTGAGGCATACCAATAAGCTATGTTTACCAATGCATCCATTGTTTCCTGTAACATGCAAGGCAGATCCTACTCAAAGATCATCATGTACACCCGAGTGATGAAGTGGTATGATAGTGGTAGTATAACTCCACAAAAGATGCACTCAGAGAATAACCTACAATTGATGATCACAGAGGTTTCTAAAGGTGTCCATGCCCAAACCAATCGATGGAACTGTTGACGGGCACAAACTCAATCAAGAATGTAGGAAAACATGAAAAACTTTTCTTGCTGACACTTGGGAAGGTGTCAAGAATTTGTCACTTGCCCCTTAAGCTAGAGAGCCAATAAGTCAGATCAATTGAAATGTATTCCTTTTTTCTCCACTTGATCCAACACAATCGCCCAACTCTGTGGGAAGGTTTATGTATTCTCCTAGCCATAGCAACATGCGAAGATTACCAAGACCTAATAAGCCCTCTGCAATATCTTTGTCTTGTATACCTAGTTGGATGTTGTCCTGAACTTAGACGTCTCTCTCAGACAGCTCTTCAAGATGTCTCTTGAGTTCGCACTGCTAGTGGAATCGGTGAAGGGTGCATCCATTTTGTTGACTCACTGCAACAAGTGATACATCTCCTTAAAGTTCTCTTCCCTGCAGGTATCAATTTTTGCTTAATTGAAACTTCTCAGTACCATTTTCTCTGGATCTTTATGCGAGACAATCCACTAGATCATGTCTATGCATGGAAATGTGGGATTCCTATATGAAACCATATAGAAGCCAGACTTGTGTATGTTGACATAGACTCTGCGGTCCTCCACATTCTCCTTAAAGGTGCTATCAAAGTTGTCATTGATGTCATGCCATGTGATATTGATCTCCTTGCCTATGAACAACTTAGTATCTTCATATATGGGAAAGCTCATAGACACTTGCTCAACCACATCTCCAGTTGTGTTCTCTATGGTGTCCCTTCACCCAGCTCTCCTAGAAGCCATGTACTGGTATTGTTGAGATGTTGATAAACACCTGTGATACCTGGAGTCAGAGCACCACTCATGGAATGAAAAATTTGAGTTGAAAACCAAAAGAAACTTGAGGACCGACACACAACACACCTGATTGACTAACTAGGAAAATTGCACAATTTTCTCTGTGAGAGGCCGGGAGACTGACTCTTGAAAATGCGCAAGGCATAGTCTTGGCTACTAGTGAGATGAATGACTGCTGGAACTGCATAGAGCACAATCTAGCTTTCCCTACTGAGGACTGGAACTATGTAATATGCAGTTTCAGTCACCAGGACTCCTACTCGAGAATTTGTACTACACAATCTCGGAGGCCAGCTAAAGCACTGCCTCTCAGAACTTCACAGATCACAACTTGGGAGGCTAGTGTGAGGTAGGATCTATGTAATTCCTAGGAGAAAGGCAAGGCCTTCTATCACATAAATGTGCAACGCAAGCCGGGAAAGGCAAGGTCCAAGACAAGGCATCTCAGACCTACCGATAGGCAACAGAAAATCAGTAACGACTGAAAGCATGTGCAAAGTTTGCATAGACATTAGTGAATGTACATGCATGTGATTACAATCAGTGCAACATTCAACAAAAGGGCAAAACAATGAAGTGTGTGAAGCAAGTCGCCGCAATGATGACTATTAGTGTAGAATAGTGTCATGCATGTGACATCAAGGAAATGGAACACAAAACTCGAAAAAATGATTCTAAAATCTAGCATGCATTGAAATGACAAAGAGCACTCAATAAAACCAAGGAAACAAAATTCACACAAACTGACATGTAAAAAGTGATAGAAAAGAAGCAAAAGACGTGAAAAGGGGACTTACCCAAAAAATGTTGTGACGAGTGTGCCGAAGATTCCTAGATGTGTTGGG
Source organism: Pinus tabuliformis (assembly GCA_031772625.1). Taxonomy (NCBI): domain Eukaryota; kingdom Viridiplantae; phylum Streptophyta; class Pinopsida; order Pinales; family Pinaceae; genus Pinus; species Pinus tabuliformis. The sequence goes on along the minus strand of CM062820.1, from coordinate 1,386,352,734 downwards.
AATGCTAGAGCTCCAAGATCGAAAGTGAAGAATGAGCTCTGAGTTGTCGAATAAATATTTTTGACAAGATCGAGGCTTATGAGGAACATGCCACAATTCTAAGGAAAAAACGACACTTGGCGGGACATTTCTAGAATGGATTTTGCATGTAACACTCAACTGCTAAAAATAGATCTTTAAAATCTAGCGATTCTTTTTTCTTTTCTGCTTTTTCATTTTTCAAAAATTTCCCATGCATGCAAGGTAAGATTGCGCCGTCCCGGAGGGAACCGTTTAACGTATGAGGACATGCAACGGTAAAAGATCCTTAGGATGACTTCTACACAGTTTCTGGGCTAAGTGGCTTTGGCTTCCCCTCAAGCTCTGCCAATTTCTAGACTGAAGCTAAGGATGCCATTCAAATTTGCACAAATTTTGAGAGAAAGCCTAGTGATGGGCTACTCTTCATAATTTTATTGGTGAAGGAAGTCTCCCTACTCTGCAAAAGCCTAGGGAGCAGTTTTGGATGCTAAGATGCACTACGCAATTATGAAGAGCAAGGTTGGTTTCCCTCCAATATTGTGAAATTTTTCAAGTTAGCACAAGGGCTGGTTTGAGACCATGTCATGGGAGGTCATCTTGCAGGTGAAAGAAAAACCAACTAGCAAACACAAGATGTTATGCCAAAGAAACTCAATTGAAAGAATAAGTGTCTTGGTAGTGCAAGACATGCTGCTAAGGATGGTTGGTAGGGAGGCTCCAAAATGAAACTAAGGAAAAATTTTGGACAATTGTTGTAGCTACTACAGCACAACCCAAACACTAATTATATATTGATGTTGGATTATACATGGATTCTGTTCAAATAGAATTTTTAATCAATAAGGAATTATACTTCAAGTGATAGAAGACATTAAAATTTTATTTTACAAGAAATAAATATGCAATTTTGATTCTTGTTATCTTCCATTTTTAAAATTTGTTTTTTTCACTTTCACTGCATAGCCATGGAAATCGAGCGACACCCTATCAACTTGCACCTATAAAAAAACACAATAATTTTAAATAGTGTTTGACATAATAAACTTATAACACAATTTAAATCTAGGGTTTAGATTTTCACGATGGTATTTTTTATTTAGAAAGAGTGAAACTCCTAAGTTATGGTTTTGAGAATATTAAGAAAGTTTATTGGAATATTTTGAGAAGTAACCTTGATGTAATTGAAGCAATTTCCCATTGGTCTAGAACTAGCCCAAATACCATCTAAAAGATTTGAAAGAATGTACGATTGCTACATGTTATACCTAAGTAGAATGCATCGACGATGAAGAATTTGGACGATTCTTAATGATGATTAAAGAATTTTTTATAGACATCGATGCTGGAGGTGGTTGGTAAGGAACAATCATTGATTAATCAATTGCATTACAACTAAAATGGATTAAAGAATTACTACACCTTGGTGCATGGACCTTCTCAATTTTTGTTCAATTCCTCTTGGAATCGGTTTGATACCATTGGCTTCTTGGAAAGGGAGAGGAGAAAAAGCACAAAATTTACAAACACAAACAACATGAGTTGTTGTTTTTGTATGGATCACACAAAACTTGATGATTACAATGAACCCACTGAGGGGTTTTTATACTTTTTCATCTAGCTACTCATTCAAAATAACTTCAACATGCAAACACACACTAAATTTGACTTTACCAAATATGATACTAAATTCCAACTAACTCACACTTGACTTATATAACTCACACTCTAAATTTTGACTACTCTAGATGTGACAGTAAGTAGCTATCTTTAACATTCACCCTTAATTACTACTGTTAAACTAGGACATGACTCATGACAACTCAAACACGGCTATTGGTCTAAGTCTCAAATAGGCTTACAACACCCAAGTTTCCTCTATAAAACTCAAACACATATTTTTCTCATGGATTAGTGAATATATTAACTAATTGATCACTCAATTAACAAGCCTTCAAATAAATTTTTCCATTTCTTACAAGTTCTCTAATAAAATGATATCTGGTATTAATATGTTTTCTCTTTTGATTAAACACGCTATGTTTGGATAGTGCAATTCCTAAGCTTTTGTCAAAATATTTTGTTATTGATCCTTCTTATTTATTTTGAAGTTCGTAGAAAACTCTTTGTAGCCATAATACTTGGCATGATACTGATGTTGCTTCTACATATTCTGCTTCTACTGATGGAAGTGTCACAATAAGTTTCTTCTTAGTTTCCCATGATATTACAACCGAACCAAAATGAAACAAATAACCAGAAGTGTTCTTCCTATCATCCAAACTTCCTAAAAAACCATAGTCAGTATATCCAACCGATTATCTATTCTTTGTTCGTGTTTAAAGTATTCCACAATTTGTAGTTCCTTCTATGTATCTAAAAAAAAAATCATGCTCTCAAATGTGAGTCTTTTGGAGACTCCATATATCTATAGATCAAACTAACTCCTTGCATAATATCCGATCTTGTAGCTGTGAGATACATACGACTTCTAACTAATATTTTAAATAAAGTTGGATTGACATCCGATCCTTCATCATCTTTACTTAACTTCGTAAATGTTGCAATTGGTGAAAGATGACCTTTACAATTTTACATTGTTAACCTTTTCAAGAATTCTTTAGAAAATTTATTTTGGAAAATATAAACTATTACCTTAGATTTTTGAACTTGTATGCAAGGAAAATATTTCATAAGACCGAGATCTTTCATTTCAAATTATTTCTTAATGGTTTATTTAAATTCATCTAATTCAAGATCACCAGTATAAATAATGTCATCAACATACACGCAAACAATCAAAATGTGTCCATGCTCATTTACCTTTATGTACAAGGTCGGTTCAATTTTTCTTTTGAAAAATCCATTTTTGATCATGTAAATGTCAATTATGCAATACCATGCTCTTCATGCTTGCTTAAGTCCATACACTTTCTTGAATCTATAAAACTTGTCTTCATGACCTATAACTTCATAGCCTGGAGGTTGTTGCACATAGATTTCTTCTTCTAGAACTCCATATAAGAAGGATAATTTCACATCCATCTAATACACTTTGCACTTATTCTAAATTGTTATTGCTAATACTGCTCTTACAATATCCAATATGGCTATCGAAGAAAATGTTTGTCCAAATTCTATATGTGGTTGTTGTGAGAACCCTTTTTCTACAAGCCTTTCCTTAAATTTATCAACTTCTCCTTTTTCATTCAACTTTGTCTTGTGCACACGTTTCACATCAATGAGATTTTTATCTTTTGGAAAATCAGCCAAATCCAAAGTATCATTCTTTTCAATAGATTCCATTCCTTCATCCATAGCTTACACCCAATTTTCTTCTTTGATAGCTTCTTCAAACAAATAAGGTTGAAATGAAAACAATGCAAAATTTGAACTAACATCCAAATCATCATAAATATCTTAGAGAATTCTCATTCTTCTTTTACCATTGCTTGATTAATGACCTGCTTGACTGTTGGGAGTACTTCGATTTGTCGATATGCTTGAATATCCATGTTGCTTATAAAATCTTGGAGTCCTTACTAGTGTGACTCTATTTGGTGTCTTCTCTTGTGACTCATGCTTCTCTTTTTCTGCTACAACCTCTTCTTCCATTAGTTGTACTCTTGCACCGACTGCTTTGTATATAATCCCATTCCATGACTCTTTTTCTTTGAACACAAAATCTATGTTGACTATAGTCTTTTTGATGATAGTGTTATATAATTTATAACCTTTTGATTGCCCACTATAAGCAATAAATATGCATTTTTTCTTTTATCATCCAACTTGCCTCTTAACTCTTTAGGTAAATGTGCATATGATGCACATCCAAATACTCTAAGATGAGATATAATACAATACATACATGAAAATGCTTCTTTTGGAACTATGTTCATCACACTCCTTGTAGGAGATCTACTTATCACATAAAAAACACATGCAAGTGCTTCTACCCAACACTCATTAGACAAGTTTCTTCCTTTCAGCATTATTCTTGCCATGTTCATAATGTTCCTATTCTTCTTCTCTGGTAAACCATTCTTTTGCATTGTGTATCTCGTTGTAAGCTTCCTTTTGATTCCATGTTGTTTGTGGTAATCCTGGAATTCTTTCGAATCATATTCTCCACCATGATCTGATCTCAATACCCCGATGTAACGGTCACTTTGGTTTTCTGCTAAGATTTTTAATTTTTTGAAATTTGAAAAAATTTCTGACTTCTTCTTCAGAAAATAAAAAAGTTTCTTTCTGCTAAAACCATCAATGAAAGTGAGGAAGTAACAATTGCCATCAATTGAATCTGTCTTCATGGGTCCACACATGTCTATATGAAGGTCCATCTCTAGCAACTACTTTTCTTTGTATGAAACTCCTTTCAGAAGACCCTCATGGTGTTTATTTCTAAAGATGAAACACTCACAAGTACTGGAGGGTCCTTTGATGGGAAGTATCCCTCTAACCATTTGTTTCTGTTGCAACAATCTCAAACCAAAGAAATGCGAATGTACCAATCGAAAGTTCCACAACTCGTAATCATTAGAACATGCAACCATAAAACAATTGACTTGATTAATGTAATCCATGATTATAGGAAATATTTTGTTCCTCGTCATCTACACCTTTTTTATCAACTGCTTGCTTGGTGGCTTGTTTTTTATAACATAATCTTGTCCCTCAAAAATAACTTTGTATCCTTTCCGCATCAATTAGCCAACACTTATTAGATTATGTTGGAGACTTGGGACATAATATACCTCTGAGATTATTTTTGGCTCCCCCTATTTGGTCAAAATGTTGACCACTCCTTTGCCATCTACATCCACAGTCTTGTTAGTGCCCAAATTTACCTCTATCTTCCCATATTGATTTAGATTTACAACCAAATTATTGTTCCTTGATATGTGGTTACTGCAGCCATTATCTAAGAACCAAAAATTATAAAAAGGTCCATGCATGGTATGGAAAACTAGGAACATGGAGTCCATATTCTCTATAGTTACATTAACTCTCTGCTTTCCTTAATCAATTATCCTCTTCCTGCAATGAAGTGCATAATGACCAAATTTATTGCCATAATAACATCTCACCTTTGATTTGTCGACTCTTTGATTATTGTTGAAGCTTATGCTATTGCTTCCACTTTCTTGTTCCTGCTCTTCTCTACCATATATGTGGCCACTAATTCTTCTACCTCGTCCTCTACCTCTAGATCTACCTCTGCCTCGAACTCTATCTCTTGAAATAGAAACTTTACATTTAAAAGAAATTTATAAGGTGGAATCCTTATTTCTATCTATCCTCACTTCATGGGATAGAAATTATCCCATCAATTCATGAACTGTCGGTGCTATCAAATCCTTTCCTTCTTCAATAACTGCTACTACGACATCAAACTTAGTAGACAAAGACCTACAGACCTTCTCAACCACTGTTTTATATTTGTCATAACCATAAATATTTAAATAGTTTATGACAGTCAAAACATGATTCATGAATGAAGCAATATCCTTTGTTTCCTTAATCTACAAACTTCCAAAATCTCTTTTACATTTCACAAATAACAATATTGACTTTGGCCACACTTTTATAGGTGACCTCCTAAGTTTCCCACACTTTCTTTGTTGAAGATGTGGTCATAATATTCTATAATACTACTTGATCCACTCCTTGTTGGATAACATGCAATGCTTGTGCATTCTTCTTTTTGTCTTTCCTCCATTGCTCCGTTTCTACATTAGTGAGCGTTCGTTCTTCTACTTCATTCATATGTTCCAGAAATCCAAACTTAACGTGATACCAAACATCATAAGCCTTTAAGATTTCATCCATCTTATTAGCTCACATATCATAGTTCTTCCCTAAAAATAGTGAAAATTACAGTTAAAAACTCAATAGAACCATATTTTTCCAAAAAAAAAAAATCAAAACCCTAAACTTCCTTTCCTAATAAATCTCATTATTTTTGTTATAAAAAAAGACTTATTATATTCTTTATTATATATATATATATATATATATATATATATATATATATATATAATATATAGATATATATACTTTTTATAAAACCCTTCATATTTTTTTTATAAAACCAAACTCTTTTTAATAAAAAACCCTTTTATAAATCTTTGTAAGCGGCTTTTTGATCAACTTTTCAAAGCACGTTCAATAAAAGAACAAACACTTTAATAAAAAACAACTTTGTAATAAACATCTATCTTTAATATTACTTTCAAAAAGCCTCACGAGACCTTTTAAAAGCTCCTTGGCATGAACGTTTTAGACTTTGATACTAGCTTGCGAGGTTTTTTTAAATGAAGGAGATTTGTGTTCCTAATAGACACCACTAGTGGCAACTCCAGAAAATCGATAACTAGTTTGGTCCAAAGAGTCGCACTTTCTGCATTAACAACTTGCCGATGTCACTCCAAACCGTCTAAGTTTAACATTTTAAATAAAAACTTTTACAAAGCGATTTAAAAAAAAATTGTTTTCTTTACTTAGCTATCTTTTTCCAGGTTTCACTGGCTCCATAGATCATGTATTCCTTCCTCAGTTGTGAGACCAATTTATTGAAAAGGGAGAGGAAAAAAATTGACACAAACAACATGAGTTCCTTCTCTTCTATGGATCACAGAAAACTGAATGATTATAATGAACCCTGTGAGGGGTGCTTATACTTTTTCAACTAGTGACTCGCTTAAAATAACTTCAACATTCAAACATGCACTAAATTTGATTTTACCAAATATGAGATTAAACTCGAACAAAATCGCACCTGACTTAGTGAACTCACATGCCAAATTTAAACTACTCTGCATGCAGGAGTAATTAGCTATTTTAACATGGTGCTCTAATCAATTCTTTTTTCGCGGCACTCTCTTCAATTCTGGCGATGAAGAATATCGCTTGGCTAGAAAGTTATGCTTCCATATTGCTTCAACAACCTTATTTGGATGCCTTGTCTAACGAGGGACCGTTGTTCGACACTTATACAGACTGTAGTCGATATAGGGGCACATTGAGGGCAGTTTTTGAAGGATGCTGCAAATTTTCCTTGAAAAGAATGGAAATTCCAACAAGATTTTGATAAAAAGCGACATAAATTCTAAGAAATCTCAGTTACAACTGTCAAGTTTCAAGATTTTGGATGCGCTAAGGGTTTTTAATGTTGTTGAACACATCTCCACCATCAAAAACAAGATTTAAGCACTTCTACTATTAGATTTTTTGTGAAAAAAAATCAAATTCTAACGATTTTCTGACGTTCAAATTTACCACCTCAATAAACAACCTCTATTAATTACCCCATGTTCTAGTACTATAAAGTTATAAAATCAAAATTTAATAATCGACCGAAATATATTATGGCATCTAGCTTTAAAGCCTTGATGCCACAATGTTGCAATGCTATTCCTCGAAAACCTATAAACCCATATCCCAACATTTCAAAGAAACAAAAAATTGTATAATTCTTTTAAATACAATATAAAGTAACGCCACATGACCGATACCATATGTGATTGCTGGTAACATAATAAAACTAACTTCATTATTTATATTCAACAAAATTATTTTAAAATATGTCATATGGCATCTTTCAAAACACTCACAATGCATAATATTAATTTTATCTATCTTCAAAAATAGTTCAAATTCGACAATCCTCACTATACATCAAATCCATTTTAAAGAAATATAATATTAATTTTGACTTTAATATTTAATTATTCTCACTGAAAAAATAATGATAATGATTCATATTTTATAACTCTGCAACATCATTTTCTTCCCAAATAAAAAAAAAAAGACTTAAAAAAACACACCACACTCCATGACGTCATTGCATGCGATAAGTTGAATTATTTATATATATATATATATATATTTATTTTTTTTTTTTTTTCAAAAGGTGGAAAAACCTATCAAACTCAGTTTGTCAAACCAACAGTGAGGACAGCCATCTCTGGCTGCTATCCGCGAATGTCAGTTGACACATCACTGTTATCAAGGAAAACCACGCCACCTGAAATAACCCGTTGGTGGTCCGTAAGGGAGCAGGCTTTCACTCCTGCCAGATGCCTCTGGGTCTTGGGCCGTTAACCTGTTTCCTTACGTCCGAGGAAGACGAGCTCTTAGCCAAGCAGAAGCAGTTTTAGGGCATACTCCAAGCCCAGAATTAGATATATATATTACCGCCAACACGCTTTCAAATTTATAAAACCAAAGAACTTTAAAAATTTATAAAAATAATAAATTTTAAAATACAATACACTATCCTTATTTATATCTTCCATGCTCGAATCATCCAATGAGCTTACTAAACTCAAAACTAGACCCTTGAAAATGGCATGTGGTTACATAATTTTCAAAACACAACCTTAAATCTAAGCCTGAAGTATTGTAATAGCACACTAACAATTTATACGGTAACAAACGGCACATATATGACTTGCAAAGAACATTTTCATACATATAGGAGATCTATCGACGCGATCGATTGAACTTATATCATGGGAGAGTTACAAACAACATTTTCACTCATGTAGGAGATTCTTCGGACGCGATCACTGGAACTTATGGCATGACGATTCTCCAAGCATTCAGGGTGGAAACCATCCCATTGTTGCGGAGATGTACAAATTGGGACTCCATCCAAGCTTCTCCATCAGTCCCCTTGATTTCTCGGCTAGGTAAATAGGCATGGGAGATTCTTCAGGCTTTGATAGCGGAAGCCATCCCATTGTTGCGGCGATGTACAAGTTGGGACCCCATTCCAGCTTCTCCATCAGTCCCCTTGATTTCCCGGCTATGTAAACTGCTCGTAGAAATTTGTTGTTCTCTAAAGATTTTGCCCAATATCTGTTGTTGTCCACTAACGTGGGTCCCACACTCTGCATGCAAGAGAAAATAGTAATTTCCAGTCAGCCTTTTAATTCATTCAAGCTATCGACAAAATTACCTGACGTGCGGTTCATGGTCTTACATAATTTGTATAACACAATAAAGCATGACATGCGGCTAACTTCTCCCATTCTTCCATGATGTGTTCCCCAATAATGTTTTCACAAATGGCCTTAGCTTCTGTTTCATATTTTTCCGCAAATTCATTGATCACTCTTGCTACCTCTGCCATTGTTGCTGTAGGAGCTACATTCTCACATCGATCCCGTACTAATGTGAATAGTCAATCTGCAGCTTTACTCAGCAAGCTAACTCTTAAGGGATCGTACTCGTCGACGAAATCTATCAATTCCCATGCCTCATCATACGCTTGTAGAAAATCTCTCCCACAATGGGGATATAGCTAGATGATGATCGTGAGAAATGAGACCGTCGTTAGCTTCCATGCCTTTTTGCTGTCATACTTAAAATACACGGGACAGAATTTCATTGATACTTTTGTAGTTTCTGTATTTAAGCTTGTGTGATCCATAATGAATTAAGTAAAGTGTAAGAGAATTTTTTGACGACGCATTTCGAACCAACATAAGAGAATCTGGTCTTGATGATGATCCACATTTATTGGTTCGAAAAATTCTCTTATGTGATTTCTACTGAAAGACTTTGCTTGACTCTTATACTCGTCGACGAAATCTATAAGTTCCTATGCCTCATTGTACGCTTGTAGCAAATCTCTCCCACAATGGGGAGACAATGGAGGATGATGGTGAGCAATGAGACCGTGGTTAGCTTCAATGACCTTTCGCTGGCGTACTTAAATTACTCTTCCACTTGTAACAGGGACACAAAATTTCTCTGATACTCTTCAACTTCTAATGATGGCACATAATTTCTCCACAGGAATTGTAAACTTGTTTGAGAGTTTGCTTTTTCAGGATCCGATGTTCTTACAAATATTTTTGACCTCCCTTGTTTTAGAAAGGAGTTTAAGGTGTAGAAATTTTCTCCATTCATGTTACCCTTCTGCATAATTGCCTTGGCTCGCATGATGGACTTTGTAATGTCACCTAATAATAATAATAATAATAATAATATAATATAATACTAAAATATAAGCAAATAATTAATAAGCAATAAAAATAATAATAATAATAGTAAATAGATAATAAATAATGAAGAATACAATAATAACAAATAAATAAAATAGTAGAGTTCTAAATAAGTATATATAAATGTAAAATGTAAAATAATAAGTAAATTCAACAAAAAGTAAAATAAAAGAACTATAAAAATAAGTAAAATTATCAAAAAGTATAAAATAAGAAATAAATAAATTAAGAGAAAATTTAACTTAAGTAAAACTTCAAATAAAAAAATAAAAGTTGCATGTTGACACATGGAATGTGTGCATGCAGTTCCCCTTCCAATGTTTGGTCTATTTAATAGACACTGAGGAAGATGAGAGATCATTCCATCATCTATTCTCTTGGGAAAAAAGTGTTGTGAGACAAAGGATTCCGTCACAATAGTACATTGATTGAGGGCTTGGGGGTGGCTAGTGTTAGAAAGATTATATGCCGCTGAGCCTACGGTTGGGTGGAGAGTTGTCCCCAAAACTTTGTTATCGTTAAGAAGGTTCAAATAGCTTTCAACTCCGAAATTACAAGTAAAGAATATCATCGCCACAGCTAAGTTATATTTTCTCATATTTCTCAAAAATTCTATGTTAATTAATTGAATAGAGATGAGTTAATTGTAAATTGAATAATTGATCTAATTAGTTGCATGTTTTAATTTCGGGATTGTTACATATGATATCGGAGCAACTTTCGACTCTTCTGTACCTATAAGTATAAGTTTAAAAATAAATGAGTTAGTCAAAGTGATTTGAGAAATAAATACAAATTTTGAATTTTACAATGTATGCATAAAAATTTAATAATTATATATATAAATTTGTAAAGTTAAATTATTTTAAAATAAAATAATTATTAGGTAAACGTCATTTCTTTTAACAAAATAGCTCCCTATTTTTATTTAAATTATTAAATATAAACTTTAGACACTATGAAAATATATCTTAATTATTATTTAGAAATATAAAATTGTGTAAAAGTAAAAATTCCGGTTTATAATGCTCCGAAATTAAATTAAATGTTGAATATGGTTGATAATAAACTTCTATTATGTTTTACATAATTGCTTAATTCTTTTGGCCTATCACATAAGCCTTGGAAATCTAAATTCCAAGATTTAAAATAGATGTTTTCATGGCATTCTCAAATTCCAAGATTTAAACATAAAAACTATATTAGAACCCCACGTCAAAAACACAGAAAAACTCTAGTTGTTGGATCCCTAGAGCAGTAGTGCATGAGTTGAACCATTAAAATTAGTTAATTTATATATATGAAAAGAACAAAATTTTGAAGACACCTACCACATTCACGCTTACATGTCCCTCTTATAGAAATTACCAACATCATAATGAAAAATATTTTAAGAGGGGTCTCTTGAATCTGGGAAAAAAATAAAAAAATCTAACTCAGGGTTCTGTTGAATCTTGGAAAAAAATAAAAAATCTAACTCAAGGGTTTGTTGAATTTTGAAAAAAATAAAATAAAGAATTTAACTGAGTTTAAGGTCCCGAGATCCAAGAAGGATGCACTTCAATGGTGTTAACCTAAATTTTAAGATATAAGTTTGATTTCTCTAATGCTAGATTCCTTCGCAAATTAACTCAGTCTCACCAGTTTGGTAGAAAATGTAATTACTCCCGCATGTGGACTTAGTTAAACATAGAGAGTCATGATTGAGTGGCTAAGTGTTTCAGTGTTGAGTCAAGTTGAGTTCTGTGATAGATGACTTTGTTAAACATAGAGAGTCATGATTGAATGGCTGATTATTTCAGTGTTGAGTCAAGTTGAGTTATGTGATAGATGACTTTGAGTGTGTGATTGCATGTTATTGCATGTCAAGATATTCTAGGCAAGTAGCTAGTTGGAAAAGGTTAAATGCCCTTCACTGGGTTCATTGTAAGCATCATGTTTTGTGTGATCAATATAAGAGTAGCAGCGCGTGTTTTATGTGCGAATTCATGTTTTTTCTCCTCTTCCTTTCCAACAAATTATTATCAGAGCGAGATTAGAACCAAAGTACTCTTAAACACTATGCAACCACAGTTTGTAGAGCCAGATCTAGGTGAAAGTTCATCGTTTCTAAATTTTTGAAGGAAAAGCCGACAAGACACTGAATGCCACTTTGCAGAGCCACCTTGAACCATAATATTAGAGGCTTGCATCGTTGTCATGCCACCATATAGGTCGACACCCACCGTCGCTGCAGTGAAAAACTATCACGCTCTCTCAGGTTAGATATCCCTCTATTGAAATGTCAAAGTCTGAGTTATGCTGTGGGTTGATAAGCCACATTCGCAAGGAATTAACGTGCAACCCATTAGAAGTAGAGATCTTAAACCTTTTTGGAGAGCACGAGATAATTTTTTCTTTGGTAAGCAAGTTCAAAGTGGTTTATTCATTTGAAAGTCCTTTTTAAATGGAGATATTGAAAGTGCTTTATTTTAAAAGGGATTTAATGCAAGGTTTAAAGAAAAGGTAATGATATAAGTATTTTTTTATGAGCTAGTGAAGTACCTTTCTTTTATGAAGGAGATTTGAAAAGAGTTTTTTTAAGGCTCAAAGGCTCATTTTATGGTTGAATATTCTAAAGTGGATTTCGGTTAAAGGTTTTTTTTATAAAAAGAAAAAATAAAGTTTCATGGTATAAATAAAAAGATTTTATTGGCAAGAGAGTTTAGGGCTTTGCAAAGTCTATCCGTCTACAAAATATTTGTTTTTGTTGTCAAGCATGACAATTTTTTGGGTGAAGATTGTGCCTTACATCGGCTCATATCGAAAATTATATTTTTTTTCGGGGGCGATATGGAAGACAACCTCATGCAATCAGCAAAGAAGCTATAAGAAAAGGAATGACAACAATCATGGGTCGCAAAGCGTGACTGAAAAAGACTAAGAAAATGAATAAAAAAGAAGAGGTCGAGATTGTTGCCATGGTTAGAGAGGTTCAGGTCATAGCCGAGGAACTGAAAAGTCTAGCATAAGACAAAGAAGAAATCGAGGGTGATTTGTGTAGCTTTGACCTGATACCACCTCCTATGTTTACATGTGAATATTTTGATCATTGGGTTATCAAGATGTTAACTTTTCTTAGATATAAAGAGTTAATTGAGTATGAATCTAATAACCCATATGATGCAGTATGTGATGTTTTAGCGTTGAATTTTATAAAATATGCATTGGATGAGAAGTGTTTGTGCAAGGTAGAAAAATCTACAACTTCCAAGGAAGCATGAAAGATCATGGAAGTAGAGTTTGGAACAAAGGAGAGTGACATGCAACAACAATTATGTCACATGCAAAGAAATCAACTATAGATATGAGAGGATATGAGCAAGACTTTGAGAGGAAAACTGAGCTTGGAGAATCCCACTCAAAAGTGGATGATGGTTGTCAAAACAATAAAATTGAAACCCATGATGCAAGCATGCATATGGATGGAGAAGATGCAACAAAGATTGCAAAGAGAGAAGCAAGAGCCTCTGTGTCTGAAATAGAGAAAGAGAAAATAAATGCTCTAGGACTCCATTACAATGTGGATGATGCAGCTGATTGTGAATCCCACTGTGATGAGACACATGTGGATGATAACTACAAAGTCATATGTGAACTGGTGAATCCAGCCGCAGCTGATGGATTTGGTGAATTTGAAATTGACAACGAGAACATGCATGCTCGAATATCCCACCATAGTGTGAATGAACATTATATTGATCACATGTGCGGTTTATTTTTTGAAACAGAGATTGATTGTGGCAATACGGTAAGTGAAATGTTTGATGAAACATTGAAGGGTGAAGTTGCCACTATAGCAGCAAGATATGAAGCAGTTGGAACTGCTCATGAAGTAGTATGTCATCTAACAACAATTGATGATCAAAAACAGGATAAAGTGATTGAAGAGTCTTTTATGAGAATATCCACTAACAACATAATAGTGGAAGACAACCTCCATGTAGTTGAAAAGAAGCCATATGTAAAGGAGGAAGCTCTCACTGAAGAGAGTCATATTAAAGATGTTTTTAACATTGTTTTTGAATATGCAGGTGTTCAGAATAGCATGGGAAAAGAAGTTGAAAGAAAGGTTGTTAATAAATTTGATGCAGATTATAGAAAAAACAACAATACCTCATGGTGAAAGTGAAAATAATGATATGGATGTTTTTGAAGACAAAGTTGAATGCATTAAAACCATTTTTCAGCAATGGAGTCAAGAAGAGATAAGATTCTGCTATTAAGAAATATGGCAGAAAGAATGTCAAGAATATGAAGCGGCAAGAAGCAAAGCAAAGAAGACAGTTTGAAAATGCAACGATATGGCATCAGTTCGTAGTTGAACGAATATTTGAAGAGGAAGGTGTAGAAGACATGATCCAATTATTTCAGGACAATTTCAAAACAAGTCAAAGAAAAATTGTAGTAGCAGCAAGTGAATAAAGACTACAGCAAGAAAGTTCAACAGAGAATGGAGCAATTTAGAGGATATAAAATTTGGAAGCATAGAAAAAGAAAATGAAAAATTCTTGAGTCTTTGTAAGCCTAGTTGTGACATAGACCAGCAAGCATGCTTATGTGATAGTGAAGTCATGTTGAGTCATGTTAAGTCATACGGTCATAATTAAGGGGGGGTGTTAGAAATTGTAATTACTCCCAGATGTGGACTTAGCTAAACATAGAGAGTCATGATTGAGTAGTTGAGTGTTTGAGTGTTGAGTCGAGTTGAGTTAAGTGATAGACAACTTTGTGTGTGATTGCATGTCAAGATATTTTAAGCAAGTAGCTAGTTGGAAAAGGTTAAATACCCTTCACCAGGTTCATTGTGAGCATGATGTTTTGTGTGTAAATAGAAGAACAATAGCTCGTGTTTTATGTGTTAATTCATGCTTTGTCTCCTCTTTCTTTCTAGCGAAAAGTGGAATGAAAAGAGTACCAGAACAAGCATGGTCAGGTATGAGCAGAAAAAGCATGGATTCACACAAAACATGAATTTTTTCTCTTCTATTGATCACACAAAACATGATGATTACAATGAACCCGATGAAGGATATTTAAACCTTTTTGACTAGCTAATTTCCTAAAATATCTTGACATGCAATCACACACTCAAAGTCGTTTATCACTTAACTCAACTTGACTCAACACTCAAACACTCAACCATTCAATCACTCAGTTAACTGACTCTCTATGTTGAGCTGACTCCTCATGTAGGAGTAATTATCTTATTTTAATGCTCCCCCTTAATTACGACTTCTAAACTAAAACATGACTCATGAAAACTCAAACATGCCTGCTGGTCTATGTCTCAGCTAGGCTTACAACACCCAAGTTGTTTCTATGAAAATCAAACACATTTGTGCTAATGACGTAGTAAATATATCAAACAATTGATCACTAGATTTACAAGGCTTCAATTGAACTTCTCCATTTCTCACAAGTTCTCTAATAAAGCGATATCGAGTATCAATATGCTTTCTCTTCTGATGAAATACACTATTTTTGGATAGTGCAATCTCTGAGGTGTTGTCACAATATATTGTTATTGATCCTTGTTGTTTCTGCTTGAGTCCATCAAGTAATATTCTTAACCACACTACTTGACATGTTGTTGATGTTGCTACTACGTATTATGCTTATGTTGACGAAAGTGTCACAATGGGTTTCTTCTTAGATGCCCATGAAATCACACCTAAACCAAGGTGGAACACAAAACTACAAGTGCTCTTCCTATCTTCCAAACATCCCGCAAAATCACTATCTGTGTATCCAATCAAATCCTTCTTTTATGTGCTTGGATACATTATGCCACAATCTCTAGTTCCTTCTATGTATCTCAGAATTCTTTTTCTTGTACACCAATGTGTGCCTTTTGGAGTCTCCATAAATTTGGAAATCAAACTCACTTCTTGCATGATATCTGGTCTTATAGCTGTGAGATACATGAGGTTGCCAACCAATCTTTTGAATAGAGTTGGATTGACATATGATCCTTCATCATCCTTGCTTAACTTTGTACCTGTTACAACTGGTGTAGGGACAAGTTTTCAATTTTCTATCCCGAATCTTTTCAATAGATCTTTGGAATATTTATTTTGAAAAATAAAAATTCATTTTCCAAATTTCTCAACTTATGCCAAGAAAATATTTCATGAGAACAAGATCTGTCATCTCAAATTCTTTCATCATGGATGCTTTAAATTCATCTTTGTCAAAATCACCTGTAAAAATCATGTCATCAACATATAAGCAAACAATCAAAATGTATCCATGATCGTTTACCTTTTTGTACCTTTGTGTATAAGGTAGGCTCAACGTTGCTTTTGCAAAATCCATTCTCGATCATGTAGCTGTTAATTATGTTATGCCAAGCTCTAGGCACTTACTTCAGTCCATAGATCGCTTTCTTCAAAATGTAAACTTTCTCTTCATTAATTTCAACTTTATATCCTCAGGGCTACTGCACATAAATTTCTTCTTCTAGAATTCCATTCAAGAAGGCTGATTTCACATCCATCTGATATACTTTCCACTTGTTCTACGCTGTTGTGGCTAGAAGTGCTCTAACAATATTTAATCTTGCTACCAGAGAAAACATTTCTCCAAAGTCTATTATCGTTTGTTGCGAGAATCCTATTGCTACAAGTCTTGCTTTAAATCAGTCAATTTCACCTTTTTCATTCAACTTTGTCTTGTACACTCACTTCTCACCAATGAGATTTTTTCCTTAGGCACATCGACCAAATCCCATGTATCATTGTTTTCAATAGCTTCAATTTCTTCATCCATGGCTTGCACCCAATTTTCATGTTTGACTGCTTTTTCAAATGAAGAAGGTTGGAATGACAACAATGCAAAATTTGAACTAACATACGAATCATCATAAATATCTTTAAAACTTCTCATGTTTCTCTTACCATTGCTTGATTCATCACTTGATTGATTGTTGGGAGAATATTGATCTATTGATCTGCTTGAAGATCCATGCTACTCTGGAAATCTTGGAGTCCTTGTTGGTGTGTCTCTGTTTGGTTTCTTCACCTGTGATTCTTGTCGCTCCTTTTCTGCTACATCATCTTCTTCCATCAATGGCACTTGCACATCAACTGTTTTGTCTACAGTTCCATTCCATGACTCTTGTTCTTTGAACACAACATCTCTACTAATTATGGTATTCTTTGTGATAGAGTTATAAAATTTGTAAGCTTTTGATTGCTCACTATAACAAATGAATATGCATTTTTCACTTTTATCATCCAATTTACCTCTTTGTTCCTTATGCACATGTGCATAAGCTACACATCCAGATACTCTGAGATGAGATACACTACAATACATACCTGACCATGCTTGTTATGGTACTTTTTTCATTACACTATTTGTAGGAGATCTGTTGATCACATAAATAGCATATGCAACCGCTTCTACCCAATACCCATTAGACAAGGTTCTGCCTTTCAACATGTTTCTTACCATGTTCATAATTGTCGTGTTCATTCTCTCTGCTACACCATTCTGATGCGGTGTGGACCTGGTTGTAAACTATCTTCTGATCCCATGTTGTTTGCAGTAATCATGGAATGTCTTTGAGTCATATTCTCCACCACAATCTGACCTCAATACCTTGATCTGTCGATCATTTTGGTTCTCTACTAAGGCTTTGAATTCTTTGAACTTTGCAAAAGTTTTAGACTTCTGCTTCAAAAAGTAAACCCAAGTCTTTTTGCTATAGTCATCAATAAAAGTGAGGAAGTAGCAACTTCCACAAATCACTGTGTCCTTATAGGTCCACACAAGTCTGTATGCACTAGCTCAAGAGGTTTCTTTTCTCTATATGCAACTCCCTTTGGAAAGCTTTCACAATTTTTCTTTCCTAAGATGCAAAACTTACAAGTACTAGCAGGTTCTTTGATGGGAGGTAATCCTCCAACCATCTGTTTCTGCTGCAACAATCTTAAACCAGAAAAGTGCAAGCGTCCAAATCAAAAGTGCCATAACCAATAATCATCAGAACATGTAACTGTAAAAGAAATCACCTAACCACTGTAATTCAAAATAAAAGGAAAGAGTATGTTCCTCTTCATCCACACCTTTGCTATCAGTTTCTTGCTTGGGGGTTTGTCATATATAACAACTTCTTGACCTTGGAAGATAACTATGTATCCTTTCCAAGTCAATTGTCCAACACTTAACAAATTATGTTTGAGACTAGGAACATAATATACCTCTGAGATTGTCTTTGGCTCCTCCTGCTTGGTTAGAATGTTGACCACAACTTTGCCATCTACTTCCATAGTCTTGTCAGTCCCCAACTTTACCTTTGTTTTCACAGATTGATCAAAATTTGCAACCAAATCCTTGTTACCTATCATGTGTTTACTGCAACCACTGTCTAAAAGCCACACACTAGTAGAAGGTTCATGCCTGGTATGGAAAGCTAAGAACATGGAGTTAGACCTCTTTGTAGCGACATTAGCTCTCTGGTTCCCTTCATCAGTGATCTTCTTCCTACAATCACGAACATAGTGACCAAATTTATTGCTATAATAGCATCTCACCTTTTATTTGTCAAACTCTTTGATTATTATTATTGAAGCTTATGTAGTTGATTACACTTGCATTTTCATGCTCTTCTCGGCAATATTTCTAACCACCATATCTTCCTCTACCTCTCGATCTACTTATGTCTTGACTTTTGTCTCTTGGCATAGAAACCTGACTTTTGAAAGCGGTCTCTAAAGTGGAATCCTTATTTCTGTCTATCTTTGCCTCATGTGATAGAAGTGATCCCATCAGCACATCAACAATCAATGATGCAAAATCCTTGGCTTCTTCTATGGCTGCTACCACAACATCAAATTTAGTAGACAAATATCGGAGGACATTCTCAACCATTCTTTGATCTTTTATATCTTCACCATAAATCTTTAACTGATTTAAGGCAATTATGAGCTAATTCATGAAAGAATCGATTTCCTCTGCCTCCTTCATATGCAGACTTTCAAAATCTCTCCTAGTATTCTGCAACTTAACAATATTGACTTTGTCAATATCTGTATAGTTTTTCACCAAAGTATCACATGCTACTTTTGCTGAAGACGTGATCACAATCTTCTAGAACACTGCTTGGTCCACTCCCTGATGAATAAGATGCAACACATGTGCATTCTTCTTCTTGCCTTTCTTCCATTGTTCCCTCTCTACATTACTGAGAGCTTCTTATTCTTCTTCATTCTTAGGTTCTGATAACCCAAGCTTAACATAATCCCAAACATCATGTGCCTGCAATGTGGTCACCATATTAATGGCCCACACATCATAATCTTTCTCTCTAAATGGTGGGAATTGAGGTTGGAAATTTGAGAAAGCCATATGTATAAATTCTCTCTACAAATCTCGCTCATCTGAGATCATGTAGAAAATCTGTTGTAGGTTAACCTGATAATGCAATATAAATCAAAGAAGAATATTATAACCTACTTCTACTATCAATTTTCGGAAGCTTAAAGATCGAGTTGAACAATATAACTAAAAGAAGAAGAAGAATCAATGCACAATACACATGAAAATACTTTGGGGAAAGCCTGAGCTAAAAACCCCACGATCTATATTATCATACAAGGTGGAAATACATAGGAATTATACAAAGCCTTAGCTCTCACAGCTAGCCATCTCTCAGTACAATCGTCGTAGATGCTCATAGGCAATCGTGGCTTCTCACAAGCCTTCCTCTCTACCCTCCAATCTCATATTTCCTTCTGCAGTTTCTCCTGGGTAATTCAACTGGGTCTTTCTTAGAATAGACATACATGAGTTTCTGTTGAGGGAATCTTCAGTTAACTGGAGTACACTGGTTGAGTGCGTTAATGCATCAACAGACTGTTAACTCTCTATTAGTTCCTCAAACAGTTTGGAACTAATTTAACTGGACTTAACTCAGTAAATTGAGTTAACTAATTACAACTCAAATATAACTCAATATTAGCTCCTTGAGTTAAGGGATAACTTCCTTAATTTAAGGGATAACTCTTGCATGACTTCAAAAAGACTTCTAACTTGAATTTATCCAACTAATTGATTCAAGATAAATTAATTAATCTTTTCCAAGTCATTGCTAAGACTAAATTCGATTTTAATTCAAAATTTAATTCAAGGACAAATTAAATTGGAATATTCTTGTTGCCACATTTCAACAGTCCCTCTCAACAAGAAAGTGATTATCTTCCACCCCAATCTTGTCTCTATGGAACTCGAATTTACACTTTGACAATGCATTTGTCAAAATGTCAGCATCTTGCTCCTCTGTCAAAATATACTGTAGCAACATGAGCCTCCTTGCTACATAGTCTCTAAGATGATGATACTGGATGTCAATGTGCTTGGACCTATCATGAAATACTGGATTCTCAGAGAGTTTGATACAACTCTAATTATCACAATAAATTGTAGTTGGATCCATCCTATGTTCAAACAAACCAACTATGATTTTCTGCATCCAGATGTCCTCACATGCTTCCTGACTTGCAGCCATGTATTCTACCTCTTCTGAGCTGAGTGCAACCAAACTTTGTTTCCTGCTGTACTAAGAAAATACCGCTAACCCAAGGTTGAAAATCCCTCATAATGTGCTCTTCCGATCTGATGGACTCCCTGCCCAATCTGCATCAGTGAAGCCCTTAGCTTCACTCCCTCTATCCATCTGTACCATAATCCATACTGAGATGTGCCTTTGAGGTATCTCAATACATGCCTTGTTTCCTTCCAAAACAACTTGGTAGGCTAAACCATCGATTGACTCAGCTGGTTCACTGCATAACACAAATCTAGTCGTGTGTTCACTAAGTACATCAGTGAACCCACAAGTTTCCTATACATAATAGCTTCTACTTCTTCTCTTGAAGTGGCATCCTTCTTCCTCCAGTTACCTGCTAGAGGAGTCCATCAACATATTTAGTAAGCCTCTTGGGAAGGCTAAATTTGAGATTTGTAGAAGTAACTTATGTGTTGTAGAAAATCTAGATTATGTTGTAACTCTAGCTGAGACTTAGACTAGCAGGCATGTCAATTAAGAGTATGTTTGTCTCTTATGTATTATGCGATAGGATATTTTGTGTGTTGGAATTAAGGGGGAGTGTTCGATAAACAAGAATTCCAACCTACTGCATTAAATTCATCAAGAAGGTTGACTTGTAATTTTTGGAGAGTTCACCTAGCTTCTTGAAGAAGCTATCGCCACTGAAAATCTAGATAGTCTAGAAGCTTCCTCATCATGTATACAATTCCTTCCTTCACAAAGGAAAGTTCAAGTTGTTGTTCAATTTGCATTCTCTGATTATTGATAACCCATTTTAAAACATTTGTTGTAATATGAGAGCTCTAACAATGTATCATTACCTTACTACCAATTTTTTTTTTTTTCAAACTATGTTGAATATGTAGATTATTGGGATAATCTAAAGATCAAAGCTTTTATAGAATATATTTCTCACTTGAATGACTTCTATCCAAGGGGTCACCTACTCCTATCACAATAGACCAAACATATCCCTTGGAATTGAACTTGACAGATGGGAGAACAAATATATCTCTTAAAATTGAATTTGAATAAATGAAATAATATGCAATTCTCCCAAGAAATTAAATTACAGCCCCAAGACACCTTACTACCAACTATGTCAACCAAACCCAAAATATATTCAAACCTATAAGACTTATGGCACCAAAACCAATGTTATGAACCAAATCTGGCACCTTCTCTTTTCCATCAACCTTCTAGAATACCCTTGAGCATAATACCATTGGAAATATTCTAAAATATAATGGACATGGGTGAGATCATAAGATTAACCTCGACCATGTCCATCAAATTCTTAAATGTTCCAAAAATTTGCAATCCACAAAAGAATGCCTTATAATACCAATCTCGTATTTTCATAACTTCCCGATGAATAAGACTTCAAATGTTATGGTTTGCGGTCTCTATTAATTCAAGTGTTGGATATGTAATTATCTCATCGACTTTATTGTTGCCACACGGCTTCGGCTACATCCATGGCCTCCAAAGTCACCACCTCTACACACCAAAGCTTGAAGGGTCAACATCATCTGGCCTCATCAGTACTCGAAGAGGCAAAACTAATCTATGTAGTCGACTCATATTTTATATAAATATAGGTGCTCGACATAGTTGGGGCATCCCACTCTCAACTTTCATATTTGTGTGTAATTAAGTAGTTGTAGCTACAGTTTATGGAATTATTGTTTTGTATTGTTTATTTCAACTAGTATCAGAGATGACCCTGGGCCTACTCCTTCACGGGAGTTCCTAGGGATGTCTAGTTCAACAAATTTTGAGTAGATTTGTGGATGGGCATGTGAACTAGGCAACCAACGTTAACTTACCTGTGTGTGGGAGAAAGTCTTGTACGATGGAATGTTGAATATGATGGAAGTTATAAAACAAAGACCTGTAGTGTGAAGTGTAGCATTGGAGCCTGTAGCTAGAGTGGAATCGAAAGTATATACCAGAGTCGTCCAACGTTGAGTAGCAACTGAGGAAGGAGTTGCTTGTTGAGTGTATGTGAACATCGTAAAGTATTGTGCTATGAAGCAGCTAAGCATGTGGAATTGGTGGTGGAGTTGTGTTCTCATGAGTTGTTGTGCCATCTGAGAGAACATCAATTGAAGTGGACTACAAGAACAATGATTTCATGTCCCACCATCTTAATGAAGAAATGAACAAAAAGAAAAGGGACTGAAACCATCTTCCCAAAATAATAAGCGCTTGTGACTAAGGGCATAGCTCTAAGGGTTTACTATCATTGTTGTTGATAGCCATAAATTAATGTGTTGGCAGCATAAAATTTCCATAAGTATGTATGTTATGATTTTTTTGTTCAACTTATCATTTGATATGCTATACGCCTTGCAGTTTCTATGTTGGATGTTTTGGGTCTTGTAAATTTCAAGGTAGTAAAATACTCTTACTACACACAATTTGTTCAATGAATTGTTTGTTACAAGCTATGGAAGGGAAGTTTGACTATGAGTGGAGAATCGCTGGCTCTAGTCGTCGTAAGGAGTTGAAGCCGTAAATATTAAAATTCATTATAACTTCTTATCCATTTAGTTGGAACAAAGCCATTATTGTCCATTGGGACCACAACCGCCTCTACTTAGGTGTAGTGGCAGTGATGGCATTATTCAATGATACAGGGTTAAGAGCCCCTATGGGTGTAGTCAAAATAATTTGTTCAAGATACTATCTATAGAGAAACCATAGTGTAATAACGAGTTGTCATGACAAAGATTGTGGTATTGCAAGCTGCGTGAACAAGAAATTGGGATCGTGGAGTTGTATTTTTGTGTGACTATGTTGCTATGTAAGTCCGTGGGATTGTGAAATGTATGGTGAAAACTATGTTTGAAATATTGGTTAGCTGTCCAAATGGGTCTGCATATGAAGCTAGATTGCAGTTGTTGTAGTTGATTGATGTGCTAAACATTTTTCGCAAGAGTGATATGTTGTATGTGTAGCTGAGTTGGAATGTATCCAGAAAATTCCTTCTATTTATGGAGTTTTTCTAGTTATAGCAATCAAGATAAATTTATTTTCTTGTGATGTGAAATTGTGTGTGGAGAGTAGACAAGAAAATTTTGAGAAACAACCAGTGTCAAAATTTTGTAACATAGGAGTAGGAGTTGGAGGTCAAAGGTGTACGCAACCTTGTGTGGAATAGATTCTTTGTGGAGTGGACAGAAATGAGAAAAATTCTTGTTTCATAAATTATAGAGGTATTAAACGTTCACATTGTGATGAAGTTTAAATGGACTTTATATTCTTGAGCCAATAATTGTCATTGTAGCCCTTATTGTTATTATTTTACCCCTATTGTCCCCATATTGTTATTAGTGTGCCCCATAGAAACCCACTATTGTTATTGTTTTTCCCCTATGTTATTATTGTTAAGTTGGCTCGATTATATTGTGACCCCTTAGAATCCTATATATAGAAGGGAGGTTTAGTCATTTATATCATCCAAGAATTGTTCATTTGTGTAATGTAAAGGAGTTTTACCCCTCGAAGAGGCTAAATTCTAAGGCGTTGATCTATCTTTTTGTGAGCTGGTTTCATAACATTTGGTATGAGAGCTTTGGATTCTAGGGTTTTGCTGCTCCATATAGGCCATCGTGGCATTTTCGCTATAAGTTTTTTTGCGACGTTTTAGAAGATAAAAAAAAAACCATTTGAGCCAACATTGTTCTAAACGTTTTATCTGAATGTTAGAGCTTTTCCCACTATATTTTCCAAGATATGATCTGAGCACGTTAGGGTTTTTTGCAGACTCCCGAATTACATTCTAAACAGGTGACTTGGAGAACATCGTCATAACTTTTGTTTTGAGAATCAGATTGAAATTTTGTAAGAATTTTTAGAAAGAGGACAGCCTGAGGTTTTATGTATATCATTTTTAGATACTAAGGTCGAAATAGTGACACATGGCACTATGTATAATTTGACTCTACTGAACTGGTTTATAAACAAGTCACCTTGGGAGATTTGGCATAGCTCTTCCTTGGAGAATCCAATCTTGATCAGACTTGTGGATTTAGAAAGAGGACTCAAATTTATACTATAAGACATGATTATAGATATTCAAGATCCGTAGTTACAGAGGTACAACAGGTTCAATATCTATCTCTTACAAAGTGTAAAAAAGGTGTGTAGTTTATTTAAATTTTCCATAAGATTGGTTTGAAACGTTAGTTTGAAGGAATTCAAAGGGAATAGTGAAGAATTATTAGCATTAATTGATGCCCCAAAGAAAGAAAATGGAAATACCTAGTAAGCAACCTGAAAGCTCTCGCATGACTCGTGAAGAAGAGGAAGAAATGCAACATGATATATCAAAATTATAAGACCAAGTACAACAAATTTCACTCTCACGAAAGTTAATTGAAGCCAAGATGAATGGTGTGGAAGCTAATATGACTGGTGTGCATGTTAAGATGAATGTCTTGGAGGCTAATATGGATGGCATGGAAACTAAGATGAATGGCATAGATGCTAAGATGAATGACATGGACGCGAAGATGGAAGAATTGAACATAAATTTGAATAAGTTGCTACAATAAATGGTTAGTAATGGTGAAAGGGTAGTAAAGGAAACTCATGATGAGAAAAAAATAAATGTTAATCATGATTTCATAGACTATAATGTTGGATTGAAGACCCACCATGTTCCAAAAATTGATATGAGGAAGTTTGATGGAAAGGATCACGGAACATGGATACTACAGATGGAGCAATTTTTCAATCTCCATAATGTGAAAAACACACAAAAGGTACATATTGCAACTTTATATTTGAAACCAAATCAGTTTGTATGGTATCGATGGCTCTACTCTCATAAACAAATTTTCACTTGGGAAATTCTTATGGACGAAATGATAGCACATTATGAGGATACATAAAGCAACACCATTTTTAGCCCATTGATAAATCTCAAACAAAAGGGTTCAATGATGGAGCACATTGAGGACTTCCAAAAATTGAACATAAGGATAAAAGATATTCCAGAGGAGCATAGGATTGATCTGTTCATAGGGAATTTAAAGGATAATATCCAACATGAGGTTCACCTTTGGGAACCTGATTGATTGGAGAAGGCATTCAGGTTAGCAACAAAAATGGAAAGAAAAATTATGGCAACCAAGAAGTCTACCACTCACAACTATAAAGATTGAAGTGTTTTTGCCACTAGCCTTCCACAACCTACAAGGTTGACACCACAACAATTGGAAGAAAAAGAGCAAAAGGGCTTTGTTATAGTTGTGTTAGCAAATACACTAAAGGTCATAAGTGTGCTCAGAAGGAATTATTTTACATAGATTGTGAAGAGGAGGATGAAAAGGAACAAGAAATGTAAAAAGAAGAGGATATACTCTGAGAACAAACCCTAGATAAATAAGAAATGAATCCGATCATATATTATAATGCATTGGCTGGAATTACCACTCCTCAAACTATCAATATAGAAGGACATATCAAGAAGAAAAAGTTAATAGTGTTGATTGATTCGGGAAGTACCCATAATTTTATTCATTGTAAGATAGCCAAGGAATTGAATTGCTTCCTATATCCAGCACCAGAGTGTCAAGTGATGGTTACAAGTGGAGGAACCATAAATTTCTCTGGAAAGTGCCATAATATCAAGCTATCAATGGGAGAATATGTATTGAATAACCCAATGCTTTCCATTCCAATTGATGGCGCTAATGTTGTACTAGGAGTCCAATGGCTACAATCCTTGGGTACAGTAGCTTTTAATTTTCAAGAACTTTTCATGAAATTTTGTGTGGCAGGAAAGGAAGTTGAATTAAGGGGTATTGCATGTAAACTGGGAAAGATAATCAGTGCTAACGGTATGACAAAGCTTCTAAATAAGGAACAATGAGGCATAATTGCAAAATTATGTTCACTAGAGGTTCCCACATCAAAATCATCTATTTCTCCAGATCTCCAAAAAGTCTTGGACAATCATTCCAATGTATTTGAGACTCCCAAAGGCCTCCAACATATTTGTGATCATGATCATGTTATTCATTTGATTCCACGAAGTGTTCCTCTAAACATCAGGCTGTACAGATATCCCTATGCCCAAAAGAGTGAAATTGAATGTATGGCTGCATAAATGCTAGAGGCTGGTATAATTCAACCTGGTCAAAGTTCTTTCTCTACTCTAGTAGTATTGGTGCATAAGAAGGATGGATCATGGTGCATGTCAGGATTATAACGAGCTCAACAAGCTCACTATGAAGATAAATTTCCCTTTCCTGTCATTGATGAATTATTTTATGAATTGCATGGATCAATTTACTTCACCATGTTGGATCTTCATTTATGATATCATCAAATCAGAATGAAGACTAAAGACATTTTGAAAACAACATTTAGATCTCATCAGGGTCATTATGAATTTTTGGTCATGCCCTTTGGCCTTACAAATGCACCTTCTACATTTTAAAGTTTTATGAATTCCATTTTCAAACCCCTCCTTAGAAAATTTGCATTAGTATTTTTTGATGATACACTAATATACAACAAGTCTTGGAAGGATCATGTTCAACATGTTGATAGGGTGCTTAAACTATTGGAGGAGAAACAATTATATGCAAAAAGCTCGAAATGTTTCTTTGGAGTACAAGAGGTGGAATGTCTGGGTCATATTGTATCTCATGAAGATGTTAAGGTAGACCCTAGCAAAATTAAAGCCATTAAGGAATGAAAAATCCTCACATCCATAAATCATCTGCCAGGATTTCTTGGGTTGACATGGTATTATCGCAATTTTTTTAATAATTATAGGAGAATAACAACACCTCTAACCACATTATTGAAGAATGATGCATTTTCATGGACTCCAGAAGCAACAAAGGAATTCAAACATCTTAAAGAGGCAATGTGCCAAGTACCAGTCTTAGCTATGCCAGAATTTACAAAAACCTTTATTGTAGAATATGATGCTCCAGGAAATGGAATTGGTCTTGTTTTAATACAAGATGAAAGACCCATTGATTTCAAAATTTGTCCAATCAAAGGAAAGTATTTACATAAATCTATTTATGAGAAGAAAATGTTGGCAATACTACATGCACTTAAAAAATGGTGACCCTATCTAATGGGAAGACACTTACAGGTAAAAACAGATCATGATAGTCTTAAATACTTTTTAGAACAAAGATTATCCTCCGAAGAGCAAAAAAAATGGCTCATAAATATGTTGGGTTATGAGTTTGAAACCATCTACAAAAAAAGGAAGCAAAATGTTGTGGCAGATGCACTCTCAAGAAAGGATGAGGATGTGGAAGCATTGTTGTGCGCCATTTATATTATCCAACCAGATTGGATAAACGAAGCAAGGGAGGAATGGAAGAATGATGAAGAAGTGTGGGAACTCATTCTAAATTTATAACATGATACCAGTACATCTGAAAAATTTACAAAAATATCCCAACTCAAACAAAAGATTCTTATGGAATCGCACACTTCTCCCTTAGGAGGGCACTTAGGATTTTTTAAAACTTAGCATAGGGTTAAGAAGGAATATTTTTGGGATGGCATTAAATCGGATATTCAAAATTTTATGGCGGAATGTTTGGTTTTCCAACAGAATAAAGTTGAAACAATTAAGATCCCATGTCTATTGCAACCTTTATCCATTCCAAGCCAATGTTGGGAGGAGGTTTCAATGGATTTTATCACATGTTTACCCAAGTCCGAAGGAGAGAGTGTCATCATAGTGGTAGTTGACAGACTTACCAAGTATGAACACTTTTGTGCATTATCGCATCCATTTAAAGGCAACACAGTTTCTACTGCATTTATGGAAACAATTCAAAAGCTACATGGAAACCCAAATATTATTGTAACCAACAGAGATCCCATTTTCACTGAACATTTTGGACATAATTATTTTCTTGTCTCAGTACTCAGTTAGCTCATAGATCATCTTATCATCCTCAATCTGATGGGTAAACTGAGATAGTAAACAAATGTTTGGAAGGATATCTTCATTTCTCCGTATCTGTTAAACATAGACAATAGGTTAAATGGTTGCCTCTAGCTGAATGGTGGTATAACACTTCCTTCCATGCTGTAGCAAAAATGACCCCATTTATGACACTTTATGGATAACCTCCACCATCCATCACATCATATTTAAGAGAAAATTATAAGGTTTAAGAAGTTGAACATCACATCGAGCATCAACAACAAGTTCTCCAACTCTTAAAGGATAACCTCATGTTGGCGCAGAATAGAATGAAACAATAGGCAGATTAACATCGCAGTGAAATAGGTTTTGATGTAGGTGATTGGGTATTCCTACAGTAACAACCATATAAACAAATGTCCCTCAAGCAATCTAAGAAGGATAATAAATTATTACCAAAGTATTATGGTTCGTACAAAGTGTTGCAAAATATTGTTACTATGGCATACAAATTGCAGCTTCCTGAGTGCACCCAGTTTTCCATGTTTCATTTTTAAAGAAGGTTATAGGTGACAAGCTCCCAGTTCAAACAATATTGTTAGAACTTGATGAGGAAGTAAAAATCACATTGGAATTGGAAGTAGTCACAGAAACAGGAACTCCATAGCTATGAAATCGATCAATTTTGGAGTATCTCATCAAGCGGAAGAACTTATCCACTGAAGTTTTCACACGGTAGGATGATAATTTTTACAGAAGCATCCAAAAATACTAAAGCATTGAGGACAATTCTTTTCGGAAGGAGAGGGGAATGTTAGGTCCCTATAATACTAGTGATTCCACCATTACTATTGTCATTGTAGCCCTTATTGTAATTATTGTGCCCCTATTGTCCCCATATTGTTATTAGTGTGCCCCATAGAAACCCACTATTGTTATTATTGTGCCCTTATGTTATTACTGTTATTTCAACTTGATTATATTGTGACCCCTTAGACTCCTCTATATAGAAGGGAGGTTTAGTCATTTATATCATCCAAGAATTGTTCATTTGTGTTATGTAAAGGAGGTTGCCCCCTTGAAGAGGATGAAATCTAAGGCATTGATCTATCTTTTCTATCTTTTTGTGAGTGGGTTTCATAACATTGTCCAATAGGAATATTATTTATCTTTGTATTTGTTGTATCTGACTTGATATTATTGTAATAAGGCATTGTGTTGTAAGGGGTGCATGATCAGTTTTACCTGACACCCTAAAGTTGATTTCTTAGATGTGTTATAAGCCTTGTTGAGTCAAACAAGAAATGTTTATAATCCAGGTGGCTGTTGGTGGCCACCCACCTATCCTACTTGGACCCCCACAGCTATGTCTTTCAGTTTGTTAGTTTCCTTAATTGTAGCACAATTTACTATTTTTCGTACTTTTTCATGTCCTGAACTTCCAAAGCCATTTTGAGGCCCTAAACGATGTTTTTTGGGAAATCTGGGAGCAATATGGGGCCATGGACCAATGTTGTTATTCCCAAAGTTGTAGTCCTCAGATAGATATTTCTAGCGAGATATTGTGCACATGAAACAAAGATCGTATGCCAAAGTTACGATGCTGGGAAGCTGATGTACCAATTTTTTTAGGCCCCTATACTACCAGTGTAACCCCTTATTGTTATTAGTATAACCCACTTATTATATTGATATACATGTTAGGCCCCTATACTACTAGTGTAACCCCTTATTGTTAAAAGTATAACCCACTTATTATATTGATGTACCCATGTAGTGCCCATATTGTTACTATTGTGCCCCATAGAAGCCCACTATTGTTATTATTGTGCCCTTACATTATTATTGTTATGTCGGCTCTGATTATGTTATGACCCCTTAGACTCCTATATATAGAAAGGAGGTGCTTTCATTTGTATCATCCAAGAATTGTTCATTTATGTAATGTAAAAGAGGTTGCCCCCTCGAAGAGGCTGAATTATAAGGCATTGCTCTATCTTTTCTATCTTTTCTTGAGGTGGTTTCATAACATTTGGTATCAGAGCTTTGGATTCTAGGGTTTCGCTGCTCCAAACAGGTCATCGTGACATTTTCGCTATAAATTTTTCTGTGACGTTTCAAAATTGCAAAAAAACCCATTTGAGAAGAAATCGCGCTGAACCTTGGGTCCGAATTTCAGAGCTTTTCGCGTGACATTTGCGGAGATATGATCTGAGGAAGTTGGTCTTTTTGCAGACTCCAGAATTACATTCAAAACAGGTGACCTAGGAAAAATCGTCATAACTTTCTCTCTGGGGATTGGATTGAAATTTCGTAAGAATGTACCGAAAGAGGACGGACTGTAGTTTCTTGTGTGCATTTTTCAGATCCAAAGGTTGAAACAGTGGCTCGTGGCATGTCGTACAAGTTCGGTCTTCTGAACTAGTCTATAATCAGGTTATCTTGGGAGATTGTGCATAACTCTTTCTTGGAGAATCCAATTTGATTCAGACTGGTGGCATTGGAAAGAGGACACAGAGGGCTACTACAGGTCACAATTTCAGAATTTAGAGATCCAAAAGTATAGAGTTATAGTCGTTTCAAGGTAGAGCTCCTAAAATCAAGAAAAAGCAAGATGAGGAAGTTTGATGGCAAGGATCCAGTAAATTGGATACTTCAGATGGAGCAATATTTTGATATGCATGGTGTACAACTGTTACACAAGGTATGTATTCCATCTTCATGTTTAGAACTAGATCAATTTTTATGGTACAAAGGGCTTTGTTCTCGTAAACAACTTTTTACATGGTCAATTTTCACGGAGGAAATGATAGCACATTATGAGGATACAAAGAGCAACACCTTCTTTAGAGAAACGCCACAACAATTGGAAAGAGTAAAAGGGCTTTGTGACATAGGGGAAAGCAAAATTATGGAAACCAGGAAGTGTACCCCTCACAACTATAAAGATGGAAGTGTTGTTTCTCCTAGCCTTCCACAACCTACAAGGGTTACACCGCAACAATTGGAAGAAAAAAAGAGAAAAAGGGCTTTGTTACAATTGTGATAGCAAATGCACTAAAGGTCATAAGTGTGCTGAGAAGAAATTATTTTACATAGAATATGAAGAGGAGGAAGAAAAGGATTAAGAAACAATAGAAGAAGAAGATATATGCCAGGACCCCACCCCAGAGAAAGAAGAAATGAATCAGATCATATCTTGTAAAGCATTGGCAAGAATTACCACTCCTCAAACTCTCAAGATAGAAGGACATATCAAGAAGAAAAATTTTCAAGAAGTGAAAGATCACATCGAGCATCAAGAAATAAATCCGACCATATCTTGTAAAGGATTGGAAGAAATTACCACTCCTCAAGCTCTAGAGATAGAAGGACATATCAAGAAGAAAAAGGTTCAAGCAGTGAAAGATCACATCGAGCATCAACAACAAGTTCTCCAACTTTTAAAGGATAACACCACTTCGGTACAAAATCAAATGAAACAACAGGCACTTAAAAAATGGCGACCTTACTGAATGGGAAGACTCTTCAAGGATGAGGATGTGGAAGCATTGTTTTGTGCTATTTATATTATCCAACCAGATTGGATAAACGAAGAAAGGGATGAATGGAAGAAGGACGAAGAAGTATGGCCACTTATTAAAAAGTTGCAAAAGATCCCAATTCAAACAATATTTCCAAAAATTAAAGAGGAAGGAAAAATCATATTGGAACCTAGAGCAGTCACAGAAACAAGAACCTGACAGCTACGAAATCGATCAATTTCAGAGTATCTCATCCAGTGGAAGAACTTACCTGCTGAATATTCCACATGGGAGGACAAGAATTTTATACAGAAGCATCAAGAACTAGTCAAGCGTTGAGGACAACGCTTTTTGAAGGAGAGGGGCATGTTAGGCCCCTATACTACTAGTGTAACCCCTTATTGTTATTAGTATAACCCACTTATTATATTGATGTACCCATGTAGTGCCCATATTGTTACTATTGTGCCCCATAGAAGCCTACTATTGTTATTATTGTGCCCTTACATTATTATTGTTATGTTGGCTCTGATTATGTTATGACCCCTTAGACTCCTATATATAGAAAGGAGGTCTTTTCATTTGTATCATCCAAGAATTGTTCATTTATGTAATGTAAAGGAGGTTGCCCCCTCGAAGAGGCTGAATTCTAAGGCGTTGATCTATCTTTCTATCTTTTCTTGAGCTGGTTTCATAACAAATTTACCCAAAACAGGGACCATAGTTTAGCATTTCATCTCCTAGGGTTATGTTTTTGGATGTTTAGGGTTTTCCATTGTTTCACAACAATAAATAGACCTTCGAGCCTCATTGTAACATAGTTCCAAGGCATGTAGCCGCAACATCTCTTTTCAGAGATAAGTTCCCATTGCCCTAGCTAGTTTATTTCTATTTCAGTTTGTAAGCGCATTTCAGTATTTTATAGTAATGAAATGAAGTATTATTTCCACTGAATCTCTGTGTCTATGGGTATTTCTGTATTTTTTTGCATTCCTATTTAAATCCGGATCAATGGTATTAGAGAGGTTGATTATTTCTCTGTCTTTCTTTGCATGTACCCAACGAGGTCGGGATATAAGCAGTTAGGGCTTGAACTGGTCAAACCGTTGTAAGACTAGTCTCACAAATCTCGACGGCCTCCCATGGTGGATGAAAAGAAAGATGAGGGGGTAGGAGATCCTATCAACATCTTGCTCAAAGAATCCCTCGAGTGACAAAGGAACACACTGATGGAAAACTTTGCCCAGATCCTTCGACAGCTACCCAAGGGCGACCCATCATTTTCCAATAACTACCCTGGAAATGCCACACCCTTTAAGGTACAAGTTAACTTTGAAATCCCCATATTCAAGGGTCAAATAGACATAGATGACGTAGATAAATGGTTAAATCTATTAGAAGGGTATTTTTATGTCCATGATTTTTCTAGTCAGGAAAATATTATTTTCGCTCTTCTCAAAGTAGCCCCCCACGTCAAGGATTGGTGGGAAACCTACTGCGAGTAGAAGGATGAAAGTACGGACTCACTATTTTCAGCCACACCCACTTCAAATTCATTCCAAGATGCCATCAAGGAGTAATATTATCCTATCAAAAGCTTTGAGGACAAACACATAAAGTAGGTCATGCTGCGGTAGGGAAGGGACCAAGATGTGCTGGAGTTCACAAACATTTTTCATACCCGTCGCACACAGTGGGGTATCAATGACTCTGAGCTGCATTTGGTACTGAAGTACCGTAGCTGCCTACACAGGTACATCCAGGATGAAATGGAGATCCTGAACATCTCCTTACTTGGCACAGTGTACTGATATGCTATCAAAATCAAGCAGAAGTTTAAACAAAAGAAGCAAGACTTTGGATCTACGAATCTGAAGAATAAAGGAGAAAGCCAAGGTGGGGTAACCTAAGACCACCCATCGAATCTACAAGGAAAGAAAACCACCACAAAGTCAAAGAAGGACAAAGGAAAGTGGTGTGAATTCCATAAGAGCCCCACTCACAACACAAGTGAGTGCAAAACCAAGCAGTTGCTTGTGGTCGAGTTGAAGGCTTTCGAATCAGATGCATGTTTCGACCCTAAGTCAAAACCCGACAATGGGAATGACAAAGGGAAGAAAAATACTGATGCGGAGCCCAGTGCCACTATTGCCACTGCCAAGGTCCAAAATAATGAGCCCGAAGATCCAGAGGAGGGGGAGCGTCTTTTCCACTCACAATTGTGGGTGAAGGGTTAACCGCTGCAATTCATTGTTAATAGTGGGAGCCAAAAGAACCTCATTTAAGCAAAGGTAGTGAAGCGGTTGAGCATATCGACTACACCACACCCACACCCGTATAGTACGAGGTCTCCGAGTTCGCCAGCAGTGCCGCCTTCCCTACAACATCAAGCCCTTCACAGATGAGGTATTGTGTGATGTTGCACCTCTTGATGTCTATGATGTACTATTAGGCCAACCATACTTACGGAGATGACATGTTGTGTATGAGTCAATGCCTCACACTGTTATTATTACTTTGGATAATTCATTATATGGGATACTAGAGGTAGCCCCATCTACCACCACCGCTTTGATCTCTACTAAGAAAGGAAGTAAGATCATCTCCCATACTAGGAAATTTATTTTCTTTCTGGTTTGGTCCTAAAGTAAGGGGAAGATCCTCGCCACATCCATGACCCCGACGAAGGGTTCCTCCACACAACAACAACAACATATGGATACGGTCATGAAAGAACATAGGAACATCTTTTCCTCACCCACAAGGGTACCGTTGCACTGTCAGGTCAAGCACTCATTTTTTTTGACTCTGAGAGCACCTCTACCAATGGGCCAATATATCACTGCTCCATTCTGAAAAATGACAAGTACAAGAAGTGACATGGTCCTTACACAAGTACCAAGGTTATGGGGAGCAATGCTTTGGAGCACAGCATTCCCCCATTCCTTTGCTTGGACTGAGTGTTCAACGTGGACCACCATCTACCATGCTTCCCACCATTACTGGACACATCCAAGATTGCAGAATAGCTCACCGGGGACCAAGTTCAGTAGATGGAGGAACTCAATGCAATGGGGATCATTTTTCCGAAGGGGGGAGGAATGATCCAGGTGGATGTTGGTGGCCACCCACCTATCCCTCTTGGACCCCCACAACTGTCTTTTTCACTTTTTTAGTTTCCTTAATTGTAGCACAATTTACTATTTTTAGCAGTTTCTTAAGTCCTGAACTTCCGGAGCAGTTTGGGGCCCTAAATGACTTTTTTGGGAAATATGGGAGCAAAAGGCATCCATGGGTTAATGTTGCCCTTCCCAAAGTTGTAGTCCTTAGATAGAGCTTTCTAAAGAGCTATTGTGCATGTCAAACGGAGATTGTATGCCAAAGATATGACCCTAGGAAGTTGATGTACCAATTTACCTAAAACGGGGCCCATAGTTTGGTGTTTCATCTCCTAGGGTTAGGTTTTTGGATGTTTAGGATTTTCCATTGTTTCTCAACAATAAATAGGCCTTTGAACCTCATTGTATCATAGTCCAAAGGCATATAGCTGCCACATCTCTTCTCAGAGATAAGCTACCATCACCGTAGCTAGTTTATTTCCATTTTCGTTTGTAAGCATATTTAAGTATTTTACAGTAATGAAATGAAGTATTATTTTCGCTATCAAGTTTTGGAATTGAACACTAGATAGATACAAAAGGCATACTTGTATCTATGCTTAATTTTCAATTGTTGAGTCATGAATGTAGTGTTTATCCCTCTTCGATAGAGAGAGGATGTGACATCAAGCCATTGAATTAATCAGTAGGTGGATATGAGGGTGGTAGGTGTACTCATATCTAAGTTTGATCTATAATCGAGGAAGTTAAAATGTGAGATGAAATTAGAATTTAAGGGATCAAGTGAGGACGAGTTTAACATGATTGATGAACCATGTAGGTGAAAAGGATTCCTAGAGAACAATCGAGTAGAAGGGGTGGTACCCATGTACCTCGGTAGTTGGATATCTTTTTATATGGACATCAATAATCAGAGGATAGAAGAATGGCCAGTGTGAAGAAAACCCAAAGAGAAGATAATAACAACTAAAAATGTTTCTAGAGTTCTACAAATTACAAGATGAGTTTGTAGACATATTTATAAAATCGTGAGAAAATATTTCTTTGGTGAGATAATTAAGAGAGAGAATGTTAGATACGTAATTATCTCATCAACTTTATAAATGCCACATTGCCTTAAGTGCGTCCACCACCTCCAAAGTTACCGCTTATACACACCAAAGTTCGAAGGGTCAACATTTGGCCTCATCAATACTCGAAAAGGAAAAACTAATTTATGTAACCAACTCAGATTTTGTATAAATATAAGTGGTTAACCGACTTGGGCCATTCCACTGTCAATTTCATATTTGTATGTTAATTTTCATTTGTGTGTTAATTTTCATATTTGTGTAGCAACGAAGTCATCCCACTCTCAACTTTTATATTTGTGTGTAATCAAGCAGTTGTAGTTGCAGTTTGCAGACTTCTTGTTATGTATTATTTCTTTCATCCAATAATTGTCATTTATGTGGAGTGCAAAATATATGTTACCATCTGAGATCTATTTTACAATTTTTCTTACTCAATATTTCCACTTTATAACTTTAGTTTGTTGGGGACTATTTTGTTACAATTTATAAAATATCTTACAAATAACCCCGTCGCGTACATGCATATCTCCCGACAATGTGGAGTTCCATCCTTTTTCATTTATGATGTGCGGCTTCTAATCAGTTATCCTTCCCACAAAAATATCTGTTTATACAGGATGGAATACCTTTATTCCTGAAAATAAATAAATAAAACTAATGTTCCCGCCTTAATAAAATTTAGTTCCCTTCGTCTGCTAATATTTTAAAGATCAGATATTCTTTAGATGATTTCCATGGAACTTCAGTCCGCCTTAGGGTTACCTTTTGGAATTTCACCTGGTGATAGCCGTTTCAATCAGATGTTACAGAAATTGCAAATACAGTTTCTCAGATGTAAGGAATTTTTTTATACTTTAATGCCATAGAGGAAAATGGCTCAGGCCGCTCTAAAAAATGTGTCGGTTATAGGAGTCTTTTTATTGGACTACGGAAATATTATTTACAACATCGGAATTTCTAAGGTTGTACATTAAAATCGAAAGCAGACGTTCCATAATTGATGGGGTTCCTACCCGTCCTAAGAAATGTGATTCCTCCAACAAAATATATTAAAATTTAAACGGAATTCATCTTCCAACCAATTAGACTTAAGTGGACGTGAAAATCTTGAAGAGAACCTCAAGGATTTAATCAGAAAATCTTGAAGAGAACCTCAAGCTCTTTCTAATGTGTATCTCCCAGTTTCTTAACTCCACACCATTAGAGAGAATTTGAATTTACAAATTAGAAAATCCTATCTTTATCTCTTTAAGGTTAGCCTACATAAACAAACATGTTGGATCTTCTCTAAAATATGTGTCAGTTCGACATAGGTGTGAATCAGTATAAATTGACATAAATACTCATCCATTTTCCCATCCAATGCGGCCAAGCATGACAAGGATAACGAACTTGGAGCTACAGAAAGAAAGATAAGTTCATATCTCATGAACTTGGAGAGAAGATAAAACAAGTTTTTCATGATGGTTATCTATTTTTGTATATGGTTTCTTGGATCATAGTTTGGCAGATCTCTAATTAGTTTTATTTGGAAGAAATTTTGTTGGCTTTGTTACCCTAATTGTGAAGAAGTTTAGGCCCTATATAATAGATTTCTCAGCCTTCTAAGAACAAGGTTTTTATCCATCAATTTACCCAGTCTTTTGTGTCTCCTAAGAATAGAAACTTTGGCCATAAGGTAAGATCTCTAACTTGAGGCGGCTCAAACCTTAGTCATATGCAAAACATGACTTTTGTGAATCCTTGGAATAGAAGATTAGGCCCTGCATCAAGATGAACCTCAATCCTATGCAAAACTTGACCTTAACAACCCCCTTGTTCGAGTAGAATTTTTGTTCCTATTCTCCTTTTGAGTAGTCCTATTTGAGTAGAATTTTGGGTCCTATGATCCCTTTGAAGAGCAGACTAGGTGAAATTTTTGAGAAAAATTATGCTAGAATAATAGTACGCTTAGAGCACACTTAAGATCACTTTTGGAGCTCCCTCTTTGGATACCTTGATGAAGGAAATTTGGAGAAATATTCCTATCCAATCTTATACTTATTTTTTGAAGTAGCCTATTTTGTATTCGCTGGCACAAAGTTGAAGACCTTTGAGTAGCCATCATAAGAGTAGTTTTCAAAGAGTTTTGTGTAGACTTAAATACAAAGAGTTGGAGTAGACTTTCTGACCCTTTTTGAAGAAGCCTTATTAAAGACTTGTTGAGATGTTATAAGTTTCTTGTTGGGGTAGACATCCTTAGAAAATTATTGAAGGTAATCTTAAAGCATTATTGAAGACAATTTAAAGAATTTTGAAAGTATCTGTTACAAAGTTTTGGTTTGACCAAGTTGGAGCTTGGAGTTGTCACCTTGGACCAAGTTGGAGCTTAGAGTTGTTGAGAAGATAGAAGTCATCATTTTGACCAAGTAGGAGGTTGGATTTGTTTATGGTTGGAGCCATGAAAAGGGCAAATATTTTTTGTACAAGTTGGAGCTTGATTTATTTTAAAAGGAGGATTGGAGTCCTCATTATCTTGATTGTAAAATTATTTTTGTTCAAATTATTGTGCTCTAGTTTCAGTTGTCATAAAAATATTAATTGGAATAATATAACAATGGAAAGAAATATTGATTTAACCCCCTCAAATATTTCCAACAATGTTATATTTATTAGATTAAATAAATTTTATTAAAAAATAAGTAATAGTTGAGCTACATCAATCTTAAATCTGGATCTACCAACTACCATGAGGGATCAAATCTTTTTTCACTTTCAAAGAGGTTGGATCTCAGAGAAGTTGACCTGCTTGGAAATTCTAGAGTTAATATGGATCTAAGTTGATTTTAAAAATAATATAATTTATGCTTTTTATTTCATGTCACAATTATATTTAATCATTCGTGTTTTGTTTTCTAAGTATTATTTTCCTAAATTAATATAAATTATAATATATTAATAGTAATTTATGTTGAAAATTTTGAAAAAAATAAATTCAATAAATACTTGTTTATTAATAGTTTTAATTGTTGAAATTCAAACTTGTAAATTAATAAAATTTAATTATTATATTATACTTAATTTGGTGTAGTTTAATTAAAAAAAGAAATAGTTTGTTTTTGCTCTACCAATGTAATTTCTAGCAAACTTGTGATTTATTATTGTTTAAAATTTATTTTGTAATGCATAAATGGATTGGACACATTGAAAAACCCTGATGCATTTGATATTTTTAAATTAAACAACTTAGACATTGATTTTTAAAAATTTGTATTGGATTTTGAATAAAATTGATCCAAACAAAATGATCTAAAAAGAACCATCTTGTCTACTAATTCGATTACCCAAACTTCATTCATAATCTTGCTAAAAAAAAGTATCACAACATTTAATTATTAAACCATTTATATATTATAGTGTGTAGTTCTTGATTTATTTATTTATAACTTTTGAATTTCACTTGCAAATTGAGATGGGTGTTTTTATATATATTACTTACTATAATTATTGTTAAAGTGTTTAATGAGTTTTTCATTTACAATGGATTTGTATTTTGTGTGTGTATGTATATATATATATAATGAACCATACACATAATATCTATAATAATTTTTTTAATTGTGAAATTAAATTTCTAAACATTAATATTAGTTACTTTTTATAAATATTTGGAAAATATTATTAAATTATGAAATTTTAATTTCTATTAAACTAAATATTATATATAAACACTTGTGGAGTCTATAACTTAGAAAACCATAAAACATTTATGTGATTATTTCTAAAAAAAATTACCAACTTACTAAACCATTCATTTTTTAGATGTTGGATTTGATTGTGTTAGGGTAGCTTTTGAGGAAAGTCTTATCACTAATAGTTTGGTTATAGTCAATGGTTTTGTAATTTATATTTTCTTAATCTATTAGTTTTTGCATATCTTTGTGTAATATACCATGTTCATTAAATTTCATTTTATAAACTAAAATGACCCAAATAAATCATCATGTCAAAATTTATAAATCCACATTGACTTTTGTTTTTTATTCCACATAAATATTTTTTTATACTAAATTGTAAAACACAT
This sequence comes from Pinus tabuliformis, assembly GCA_031772625.1. NCBI lineage: Eukaryota > Viridiplantae > Streptophyta > Pinopsida > Pinales > Pinaceae > Pinus > Pinus tabuliformis. Next base: position 1,386,312,406 of record CM062820.1, on the reverse strand, counting down.
CTTTCCATGAGATAATTAATATTTAAAAAAATTTCATATCTCAAACAAAAAGATATAGTTTTTGACATTTTTAATATAAGAATGTCACTGAAGTGTAGGTAGTATGATATTATTTTTTTAAAGAAAACCCCTATCCAATATCTATTGGTGTTCCCATCAAATGGTTTTGAACCTTGTTTTATATATAACGTTTCCGTAACTCTCAATTTATAATGTATTTTTTATTTTTTTTTGTTCGTTTTATGATTTCACTATTTATGTGGTCAAAAGGTTAAATATATAAATATTAAAGGATTTTATATGTGAAACTTATGATTATAAAAGGTTGAAATACATATGTTAAAATTCACAATCCTTCTCCCAATTTAGTAGGTGGAATTGTAGGTTTTAAACTCGTAAAGTTATTATCATTATGTTTGTTGTAATTTAGATTTAGTTTGGTTCAATATTTATTAACAAGTATAGTTATTGCATTTTTTTTTTTTTTAATAAGATATCATATTAGAGTGGTTTTATTTTAAATTTTCTATTAGTTATGCATGGGAGGGATTAAATTTAAAAATGTGTATAGATTTTTTTGAAAGCGCAAATTTTTTGAAAGGTTTATATTTATAGGGATTTAAATTTAAAAAGGTGTATGCTTTTTTCAAAGCGAAAAACTTGTGGGACATTTGTATCTCTATGTATTTTTTCTAGCTCAGTGCATGATAAAGCTAAAAGTAAGATAGATCTACGTTAGTTCCAATGGAAAGTAACACTATAAAATTTTTAGATAATCATTATATATATATATATATATATATATATATGAACATGATCATTTGAAATTTACATCATTATGAATCCAAGTAATAATAAATTAAGTACATTATTTAGTGATGAAGATGTTCAATAATCAAAATGAAAGGATTAAAGATATTTAATCCTTCTTAATACAATGACGAAGAATCAATTACAGTCCACCTTTAGTTTTAGTACAGTGGCACAATTTTTAAATGGTAAGAACAATGTTCATGTATATGTCATACATGAATATTAGTGCTTTAAATTTACTTACTTTCCCCAATTTGTTGAGAACATACATATAATAATAACATGAGGAATGACTTGAATAAAAATAAAATATCGATGTTGAATGATGAAGAATGTACATTAAAATTAATGCATATACTGATAAATCAATTCATTTATTTCAATGCACATGCGAGTATGTTCTTCTATTCAATATACATATGTCTACCTTTTTATTAACAAAGATACATAAGAGATAGTTTCAAATGCTAATAGACTAACTACTATTCATGAAATTTGATAGAATTGTGATTGCAAATTTCATGTGTCTTCCTTTTCACTCTCTCTATGTGTCTATTAAAATGTTGATAATAATAATCTTTGTAACTAGTGAATCTGATTGGTAGATTATGTTCATTATATAGTTGCATTCTTCTCATTCTAATTCTTCTTTCGGCCTCTCATATTCCATTCAATGGATTGCATAACAAGATACGCCTTATTCTTCTTTAGAGTATTCTATTAATAATATACATGTCAATTATTATGTCAATTAACTATCTATGGTGAGAAGACTATTCTCTTACTATGATTCATGAGTTTTGATAGGAAATTTAGTTTGTCTTTCTTTTCACTATCTCTATTTGTGTACTACAATGTTGATAATATTTGTAACTAGTGAATCATATTGGCGGATTTTGTTTATTACAAAATTGTCTTCTTCTTATTCTAATTCATGTTGTGGTCTCTCATATTCCATTGCATGGTTTGCATAAATAGATGTGACTCATTATTCTTTAGTGTTCTATTAATAAGGTATATATCAATTACTTATTTATGGTATGAAGGCTATTATCTTATTATGATTCATGAGCTGTGTTAGGATTGTGATTGAAAATGTTATTTGTCTTTTTTTTTCACTATTTTTATGTGTCTATTAGAATGTTGATAATCTATGTAACAAGTGAATCATGTTAATAATTATGTTCATGAGACAATGGAATTCTTCTTATTCTAATTCCTATTATGACCTATCAATTATTATTATTTAGAGTATTCTATTAATAATGTACATGTCAATTACTACTTCAATTACTTATCTACATTAGAAAGGTTATTGTCTTACTAGGATGTTGAGTAAAACTATTATTTTATTGTTAGATCTAGATCTAGCTTACTTCAATATCTTAATATCCTCATTAAAAACTAGCGACAAAGTTTATATTAAACAACAACTTGTATGCTCAGATTTCTACATACAATTTCTTAACAACAACATGTAAGCTTAAATTTTTACATACAATTAAATTGAGACTAAGAATATTCACTTTTGATTTTAATTTCTTCATTTTTTTAGTGCCCCTTCCTATAGTAAAATCTACATTTTTCATACATTTTTTTTGTCTATATTTTTATCTTTCATTTCCATAAACATTATTTTTAAGTTCCGCCTTTTTTTTTTCTATATTTTTATTCGTGCTTTTATAAATATATATGACACTTTTTTCCTTAATCCATTTTATTGTTTATAAATTTTCATATTCTTTCCCTCCTCTTTTTTAACTCATTTTCTAGATTGATTTCTTATTTTTCTTTTATATTTATATTATTATTAGTTTTCACTCATTTATTATTCTATACTTTATTATTATTCATTTCTTATTTATCGTATATCCTTTATGTTAATCACTATTATATTTTATTATTCTTTTTATATTCTTTATATTAATTATTATTATATATTTATTGTCCATTTAAAAGAAAAATAGCTATAAGTGCTAAATTTCTATACATCTATCTTTATTTCATTCTATATATTTACTTGACTCTGTATTCCACTATTTGTAGATTTCCTATTTACATTTTCATTTACTATTATTTTTATCTTTATGACATATATTATTTTATTTCTATTCTCCTTTGATATTAATTTTTATGATATTAATTTTTATGGTTAGATATAATAGTTTTATTACTTGTATTTTTATTTTTATTTTTATTTCATATATTATTTTATATTTATTTTATTTTCACTCTCTTTTTATATTAATTTTTATTTTCTTCTGACATATTATTTTTATTATTTACACTAGTATTTTTCTATTTTCCCATTCATTTTTATCTTTCATATTATTTAGAATTTATTGTTTTCTATTTTCCCTTTTATTTTTATCTTTCATATTCCAAAAAAATATATTATTTTATATATTTTTTATTTCCACTCTCTTTTTATATTAATTTTTATTTTGTTTTGACATGTTATTTTTATTATTTACACTATAGTAATTTTCTATTTTCCCTTTCATTTTTATCTTTGATATTATTTAGAATTTATTGTTTTCTATTTTCCCTTTTATTTTTATCTTCCATATTCCAAAAGAATATTCTTTCAAATATTATATCTTTAAATTATTAAACAATAACATTTACATTGAAATTAAGTATAAAAATTTATCTTTTCATGTTAACTAACTAAATATAACATAACACAATTAAAAAAAATGAAATAACAGTCCACCTATATATGACTTATTTTCTTTTTCCATATTTTCACTCGTTATATTATTTTATTAGATTTTATCCCCTATATATTTTATGGTTACATATATCGTATTTTATTTTATTTTTCTTATTTTCTGAACTTATTTTATACATTTATTTTTTTATTTTATTTTATCATTTTTAATTTTTAATATTTAATAATATTATTTTTACTATTCTATAATATTATTTATTATTTACATTCTAAGGTGTTTTTGTTTTAGATTTTATTATATAAGGTTTTTTATCTTTTTAATGGTGTTTTTGTTTGAGATTTTATTTTATTTTTATTTTAAATTTTCTATTTTATTTTATTATTTTTATTCTTCTTATTTTATAAAATAATATTAGTGTTTACTTATTTATATTTTAAATGTTAAATTACTTTAATTTATAATACTGAGTTAATTTTATAAAAAATATTTGTAATTGTGAATACTATGTTTATATTTTTAGTTATGTAAATTTATTCATTAATTTTAACTAAATTAATTTTATTAATCTAAAAATTGTTGGAATTAATGGAGAACGCTAAATTTAGATCACTGTTGTGATGATGATAGGATTGGATGTCTAATTTTAGATCTCAGAGCCTAATATCCAAGGAGTGGTTCAAATCACCTATTTCTGTTAAAGCCTATATGTACTAGGTTGTTCTCTTGAATCTAATGTAATAGTGTGTGTGTATTGTATGAGTGTTTGTACACTCCCAACTATCTCACTTGGAGAGTCGTTTAGCTAATAAATCTGTTTTTTATCGTGGTATCAGAGCTTCAGGATTGAGCAAGTGTGTGACTACTGCGGAGTCGTCACGAGTATTCAGTGCAGGATTGAGCAAGTGCGCGACTAATGCGGAGTCGTCACGAGTATTCGGTGGGTAAGTGTGAAGTCTGAACTGTGAGCGGTTGTTTTCTTCTTGGCCCGTCGCGAGTCTTTGGTTGACCGACGTGAGTCCGAGCTATACAGCTACGACTCTTCGCGACTTTCAAATTAACTCAACACGACGACCTTTTTAAGATTTTGTGTTTTTTTTGGATCTGCGGAATAGTTAGCCATCGTTCTCTGTGTGAGGTCGTTTTGCAACCGACGTTTTACAGTTGTGCCATTTCCCTGTGAGGATCCAGATTGGATCTAATTGGATCAAAGCATCCATTCTATAGGAAGTGTAAGGGAGATCCAATTGAGTGCGTTTCTTTGACAGCTGAATCTAGTGCTGTGCCAGATTGACAGAAAGCGTGTTCGCTCTCTCTCCAGATGCTGGATTGATGAACAGAAGTAGCGTGGAGCAGTGAGCATCGGAGTTGCTTCGTGGTCAGCGTGTACCTGGTAGAACCAAGTTGGAGTTGCTTTGTGGAGCGCAGAAGAGATGTTATGCTCTTTTTCTTATTTTGGGTGGATTGGAAAGTACTAAAGATCGTTGGTTGAGGCCGCCACGAGCTATCGATTTGTCCCAGCAATTGGAGCATTTTTTGCGAGTTAAAAGATCGGATGTGGTCATCGTGGAGCTGAATTGGGACTGCAACCTGCATACCAAAGTACATTAGTGTGGCTGTTGTGCTCAGCGTGGTGTGCTTTTTTTTAATTCGACGTGTGCTCGATTGCTATTGAGAGCTTGGTCAAGGAGGCCGAATCTCTATTTTTACATCATCGAGAAAACTATTCATAATGAAACCTCTGTGATCTCTGTTTAGTGCACCTACAACGTCGAGAACATATGACTTTATCTAATAATACACTAATGTCAGCCTCCCAATACACAACTGTGTAATGCTCGATTACATGCATGGAAAATAAAATAGAGCATTGGTGTTTGCATACAATGTGGCCCTCTCTCTCCTGCTCGATCCTCATTTAAACTCCGTTTAGCGGTCGAGATTTACCATACTCGCTACTTGTTTCTGCTTGTTGGAAGTAGATCGCAGGAGGCCGGACTTGCTCGGAGGCCGCAAGGAGATCCTGCGATTGGGCAGCTAGAAGCTGAGCTTGGTAAGACTGAAGTGGTACAGTGTAAGGGTTTTCGAAATACGAGCAAAAAGTCAGCTGTATCCAGTCGTGGAGTAGTGTGGAGCGTTGATCTGACGAGGCACAGCATGGCTGCAGAGGCAACGTTCGATATGTTGGTGTATCATTGTGTGTGAGCATCACCAGTGTGTGGATCACTCATTGCGTGCTCGTTGCTTGGATCTTTATTGCGGAGATCCCAAAACCAATTGGGTAAATTTTCTTCTAAATTATTTTATGCCACAGAAAATGCGATTTTTTTTGCTTGCTTTTGCTTGCTGATTTGAACCCAACTTCAGAAATATGTGCATCAAAATTAGATATTGAGAACGTTTCCAGCTTGCGAGAGGTCATTTAGTTGCTCGTCCCCAGAGAGCCCAGGACACTAAGACCAGTGTGGCATAGAAGCCACAGTGTACAAGGTTCTACAGTTGGAGAGGTTCCAAAGGGAGAATTTTCCCGCCTATGAGGTAACGGGGTTGTTGGAGCTCGAGGACCATGTGGAGTTGAAAATGAATCTTGAAGCGAGATAAGCTAGACTTTAGAAACATGTCTATACTTTTAGGTATTTTTTATTTTGATGATGATGATTTTCACATGTTGGCATTTGGAATTAGCATGGGTAGTATGTTCAAAGTATATTCAAGTCATAAGAAATTTCATAAAAATATGGTTTTGTTGATGACCACGAGAATCAAGAAGACTCGCAAGATTCACGAGTTGATCTTCAAGAAGGGTTTGAAGAGGAACAAACTGTTGAAGATCAATGGGATGAGCCACATGAAGTTGATTGCAAATATGTGGCAGAAGAAGACAAAGCTGGAGAAAATTTATATTTAAAGTGTAATGATGTCCTTAATATTTCTGTGTGTGCAGCTTGCCATAATTTTGAGAAGGACGAGGATAAGAATTCAAGCTTTCCATCATTGGGGAAGAAAGGCGAGGAAAGCAAAGATGAAGCCTCGACTCAAGATGAACAAGTATGAGCTCTGCAAGAAGACAAGAATGAAAACCTCTATTACCAAGTTGTTTCATGTTTTAATTGTAAGCCTAGTTGGGACTGAGACCAGTAGGCATATGTTATTTTCTTACTACGATTTTTCCACTAAGCGGGAGTGTTGGAATTAATGGAGAAAGCTAAACTTTGATCACTAATGTGATGATGATAGGATGGAGAGTTTAACTTTAGATCTCAGATCCTAATATCCAGGGAGTAATTCAAACCACTCGTTTGTGTGAAAGCATATATGTACTAATTTGTTCTCTTGAATGTAATGTAATAATGTGTGTATTGTATGAGTGTTTGTACACTCTCTAGGTATCTCACCTAGAGAGGCATTTAGCTAATAAATCCAATTTTTATAAAAAATTATTCACTTTAATATATAATTTAATATATCTTAGCATATAAGATAAAATAAGGAAAAAAACAAAGTGATAAGTTTTTATATTAGGCACTTTTTCACTAATACACTATTGTCTTAAAACATATTCATACTCTTATAGATTCAAGAATGGAGAACACTTATACAAACACTTTTTTCGTTTATTTATACTTAAACAACAGGTTATAATAATAAGGCTGGTATTATGTTAATAGAGGTAAGAGATTCCTCGATAGCAAATGGCAAGTTCCCACTGATCGTAGGTATATTTTATTTTATCTATAATATAAATTGGCATACTCTGGTTTTGGCTTTATGAAACAATGAACTACACTTATTTTTTCCCTAAAAATCACACGTTTAAATATTAACATCTTAACTTAACTTCAACTCATGGATCTATACATAAATTTTAAAATGCAATGTGGTACCTTCATTCACAGCCTTTCTGTAAAACAATGCACTACCTTTATTCACAGTCTCTCCTTAAAACAATGCAATACCTTTCATTCACAGCCTCACCGTACCACAACGCAATAACTTTATTCACAGCCTCCGTGTAATAGTATCTTATGAAACTTCCAAATTAAACTATTGAAAATGAAATGCAATGAAATGCAATGAAATGAAATCACAATATTAAAAAACAAAGCTTATAAAAATAACATGGTAGGAATTTGCACCCAAGAAAATTGGAGATAGGCTAAAAATTGGAGATAGACTAGCCATCTACCCAAATGTCAGTAGATTATGTTTATAGGATAGTGACATATTGCTCGTTCAATTTTTTTTACCTTGTATTCAATTTTTTTTTTATGGTTTCAATAAATATCAATTTTTAGATTATGTTGGTAGGATAGTGACATTTTGCTCGTTCAATTTTTTTTTTACCTTGTATTCAATTTTCTTTTTATGGTTTGAATAAATATCAATTTGTTTTTAGAATATTTTATATATAAGAAAATTAATTTGTTAATTTCAATGTAATTGTTAATTTTTATTTTAATATTAATTTAGATCACAAAACCACTATCTTCTTATTCTCTTTTTTTTGTTGAACCAAGAGTCGTACTTTCTTTTTCATTAAAACAAAAAATATTTTACATAAAATACATCAGTCCGCAAGGAACTGTCGACCAAGGAAAATTTAGTCTCTAACTGCCAAGGTCATCGAGCCGTAGGCAAGAATCCACAACCATACAAACAAAACCTCCAAACCCTCAAAAGACAGACAAAACTTAGGCCGTACGAATAGAAGAGCGTGCATACATCCTCGATTTCCCCCATGAAACTAAATAACCAGACTTGCATCTTTAATGTCCATTCTCCTCGCCTGATCTGCCGGCCAAGGAAGATATCACAGTATAAAGAGGCCCAGCGCTTAACGACCAGGACCCACCAACATGCGCGATCGTTCCTGACCATAGATCCGCCTTGCGAAATCCGACGGTTGAGGATCATATTGCACGAGTTTAAAGCCCCGAACAATAGCACGTGATGAGGGCGGTAATCAGTCCCTCCCCCATGCCACGTGTAGGTTGGTGAATGGAATCGCATCCATTTCGGAAAAACCGCTTCCTGCTTGAGAGGCTTGCGATAAACCATATACCACCATGGGGGTGGTTTTGCTTCCAGAGAAAGAAAATCGGGGGTATTACGGCCATCGAAAAAGCTGAGATTTCGACCCCTCATACCATCTCCTCTACGCCTGTACATGAACCCATGAAGGATGTTCTTCCTTCCCTCCAGTCGACCATCCGATAAATTGAGACAGTCGAGCATCATCCCCCCCGGGAGTCTCTGAGTTTGTATTTACCAGGGTTGCTGAGGTCGGCAGTGGCCTGCCTCCCACCAAAGATCAAACTGTGAAAAAATAGCAAATCATAATGAAACCAAGTCATCAAGTACTCACCTCCATGGCTCTATCTCAAAACACCTCCCTGTCTTCATCCGCCTGGTCGTGACAATATGCCTTTAATCTATTCTAAGGCATCTCTTGCCAACACATCAAAACCTTGCTTTTAGTACAAATCACTCCTTGATTGGCCAGAATATCCGCCAGTTTATTGGCCATTCTTTGCACATGGTTAAAAATTACTGTACGAAGTCATTGGAGGTGACGTTGAATTCTTTGGAATACCTGGATCAACCTCCAATGTTTTGAGACTTTTTCCCGCGCCGTGTCACAACTAATTCTCTTGACTGAATTAATGATTAACTCAGAATCAGCTTCGACAATAACATTTTGGAAGTTATCCTGCTTCATAAAATCTAAACATTGCTCCAGAGCCATTAATTCGGCCATTTTTTAGTGGCTCTTCCTAAATGGCAATGGAATATGAAAAGAATACTTCCATCTTCATCCCTTAGCGCCCCTCCAAAGCCAACAGTTCTCGGCTTGCCTTTTGAGGCCCCATCAATGTTGTATTTTAGAAAACCTTAAGAGGGAGGATGCCAGAAATCCTTCTCAGTATCCATTTGCATTACCTTCCTATCCAGGCCTTGAGGAATAAACCCCTGTATACCTAGCTAACTGAGAATCTTCATTTCAGCTTCTGAGGTTGGATTCTTAGGGGAATTTTGGACTATAGTGCCAACCATCTCCTTAATTTGTTTTAATATCTGCTCAAATAAGCATTGGGAGGGACTCTTTTCATCTTTGAAGATTCTCTCGTTCCTTTCTTTCTAAACATTCCATAAAATGAAGCTTGGCATAAGAGCCCAAGCTGAGCTAAGAAATTCATAATCAGAAAAGTTTTGTCTCCAATTCTTTAGGGTATTGATAATACTCGTTTTGTCCTTATCGGTCTGTTGGAAATTGGTGGCAAATGTATCTCACAACCTAGAGGTGAAAATGCAACTATTGAGAAGATGTTCCATTGTCTCCTCTTGGGCTTCACAGAGTTGGCATTTGGAAGGCCCCGGAACACCCCTCTTTCGAATGTTATCCCAAGTCAAAATTTTCTTATGATGAACTGGCCACATGAATAGTTTAATCTTCATCGAACCTTGATGTCTCCATAGGCTCATCCAAATCCTATCCAGAACATGGGAATCCAGCTCAAGGAGAATGCATCTTGCCTCCTTAAGATTAAAGGTTCTCTCATTATTGTTGCCCCATCTAAGTTGGTCCTCCCCCCTTGTCACTAAAATCTTCCTTTGTTCCAACACTTTCATAAGTGCCTCTGCTTTTGCCTTCAAGGGATTATCATCCCTGTAATCAATGTTCCTCCAGGTTCTCTATTTTCCTGCACTATTAGTATGATCCCAAAAATCTTTTAGCTTAGATAACCCTTGGGAATATGTCTTGTTCTTGAGGTCCAAAAAGTCATCTTTTAATAGTATAGGTTCTTGTTGCCATTTGTCCTCCCAAAATAAAGCTAGATCTCCCTCTCTGATTTCCCAGAAGCTGATTTTTTGTAGTAAGCCTCTGTTCTCCCAGGCCTTATTCCACATGTATGAGCCCTTTATACTTCCAGACATCCTTATGTGATCATTATTTTGCCAAGAGCTGGCATATTTTTCTTTCCAAATGCTAGCCCATTGAGCACTTGGATTTTTTGCCCAACGCCACCATAGTTTAGCCCCTAAAACGTTGGTAAGAATCTCTAGATCATCCAATCTAGGACCCCCATGGTTTTTGGATTTACAGATTTTTCCCCAGGATACTAAGGCCCATTTCTTTCTTTCCTCCCCCTTACCCCAAAGAAAGTTTCTTTGGATGGTTTTGAATTGATGCAGGACTCCTTTTGGTGCTAGGAGTGCTGATAGCATGAAAACTGGGATTGATTGAAGAACAACCTTTGTAAGCACCTACCTATGAGCCAAGTTTAAAGATTTGATAGTCCATTCCCTGATTTTATCCTGCATCTTATTAATCACCGGCTCCCAAATGCTCTTGTGTAGAGATTTAGTAGTTAGAGGAATTCCCAAATATTTTGAAGGGAGGACATCCCTTTGAAAGCCCAAAACTTTGGATATATTCCTCTAAATAGCAATACTGGTATTAAAGAAGAAAAATTTAGATTTGGAGAGATTAACTTCCATACCTGTAGCCATGGCAAAGTCATTCAAGATTTGTTTATACGCTAGAGACTCTTTGACCGTGGGGATTTCCTGCAACATGGTATCATTAACAAATTGTTGATGTGTCAAGGCCTTTCCATTGTTATATAGTTGTAGGCCCTTAATCTTACCAACTTCTTTAGCATGCTTGATAGACCGACCAAGTCCTTCCATCATGAGGATGAAGAGAAAGGGAGAGAGCCAGTCTCCCTGCCTGGCGCCTCTTAAAGGAATAAAAATCTTGGAGGGAGAACCATTAACCAATATTGAAAAGCTGGAAGAAGTTACCAGGGCCATGACCTATCTAACCAAGTTATGATCAAACCCAAAAGTAATAAGAACTTTCCTGATGTAGGTCTAGTTCAACTTATCATAATCTTTGGCTAGGTCCAATTGCATGATCATTCCGGCCTTCCTATTTCTAGTCAATGAGTGCACCACCTTATGTGCTTGAATGATGTTATTGAGAATTTGTTTGCCTTCCACATAACTGGATTGTTCCATAGAAACTAGTATAGGAAGAAGAGGTTTGAGTCTATTAGCCACTACCTTGGATATTATCTTGTATACCACATTACATAAAGCTATGGGTCTAAACCTGTCTGGAGTTTGAGCATTGTCCTGTTTAGGGATCAGGGAGATGAAGGAGGTATTGAGAACCTTCAAAATAGTTCTGTTCATCCTGGAATCTTCCACTACATTCAGAATATCCTATTTAACGATATTCCAGCAAGCTTTAAATAAATCCACATTGAAACCATTAGGGCCTAGTGCTTTTCCATTCTTCATTTCTTTTAGGACCTCACTAACCTCCTCTTCAGTCACTGGCCTATTAAAGTTGAAATTATCCTCTCTAGACACCAGCTTGGGAATATGTCTTGTTAAGTCCCTAATAAAATGCTCTCTATCTAAAATGGTTTCCTTTGCTATACCTCGAAAGTGCTGAACTAACACAGCTTCTATATCCTCATGGGAGTTAAGAAGATTCCCTTCCTCATCCTTGATCGAAGAGATCCTATTGTGAGCTCTATTCACCATGGTGGATCTGTGGAAAAATCTAGTGTTTCGGTCTCTTTCTTTTAGCCATTGAACTCTAGATTTTTGTCTCTAAAATATTTCCTCTTGTTTACATAGATTCTCCTAATCTTGATGATGTTTGGCTACTTGATAACTTCTGACTTTGTTGAAGCCATCCGTGATAAGGGCTTGGTTGATTTCCTACATTTTATCTTCAATAGATTTTTTTGCTTCAAAAATATTGCCAAATTCATTCTTGTTCCATTCTTTGAGCTTGAGCTTGATGTGCTTTAGCCTTTTGTGTAGAAGGAACATTCTTGTACCCCGAATCTGCAAATCTTTTGACCACCATTTTTCAATATTGCTAATGAAATCTGGGTGGGTAAGCTAGATATTCTCAAATCGGAAAGGTCTATTCTTGGGGGTACCAATGCCGTGAACCTCCAGTTGAACCGGCCAGTGATCTGAGCCTCCAAAGCAGAGGACTCTCACTATCATTTCCTTGTCAATGAGCATAAGGTCCTCTGAGATAATGAATCTCTCTAACTTTGAGGCTACATGAGACTCTCGTCCTCTCTTATTGTTCCAAGTGAAGAGACCATTGCTCGTATCAGTGTCAACTAGCTTCATATTATCTATAAAAGTTTGAAATGCTAAAGAGTCTTTGCTTAGAGTTCTGGTTCCCCCTTTTTTCTCCGAAAGTGATCTAATCATGTTGAAGTCGCCCCCCCATGATTTAAGGTATTCCTGCATATCTGTCTATGAGATCCACAAGAGAGTCTAGAAACCTAAGTTTATCATCCATTCTTTGAGGGCCATAAACATTTGTGACCAGATAGGTATTCCTATCTCCCATAGGATGAATAACCATTGATAAATAATTCCTAGATGCCTCAGCATCTATTATGCCAATCTTTTGGGGGTTCCAAAGAGTGAGTATGCCTCCTGCTATATTCTCTGCTTTGATGTCTAGAAACTCAAATTGATTGAGCCATTTGCTATGTATTTGTTTGATCTTTTGAATGGAACATTTAGTTTCATGGATAAAGATCATATCCAGAGCTTGCTTCATTCTATTACTAAGTTTTCTTTGTTTTCTTTTACTACCTAGACCCCTGATATTCCAAGATGTGAACTTCATTATTAAAGATTTGTAAAGGAGTAGCTGGTTAGATCTTTCATCTTACATGAATCTATCATTAGCTTTCCACATTCCATCAATAACTCATTCTTCTTTTTCCTGCCTCTTTTCCTTTCTGGGTTTCTAGGTGCTAATCTTGGTGTAGCTTTCGTAGTTTTCACACCTTCGTTACCCTTCCTTTCAATGTCTTTTGGCCTCTCCAGCCCATTAGCCTGAGTTTTCCATATGAACAGCTGTTGTACTCTATTGAACTATCCTTGAGGTAACGAGTCTACCCCTCCCATGGTTCCCTGTTTCAAGAACCCTTCCAGATCTAGGTGTTCTCTATCAAGAATCTCCTATAGCTCGTGGTCCTCCATTTCCATCTCAGTTTGGGTCATTTCCTGGTCCATCTCTAGTTCTACATTGCTCATCATAGTCTCTTTCTATTTATTAATACTCTGTGTTTGTTCACGGTCTTTTTCTTTCTCCTTTTCCCCTGGACTTCCTCCCATTGCCTGATCTGCTTTTGTTATCACTTCATCTTCTTCAAGTAATTGGAACTTGTTCTGACTGGGTTGTTGCCCTTCATTTTGATGTTGCTTTGGACCCCTTTTGCCCCCTTTTCCTCTATGTACCACTTTGTGAAAGCTTTCAGAGTCTTTCATTGTATTAACTTTACTCTTGGTCTCTATTTTACTGAGAGGACAGTCTCTGAATAGGTGCCCATGCTCATGGCATCTGCGGCATCTGAATGGGATATGCTCATAATCTACTGTTTGCACCCATTCTTCATAAAAAAAATCCAATATTACCTCATCCGGGAGAGCTCCAGAGAGAGCCATCGCCACACATATTCTTGCAAAGGAAGTATATTTTCCTCTTCTGGTGGCCTTAGAAGCTTTGACAAAATGCCCTAATTCATTTCCAATGGAAATTAATGATTCAGTTTGCCAATAATCAAGAGGTAGAGAGTAGAGTCTGACCCAGACTGGGACTGAAGTAAAAGTCTCACACTCCGAGACAAAATTCATAATCCATGGCCGCATATATAGGCCTGCTGCTGCATAGAAGTAGGGCCCTCCTTCAAACACTCTGTCTTTATCATCAATATTTGTGAAGACCAAAGTGAAGAATCCCTTTGACCCAAGATGTAGGTCTATGCTTCCTTTTGGTTTCCAGTGGTATTTAATCCATGTCTGTAAATCTTTTTCAGTGGGCCATAATCCCATGAATTTACAAATGATTGCATATGTCTGCATGTTGTCCCTGTGCACCTGCAGAGCAGGATAATTTAAAACTACTCTGGGTGTGATCTCAGCTTTGGGTTTACAAGGTCCCTTTTGTGCTTTGTCTTTCGTTCCCTGTTTCTTGTCTTCTTCCTCGTTATCTTTTGAGCTATTTTTCTCCCTTGTTTTGGTGCAGTCTAGCTCCTCTTCAATGTTCCTTTTCCCTTCTTTTGAAGAACCTTTGTCATTTTCTATTGGTTTCTTACCTCTGCTAGCCACAACCTGCTTGTAGGAGGGAGTGGAGCTCCCTCCTTTGCGCCCTTCCATGGAGATCAACCCTCGCAAAAGTTTGGAAACCCTGGTTGTTCGCCTACTGTCCCTCCCCCTAAATGTCAAAGCAAATTGAGATCCAGCTCTTTCAGGTTGACATGGGCACAATAATACACTATCTTCTTATTCTCATATTGATTCAATTTATTAATTTTTTATTTAAATATGGGCTTATTGTACTTTAATGACTATTTCAATATTTCAACATCCAAGAGAAAAGTTAAGAGTAAAGTTATTCATTTAATTACATGATGTAAGCTTTAATTTCTATATACTATTTCTTCTCTATTTGTATAATGTACTTTTCAATGAACCAAAAATAAATTCTAAAAATATTTCTTTTTAATTCCAATTTATTCCTTTTTAATATCGTTTTTGTTATACTAAAATATATATCTAACAAATATTTTTTCTTTATTCTTATCTTTTATTATCCTAAATACTATTTTCCAATTCCAGGCTTCATTCTATCTTTAATTTTACTATATCTTTTGGATTTTTTTATATGTTTTTATTATGTAAATCTATATTTGACATTTTTCTTTTTCCATTTTATTGTTTATATGTTCTCTTCTTTTACACTATTCTTTAAACTTATTTTATACCATTATTATTGATTTTTATTTTATTTTTATATTTATTACTTTTCATTCATTTATTGTTTTTATCTTGATTCTTACACCATATATTATTTTATATTTTATTATTATTCCTCTTATATTATTATTATATCCTTATTATCCATTATTATTATATTGTTATTCTCAAATTTTCTCAAATTTTACTTTATTATTTTTATCCACTTAATTAAATTATTCTATATTTTATTATTATTTTTTTATATTATTATTATATCCTTATTATCCATTATTATTATATATATTTTTTTTATCAAGTAAGAGTATGACCTTCTATTAATCTAGCCAATAATACATAATTTACAAGAAGCCGCACCAGCTCTGTGAGAGTTCAACAGGCAGCTAGGCAAGCAAAGTTCCAAACCACACACACAAAAACATGAGAAGCCCAAACAAGAAAACTGGTGAGTTACCTCCAGACAATTTGGACAAAAGCAAGCAGTAGACCCTCTAGTCTTACTGTCGAGCACGAAAAGAGACCCTGAATGCCTTGGAAGATGGTTCCATAGAATCAGGGCCCATAAAAATTCCACAAGTGACCCGCTGAGGGTCCATAAGATTGCCAGCAAAGACCAGCTAGAAACAACAGTAAGCTTGTAGAGTCACAGACCGTATGATCCGATCTGTCAGGATCAACGTATATGCCCTGAATACGGGCCTACAACAAACCCACATATAAACCTGTCTTACAGACCCGACAAAAACTTTAGGCCAGCTCTCTAATCTCTTTCGGGTCCGAAACGCCAAACAACCTGCACGATCAAACCTACATCGTTGATCACCCGACGAGGATCCAATGGTCTACATAGATATCGGGTGGACAAGTAGTGCGAGGGATAACCACCTGATGAAAGCGGTATTCTCTCACCTCTCGCTGCTACGTATTGCACGAAGAGTGGAATTGGGGCCTTCCTTAGAAAAACCAGATACCACTTGGACCTCGCCTAATAAACTACTTGTGGTTTTAGAATCGATCACCTCGTGGAATAGCTTGCATGCTCTTTCGCCAAGTGATAACCTTTAATCAAGAACATCGAACGATTCTTGTTTCTTCCTCCGAGATTCTCCAGCCAAACCCCAAACACCATCAAAATTTCCACATAAAATTTTGGTCAATGGACGACCAAACCTGTGGTACTTCCAGAGTCGATTCTCTCGCCACACATCTAATGGAATAATGGGCTTTGGATTGTGGCCAATACCTAAAAAGGTTAGACAGTTTAGTGTTCCCTGTCCTCCCACCTGTCTCTTGAACCACTTCGATCCTTCTTGTGAAGCCATAGCTCCATAGCTTTATCCGCCTAACAAAGACAATCCTCCAATAGTTTGCCTAGTGGTAACAAATCCCAAGCATAATGAAAATCCCTATCCATATTGGTGACTCCTTCATTCGCCAAACGGTCCGCTAACATGTTAGCTTTTCTTTTCACGTGGACAAAGCTAAGAGTTTTTAAGGTTTGCAGGTGGCGTGGATATGGTGAAAGACTTACAAAAGCCTCCAATGATTCGATACTTTATCCATAGAAGTGCCATTACAAATTTTCTTGGCCGCTCTAATGATCAATTCCGAGTCTGTTTCAATGATAACATTATGCGAATTTGAATCCAACAGGATTTCCAAGCATTTCTCTAGTGCCATGAGCTCTACCATGTTATTAGTGGGCTTACCCAAGTGGCCACGAAAGATATTCTTTATTTGACCTTGTTCATTTCTTATAACACCCCCAAAGCTAGCTAACCCTGGATTTCCCTTAGATGCTTCGTCTATATTAACCTTTAGGAAACCATAAGGAGGAGGTTGCCAAATGTCACTATCTGCATTTATTTGACTTAATCCCTTGATTATGCCCTGTGGGCTTATGGACTGGAGATCCAAATGAAGTATAATACTCGCCTCTTGGGGCAGAGGAGGATCCTTAGGAAGTGCCCTCAACAAGATTCTTACTGTGTCTTTGAGCTGCCTTAAAATTTGGTCAATTATGTGTTGTGGCTTGCTTGCTTTGTTTTTGAAGATCTAACTGTTGCGTTGTTTCCAAACATTCTAGATAACAAAGCTTGGAACCAGAATCGAGGCTTTATTAATAATTTCATTCCCTAAGAGTTTGTCCCTCCAATTATTCAAAGTATTGGATATCCTGAGACTATCCTTATTTGAATGTCTAAAGAATGAGGTTACCCAGTCCCACACATTGGATGTGAAGGGATAGAGGTTGAGAAGGTGATCCATCATCTCCTCTTGTGAGCCACAGAGGTAACATTTGGAAGGGCCAATAAAGCCTTTTTAGGAGATTCTCCCAAGTTAAGATTTTCCTTTGATGCACTGGCCAGATGAATAACTTTATTTTCATCCATTAGCGGCTCTGCCATAGTTTCTTCCAGACTTGATCAGGATTCAGATAGTTAATTCCTGTTACTTCTTGTTTAGCTTCTTTAAGGTTAAAGTTACCTTTGATGTTCTTTCCCCATCTTAATTGGTCAGGTAAGTGTTGGGACTCACAATTGACCTATTTTTGACCTTATCTTTTGCCGTATTATTACCCTTTTGCGGTCATAAGTTGAAAGCTTTTATTTTATAATGACATATTAACCCCAAGGTATGAAGTAACCTTCCGCATATCTATGTTTAATTGTTTATTTCATATTCGTGAATATCTTTATACTTATCCTTGGAAACGTTGACTAAATTGTCAAATAATCGTCTTAAGCTTGCAGGAGTTATAATGTATAGTTGCTGTAACACCAAAAAAAACAACTACGCAGTTGCTGCAACACCAGAAACAGCAACTACGTAGTTGCTGCAACACCAGAAGCAGCAACTCCGTAGTTGCTACAGTCAGCAACAGCAATTACGTAAAGCAAGCTATTTTGTAACAGCCACGAACAACAGATGGCAGCTATCTAAAGAATCTTGACGTGGCATAATCAAGCAGAAGTCTAAAGAAAGAAGAACACAGTAAGCATGAACAAGCATGGGGAAATGGCGAAGGAATATGAAGATCCCGAGAAGACGGTCAAAGTCAGTTACCCGCTGTGTAACAGCTAAAGCTCAAGAAAAGAATGTATTATCATACTGTTGTAACAGCACTCTGAATTGCTTATTTTTGATGGGTTAACTGAATAGGCTGTAATACTCTATTGTAATAGATGTCTCCTCTATAAAGAGGAGACATCTACATGAAACAGGGATTAGTCGGTGTCTATGGTCAGTTTGTAATCGAGATTCTGAGAACATCAGCAAGTCTGAACTCTATTGTATTTAATCTTCTTGGCAGATGAATATAATACTGTTTTGAGCACTTAATCCCGTCTTCGTTTTCCTGGGGAATCTTGTGAGAGGGACTGGGCCCACCTTCCTCACAAGATTCACCCATTTACTTTCTTGTCAAGTGTGTAAGTGTGCAGTAATTTCTTTCTGGTACTCTGTTTGGATTTGATAGCATTACCTCTGGTATTCTTTGTTTTGCTAGTACTATGTTTCATTAATCACTTGAGTTTGTTTCTCACCGGTGAATGAGAGTGCAGTGTGCGTTAGTAAATCTGATTACAGGGGCAGGTGTTGAACGTCCCCATCTGGAGGATAGGGTCCTGATCCTCTGCCAACAGAGCATCCATTATTTTGCTTTCCAGATTCATAGTTTTAATTAATTGCTTTCATCTTAACAAGTACTGTAATGACATAGCGTAAGAATTACATATACTACAGCTTTTCGATGCTTTTAGACTTTAAGTACATACAGTACGCAATAGCCTTTGAAATAAAAAGACTTTCCCTGGTTGACAATTAATGTGGTACTTGAATGTTTAATTCATAAACAATTCAACTAGCCAACATTTTGGCGCCGTTGCCGGGGAAGGCAACTAAAGAATTCTAAAAGCATTAATGGTTTCTTTGTGAAAATAACAGGTGTATGAGAGGACGCAAGAAACCTAATTTTACAGGCAGCAAAGGAGGAAGAAAGACTTACATCGACGAAATCATCTCTAAGGCCGAAGCGTCACAGAGGACGAGTTCCCAGAGACCCCAGATCCAATACTCCTCACAAACAGACCAACAGACGGAGGAAGTGATAGGACCTGAGAGGAAGCTGGAAGCACCAGAGTACACCGAGGAACCGGTAGAGGAACCTGAAGAAACAGAAGACACAGAAGACAAAGCGAGTGATTCAGGGAAAATACCGATGGAAGATAACAGAACAGAAGGGAGAGGGGAAAACTCGCTCTCTACCCTGGAATTCCCTATTGGGGAACTTCCGAGAGGAACAACCCCCATGAAGAATATTCCACTCTCGGCATTACCCAATTTCCATGGGATGTCCTCCGAAGATCCGGACGAATTCCTCTTCGAATTCGACATACTGTGTAGAAGCTATGATTACATAAGTCCTAATCAGAAGCTGAAATTGTTTCCAGCAACACTAAAAGGGAACACACTGAGGTGGTTTATGAGCTTGGGAGCTCAGGCAATCACCACCTGGGACCAAATGAAAGAGGGATTTCTGGCTAAGTATCAAGACTACTGCCGGACAAGAGAAAGAAAGGAAGAATTGTTTAAAATGGTCCAGAAAGAGGACGAGAATTTGGAAGATTTCGTGGAAAGATTACAGTATAATCTGCAGCGGTCTGATCATCCTAATATGAGCAAAGACATTTTGAAGACCATACTGCTGAAAGGGGTAAGAGATGATTGCCTGGACATGCTGAACATGCTTGGGAAAGGGGACATTTCTAAAGAACCCGTTGATGAAATTATTAACCTTTGTATGCGGTGTTCAAGGGGAGCGGTAGGCAGATCGAAAAGCAGAGATAATGTGTATTCAAGGGTTCAGAAGTCAGCCAGTGGAGGAGCAACAAGAGCTGAGATAGGTAACTTATTAGAAGAATTTAAAACTGAAATGCTAAGTTCTTTTGCTTCACAGATTGATGCTCTGCAGGTCAAGAAGAAACAGGCAGAAGTAGAAGCTGCTCTGGCAATTTTCTGTTCAAAATGCAGAGAAAAACATCCACTTAGAGAATGCCCACTGGATAGGATGCCTATATGCACAATCTGCGAAAAGGATCATGAAACACAGCAATGCCCCTCTCTGCCTGGAATCAAAGCAGCACTGCAGACAACTGAAGAAGAAGCTGAAGCGGTGTACCTAATGACTCAGAGGAGGCAATGGCCGCAGAGACAAGGTACGAGCTCTAATACAACATTCAATCGTTGGAATAATAATTCTCCTTTTTACCCACCCATGAATCAAATGCAATACCCACCCTTCAACACAATGAACTTTCCACTTATGCAGCAACCAAATATCCCTTTTCCTGACCCTACTATGTGGAATCCTTGGGCCCCCCAGCAACCATACTTTAATCAATGGAACCCAAACTGGGCAGCCCAACAGATACCCTTTCCTCAACAACAAAAATCTCTTTCCTTACCATCTAATAATCCTCCGAATAATCAGGCAATGAGACCACAGCTGCCTGTACAACCTAACCCCAATCCGAATAATAATAAGGCCTTGCAAGTTATTGACATTCAAAATCAGTCTATTTCTCCCCTGCAATGTAATGATATCCATCTTCGCTCAGGGAGAATAGTTGAACCTATTATAGATGATATCACGGACTCTGACAAAGAAGAGACTAGAAAAGAGAAACCAGCTAACCATAGTACTGAAACAGTAGAAACAACACCTAACAATAACAACCAAACGGTAGATCCACCATTCCCTGAAAGACTGGCTCTCACTAAAACACCTGAACAACCTACCTTCAATCTTTTAGGAGAGTTATAGAACTTGTATGTCAAAATCCCATTATTGCAAGCACTAAGGGATGTTCCTATATATGCTAGAACTATTAGAGACATCTGTGTAAAGAAACCTGGAAGGAGGGCTAAGGACCCCCTCACAGTTCATGTGATGGGGGAATTAACCGCCTTAATGACTGAAAAAGATTATCCTGTCAAGTATGGTGACCCTGGTCACCCTACAGTAACAGTCCAGGTCGGAAAAACCTTTATCTCTAAAGTCTTAGTAGACTTAGGAGCTGCAATAAATATCATGACTCTTGAAACAGCTCAATTGCTCCAGCTGAAAAATTTTATCAGGGAAACTCCTACTATCTTTGAATTAGCTGACCGTTCTACTATCAAACCTGAAGGGGTCATTGAAGACCTTATAATCTCTGTAGAATCCTGGAACTACCCGGTTGACTTTGTGGTTTTACAAACCAAAACAAAGTTGGGGGGTCATCCGTTGATTCTAGGGAGACCTTGGTTGGCTACAGTAGATGCTTTTATCAGTTGTAGATCTGGATCAATGACCATCTCCAATGGACAAGAAACTAAACAGCTGACCCTCTATCCCCATGCCACTCCCATGATTAACAATGACAATTCTATATGGGTAGACTATGAGGATGAGGAAACCCAACCGATATTAACTATTGGGCAAGCTTTGACCTTTAAAGATTCCACCGAAGATGAACTAATTAGAAGTTTTATTTTTGAACCCTCTTCGGTTAATCCAGAAACATCTAATCACTTCACTGTAGTCCTAGAACCTGAATCCCAGCAGAATATGAATGATGAAAACTTATGCCAGACAGCATTAGGCAACTCTTCCAAGAGCACAACAGTTGAAATTGAGCCTGGTAAAACGCTGAATATAAATCCTGATTTGACTGATGATGAAAGGTAGAAATTAATAAAGTTACTCCAAGCAAACAAAGAGGCATTCACATGGGACTACACAGACATGAAAGGAATCTCCCCTGAATTATGTACTCATCGTATATACATTAAGGAGGGATCCAGACCAGTCTGTCAACCCCAACGAAGAATGAACCCTAACCTCAGAGAAATTGTAAAGGAGGAACTCCAAAAATTTTTAAATGCAGGATTCATATATCCAATATCTGACAGCGAGTGGGTTTCTCCACTCGTAATTGTACCAAAGAAGAATGGGAAATGGCGAGTATGTGTAGACTATAGAGCATTAAATAAAGCAACCCAAAAAGATCATTTCCCTTTACCTTTTATTGATCAAGTATTGGATAACTTAGCAGGTAAGAAATTCTTCTCATTCTTGGATGGGTTTAGTGGATACAACCAAATCAGGATTGCACCCCAGGATCAGGACAAAACCACATTTACCAGCCCATGGGGAACCTTTGCCTATAGAGTACTGCCATTTGGGTTGTGTAATGCTCCAGCGACATTTCAGAGAGCGGTGATAGGAATCTTTTTTGATATGTTAAACGATTCATTAGAAATATTCATGGACGACTTCACTCCTTATGGAGTGACCTTTGAAGATGCCCTGCAAAACCTTGAAAAAGTACTTAAGAGGTGTATTGAAGCACACCTCGCTTTAAGCACTGAAAAGTGCCACATGATGATGAACCAGGGCATTGTATTAGGTCATTTCATTTCATTTTTAGGAATCCAAGTCAACCCAGCTAAGATTCAGGTGATTCAGAACCTTCCTATCCCCAAAACACAAACAGAGGTGAGAAGTTTTTTAGGACATGCCGGATATTACAGAAGATTTATTAAGGATTTTTCTAAAATAGATTCTCCTTTGTTTGTGTTATTAATGAAAAATGCTGAATTCAAGTGGACTGATGACTGTGAGACTGCATTCAATAAACTTAAGCATCAGTTGTCCACAGCTCCTATTTTGAGAGGACCCGACTGGACATTACCCTTTCACATTTCCTCTGATGCCTCAGACACGGCAATTGGAGCTGTCCTGGGTCATGAAGAAAACAATCTCCCCTATGCTATCTATTTCATTAGCAAAAACATGACACCAGCTGAGTTAAATTATATAGTAACTGAGAAAGAATTTTTAGCAGTTATTTATGCTATTAATAAATTTCGGCATTATATTACTGGCTATACTACCTTTGTGCATACAGACCACTCGGCCATCAAGTATTTAATGAATAAATCAATTACTAATGCTCGAGTCACCAGGTGGTTATTACTATTACAGGAATTTGATATCACAATCGTAGATAGGCCAGGAAAAGAAAATGTAGTTGCTGATTTTCTTTCTCGTTTAAAAACCAATGAAAATGTTCCAGTAGATGATTCTTTTCCTGATGAGTATCTATTTGCAGTATCTGCTCACTCACCTTGGTATGCAGACATTGCCAATTACCTAGTTGCAGGAAAATTACCATCACACCTATCACACAGGGAAAGAAGGAAGATCATTCAGCAAAGTGCTAGGTACAGCTGGATAAGCGGGTGTCTGTTCCATACAGGAATAGATCAAGAAATCAGGAGATGCGTTGGGGAAGATGAGATTTATGACATATTGAAAGCTTGTCACGATGGTCCTTGTGGAGGACATTTTGCAGATAAAAGAACAGCTCACAAGGTACTTAGAATGGGTTATTACTGGCCATCACTTTTTAAAGATGCAAAAAAATATGTGAAGGCTTGTGACAGCTGCCAAAGAATGGGCCAGCCCAACCATAGGGATGAAATGCCACTCAACCCTCAGGTAACTCTCGAACCCTTTGAGAAATGGGCATTAGATTTTGTAGGTCCCATTAATCCTCCATCCAATCAAAGAGTTTACATTTTAGTATGCACAGATTACATGACTAAATGGGTAGAGGCCAAAGCACTCATTAAAGCTAATGAAGAAGCAGTACTAACATTCCTATTTGAAGAAATCTTTGTTAGATTTGGACTACCCAGAGAATTAGTCACTGATGGAGGACCTCCTTTTAATTCTCACGGTTTCAAAGATACGCTTCAGAAATATCATATCAAGCATAAGATGACCACACCGTACCACCCCCAAGCAAATGGGCAGGTGGAAAGCACAAATAAGGTCATAGAAGCTATCTTAACAAAAACAATAAAGGAGAATAGAAGGGACTGGTTTCAGCGTTTGCCCGAGGCTCTTTGGGCCTACAGAACCACTTGGAGGAACACAACAGGATTTTCACCCTATGAATTGGTTTTTGGAAAGAATGCTATTTTTCCTGTAGAATTTGAAATTAAAACCTTAAGAACTGCCTTAGCTGTTAACCTTGATTTAACTGATGCACAGACAGCCAGGTTCCAGCAGTTGCAGGAACTGGACGAGAAAAGACTGGATGCCGTTCACCAAACAACTATGATACAGCAACAAAGGAGCAGATGGCATGACAGAACCATTAAGCAAAACCAGTTCCAGAAAGGTAATTGGGCTCTTCTTTATGACTCACATTTCGAGAACTTTCAAGGGAAGCTGAGAACAAGATGGTTGGGACCGTATGAAGTGGATACTGTTTTCCCAAATGGAACAGTTAGACTATTAACAATCGATGGAAGCAGAACACCACTGTTAGTGAATGGCTACCGACTTCGGTTGTATCAGCGGCCGGTTTCCAAAGAGGACTTTAAAGCCACTTGCATGGCAATAAAACAGTATTCTTTTCCAGGGGAACTTGCTGTCCCTCAGAGCACTTGAATTTCTATTATTTATGTAATTTTTAGGATTAGACATTTTTTTTAGGAACTAATAAATCCTGCCAAGGATTGCAATATTATATTTCGAGATTTTGCAGATGTAGCATGGGAAGTAGCTGAGAGCAAAGGCTTCAAAAGGAATTACTGGGCAGACTCCGAATTCCTGTTGCTGCAACACCATTTCCTGTTGCTGCAACACCATTTCCTGTTGCTCCAACACCATTTTCTGTGGCTGCAACACCATGTCGCTGCGGCATTATCCCCGTTGCTGCAACACCACTTCCCGTTGTCTCAACATTATTCCTGTTGCTGTAACACTAGTTCCATTATTCCAGCACATTCCCCGTTTTTACAAACGTTTCCCCCTAATCCCGGTTGCCCCAACGGTAATTCTCTGTTGCTGCAACACCAATCTCGGTGCCACGACAGTGCTTCCTGATCCGAAATATCCTTTCCACACGAAATATACCACCTTTCGTGATGATTACAGTACCTCACCGTCACTTCCCATCATTATCATTATAAATCACCCATATTCTCGTGCTTTCAGATCCGCGGTAATGATTATAATTTGACAGCAGACGAGAAAAGACTTTTTGACGCAGCGATCCAAAAAGGTAAACGACGAAGGTACGCACGTTTATGAATAAGCATTAAATAATAGATAAGCGGAAAAAGGCTGATAGGTCCACCAAATGATTGCATTTCCCAATCATATCATTCACACGTAGGAAGGGGGGGGGTTACCAAAGCAATTTCCATAATGGTAAACCACGCCAACCACTACCACCCTTAATTCTCCCGGTTGTATGTAAAAACTACAGCATGTTACCATTTGTGATGTATACTCTGAGTTGAAATCGGTACCTCGGCCCCGAATTCTGAAGATTTACCGAGACAACAGCCATGGGAGGAACCCTTGTCACTCATGAACCAGGCACGACAGCAGTTCTGGAGCTCTTTCCAGAAATTTACCAAATTTTCCTGCAAGCTGGATGGATAGAATATTTCAGGAGACTTCCGGACTTTGACGAACAGCAAGTCCTGGAATTCACATGCAATTTGACAGAAGGATTCTCTGTCGTCCAAGGAATTCAAGTTCCGGTTAAGGAAGAATTCATCGCCGAAGTCACCGGACTCCCAGCCACTGGTACAAGGTGGTTCAGCAGGAAGCACTTGATTCTGAACGCGCAGCAAGACTTTCTCCGTCCGGGCGAGGAAGTAGAAACCAAGGGCAGAGGTGTAGCATTGCGGTCGTTACCTCAACCATGGCCAAGAGTCGCTGAATTCGTCAAGCAGTATCTGACATGCGAAGGTCGTTACCAGGTAATCTACCAGCACGACTTCGTTCTGTTAAATCACTTAAGAAATGGTCAATTATTGAACATGCCATATTATTTGCTGGGTTGTCTTAAAAATATGGCACGATATGCTATGAAAGCGAAGAATCCAGCCCTCTCCCTAAAACACCATCGCCTAATCCAACTGCTCATTAACAGAGCTCTTCCTCTGAACATCCCTCCACCCCCCATTAATCCCCATCCGGAGGAAAGAATTCCACAGCCTGTGCAGGGTAGTCCTCATCAAGAAGAGGAAACTCCTCGTCAAGCTGAGGACACACCTCAGCGAGACCAGGAGCCTCCTCAACAAACGGATGACACCCCTGAGCAAACCCCTTCGGAGAACCCTCAGCAGACAGAGCATATTCCCGAACAACCCCAGCAAACACCTCTACATGTTACAGAAAATGAACAAGCAGCAGCGGAATTAACTGTGTCTCCCAAAAGAACCAATTCTCCCGCCCCCATACTCAGTATCTCTACTGATGATTCTAACGATAATATCCCAATTACGCAGCTTAAAAGAAAAATGCAGCAGGCAAAGAAAACCCCAGTAAAAAGAAGAAGAACGAGGGTTTCAACCAAACCACCCATCACCCCGACTACTGTTCCGACCTCAAGAGCCAGTAGGAAGAGAAAAACACCTCAATTCCCTGCCTTTTTACCAAAAAGAAAATCGGCAGTAGTTGGATCCCCTGATTCCTCCAGCCCACCATCCATTTCTTTAAAACCCCGCACTCCAGCCACTTCTCGAAACCCTTCTCTCTCACCCACAGAGGCTGAGATGCAGAGCGTTCATAGCTTCGTGGCATCATATCTTAAGACAGCTGATACACAAGAACCAACTACCGACACCCAGAATGATAGTGAGCAAGTGGCTGCAACACAAGAACCAGCCACTACCCCAGGTGACACACAAGAACCACCTGTGGGAAATATTGATCAAATTGACGTAGCAAGACCTCTGCCTCCACTGGAATCTACTGTCTCACAGGATCAACCTACTATACCCGCCCTGCAAGAAGAAATTGAGATTTTGAAAGCTCAGACTCAGGATTACCAGGAAGAGATAATAAGAATCAGGGAAGCATATCAAGAAGAATTCAGCCTGCATGTTTTAGCAAGAGCAGCGTCGGCAGCAGAGAAAAGCAAATATATCGAATATCTGTGTACAAGTTGTGGTGAGATATATGCTCAGGCAGGATATAGGTTAGTGCAAGAACCAATAAAGGAAGCCCCCGAGGCTGAAAATGAAACAAAGGAGTCTGCTGATGCTGAAATAAAAATTTCACAATCAGAAAGACCTGTTGTTACACAAGAACCAACAGGAGCTTTAAAGGATGTGCAGACAGGAGAACCTGTTTCAGAGGAAGTGCAGATAGAGAAGCCTGTTGTTACACAAGAACCAACAGGATCCTTAGAAGAAATGCAGTCGGTGAGACCTGTTGATACACAAGAACCAACAGGTCATCCAGAGAACATGCAAGACCAAGACCAGGAACTTACTGACACACAAGAACCAGTAAGTTCACCTGAAGCCGCACAAGATCAAGAACTTACTGACACACAAGAACCAGTAAGTTCCTCAGAGGCTGCACAGGAACAAACAAAGGAGCTTCCCGACGCTATGCAGGAAGAAAAGGAAGAAGAAAACAAGGACTCACCCCGGCCTACCCAGACTATCATGGAAGCAAAGGAAAAAGATACAGATTCACCCCGGACCACCAAAATCAATCTGGAGAACAATGAATTAGCCCAACAGGAGGAAGAAGCTCTGGTCAAAGATGAAGAGAGAGATGCTGGATCATCTCAGCCCACTCTGGTTGATGCCTGTATGCAAACAGAGCTTCCCACTGGTAGTGATGCATGTGTAGAAACAGAAAGTTTTCAGGAATTGAAACGCATATGGTGGAGAGAATATCATCAGTCTCAAGGCAAAGCATTTGAACAACAGAAAGGGACCTGGTTTGACCATGCTTATAGGAACTGGGAAGCACTGGAACAGTGCAGGGCCCAGTATAAAGAAATTAAGGAACTGAAACACAGGATGTCCATGATGTTTGAGTTATGCCAAAGGATGCTCACCACAAGGAAACCCTCCTTCAACTATGCCACATTCTTAAGGGAAAGGCTTGCATTTATTCAGCTGAAGGCCATCAAAGAGGGGAGGCCTCATCAAGTGGTCATAGCAGATCAGTTTATGAAGACTTTTGCAGAGGCACCCAAGAGCGACCAAAATCTGCTATGTGAATTGTACCTCCATAATGAAGCTGTGTCTGAAGAAAGAAACATGAATATGACACCTGTAGTAGGTGACATACAATTGAGAGCGTTCATCTCCTTTTTGGCGAATCAGCTTACCTGGCAAAATGCCTATGTCTCAGGCCTCCAAAACGAACAGAATTGCCTTTTGTGGATTCGGTCTGAACCACAGAACGCTGCCACTTTCATTTTACAACACTTAAAAATGATAGACAATGATGATATGAAGGATCATGTTATGAGACTGCGAACAGAGGTCCTAATAGACTGTCAGCAGTATGTAAAGACCAAAGCATCATTCGCTGTGAAAGCAAATAAGCTATTTTGGGATAACTGCCCCACAGAAAGGAAAGAATATCACCCGTATAACCCATCAAATCTGCAAGTAGCAATATCAAGGGTACCTCGGTATGCTGAATGCATGCAACATTGTGCTGAGAACTGGATAGGTTACAAATTCAAGTTCCCCCTTTTATGGTTGCCGGGTGATCAGTATAAGGGTCAGTTTGGGCTTTCTAACAGAGAAGAGGCAGCAATATGGAAACATATACGAGCTGTTTGTGGTTTCAGAGACAAGTTTGATGTTACTCCCTACAGCTATTGTCTTAGTAATCTGCATTGTTCGTCCCAGTTCTCCGACTCAGACTCAGAGTAGACATTGCATGGGGACATGCAATCACTTCAGTTGGGGGGGGATGTTGGGACTCACAATTGACCTATTTTTGACCTTATCTTTTGCCGTATTATTACCCTTTTGCAGTCATAAGTTGAAAGCTTTTATTTTATAATGACATATTAACCCCAAGGTATGAAGTAACCTTCCACATATCTATGTTTAATTGTTTATTTCATATTCGTGAATATCTTTATACTTATCCTTGGAAACGCTGACTAAATTGTCAAATAATCGTCTTAAGCTTGCAGGAGTTATAATGTATAGTTGTTGTAACACCAGAAACAGCAACTACGCAGTTGCTGCAACACCAGAAACAGCAACTACGCAGTTGCTGCAACACCAGAAGCAGCAACTCCGTAGTTGCTACAGTCAGCAATAGCAATTACCTAAAGCAAGCTATTTTGTAACAGCCACGAACAACAGATGGCAGCTATCTAAAGAATCTTGACGTGGCATAATCAAGCGGTAGTCTAAAGAAAGAAGAACACAGTCAGCATGAACAAGCATGGGGAAATGGCGAAGGAATATGAAGATCCCGAGAAGACGGTCAAAGTCAGTTACCCGCTGTGTAACAGCTAAAGCTCAAGAAAAGAATGTATTATCATACTGTTGTAACAGCACTCTGAATTGCTTATTTTTGATGGGTTAACTGAATAGGCTGTAATACTCTATTGTAATAGATGTCTCCTCTATAAAGAGGAGACATCTACATGAAACAGGGATTAGTCGGTGTCTATGGTCAGTTTGTAATCGAGATTCTGAGAACATCAGCAAGTCTGAACTCTATTGTATTTAATCTTCTTGGCAGATGAATATAATACTGTTTTGAGCACTTAATCCCATCTTCGTTTTCCTGGGGAATCTTGTGAGAGGGACTGGGCCCACCTTCCTCACAAGATTCACCCATTTACTTTCTTGTCAAGTGTGTAAGTGTGCAGTAATTTCTTTCTGGTACTCTATTTGGATTTGATAGCATTACCTCTGGTATTCTTTGTTTTGCTAGTACTCTGTTTCATTAATCACTTGAGTTTGTTTCTCACCGGTGAATGAGAGCGCAGTGTGCGTTAGTAAATCTGATTACAGGGGCAGGTGCTGAACGTCCCCATCTGGAGGATAGGGTCCTGATCCTCTGCCAACAGAGCATCCATTATTTTGCTTTCCAGATTCATTGTTTTAATTAATTGCTTTCATCTTAACAAGTACTGTAATGACATAGCGTAAGAATTACATATACTACAGCTTTTCGATGCTTTTAGACTTTAAGTACATACAGTACGCAGTAGCCTTTGAAATAAAAAGACTTTCCCTGGTTGATAATTAATGTGGTACTTGAATGTTTAATTCATAAACAATTCAACTAGCCAACAGTAAGGAGGATACTAGAATCCTTCTATGCTCTAGATCTTGGGTGAGAGCTTTTGCCTGGGACTTCAAAGGACTCTCATCACTGTGGCCTAGATCCTTCCAATTCCTCCATTTTCCATTATTCCTTTCCTAGTCCCAGAAGTCTTTGACCATAAGCAGAATTTTGTTATCTGTGTCACTTTTGAGAGCTGCTAAGTCATCTTTATAAAGGTTGGGTTCCTGTTGCCAGCTATCCTCCCAAAATCATGCTAGGTTCCCTGCTCGAACTTCCAAGAAGCTATGTTGCTGAACAATACTTTTATTTTCCTAGGCAAGGTTCCAAATATGGGAGCCCCTAATTTTCCCTGACATTCTAATGTGATCCTTCTCCTACAAATACTTGGCATATTTTTGTTTCCAAAGCTTAGCCCAAGGAGTTGTCGACTCCTTAATCCATCTACACCAAAGTTTGGCTCCTGAAAATCTATTGAGGGTTTTAGAGTCATGCAACCCCAAGCCACCATGGCTTTTGGGCTTGCATATCTTATCACAGGAAACTAAAGCCCACTTCTTTTTCTCTTCTTCTCTGTTGCATAGAAAATCCCTTTGTATGCTCCTGATACGCTGCTTAATACCTTTAGGAGTAGGAAGAGTTGAGAACATGAAAATGGGAATTGCCTGCAAGACCGCCTATGTGAGCACAAGGCACCCTGCCAAATTTAGTGACTTGCATGTCCATTTTCTGACCTTGTCTTGATGTTTGTTTATTATTGGCTCCCACACTTTCTTGCTTAGAGGTTTATCAGTAAGGGGTATGCCTAGATACTTGGAAGGTAGTTGTTCCTTTTGAAACCCAAGAATTCTAGTAATATTTCTGTGAATAGCAATGTTCGTGTTAAAGAAAAAAACTTTTGATTTGTTGAGGCTTACCTCTGTGCATGCTGCCATAGCAAAGTCATTTAAGATGTGTTTGATCTCTCTGGCTTCCCTGGCTGTGGGTATGCCCTACAACATAGTGTCATCCACAAATTGTTGATGAGTGTTTGCCACTCCATCTAAGGTGATTTTGATACCCTGGATTCGTCCTTCAACATTTTTCATTTTGATCATTCTACTTAGCCCTTCCATCATGAGAACGAAGAGGAAAGGTGAGAGCGAATCTCCCTGTCTAAGACCTCTGGAGGGTGTGAAGGTTCTTGATGGAGCTCCATTAAGCAGTATGGAAAAATTGGTAGTGGTGACAAGTGCCATAACCCATCTTATCCAATTTTGGATGAAGCCATAGGCTCTTAGAAATGCTCTTATATAAGACCAACTTAGCTTGCCATAGGCTTTCGCTAGGTCCAACTGAATGATCATACTAGCATGTTTGTTGCTTTTGAGAGAGTGTACCACCTCATGAGATTGGATGATGTTTTTGAGGATTTGTCTTCCTTCCACATAACCCATTTGCTCTTCCGAGATGAGAGATGGTAGAAGGGGCTTGAGTCTATTGGCTATCACTTTAGAAATAATTTTTTACACCACATTACATAAGGCTATTGGTTTGAAACCATTCGGAGTCATGGCATTTTCCTGTTTTGGGATCAAAGCTATGAAGGAAGCATTAAGAGCCTTTAGAACCTTTTTCGATTTTCTTGAGTCTTCCACAACCTCAAGGATATCTTGTTTGACTATTTCCCAGCAGGCTTTGAAGAAGTCTACATTGAACCCATCCAGGCCTGGGGCTTTTCCATTTTGCATTTCATTAATCACTCCACTAACCTCCTCTTCCGACACTGGCCTGTTAAGATTGTGGTTGTCCTCTCTGGTGAGCGGCTGAGGGATATACTGAGTGAAGTGGTCAATGAACTTGGATCTATCCTCCAGAGGTTCCTTTTCTGTACTGAGGAAGTTCTGTACAAGGACCGATTCCATATTGTTGTGAGAGACAAGCTCTATCCCTCAAAAATATTTGAGCTTTGTGATTCTGTTGTGTGCCCTATGAGCCATGGTGGATTTATGAAAGTATTTTGTATTCCTTTCTCCCTCTCTAATCCACTACATACTTGATTTCTATCTCCAGAAAATTTCCTCTTGCATGCTTCGCTCTTACCATTCTTCTTGCAAAGAGTCAGTTAGCTTTTGCCACTCCTCGGTAAAGCCATCTGTGATGCTAATCTGATTGATCTCCTGGAGCTTCTGCTCAGCTTCTCTTTTGGCTTTGAAGATATCATAAAATTCCTGTTTGTTCCAATCTTTAAGTTTGGATTTGATGTGTTTGATTTTCTATTGTAGCATGAATATTCTAGTGCCTTGAATGTTCAAATTCTCTCTACACCATTTGTCAATATTACTGGTGAATTTAGGGTGAGAGAGCCAGGCATTTTCAAACCTGAAAGGTTTTTTTCTTAGTGTGCCCATAAAGGTGGCTTCCAGCTGTACAGGTGAGTGATTCGATCCTCCAACGGGCAGAATAGAAGCTGTCATGGCAGGGCCTGTGACAAGGAGGTCCTCGGAAATAATAAATCTGTCAAGTTTGGAGGCAA
The DNA here is from genome assembly GCA_031772625.1 of Pinus tabuliformis. NCBI lineage: Eukaryota > Viridiplantae > Streptophyta > Pinopsida > Pinales > Pinaceae > Pinus > Pinus tabuliformis. The sequence goes on along the minus strand of CM062820.1, from coordinate 1,386,279,456 downwards.
CTTGAGAAGCCCCTCCCCTCTTATTGTTCTAGGTGAAGGTTCCATTTATCTTTTTAGTGTCCACTAGCCCCATGTTCATTATGAATTTCGGGAAGGCCATGGAGTCTCTTCCTCGTTGTCTAATACCACCTTTTTTCTCTAAGAGAGATTTTATCATATTGAAATCTCCTACAACGATCCAGGTTATATTGGGGTGTCTTGCTCTTAGATCCTCAAGGGAGATGAGAAGCTTGAGTTTTTCTGCTAGATTTTGAGGTCCATAAGCATTTGTGATCATGTATATTTCCTTATCACCTACAGGTTGACATACCAAAGATAGATAGTTCCTCGATGCTTCAACATCCAGGATTCCAAATTTCTATGGGTCCCACAACATGAGAATCCCCCTTGCCGAGTTGCATACCTTAACCTCTAGATACTCATACTTGATCAGCCACTTATTATGAATTTCTCTAATCTTATCCATCGAAATTTTGTCTCCTAAATAAAAACCATCTCTGGTTTTTCTTCTTTAATTCTATTACTTAGATTCATTTGTTTCCTTCTATTTCCTATGCCTCTAATATTCTAGGTTGCGAGCTTCATTAAAAAAGGTTAGTAAAGGAATAACTGGTAAGATCTTTCATCTTACCTGAGTTAATCAGTAGTTTTCCACATTTGTTCAGCAACTCATTCTGGTTTTTTCTTCCTCTTTTCCTACCTAAGTTCTTTGGAGATTGTGCCCATACATTCTCGATCATTTTGACCCCACTGTACTCTTGGCTTTCATGATTTCTTTTGACTCTAGTTCCCTTCAATTGTGATCTCCATAGAAAGATCTGTTGCACCCTATCATAATCCTCTTTTGGCAGGGAGTCCACTGTTGTGATTGTCCCTTGTTCTAGAAATTTTTCTAGATCTAGATTTTCCCTATCTAGAATATCCTGTAGTTCATGGTCCTCCATTCCCGCTTCACTTGGAGTCATCTCATGGTCCCTACTTATCTCCATATAGCTTGGTAGATCATCCTTTTGCTGGTTTTTTTCTGTGATATCCTCCATGTCAGCTTCCTTTTCCTTCTCATTGATTATGTTCTCCATATCCTGGACTGTTTCCTTGTTCCCCTTTTCTTCCTCTAGGATTTTGAAACGATTGTGTCTTGAATGTCTATCCTCGTTCATCTTCTTTTGTGGACATTTAACACCTTTCCCTTTGCCCCCAACCTTGGTGAAACCCTTGTGATTTTTATCCTTAGTAATTTTCGCATTTCCTTCGATATTGTTTGCTGGGCAGTCTCTAAATAAATGCCCATGTTCATGGAATTTGCGACACCTAAATGGGATGTGCTCATAGTCCACAGTCTGCACCCATTCTTCATCATACACTTCTAAAATTATCGCTTTCGGAACGGCTCCAGATAAGTCCATTTCCACACATATTCGGGCGAAGGAGGTATATTTTCCTTTTAGAGTCGCCTCTGAGATCTTTAGAAAATGCCCCAGCTTGTTGCCTATTGTTTTCAGAGATTCTGGTAGCTAATAATCTAGAGGAAGGGAGTGTAGTCTAATCCATATTGGTACCGATGTGAATGTTTCACGTTCTGGGACAAAGTTCATCATCCATGGTTGCATATAGAGTCTTACAGCAGCGTAGAAATATGGTCCTCCCTCGAACACTCTATCTTTATCCTCTAGGCTCATGAAAATCACTGTAAAGAAACCCTTAGAACCCAGATGTAGGTGTATTTACCACTTTGGCTTCCAATGGCTCCTTATCCAGATGTGTAACGCCGTCTCCGTCGGCCATAATCCCATAAATTTGCATATGATCACATGTTCCATCATATGATCCCTATGCGCTCGAAGCGCTGGATCGCTCAATATGACCTGAGGAATAATGCTCGACTTGGGTTTGCAAACCCCAGTTGTCCTTATGGAATTAGGTTTTCCACTATTGCCTCCATTCTCCTTCTCCTTATTTGTTTCCGACTGATCCCCTTCGTGTTCCTGAAGTCCGTTTCTTCCCAATGTTCCTTTGCTTCTTGCCTCTGATACCTTCTCCAGAGGTTTTTTAAAATGCTGCTTTCTTGCGTCCTTACTTCTATCTGTAACTACCTAACTATAGGAGGGAGAAACACTCCCCCCTGCATGTCCCGCCTTGATACCCAAAGTCAAAACCCTGGTGGCAACTTCAACCCTAGCTCAAGTTGCAGAGCTCTCGTCCAGTTTCCCCTCTCTACTTTCGTATCGCCATTATTATTATATTTTTTTTTACATACTTACCTACCTATGTATCCCACGTTTTTCATGTTTTCAATTTACTTCATTTACTACTTTTATTTTTATATGGTTTATTATATTATACCCAATTATAGCTCTTTCATCCATTTTAAATTATTCTTTATCTTTTTCACATCATTTTATTTTGTCGTTATACTCTATCTTGATTCTTTATAATTTACTATTTTTCTATCTTATTTTCTAATTTCATTCAAAAAAATCTTTTAAAGAATAAACAATGCATTTATAATAAAATTAACTATGGAAATTTATCTATTAATATCAATTACTTAAACAAAAATTCTAAACATAAGTTAATATATTAATTTTCAATAAAAACCATCACATGCACACACCATCATCACAAAATATATTTTTAACCATATTTATTAAACTTAATTTACCTCTAACCTCCCAGGATATATATATATATATATTCTATGAGATCCAACATTTTCAATCAAAATATATATATATAACTCTCTTGTAAATTATTATGCTTTAATATCTCTATGATCTCTCGACTTCGTTGGAATTACTCCATTAATTAAATTTGTTTTTCCAAGGGTTAAATCTAGCTGGGCATTAACGTTGTGTCGACCAGCCCAGGTTCTTGACTCTTCTGGCACTCATGCTAAGAAACACTTGACTTTTCCTCACCGTTGATCTATGGAACTCGCGATCTCATGATGCATAAGGATTTTATATTAGTAAGGGTAACTGACCGGTTTTTTGACTCACAAAGCCGATAATTTTTTTGCTTCTGCCACTAGGAAAGACTTCTCTGTCAAACCCTCGCTTGGCTAGGGTTTCCTCCATGCAAAGATGTCAGTGCTTATAGGTCGCCTCCGACGCTTAATATCGTTATTATCCTCCTTTTCAAATGTCGTTCCTACCTGGTTCATGGCTGGAAAGGCAACTAGAGCTTGGAGCACGTGTGGCATGGTTACTCGGTCTGATATCTGTTAATAATTATTTTTTTCCTTCCTTAATTATTGTGGTTCTTTACTTAATCTTACCGCAATGGCTTTGTTCTCTGTTAGAGGCAGCTCACGGTGTTTGGCTTCACCTCTAGTCAACTTAAGGTAATACGGAGGAATCCCTCTTAACTCTTTTGTTTGCATTTAAAATTATTGAAGTTGCATATTAAATTTTCGTGCTTATTGTCACTCCAAGTGCAATCAGGTTGGTTGGAGCACCCTGCGCTTGGTTGATGTGCTGTTACAAGGCTTTTCTCCATGCACTGTTGCAACTTCGGTCAAGTTTGTGCTACATCTTATAGGCGCTGTGTACTTTCTTTCCCTCTTCAACGATTACCTTCAGGTTTCCACCTGTAATTTAAGGTGAGTTAAAAAACCATGGATGTGAATGTTTATCACTGATGTTAAACTATTATGATCACCTAGTTCAGGCTCTATTGTCTATGTCTGAGAGCAGTTAATATCTTTTCAGAGTTTCTGATATGCCTCTCAGCAATGATATTTATCGAAGTTTTTCACGAATGAACTAAATGATATGATATTTGTATATTATTTTAAAATACAAATGTTCGTGGTTAACTAGTACCTCATTTGAGGCGTTAGCTCTAGCCACAGTGTATTCGATTATTGCCGTCTTTGTAAACTCTACCAGCAGTTTTATTTTTGGCTCTGATTCTTATGAATAGAAACTATGATGTATGTTTTCTTGATGAATCTTTTGAGAAAATAAATCTTATGATTATTTTTGTTGTCAGTTTATATGTGTTCATATAACTTTTTTGGAAAGGAAGTCCCTACAACTTTACATTTTTTTCATGCATTCAGTTATGTAGGGAAAAGGAAAAATAATTCTTTCACCTCTTCCGGAGTAATGAGAATCCTCCTCATTTCTTAACGAAACTGCTCACCTTGACTTGCTATAGTAATGAAAATCAGGTCAATATGCATGTAATTGGCATAATGACATATGCTATTTTCACACGGGCAATGACCCCAATATATTCAAAACGCTGACTTACTTTGATTTTGCAAAGTCCAATTTTATGATGTCTCTAATCATTTTTGTCACTGAATGCTATAGTAATCTTCGACACACTTCATCTTGAAGGTGGTTATCTAAAGTATTTTAGTGTTTTGTTTAAACTCGAGACACATTAGAACTAGCATGGACACATTAGCCACTATAAGCAAATTATTTTCACAAGCGAGAAGGTTGTTAAAGGGTGAATATTTTAACACGTGCACTTTCATTTGGCAAAGTTGCCACAACATGGTGTACTCTTCTGAAAATTACCTAATGTTTTGTTGAAGCCCCGAAAATTGGGTCTACAACAAGGGGGATACCCACCCGGTCCGGACCGTGAAAGCATCTCCTTTTCCGTTCAGGATGGTGGGTCCGACTGGGGATGATGAGATCAGTTTCCCAATTTGTGTGTGTTGATAAGAGCCGATATTTCTATTTTCTAAAGATTTCTAAGTAAAATTATTTTAATCTAAGTCTAATATAAAAATGTAATTGTATTCTAATGAACAGAAATATTTAAGTCTAAAACTAACCTGGGATTCAATTTTTTACTTATGCGATCTAAAATAATTTCGAACAGCAATTGGTAATAAAGATCATTCAATTGCTACAAGAAAAGAATTTGATAAAAATGAATTGTTTCGTATTAAAAGTTAGTCGAAACAATTGTGAGAAGCATATCGCATAATAAGTCATTCATATATTGAGCATAAACAGAATAGTCATCACCGTACAAAAGTGCCAAATGATAACTCAAACATTCAAGCTTTCATATATAAATAACTAAGCATAAAATATTACGTAGACACATAAGCAGAAATCATTAAGAGATAAAAGTACCATTGATAACAAGTCCTACTCATGAGCTTTAGCAATATAGATTTATGTTTTCCTAATTCAAAATCTACTAAGAATACAAAAGTGCATTTCAGTAGCAGACATCAAACATAGATATCAATAAATATTGTTCGATTCATTCATCAAAACCTCCTCTGAGGGTGCAGAAGTTCATGTTCCAAGGAAATGTTTTTGAAAAATTTCAGGACCCTTCTCTAACTGCATGAGGGGGGTTAAAATACTACTTCCTATATACTAAAAATAGTTTATTACAAAAATATAGGAGGAGGTTTAAATGATCATCTTTATCTAAGGCAAAAATAAATCAAAATTAAACTAAAACTGAATCTGGAATTAAAAATCTATGTATCTGTTCTTTGTGGTCGCAAGCATTCAGCATTGGCTTGAGGAGGGTCAGTTGGCCGACCTCCAATTTTAGTTGCCCTGTGAAAACAGAATCAGCAAGTGCTGGCACTATCTTCTCAACAAAGTTCGTAAGGCATTTGAGAGTCATGCATTGACTATGTAGTTTAACCAAGTACTGCCAGTAAGTTTCCCAATTCAACTTAGTTAACTTCTTGATGGAATCTTCCCTTTCCTCAACCTTTTGTCTCCAGCTTGTCTGCAGTTGTTGTGCTTTTGGGAGAAATCCCTATGCGGTCTCTGAAATGAGGTTTTCTCTGTGCAAGTTTTCATTGACACAGTCAATGACGTTGTTTGCCACTGTAGTTGCTTCTTCTGCTGCCACGCATTAGACATTGAATGGAATTGCTAGGTTTCAGCCAAATCTGCTTACCGCCAAAGGTGCACCTGATAAATACCGTCGATTTTGGAGCATGAGTCTCGCCTTTAGCCTTTAGTGCTTTTCCCCATGGTTTTCCGGCTTACATGCGACTGAGTGATCGGTGGCTTTCCTTCTCAATGGGTTTTTCCCAACAATGTGTGATTATCACTAATCGCGCATTCAAAACTGCTTCCTTTTTCCGATCCAGGCTTCCCAGGTGCTATTTTTTGCCTCCTGTGCGGTTTTGATGGGCCTTGGTCAGCGCACTTCGCCCTTTTTCAATGGTTTTTTCCTTACCGACTAGTTCTTGGTTCACTCCACCAAATCTTCTTTTTCTTTGGTAAACTTCTCCATGAACTGCTTGTTGTAGGTTGCCTACGGCTCTGTTAGATGATATATAAGGCTTAAATCTTGTGCAGTGAATGACCTAATGAGGTCTTCGCCTCGAGTCTCGAAATGTCTTTCTGTTATATCGGCGTTGTCTAGTACCCACTTGGCCATGTCTGTGTATGGAAGAATCTTCGGCCTTGTCACTATTCAGTGCAAGAACAAACATGCAAGTTCAGTGATTGATGCTTCAGATGACCCGTGCGAGTCTACTATTGCTTTAACCTCCATAACTCTCGAATTTTCTTCTTCGAGGAGACTGTACATGCCTTCCCAAGTAGTTATGCTGGCATATTTATTACAGGTGGTGTCTGTGTCTAAGGGCGTCATCTCTTTGTCCTCTACAACCAGAGCCTTTCCCTTCTTCCCCATTACGTTTTGCACACTGTTGCGTATATTACTCTGGTTGCTGCTCCTGCAAATTTACAGGTAAGGAAAGAGATAAAGTGACGGGAAAGCTCTTTAATTCTGAAATCATATCAAATATACCACCCTACGTGAAATGACCTTTCGATCAGTTTTAAATATTATCTCATAAATGACCATCAACTAACCATTAAATTGACATTAATGCCCATGACTCGTTATCGAATTACGAGAAAAACTTTATTGAACGATGAGACCTGCAGATTTGGGATAAAGCGATTTTGTGATTTGCTTTGCAATATCGCAGATCGCAATATCGCTAATCTGTTTTATCAACAATCATTTATCACCTTGAGCATCTGCGAGATGCGATTTGCGAGATATCTTATCGTATATCGCCGGATCAAGATATTTTACCTTAGGTGATACTTGCAGCGTACGAAAGCTGCGATGTGCGATGGATTTTTAAGGCATTCGATCTCACATCACGTTTTCTCAATTTTGGAAGCTTGTTTATATGATGTTCCCCATTATCCTTTGTGATGCGATGTTTTATTATTAAGAGAACGATCATATTCGGAAATTATCATAAAACTTAGTTTTTTCTAAGGTTTTGTGGGTGTTTTCCTAAGTTTATGATAGCATGTTTTATTCAAAGGGAAATATAAGTCCTAGTTTTTTATTTTTTTTTTAAAGGGTCCCCATTTATTTAGTTTTATTGCTAAAACTAAATAAAAAGGGGGGTTGTTGCTGGCCACAACAATTGGCGATTCACTAGGAAGAACCAGTTATCTTTGATTATCTTTTGAATTTTCTAAACTTCCAAAACAGAAATGTTTTCTGGAAAATCAAACTTTATTATAGAAAAATAAAGTGTATCATGCTTTTAGCTGTCAATGGTATTTTGTTTCTCTTGAGTTAACTCTGATTATTTACTTCCCAAAGCTAGTCATTGTATTTACATAAACCACTACTTAGTTTATAAAGATAAAAACAAAGACTTCTCTGTAGATAAGTTTTAAGTATGCTCATTTATCGTAGGCAAAGCCTATGCTACCAGTAGGCATTCATAGCCTCGATAGGGTTACTTGTTACCTAGCAATGCTCCTGTATCCTACTTGGAGAAATATACAATTTTCAAAGATAAATCCATATCCACACTTGTTATTTTTTTGTTTTCTTTTAATTCTTAAAGAACAATGTCTTGGTTTGGTAGCCAAATTATGATAGTGCCATTCACTTCATTTATAACTTTGCTGAACAAGCTGGCTCGTGATGAGACCACTTATCTTTTGATTGCAACAATCTTGGGCCATTGCCCTATTGTGGTATGTAGTTTTGGCAATGTCAGCAAGTCATAATATCTATGATCATGATAAGTCGACTCGTGATGAGACCTCTTATTCTTTAAGCTTAGAGTGTATCATTGGATTATTCCTTGAAACTCGTAATTCCCTAGGTGGGGAGGAAGTCATTGGTTCCTTAAGAATAGCTCTGGATGACAATTATAGAGTTTTTGGAAACAACTTTTCTACAGAGAAGTTTGTTTTGTTATTGATGCTTTTCATTGACTGACATAAAACAAATTCTCGCTAAAGGTTGTTTTTCATCAAAATTTGTAAGGTTGAAACTAGTAGCATTTTCAGGCTTATAGCATTTGACTGTATTTTTCAATAATAATGATCAATTTTCCAAATCAGTTCTATTTATACAAGCAAAAAAAACAAAATCTAAAAGAAACACTAATCTTTTTGTGAATTCCCAAAGTTAACCATTTACGACCTGTTTTATTATCAAAATAAAGCTATAAGTAGTAATTTACAAAAATAGAAGAGGTCATCTTCTATGGGAAGTATTTTTTAAGGATCTGCCCATTAACAGGTAAAGATTCATTTTTCTCTGCTAAATCTTGCAACATAAAAGTGGATGGACCTATGATTTCAACAATTTGGAATGAGGCAAGCCACATTCATTGGAATTTAGAATGTTTGCCTTTTTCTTCATGAGCCTTATCCCATTTGAAGACTAAATCTCCAATTTGAAAATCCTTCTTAGATACCATGCTTGAATCGAAGGAAGCCTTTACTTATGCTTGATGATCAGTGTGTGTGATTTTAGCCTGTTCTCGTTGTTCTTCTAGCTTAAGGATCTATAATTGTCTTAGTTGTAAAGATGATGTTGGTGTTTCGTCAATAAATTGAACTAAGGCCAAAGAAGGAATATCTAGATGAGTTGGGAGAACTACTTCTTTCCCATAAAATAAATTAAAGGGAGAAGTGTCAATCAAAGCCTTTTGGGTTATTCAGTCTGCCCATAAAGCATACATCAAAAATTTGTGCCAATTTTTATGATTCTGATCAATGGTTCACTTAATGATTTTGATTAAGTTTTTATTCGTTGATTCGGCCAACTCGTTCCCTTGTGGATAATAATTGGCAGAATATTTAAGCTTAAAACCTCTTTTAAGTGCAAATTCAGTCATAGCATTGCCAAAAAAATATTATACATTATCAAACATTAAAACAGAGGGTAAACCAAATCTGGTGATTATGAATTGATCTATGAAATCAGTGATACGCTCAGCATTGGCTATCTTGAGCAGAACTGGTTCTACCCATTTAGTAAAATAATTTGTAGCTGTAAGGATATACCTATGCTGTTTAGAAGAGTGAGGAGCAATCTCACCTGTTATATCCAATCCCCATTGATCAAACGGTTGATTGATATTGACTGGTTGCAAAGGCAATGATGGTTTCTTTTGTCTTCCTGCAGTAGTTTGACAAACTTGACATTTCCTTACATAGCTATGCGCATCTTTAAATAGTGTAGGCCAATAGCATCCTGCGCACAAAATTTCATGTGCTATAGCATCTCCCGCATAATGTCCACCTGTTGGTCCATCATGGATTTCCTAAAACACCTTTTCAGCTTTAGATTTCTCAAGACATCGAAGGAGAACAGAATCATAATTCATCCTAAAAGGTACATCATTTACGAGTTGATACTGCTTAGCCTTCAATCTTAAAGCTCTTTCCTTTGCATAATCAAGATTTGAAGGAGCATATCCGTTCTTTAGATAAAATATGATATCAGCATATCTTGATTCAATATCATTTAGGCTTACCTCATACATTTGTACCTCTTAATTTGAAGATGATATTTTAGAAATAAGCAATGCTCCAAACAACATCTTGCAAAGGCCTTGTTCTTTTACAATATTTGCTAGCTTGATCTCAGTGTCATATTCTTGTAAGGAAGTGAACCAATTTGCTCTCTTTTCACCCACTTCTTTCTGTACTAAGAGATTTCTTAACGTTGGAAATGATACTATGATCTTTGTATGGGTTTTAATATGAAAGGGTCTAAAATATTTGATCGCTTTGAAAACAGCATAAGCTTGTTTCTCAATGTCAGAATAATTTAATTCAGCCCCTTGTAGATTTGAACTAAAGAAGGCAATTGGGGCTTCCGCCTTGTCTTGATTGGCTTGAGTGAGTATCGCAGCATATGACTTATCAAAGGCAAATGTATATGAAATAAAAGGATCGGAAAAAATTGGAGTCGCTAGGGATGGGGCATTAACAATCACTTGCTTAATCAGATTGAATGCTTCATGTTCCTCTTGGCCCCATTTGAAACGTGAATTTTTTTTATCATTGCTTGTAATGGTGACACAATTCTTGAGAAGTCTAGAACAAATATTTTAACAAAATTAATCTGGCAAAGGAAGGATTGCATGGCTTTCTTATTATGTGGCAAGGATATTTCCGAAATTTCCTTAATTCTATTGGGATCAATATGGATTCCAGATTTTGACACTATAAATCCAAGAAGTTTTCCTTCACTTAATACAAAAAAAGACTTTTTTTGGTTAAGTGAAATCCCATACCTTTGGCAACGTTGGAAGATTTTCTTTAAGTCTCTAAGGTGATTACCATGTTTTTTAGAGTATATTGTTATGTCATCAAAGTAAATCACCACTGATGTGTTTACTAATCCTTAAATGCGATATCCATGGCTATTTGATACGCATAAGTACCCCATTTGGTTCTGAATCTGGTTTTTAGATGATCGTCAGGATGGACTAGGACCTGGTTGTAGCCAGAGAAACCATCTAAGAAGGACATTAATTCTGATCTTGCGACCGCTTGCAATATTTGTTCCGTAGGAGGGAGGCGAAAATTATCCTTTTGACAGGATTTGTTAAGATTTTGAAAGTCAATACAAATCCTAATATCTTTGTTTTTCTTTCTATCTGGAACCATATTGGAAACCAACCTAGAATGTCGAACGGGGAAAATAATTTTGGCTTTCAATAATTTATTATGTTCGGACTTAATCTAACTTCCAAGATTAGGATGGATTTTTCTTAGCTTTTGTTGGACAGGTTTTTCATCAGCTATCATTGGGATAGTATGCTGAATAATTGAAGTGTCGTAAGTTTTAAGGTCATCGTAGTTCTAGGCAAAGACGTTTTTGTATTGTTTCAGGAGCCGAACATAGGCTAATTTTTCTTCTGGGGCTAGGCCAAGACCTAGGTTGATATTCTGTGGCTTGGTATCCATTCCTAGATTTACTAATTGATAGTTTAGAGTTGAACTCTGAAGTTTTGAATTGGTAGATCTTTTAAAACAGTCTTTTAAATCATATAGGTCTTCCAAATTGACTACAGATTTTGGTATAGCATTATTTGTTGGAGATCAGATGCACAGCAAACATAAAAACATATACACAGCAATTAAAAATCATGCACAGGGACACAGCTTTTAACGTGGTTCACCCAACCATTCTGGGCTATGTCCACCAAACTAAGGCATCGGCAATTCTCATTAATCAAACAGGAGATTACATCAATTAAACTCTCACACTCTTTCCCAGCTATCTCTATGACCACCTATTTTATAGCAGAGAGAATCTAACTGCCTCTCACATCAAATTTAGGATGCATTAATTTGCTCCCAACAACCTGGAGCTAATCCAGCAACAGATATCTATTGTTGTCACACACTGGGATTCTTTCCTATTTTGTCTAAAACAGAAAAATCTCAACAATCTCCACCTTGACAACAATTAGCCTGATGCCCTGTTTGTTTATTATTTTTATTTTTTCTGCAACCCAAGAGAAGCCAAACACCAACGTAGCTTCTCTAACAAAACTGGTTTCGTGAACATGTCTGCACAGTTTTCCTTTGTATGCACCTTTTCAAGAGAAACGCCCCTTTCAGTGATAACCTGTCTTACAAAATGGTACTTAATTGGAATATGCTTTGATTTACTATGATAGGCTAGATTCTTAGCCAAATGTATTGCACTTTGACTATCACAAAGTAACCTGATGTTGTCCTGTAACCTACCAAACTCACCAAGCAAACCTTTCAACCAAACCGCCTCTTTGCAAGCATGCGAAGCAGCAATGTATTCTGCTTCAATAGTGGATAAACCAACAATGTTTTGTAGCTTTGACATCCAGCTAACAGCTCCACCTGCAAGAGTAAAGACATATCCTGACGTTGACCTTCTCTTATCCAAATCAGCTGCAAAATCAGAATCAACATATCCGCAAACAGATTCACTACTCTTATTGTAAGTTATACAATAACTACTTGTGCCTCTCATATACTGAAGCACCCATTTTACTGCTGACCAGTGCTCTTTACCCGGATTTACCATGTACCTGCTGACAACCCCAACTGCATGTGAAATATCTGGTCGCGTACACACCATCGCATACATCAAACATCCTACTACATTGGCATATGGAATTCGAGACATATAATCCTTTTCTTCATCTGTATTAGGACATAAACTCGAAGAAAGCTTAAAATGGGAAGCTAAAGGGACTGAAACAGGCTTCACATTATTCATACCAAACCTCAAAAGTATTTTCTCAACATACTTCTATTGTGATAGCCACAGCTTACCATTGCCCCTGTCTCTGAAAATCTCCATGCCCAAAATCTATCTTGCCACTCCTAGATCTTTCATATCAAACGTCCTTGCCATCTGAGTCTTCAACATGTTGATTTCTTCAATGCTTTTCCTTGCTAGAAGCATATCATCAACATATAACACTAAGATAATGAACATGCCATTATTTAACTGCTTAAAGTAAACACAATGATCATATTCACTTCTTACATATTTTTGACTCAACATGAAAGAATCAAACTTCTTATACCACTGCCGAGGCGACTGCTTCAGGCCATATAATGACTTCTTGAGCCCGCAGACAAATTTCTCATTGCGATGCTGAACAAACCCTTCCGGTTGTTCCATATATATTTCCTCATCTAAGTCTCCATGTAGAATTGCAGTCTTAACATCTAATTGCTGCAACTCTAAATCAAACAAAGCCACTAATGCTAACACAATTCTAATTGAAACAATTTTAACCACTGGCGAAAATATCTCATGAAAGTCTATGCCAGTTTTCTGAGAAAACCCTTTTGCAACCAGCCTCTCTTTGTACCTGTCTTCCGTATCATTCACACCCCATTTCACCTTGAACACCCACTTACATCCCACAGTTTTCCTGCCTTTGGGAAGTTCAACTAGATCCCATGTGCCATTCTTACCTAAGGCCATCATTTCTTCCTTCATGGCTACTTTCCATTTGTCACACTTTGAACCTTCCACAGCTTCCTGATAACACAAAGGTTCATCATCATTAGCGGTCAAAGCAACTGAAGTAACATAATCATCATACCTTCTCGGAGGACGTTTGATCCTTGTAGACCTCCTTAAGGATGTTTCTGGTGCTTCCACAATTGGCTGTCTACCCTCTGTAGGAACTTCTTCATGATCGCCATCTGAGACCTGTTCATGACCTCCATCTGAACCCTGTTCATAATCTGACTCTGAAACCTGTTCATGACTAGAATCTGAACTATGGTCATTACGACTATCATCTGAAGTGCTGTCAAACTGAATCTGTTGAAAATCAGATACATCATCCTGTTTCAATTTATTATCTACATCTAACTGTACAAGAGAGGATTCATTAAACTTTACATCTCTGTTGATGATGATTTTGCGGGTAGTAGGATCCCACAATCTAAATCCCTTTGTTCTATCACCATACCCAACAAACACATACCTTTTCGATTTCGGATCTAATTTAGTTCGCTGATGTTTAGGCACTAGAGCATATGCATCACAACCAAACACTCTGAGTTTAGAATAGTCACAAGGGTGTCCTTTCCATACCTCTTGCGGAATCTTGCAGCCTATTGTCGTTGATGGAGATCGGTTTATCACATAACAAGCTGTTGCCACCACTTCCGTCGACAACTCCTTCTGCAACCCGGCATTACTCAGCATACACCTTACTCTCTCTAGAAGAGTCCTGTTCATGCGTTCAGCAACTCCATTTTGCTGAGGAGTATAAACCGTGGTCTTATGTCTCTCGATCCCTGCATCCTTACAATAGCTATCAAACTCCTTGGAGGAAAACTCACCACCATTGTCAGTTCTTCAACATTTTATAGTTCTACTAGTGTTGTTTTCTACCAATGCTCTAAATTGCTTGAAAACTGTAAAAACATCAAACTTCTTTTTCAACATGTAGACCCATACTTTCTGAGAAAAGTCATCAATAAACGATACAAAATATGACGAGCCACCATATGACGCTGTAGGGGCTGGACCCCAAACATCTGAATGAATATAATCAAGTATTCCTTTACTAGTATGTTTGCCTGTTTTAAATTTTTGTTTACTCTGTTTTCCAAACAAGCAATGTTTACAGAAATCTAACTTTCCAGATCTTAGATTAGGAAGTAACTTGCGGTCAGCCAAAATTTTCAACCCTCGTTCGCTCATATGGCCCAACCTTTGATGCCATAGGCGAATGGAACTACTGTCCTGCTCAGACACCAACACATGATCTGACCCAGTTCTACCTTCTAACTGAAAAAGATTTCCTACCTTCTTAGCCTTCATCACTAGTAAGATACCTTTATAGATTTTCATAACTCCACCTTGAATTACTGTTTTATATCCATTCGTATCCAGTGCTCCTAATGAAATTAGATTTTTTCTTAGATCTGGTACATGTCTCACATCAGTTAACATTTTGGTTGTTCCATCAAACATTTGTAGTTGTACACTTCCTATTCCAATAATACTGCAAGTGACATCATTACCCATGTACACGACTCCATCATCAACTGATCTATATGTTTTAAACCAATCTTTATGAATACACATGTGGTTAGATGCCCCGGAATCTAACAACCAATGTTGATCATGTTTCGACATATTAACAGACAATACCTCATCACTCATACCTGAACCAGATACTGAACCTGTATCTGTGGTGTTGGCTTCCTTCTTTTCTGTCGAAGAGCCTTCTTTAGTAGCCTGCTTTCGCTTCCAGCAATCCTTTTTCAGATGTCCAGCCTTGCCACAATGCCAGCACTTCACCTTTGTCTTCTTTCCTTTGGACTTTGAACGAGAGTCGCTATGCTTGCCCCCGGAGTGTCTCTCTCTTGAGTGACCTCTGGGCATCATTACCTCTGATGTAGAGGTGTCTGCATTCGACCTCTTCCTCGTCTCCTCAGCCAACAAGGCTCCAACAACATTGTCAAACTCAAGGATGTCTGTAGTACTAAAGCTTATGGAAGTAACAAAGTGATCCCAGGATTCGGGCAATGAACACAATAGAGTTATTGCCTTATCCTCTGAATCAAATTTCACATCTAGACTGTCTAATTGCACCAGTAAGGTATTAAAAACATTTAGGTGATCAGTAATTGAGGTACCTTCTTTCATCCGCAAACCATAAAGCTGCCTTTTCAGGAGAATCCGATTTGTCAAAGATTTCGTCATATAGAGCTTCTCAAGCTTCGACCACAGGCCTGCAGTGGTTTTCTCTGACACAATGTTGAACAGAACATCGTCCGCCAGACATAACCGAATTGTGCTCAGGGCTCTATCGTCCATCTCATCCCATTCATCCTCCGTCATGGAAGGAGGCCTTTTGTTTTTCCCCAACGGTGCTTTCGCCACACCTTGTTGAACCAGCAGATCGTGCATCTTTACCTTCCAGATCTCGAAATTATTTTTCCCATTAAATTTCTCTATTTCAAAACGGGCACTTTGAGTTTTGGCCATCACGTCTAAAAAATAAAGAATCTCCAATTTCAATTTAATAACAAACAAAATTGAATGTCAATAAATTCCTATGCCTCAGATTATCTTCGCCTTATTAAAACAAAAAAAACAAACCTCTGTGCTTTGCTGTATAAAACTCAGATTTCCATGTAAAAAAGAAATGGCGCTTGCTAATAATTACAAGAACCGCGCCAATTAAAAAATGCTTTAAGTGGTGACAAATTGGCGCGTTTATACCTTTAAAATCCGCGCTAACCAGAGAATTGGCACATTGGCGCACTTAAATCATTAGTTTCCGCGCTATTTCAGGATGTTGGCGCTATTGTTTTCTTAAATCCCGCCAATCCCAAAACATAAAAAAAAAATAAGACTGTCGGTACACCAAAAAACAAAACTGCAATTCGCCGTTTTAAACAACATATATCCACGCCGTTGGTAAAACATATATCCATGTTGGTTTAAAACACATATATCCACGCTGGTTTAAAAAACAGAATATACACACCGTTTTTCAATGGATATTCACACTGTTTTTCAAATATATATCAACGCTGTTTGATATATATACACCCACGCAGCACCAAAAACAAAACCATGCTGTTTTTAAATGTACATCCGCACCGTTTTAACTATGAATCAATGTTTTTGAATGCACATACCTTTACTGACAGACTTGGGTTCAACGTATAGGCATTACGACATATAAATTGGAATATATGCATTATAAGAATCCACGCACAGAATTCAATTATGCGCTCAATTCCTACGCAGCAACAACAATGAACTCCACGCACGCTATACACAGCTCCCTCCAGTGCCTTTGTGCTCCACCGTTCGGGATGGCTATCTACGCACGCAGCGCCTCCAGGCAGCAAATCCAATCTTGCCTCCAACATGCTCTAATACCAATTGTTGGAGATCAGATGCACAGCAAACATAAAAACATATACACAACAATTAAAAATCATGCACAGGGACACAGCTTTTAACGTGGTTCACCCAACCATTCTGGGCTACGTCCACCAAACTAAGGCATCGGCAATTCTCATTAATCAAACAGGAGATTACATCAATTAAACTCTCACACTCTCTCCCAGCTATCCGTATGACCACCTATTTTATAGCAGAGAGAATCTAACTGCCTCTCACATCAAATTTAGGATGCATTAATTTGCTCCCAACAACCTGGAGCTAATCCAGCAACAGATATCTATTGTTGTCACACACTGGGATTCTTTCCTATTTTGTCTAAAACAGAAAAATCTCAACATTATTAGTGCTCTCTTGTTGTAACTGTTTGTCATGTTGGTCCTCATCAATTATCTGATGAGTGTAAGATCCTTCCGATGTCAGGAAACTTACAATATCAGGTCATCATTGAAAATTCTCTAGTTTGTAACATTATTAGGGATGGAGGGCCTAAAGATCAATTCGATTGAGAATCCATCTGGGCTATAGTCTTCTGAGGGAATAAGCTTAGAGGCTACATTAGTCAGGAGGTCAGCACTAGCATTTTGGAGTTTGGGAATAGGTGAAATTTTAAATGCTATAAAATGTTCAGTTAGATCTTACACTAAAGAGTGATAATGCTTCAAATGACTTGATACACAATGTATAATATTTCGTACCTGTTTAATAACAATCTCAGAGTCTCCGAAGACTTGTAGAAACTTGATATCTAATCTGATTGCCTTCTCTAGTCCTTGGACTAGAGCTTCGTATTCTGCAGTATTATATGTGCAATAGAATTCGAGTCTACATGTTAGCATAGTTTTGTTTCCCTCTGGACTAACTATTACACATCTTGCTCCTGCTCCATCATTAGACTTAGAACAATCAAATTTTTTTTCCAAAATAAAGATTTATTTACAAGACTATATATAAAATTAACACATTTAGAACTATCTGTTTGAGAAAAATTTTCCACTTGAGAGAGAACAGAATGTTCTAAATAAGGTGAAGTATGAGAATTAAAATTTCGTAAGAAAGAGTCAATAGAATAGTTGCCAATTATATTGTCGCCGTATGCTACAGGTACATTTTCTCCTTTCAATTCTGTCACTATGTATTTTTGGTGTCTTTCTTGCTCAACCTTTATCTGATTTGGTTTACCATTGTAAGGGAGCCACATATGTGACCAATTGGTCGTAAAGTATCCAGGAAGTTTTCCAGACCAATCCCTACTAAGAATTAAACCATAAAATTCAGGAATGTCTCCAACTAGAATATCAATAACTTGACATACCTTTGGATTGGATGACAGCCTTATGGTAACTTGATTTAGTTCACCAATTACTTCAACCTGCGATCGATCTAGTTGAACTATGCGTACTGTAGATTTTTGAGGTTGGACATTTAACTTTGCACATATTGTTTTAGATAAGATATTAGATGAAGCTCCTGAATCTACCAAGCAATTATGCAAGTTTTTATTGAAAATTTCGTAAGTAAGAAGGAATGGAGGAGTATGGGATTTTGACCTACCTCTGATTAAGGCAATATCATTTGGATCAACTTTATTTGCGATATTAGTTGGAGGTTTTCCCATCTCATGAGAAGCTTACGACATTACAGCGGTGGGAAGAGGTGCAACAGGTACTGCATGTAACTCTTTGATAAGTATCTATTGTTGATGTTTCAATTTTATCAACTCATGAAAAGTAATGTTAGCCCTAGTATTCTTCATATCTTCAACGATATTATACTCCATCTCATTAGAAACAATCACTGTTTTTGATGGAGTTGAAAGATCGGATTGGACTGGGCTTGTTTGAGTGGCTTTTGGTGATGATTTCTTACCTGCGACTTTATCTTTAGATGTTGAGCTTGCGCTCATCTGTTTAGGACTAGGTTGTGGAGGATCGAGTTGATTTCTACTTCTTGTACTAACTAGTAATACCTCTTGATACTCTTCATCTGGAAGAATGAAGTCCCACATACCCTGTACTTCTACGACTTCATCTTCATCAGTAGGTTCTTCGTTAGAAACTTCCTCTTCTTCTTCTTTTGATTCTACATTTGTTATAGCATTGGGTGGCTTTGAATTGGTTGAAGGATTTTTTCTATAAGGCTTGTAGGTTTTCTTGAAGAAGTCTATGCTACTTGTTTCTTAATGTCAACCATTTCGTTAGACATGGTCTTTAAGACTTTCTGTAATCCTTCTAAATCAATTGGGTCTTTTGATTGCTTTTTCTTAGGATCATCTTTAAAAGTAACCTTCTTAGATTTTCTATCATTGACAACATTTTTCTTTTCTAAAGCTAAGATACGTTTCTCTATTGCTATTGCTTCTTTCATGTTTTCCGCTAATGTTGCCTTGGCAGCCCTATCAACAAAGATAGATATGTTTGATGGTAAAGTAGATATGTAGCATTCACTTCTAACTTCTTCACTAGGCTTGGAAGCAGTCGGAATTTTATTCAAAAGCTTATTAAAATGCGAGTTAAAATCTTTGATAGGTTCTTTCGATTCAGTCTTTAGATTCGATAGATCATTGATCAGTGTTGCTGTAGATTTATCATCACCGAACTTAGTCAAGAATTGCTCTTGGAAAATGTCCCAACTAGTGATGGATCCTGATGGTAATGAAAAATACCAGGATCCTTGTAGAGTATAAGGGAAAAGCCGAACGACAAAATCTTCATTAGTAACACCATTTAAATTTATCGATAACATAAAGTTGTTTATGTGTTCTTCTGCTAGCATGCTTGCTTCAGGATTAAACTTAGGCAACCATTTTTCAGGATGGGCCAATAATTGACTTAAGGGGTTAGGCATTAAGACTGCCCCTGGGTTATTCCATGGGGCTTGGGCCATCGTTGAACTACTAACAGAGGAAAGTGTGGACAGAGTCGCTTGTGGAAGGGTTGAGGATCTTAAAGTTGCAGTACTATGATGGACAACAATTTGAAGTGCAGGGGTGGATGGTTGACTTTGCACTGGAGAAGTTGGAATGGATGTTGATGATGAAAGAGTCTCACTATTAGACCCTTGAGGTCATTTCCTTGCTCTTTTGCTTTTAGGAAGAGGTAATTTGGTTGGTTCAATACCAAGCTTTTCACTCTGCAATCTGGTTAAGGGATGAGAAAGATTATATTGCGAAGTCACATTACATTGAGATATTTTAGACTTTTGTGGTGATATGGAAAATCCTTGAAGTTAACGAATCAAAGATTCAACTTCACGAGGTTCAATAGTAGATTTCTCTGAAATGTTTGGATTTGTGGCAGTGGTTGTTGTTTTATCAACTTCTCACTTAGAATTTAAAGATTTGGAATGTGATGGAGAAGTCGGGGGAGATGTTAAGGGCGATTTACTCTCAGAATGGTATTTAGATTTGGATTTACTAGCCATTCATAGTTCATGCCCTCCTTCTAGCGCCAAATATATTGAAGCCCCAAAAATCAGGTCCACAACAAGGTGGATACCCACCCGGTCCGGACCTTGAAAGCAGCTCCTTTTTCGTTTGGGATGGTGGGTTTGACTGGGGATAATGGGACCAGTTTCCCAACTTGTGTGTGTTGATAAGAGTTGATATTTATGTTTTCTAAAGATTTCTAAGTAAAATGCTTTTAATATAATTCTAATTTAAAAATGCAATTGTATTCTAATGAACAGAAATATTTAAGTCTAAAACTAACCCGGGATTCAATTTTTTACTTATGCGATCTAAAATAATTTTGAATAGCAATTGGTAATAAAGATCATTCAATTGCTACAAGAAAAGAATTTGATAAAAATGAATTGTTTCATATAAAAAGTTAGCTGAAACAATTGTGGCAAGCATATTGCATAATAAGTCATTCATATATTGAGCATAAACAGAATAGTCATCACGGTACAAAAGTGCCAAATGATAACTCAAACATTCAAGATTTCATATATAAATAACTAAGCATAAAATATTACTTAGACACATAAGCAAAAATCGTTAAGAGATAAAAGTACCATTGATAACAAGTCCTACTCATGACCTTTAGTAATATAGATTTAGATTTATTTTTTCCTAATTCAACATCTACTAAGAGTACAAAAGTGCATTTCAGTAGCAGACATCAAACACATATATCAATAAATCTTGTTCCATTCATTCATCAAAACCTCCTCTGAGGGTGCAGAAGTGCATGTTCCAAGGAAATGTTTTCGACAAATTTTAGGACCCTTCTCTAAATGCATGAGAGGGGTTAAAATACTACTTCCTAAATACTAAAAATAGTTTATTACAAAAATATAGGAGGAGGTTTAAATGACCGTCCTTATCTAAGGCAAAAATAAATCAAAACTAAAACTAAAACTAAACCTAAAATTAACTATCTATGTATCTGTTCTCTGTGGTTGCAAGAATTCAGCATCGACGTGAGGAGGGTCGGTTGGCCAACCTCCGACTTTAGTTGCACTGCGAAAACAGAATCAGCAAGTGCTGCTGCTATCTTCTCGACAAAGTTCGTAAGGCATTTGAGAGTCATGCATTTACTGTGTGGTTTAACCAAGTACTACTAGTAAGTTTCCTAATTCAACTTGGTTAAATTCTTGATGGAATCTACCCTTTCCTCAGCCTTTTGTCTCTAGCTTTTCTGCAGTTTCTGTGCTTTTGGGAGAAATCCCTGTGTGGTCTCTGAAATGAGGTTTTCTCTGTAAAGGTTTTCACTGACATAGTCAATGACATTGTTTGCCGATGTAGCTACTTCTTTTGCTACCACACGTCGGGCGCTGAATGGAATCACTAGGTTTCAGCCAAATATTCTTACCGCCCAAAGGTGCACCAGATAAATACCATCAGTTTTGGAGCGTGAGTCCTGCCTTTAGTCTTTAGTGCTTTTCCCCATGGTTTTCTGGCTTACATGCGACCGAGTGCTGGGGGGCTTTCCTTCTCGAGGGGTTTTGCCCAGCGATGTGTGATTAGCACTATTTGTGCATTGGAAACTGCTTCCTTTATCCGATCCGGGCTTCCCAAGTGCTATTTTTTGGCTCCTACACGGTTTTGATGGGCCTTGGTCAGTGCGCTTTGCCCTTTTTCAATGGCTTTTTCCTTATCGACTAGTTCTTGGTTCACTCTGCCAAATCTTTGTTTTATTTGTTAAACTTCTCCACGAACTGCTTGTTGTAGGTTGCCTGTGGCTCTAGTAGATGATACATAAGCCTTAAATCTTGTGCAGTAAATGACCCAATGAGGTCTTGGCCTCGAGTCTTGAATTGTCTGTCTGTTATATCAGTGCTATCCAGTACCCACTTGACCATGTCTATGTATGGAAGAATCTTTGGCCTTGCCGCTATTCGGTGCAAGAATGAACATGCAAGTTCAGTGATTGATTCTTTAGATGACCCGCGCAAGTCTGTTGTTGCTTTAACCTCCATAACTCTTGGCTTTTCTTCTTCGAGGAGACTGTACATGCCTTCCCAAGTAGTTATGCTGGCATCTTTGTTACAGGTGGTGTCTGCGTATAAGGGCGTCATCTCTTTGTCCCCTGCAACCGGAGCCTTTCCCT
Source organism: Pinus tabuliformis (assembly GCA_031772625.1). Taxonomy (NCBI): domain Eukaryota; kingdom Viridiplantae; phylum Streptophyta; class Pinopsida; order Pinales; family Pinaceae; genus Pinus; species Pinus tabuliformis. Next base: position 1,386,257,221 of record CM062820.1, on the reverse strand, counting down.
TCTTTCCCATTACATTCTGCACACTGCTGCGTATATTACTCTGCTTGCTACTCTTGCAAATTTGCAAGTAAGGAAAGAGATAAAGTGATGGGAAAGCTCTTTAAAAATCATATCAAATATGCCACCCTACATGAAATGACTTTTCGATCAGTTTTAAATATTATCTCATAAATGACCATCAACTAACCATTAAATTGACATTAATGCCCATAACTCATTATCAAATTACAAGAAAAACTTTACTGAATGATGAGCCCTACAGATCTGGGACAAAGCGATTTTGTGATTTGCTTCACAATATTGTGGATCGCAATATCGCTAATCCATTTTTATCAACAATCATTTATCACCTTGAGCGTTTGCGAGATGCAATTTGCAAGATATCTTATCGCATATCGGCGGATCAGGATATTTTACCTTAGGTGATACTTGCAGCGTATGAAAGCTACGATGCGCGATGGATTTTTAAGGTGTGTGATCTCAATTTTGGAAGCTTGTTTATATGATGTTCCCCATTATCCTTTGTGATGCGATGTTTTATTGTTAAGAGAATGATATTATTTGGAACTTATCATAAAACTTATTTTTTTTAGGTTTTGCGGGTGTTTTCCTAAGTTTATGATAGCATATTTTATTCAAAGGGAAATATAAGTGCTAGTTTTTTAATTTTTTTTAGAAGGGTCCCCATTTGTTTAGTTTTATTGCTAAAAATAAATAAAAAGGGGGGTTGTTGTTGGCCACAACACGTTTACATGGTTATCTGACGCCCCAATGATCCAAATGGATCCAAGAATGCTCTCTAAGTCTTCATGAATCTATTAAAAATCATGCCAAAGCCAAAAATTCTTTAAAGGATCGAAAACATTGAAGGAGGGACACCCTTAATAGAGCGGAAAAAAACTATCAAGTAGCCTAAAACCTATGAAGTCAATGAAAAAATAGAGTAATTAGAGGCGGAACCAGTGATGCACAGTAGCCGTCCGATCTGATCAACGGTCTAGATTAGATTGGTGATCGCGATCGGCGATTACCTTCGGTAGAGATTGGCGATGATGATTGGTAGAGTTAATATGGACCGTCAATCAAGCGTGCAGATCGATGACCCATATTAACTTGCAGGATCTCTATCGGGGGATCACAGGAGCGCTTATAATGGCCTGGGGGCATTGTGATGAGGGATCAGAGTGACTCAATCATCCAGACCCGATAGGATTATCGGCAATGTTTTATAGGATTTCAAGTCCGTAATGGGACCATTTCAATGTATTTTCGCGATTTTTGTGTATTTCCGAAATACAAAGGAATCGAGCCATTCTGATATGCAATTGCCGATCTATGAACGGACCCAATAGAGAAATCATACATATTTAAGGACTTTCAAAGTCCGATATATGAGTTTTTGGTAGATTTCTCCATTTCAAATACATTTCCATATGTTTTAACAGAGCACAGCTATCTTAAGAATATCAGAGACCCGAGCACTCTGGCATTAAGGATAGGTAGCCACCTCCCCTCCATACGTTAAACAATGATTGAATAATGCTGGCAGATGGATTCTAAGCATTCAGAGGCCATGGAGATTGAGAGGATAGGATGTGAAATGCACAGGCAGCACAACTAGCTTTAAAAAGCCACAGACAAAGAGAAAACGGGGGAGGCAATTTTCAAAAGCCAATGCGAGACAGAGTTTAGAGCAGATTGAGAGTTTTGTGGGAGTTTTTGTACTCAGAGGAAGCTTGAGGGATTCAAGTGAAGATCTTGTTATTGTAATTTGTTTTTGTGTGAGGCTAAAATTGAGCTCATTGTTGTAAACAAAACTCTACTTAAAGACATAATAGAGAGGCCACCACTGAAGGCTGGATCAGGAGATGTAGCCCAAGAGTATTGGGTGAACTCCTTATTAAATTTTTTGTGTCATGTGTTATCTATTATGTTTGTTTACTGCTTCATTGTCTGTGCATTTCACAATCTTATTGATCCATTGCATATAATGGCATAGACTAATCCATGCACATAAGTCTGTAATACTTTATTAATTATCTTAGATCTCATTTTTAGATCAAGTGGTACCAGAGCTTTAGGTTGCTAAGGTTAGACAAGATTGTGTTGGACTATTTGTGAATGTTAACGAGATCAAAGCTTAAATTAGAAGAAGGAGGATTGGTTGAAACTAACACAGAAATTGGTAGAGTCTATCCTAAGAGGAAAATGACAGAAGAAATTCCCTTGGAAGCAGACTCTTAGTTCATGGACACTTTCATGACCATGAGAGCCATGGTAGAGGAAATGTACCAAGAATTTAGGAAAGTTCGAAGTGAAGATTCTTCTACTTCCAAACAAGACAAAGGAACAAAAGAGTCTCTTATAGATGGCCACTCTGAAGGCAAAGGTAAAGGAAAAGAAGTTCCTCTATCCACACCTCCTGGTAGTCCTAAAAATAAAAAGAAGAAAGCATCTTTGATTAAATTAGATGTTAAATTTGATTTTCCAATATATGATGGAGATTTAAATGCAGAGAAGCTGGATAACTGGGTTAGGTAGATTAATGTGTTTTGCAGGGTGTAGAGCATTAACTTAGATAGAAGTAAGATTCAGCTGGATAGCCTACGGCTTGGAGGAACTACCTTGGTATGGTGGGAAGGCAGAACACAAGCTAACTTGAAAAAGCATGGTAAAATTATTTTTGTCTGTAGTGAATTTGTTTCTGCAATTAAAAAACAATTCTATCCACTAGCTTATATGCAGCAAGCTAAGATGAGTTGGCAAACTCTTCACCAATTAAAAGGGAAAAGTGTACAAAGTTACACACAAGAGTTTAGAAAAAGAGCTTTGATTCTAGGCATTTCTTTAGACACACCTGAAACATTGTTGAAGTACATAGGTGGTCTACATAGTTATTTGAGACATACCATTCTCATGTTTAACTCTACTAGCATAGATGAGGTATATGTTCAAGCTACCCATTTAGAGGCTAGAGGCAAGAATGTGAACCCAGAGATTGGGGGATCATCAAAACCCACTACAAGCAAGAACAATGAAAAGAGGAAGCAGAAATTGAAGGAGAGGAAGGCCAATACTGTACAAAAGGCCAAACCTTCATGCACTCACTACAAGAAGGATGGACATGATGAAGAACACTGTTGGTCTTTGCATCCAGAGCTGAAACCCAAGAAGTTCGTTGGCAAGAAGAAGAAGACTGCTACTACTATACAAAAAGATTTGCGGTCAGACTCAGGTGATGAAACAACAATTGCAACCACAAGTATAAAAGGTAAAAATTCTGAAGCGTCTACTAATAATTCTACCCAAACTATCGGTATTGAAGAAAATGAGAAAAGAAGACATGAGCTCTTTCATATTAGAGTTATTTCCAAGCATCAAAAGATTGATACTTTGTTTGATAGTGGCTCACAAGTGAATTTAATTTCTGAATCAATTGTAAAGAAATTGGGACTGCTAACCACACCTCACAAGAAGCCATATCCATTAGGTTGGGTATGTGATAAGGCAAAACTACAAGCTACTAGACAATGTAAACTTAGGTTTTCTTTGGGGTCAACATTTGTCGATGAGGTTAAGTTAGATATTGTTCCCTTGGATATATGTGGGATTGTTTTAGGAAGTCCTTACTTGTATGATAGAAAAGCCATATTCTATAGAGCTGAAAATAAGTATCAACTTGTTAAAGATGGAATCGAGTATATTGTAAGAGCTCATAAACTCAAGAATAATTATACTCTCATAAACTTAGGGCAGATGAAAAGAATTGTAAATTGATGCAAGAAATTTTTACTGATGGTTGTAAAGGAAAAGAAACCGGAAAAAACCAATGTATTTGAAGGTTGTGATGCTAAAAAACAAGCTGATTTCGAAAAGGTTGTTTTAGAATATGATATTTTATTTCAAGAACCTAAAGGACTGCCACCCAAAAGGGAAATTTTACATGATATTAATTTGCAGAAAGATGCTCCATTGCCTAACATCAGAATGTATAGGTTATCCGCTTTAGAGAATGCAGAAATCAAGAAGCAGGTACAGGATCTGCTCGAGAAAGGTTTCATAAGACCAAGCACATCACCATGCGGATCTCGAATAATGTTGGTGAGAAAGAAGGACGGTTCATGGAGGATGTGCATTGACTAGAAAGCACTAAATAAAATAACGATCAAGAATTGTTATCCCCTTCCTCACATAGATGATCTATTGGATCAGCGGAAAGAGGGTGTTTAATTTTCCATGTTGGACCTACGTAGTGGTTACCATCAAGTCAGAGTAGTAGAGCAAGATGCATGGAAGACTTCTTTCAAAACAAAGCAAGGGTTGTATGAATGGCTAGTTATGCCTTTTGGCTTAACTAATGCTCCTGCCACTTTCATGAGAGTAATGAATGAAGTACTCAGGCATTTTATTGATGATTTTGTGATTATATATTTAGATGACATTCTTGTATTCAGTAAAACATCGGAAGAACATTTAAAGCGTGTGAAGAAGACTCTAGATGTTTTGAAAAAGGAAAATCTCTATGTTAAATTATCAAAATGTGAATTTGGTAAAACATCTTTGAATTATTTGGGTCATATTGTAGAGGGTGGTGAACTGAAGATAGATCCCTCTAAGGTTGTAGTCATTGTAAACTGGCCTAAAACCAAGTCTACTATAGAAGTTAGAAGCTTCCTAGGGGTAGACAATATTGGAGAAAATTTATTGCTAACTTTTCCTTAATTGTAGCTCCCTTGCATGCTTTGACAGGATTGAACAAGGTGTTTCAGTGGGGAGGCAAACATCAGAAAGCCTTCGACACCTTGAAAGAGAAAATTAGTACAGCACAAGTACTAGCATTGCCAAATCTTCAACAACCGTTTGAGATCGAAACAGATGCCAGTGATTATGGCATGGGAGCAGTGTTGATTCAACATGGTAAACCCATATGCTACCATTTTGAGAATTTTAATTCTACAGTAGTTAATTATCCTACATATGATAAAGAATTGTATGCATTAGTCCAGAGTGCAAAAAAGTGGAAACATTACTTAATGGGCAAAGAAACAGTAATACATACTGATCACCGGCCACTTCAATACTTGCACTCACAAACTAAGTTGCAACAATCAAGACACTATAGGTAGATGGGTTTCCTACAACATTTTCATTTAGTCATCAAATACAAAAAAGGCATACACAATAAAGTTGCAGATATATTGTCCATACCAATCATAAATGCATCTACTATACTTAAAAATAACTCAGTAATGCATGAAAGATACATTGAACAATATGCTCAAGATATAGACTTTAAAGATGTATATGCAGCTTTAAGTAATGGAAAAAAGGTAGAAGAAGTGGATTACTACATTAAGGACCAACTCTTGTATCATTTGGGGAAGCTATGCATTCCACAAACAGAGAGAATTAACATAATTAGGGAGAAACATACTTCTCTGATATCAGGTCATTTTGGGGTAAGCAAAACAATTGCACAGCTACAAAGATACTGCTATTAGCCAAAAGTGCATGAAACAGTTCCTAGATATGTAAGAGGGTGTACCATGTGTGCTAAAAGCAATCCCAACTATAGAAAACTAGGCTTGTACGCTCCACTGCCAGTCCCTTTCCGTCCTTGGGAAAGTGTTTCCATGGACTTTGTTGGAGGAATGCCAAAATCTAGAAATGGTCATGAATATTTATATGTTATTATGGACAGGTTCAACAAATTGTGTATTTTAATACCTTGTAATAAGTAGATTACATTTGAACAAACAATGAAATTGTTCTTTCAGCATGTCTGGGTGCATTTTGGGTTACCCACTTCCCTAATATCTGATTGAGACTCCTTATTTGTTGGGAAGTTCTGGTCAGTTCTATGCGAATTAATGGACACTAGATTGAAGAAAAGCACAACCTTTCATCCATAAACAGATGGCCAAACAGAGGTAGTCAACACGACAGTGATCTAGTTGCTCAGGGGTTATTGCAGCAAGCATCCTAAGCTTTGGGATGAGCATTTATGTTATGTTCAACATGATTACAACTGTGCTAAACATTCTTCTACACAAAGATCTCCCTTTGAGACCTGTTTTAGTTTTATACCAAGGTCTCCGTTGGATTTTGTCTTTGAAAAAAACATAGCAGTTGCTGGACATAGTGATGTGGAAAAAGCAACCAGATTCATTAAATAGATCCAAGAAATTCACCAGGTAGTGTAGGAATAGCTAGAAAAGAGCCAAGCCAAATACAAGGCAAGGCATGATAAACACCGGGTGGAGCACAACTTCCAAGTTGGTGATCAAGTATGGCTGTATATCGGCAAGGACAGAATGCAAGGTGAAGGAAAGAAGCTGAAGCCAGTAAGGTATGGGCCTTTTAAGGTACTTGAGAAAGTTGGTGAGAATGCTTTCCACCTTGATTTGCCAGCATACACGCACATCTATTCAATAGTAAATGCAAAAAATTTAAGACTGCTTGAACCTTCATTAATTGAAGATCCTGAAGAGAAAAGTCAATTTCCTTCCATTGATGATCTATTGCCCGAATACCTTAATGAGTTGCAGGAAGATACAATTATGGATGGGAAGGTGAGGAGAACGCACAAAGGAGATGTTGAGTACCTAAGGATTGGACTCAAAGGTTCAAAACCCAGTAGTGAAAAATAGATAGAGATTGGACAAGTGAGGTAGCAATATCCTCACTTGGTTGATGCTTGAAAACCATCTTTTGGTGGTCCAAAAGCCTTTCTCAGTGGGAAGGTGTGATCCAAATGTATCCAAGAATGCCCTTGAATCAAAGCCAAAAATCCTTTAAAGGATAGAAAACATTGAAGGAGGGACACCCTTAATAGAGCGAAAAAACACTATCGGGCAGCCCAAAACCTATGAAGTCAATGACAAAAAAGAGTAATTGGAGGCGGAACCAGTGATGCATAGTAGTCATCCGATCTGGTTGATCAATGGTCTAGATCGGATCGACAATCGCAATCGACAGTTACCATTGACAGAGATCGATGGGATAAACTTAAGAATAGTGATCACGAATACGACCCATATTAACTTCTAAGATCGCTATCGGGGGATCGAAGGAGCGCATATAACGGCATGGGGGAATTGCAATGAGTGATCAAAGCAACTCGATGATCTAGACCCGATAGGATTATCGGAAATGTTTATAGGATTTGAAGTCCGTAATGGGGCCATTTCAATGTATTTTCGTGATTTTTGTGTATTTATGAAATACAAAGGAATTGAGCCATTTTGATATGCGACTACCGATCTATGAACGGACCCGATAGAGAAATGAAACATATTTAAGGACTTTCAAAGTCCAATATATGAGTTTTTGGTGAATTTCTCCATTTCAAATACATTTCCCTGTGTTTTAACAAAGCACAGTTGTCTTAAGAATATCAGAGACCCAGACACTCTGGCATTATGGATAGGTGGCCACCTCCTCTCCATACATTAAACAATGATTGAATAATGGTGATAGAGGGATTCTAAGTGTTTAGAGGTCTGGGAGACTGAGAACCGAGGATGTGAAATGCACAGGCAACACAGCTGGCTTTAAAAAGCCATAGACAGAGAGAAAATGAGGGAGGCAGTGTTCAAAAGCCAATGCGAGACAAAGCTTAGAGCAGATTGAGAGCTGTGTGGGAGTTTGTGTACTCAGAGGAAGCTTGAGGGATTCAAGTGAAGCTCTTGTATTGTAATCTGTTTATGTGTGATGCTCAAATTGAGCTCACTGTTGTAAACAAAACTATTCTTGAAGACATAACAGAGAAGCAACCACTGAAGGCTGGACCAGGAGATGTAGCCCAAGAGTATTGGGTGAACTCCTTATTAAATTTGTTGTGTCATGTGTTATCTATTATGTTTGTTTACTGCTTCATTGTCTATGCATTTCACAATCTTATCGATCCATTGCGTCTAATGACATAGACTAATCCATGCACATAAGTTTGTAATACCTTATTAATTATCTTAGATCTCATTTTTAGATCACCCAACCACTTAATCATGCCTTAGGTATTGAACCTTCACTACTTCCAAGTGTTTTTTAATCAAAATCACATAGTACTTGAAGGGAAAACTAAATATCACAAACACTTATGATCAGCTAAGTTACTGCAATAATGGTTAATCTATTTTCCAAATCGCAAAAGACTTGCATGTAATTCTCCAAAGAAGTTAATGGTCAAGTTCAATCTAAGGTTTCTCCATTTATTTTTTCTTTTGCATGGATGACTAGGATTTTTCAAAGATTTTGTAGGTTGTTGTTAGAATTTTATTTGTAGAAGGGAATTATTTCTCCAATAAGAGGATGTTCAGACTAAGGTAAAAAGTTAAAACCTCTCCAACTCTTGATGTAACCTGAGATGGTTGAAGAAATTTATTGTTGGAATTCTTTGGTTATAATTGTTAATTCATGGTTGAAGTTTTTTTAACTAAGAAAGTATGTTAAGTGTGGTATGTTCCGGCTCTTTGATTGATTTGGAGACATGATATGTTGTTAGTCAATCTATGATTTAACAATTATAAATTATGCAGAATTTTCCTTCATAAACGAACTTTCTTTGACAAATTTTTACAAATAGTTAGAGTTCAATAATTTCATTAGACACTTAGCATGCACAGTAAGGGAAATACTTTAGAAAGAGAAAATAAGAGGTAATCATTAATTTTATTGCTTAATTCAGAGAGCTATTACAATATAGGAAGATCAAGGAAACTGGAGGATAACTTGGTGAAAATATTTTACCAATCTTGGGCCACTAATATAGATTGATATAAACTCAGAAATAAGGTACATAATGTTAGCCTCCTTCAGAAATTTCAAACCCTTTAATGATGTTTCTTAGTACAGAGAATTTCACCTCAAATTTCTACATGAACCATACATGAACCATACATATTATTTGAGTTTCATAATATGATGATTGTTCTTCAACCCGTCCTCCTGAAAAAGGTTATATATGGTGCCAAATATGAGAACAATCACCCCTGAAATATCATCCATCCCACAAGAATATATTATCATCATATTAATGATGAACTTGGCGAGGAGTATGACCCTCATCCCATGTTTTTTCAGCCTGCGTAAGTTTTCATGCCCAAACCCAACAATCACACTTAGAAAATGACAGCATTTGGCCTCTTTGGTACAAATTCCTCAACCCCCTTATGATGTGTGGTCTTGTTTGTTAACCTGGTAACAATAGTGCTCAAAAATAAAAATGTTTAGGTTTGCCAAATAATAACAATAGTGCCCAAAAAATGCAATATAATCCTCACTTTGAATATGATAATGGTAACATCAATATTTATAAGAGATTTTGGCTTGTGAGATCACACCAAGAAGATGCAAGGTTCTAGGCCTTTATCGTAATGACAACCCCAACAAATGCAATAAAATAACTTGGCCTCCATGAATCTATAGAACTACTAGAGTAACTTGGCCTTTTGGGAAATAGAGAGATCGACACATACAAATTATACAAACCCTGCAAAAATATTTTCTTTGATACCTGAAGATCATCTGCAATTCCAAACTCGATAAGAAAAAAAATCACCTTCTGAAATGGACCAACTAGGGGGGTATATGGAATCCACAGAAATTGGTAAGGTACTAGCTAGAGTGGCAAATATTTCCCACCCAACCTAGCTGAGGATCTTGCCTAAAACTCAATCCATCATGTATTTGGCTCTTCATTATAATGTTTTAGCAAGAGGAACTCATAATTCCCCTACTAGAATTGGGAAAGCAGATGCCTGCACATGAACACACAATAGTCTCACTAATCTTGAATTCCAATGCCTATAATTCGTATGAACTAAACCCTTCATACTTTGGTTATTTTCAAAGGATATTTTCTAGACTCCCAGTACGTTGTAGCTTGATTTCCCTCTATGAAAATTTTCCATTGAAAAGCATGGGTATACAGGGGATTCTCAAGGTCATGAAACCTTACATTGAGGTTGTCCACATTAGAAAATATGCAGGAAAATGAGTAAGCATGATGCCATTTTAATATATTCTCTGTAATCCCCAATTCCTACAGTTAGCTGAAATGGTTACTTTTACTTATTCCTAAATGGAGTTTCCTGTGTTTTTATGTCAGGTGGGCATCAATATTGCTTACTCATGGCTTCACAAGCAAGGTGAGCCCATTTATGTACATAAGTTAAAGATCTATATTTTTTGGGTGTATTTTTAGCATGCATGAGGTTGTAATTTTCCTAGGTCAACCTATTCATGTAGTATGGAGATCTGTGAACAAGCTCTAAATACCAAAAACTCAAAGCTCCCCTAATTGGAGTGTTGCATACATAAGATCAACATGCTTTAGTAGTATGAGGTGATTCCATTAATTGTGTTTGATTGTGGACATCTCCCATAAAAAACAAGAACAAAAGAAGAATGACAGAGGTTTGTTTATTCTCACAAATCTGGGGTTTTCTATTATTATTGAGAAGCTCAAACTACAAATGTACATGTTGTATACATGCTCTAGGGAAACTACTAGATAATTTTTTGTTAATGGGTTAACTTCCGAGGTCCCTTATCAATATCAGATTTGATAAAAAGAGGTTTTGTTGTTATTTTCATTGGGGAAAACCTAACATTTATATTAGTTCCATTTCCATCTAATATATGATAAGCCATTTTAGATCAAAACAACCTCTTCCTATCCATCCATGCAACTAAGGCAAGTGTATAAAATCTAGCCCCTACTTTTAGCTTTCAGTAAAAAAAATATGAAAATTGATTATTTATAGGGTCCAACATTGATAATTCATATATTTAGTCACCTTTTCTCCTCGTAAATCTTAAAAATGTTGTAGGAATTGGATAGTGACCAACTTGATCATCTGTGAGACACTTCAAATAGATATGCAGTATAACCAATGGTCCTTGAGGACATACTTCCTGTGGCATAAGCAAGCTCCATAAAACATGGCCAACAATTTTTGGTTTCCCAAAATAGTCACTGTTTCCATATGTTAATCCTATTTCATAAAAATTTCATATGTTGAATACTTGTTTTCTTAAATTCCAACTATGAAAAAGATCAATGCCAAGCTTGCTTTGCTTCCTTCATTAGGAAGCTAACCTAGTATGAAGTACAAATCCATGCCTATTAGCTAAATACTTTAGGGATATATTATTCTTTGTTTGACTAATTTTTGGAGGTGTTCTATGGGATCATACTAATGAATTACTTTTGGTACCTAAGGCACTTGCTAGGGGTCAAAATTTGCAGCCACTTTTATCCAAATTTTGTACTGTAATATGAAGCATTTCATTTTTTTACATGAACTACTTGCTTTGTAGATGTATGGATGCATCTATAGGTGTGAGTAAAATCTAATGTCATTTAGCTATTAGTGGATTTAATTGATGATATTGCCTTACAATATAAATCCATTTTAATTAATTTTTGTTCTCTCTTTCTTAAGAGGAGATATACTTTCCTAGAACAAGCTAGAACCAAATTAGGAGAGGGAGATGTTAAGGTTCTATTGAACTCTTATAGTTATTTTTTTCTAGAAATAAAAAAATGGATGTGAAGTGCATGTGAATGACATTCATTTCATTGTCATTGTTTATAAAAAATATATAACTTTATTGTGCTGAAGTTATAGTTGCCTACAGTTAGTGATGTTATTCTTCATCTATTTTCATAGAGTTCAGCAAATATTACAATATTCGGGGAAATTGAACTAATTTAGGTAGTGCTTTTGATATTTCCAGAAAGGTTCCCAAGTTTTTCTGCCATCTATGTTTTTGTTTGAGATGTTTCCAGTTTGAAGCTTTGTGTTGATTGAAATTTCGAACTCTTCCTTGATTCAGATCCTTAAGACAGGAGTTGAGTTTTTTGTTGCACCTTATGAAGCAAATGCCTAATTGGCTTACTTGTCTTGGTTGGACCCAAAGAATTTTGGAATAATAGCTACTATCAGTAAGGGCAACAATTTAATAGCATTTGGCTACAATGTGGATTTTTTTGTTCCTAAAAGTCCGATGTAAAATAGTACATTCATGTTGCCACATTATTTGGATAGAATATATAATTTTTCATTTGGAAGCATTTATAACTAATTATTGTTCAATAGAAGCTTGGTTTTGTTGGATTTAATAATTCTTCTTTTTGAAGGTGTTGTAAATAGGTTATTTACAAAAAGTATTGTTGTGGGGATGGAGAAAAAGTTATAATGGACAAGGTGTTCAACTGTTTGATCGCACATGCTAGTGAAATTTCATTTAAGTGTTTCACTCAAAAATTATTCACAGGTTATACTTCTAGCTTCACAATCCCTGTTGGTATTTTATTAGGATATCATTATTTTAGTACAGACTGATATTAAATGTTTTGAACTCCATACTACAACTATTTAACCTCATTGTCCTTTATTTTGCCATGCTAAGAGTCAATGTGATTTCTTTGAAGTTTAGGATTATGACAGTATGTACCCCTAAGTTCAGCTGATGTGGGACAAAAGTAAGACTTGTACTATTTTCGTGGTTACTTTTCCCTCATTTTGTAATCTTGTTGCTTGCCTTGAATAGAGAATACAAATAACTCCATGGTCTTGACCAAGGAATCTTAATTAACAAACATAATGGTTCCCAGAGTGACAGAGGTTTACACATCTTCCTTGTAGGCATGTGTGTCCTTTCAGGTTGTTACTTTCTTTTATTAGTCCCTTCTATTGGGATCAAATGGGCAGATACATTGGTGTTTAAATATAAAAACATAGATCGGGTAAGTCACTTTACTTGAATGAAATGTTGAAACTTTGTTAAATTTTGACTAATTGTTTGTTTGTATAATACTACTGGATTTAATAGCAAAGGACCGACATCATTTCTCCCTGCTTGACATTGATGCTTTAATTAATCATAGTAATTCACATCTTACAAACATATGGACTTTCACCAAGTTCCTTCGCACTCTGTATAAAAATAATGTAAAGTGACCCCTATTCTAAACCACCATTTAAGAAAGTCAACATGCATAAAAAAATTGATACTACTGAAAACCAATGTATAAATTCACACAAAATTGAGGCATAACTTCCATTTCCACAGGTCTAATATTATTAAAAAATTAAACCCACTTAAGGGAAACAAGTTGTATTGTAAAATAAGCCCAGTTTTCTTGGTGGAGGATATTCCACTTTGGGTGGTTAAGTACCTCACCTTGCAACCAAAATTTTCTATGTTCACACCCTACACTAACTAAGCTCTTGGATTTATAGGTGGGCTCAACTCTCTAAGTTTTTTACTTGTGGCGTTCCTCTTGTAGACCACTTGCACGATGGATTCAATTCATCAACACATGGGGGGATACACACCAACTGTGGTTGCTCTTGTATGGTCTCTTTCACATCAAGTTTGTTGTCACTAAGTTGGTGGGTCTTTACTTGTAGCAGAAGGGGCTTACTCCTAATTCTCTAAGCGCTATATCAAAACTCTAGCTTGTACTTTATTTGCATTTATACAAGTTTGTAGAAGGAAGATTTATCCCATATCTATGAGATCAAACAAAACTTCGAGAGAGTCACCATAAATATGAAATTTTTATAACACTTACAAATGCAACACAAAAATTCCACCCTTATAAGCCACCTCACATAATTTAAAAAGACCAACATCATTATGTTGTTTTAACTTTTGTAAAAAAGAGTAGAAAGTTGCATCAATTAGCTAGGTGTGTAAGATTTGTAATGCTAAGAAGTTAAATTGAAAAAAAAAAAAAACTCAATCATAATAATTATAAAATATACCAATACAAATCTATCTTATTCTAATGTTTTGAATTCTTATAGGTTTGTGCTTTGATTCTTCGTTATACTTATCAGATCGAATATTAAGATGAATCTATGTTGATATTATTTGTTGTTAAGTTGGCATTGGTATCATTCTTCTAGAACTCTAGAGTGTGATGGTAATTGATATTGATTTAGAATCATTTGATTGTCATTTGGTTACTAAATGTATGCAAATACAGATTTCAAAGAAATGAAGTTCCTAAGAAGCTTGTTTGTTTCTACTTCTGGAATTGAAAGGAAAATGCAAGATACATGATAGTATGGGAAATTAATATTATCTAGGGATTTTTTTTGTTCATGTTCCCTCTGTGTTACAAATAGATAACAAATGTCATACACTTGAAGGTTATGTTAATTATTTAAAAGAAGAAAATGTCTTTTCCCATCATGCTCGAGTGTAAGTTCTCTAAATGTACATCATTTGCCATTTGAATTGATCTTTCTTTTCTTTTGTGCACAAATAAATGTGTTATAATATGAAAGCTATGTTTCTATTAGACAGGTACGATGCTGATATGAAATGCCTCTCATTTTTGAAGCCAGTACCAAAAGGAAAATTATTCTCTTAGGCAGTTGATGGCAATCTTGATTTCCTTTGTTTGTATCCTTAGTTTGGTTTCAATACTTCTTTAGCTGCTTTTTGAATGATGTATAAATATTTGTGTCCACGTTACATATATGTTAGATAGACAAAATTACTTGTAGCTTGTAGAGTTTTTTCTCAATTGTAGAGGATGTTCAAAGTTTTCCATAACAGATATTCAGAGAATTTCCATAACCTGTGAGACAACCAATACTAAATGCTTCCAAAAATTCCTAAAAAGTTAGCTATTAGATCACCATGATTAGGAATATCAGAGTTATCATTTCCAAAAATGTTGTAGTACATACAAATTTTAGGTGCAATAAATAAAAAGATTTCATTGTTTAGGTGATCATTTAGATAAAACTTGAGAACTTGTTTCAAGATTGTTAAGAATAAAGTGACTTCCCATATAAATATATGCAATATCTCTAGACAAAATTTGCAGGAAAACATCTATTTTCCATAAAAGTCTTCTTTTGAGAGAAAACTAGAGTCTACATTTGCATGGATGTGTTGAGATAGTTTTCCATTCATAATGTAGATGCATGTGCTAGACGATGGTAATGATTTGGCATGGTATTTCTTACACAAAATTGTTATTGCAAGTGCCCAAACAAAACTACAATATTGTATTCCCTATTGGACCATGATGCAACTAGACATGACAATATCCAGTGAATTCATTTCTTTGGTATTTTGGGTGTAAGGGGTTCCATGAACAAACTTCATTGGGGTTGCATCCAAAGCGCTAAATTTAAGAATAATTGGTATTAATTCATGTAGATATGGTAGCATAAATGATCCAATGGCTATTCATCGAGTGGCATCCAAAAATAGCTATTACTCCTTTGAGAGCACACACATATGTAGAAGTGTATGATTTTGGAGAAGACGAGTCCAACATTGTGTAAGGGTTGGGTAATTCGAAAAAATTCGTACAAATACATGATATTCTATAATCTCAGGCCATCTCTTCATGCAACAATACGCATATGCCTTGAAAACTATGTGAGTTGTAAAAAATATGATTTTCACCTTACATCTAATATGTTTGAGAAATGAATGGTAATAAAGGCCTCCATATATTGAAAGTGGTGATGCAACCAAAGTTTGCGTCTGCCCTCTTTAGCACACAGAGGAAACCAACTGCCCATTAACATCATATACCTCTTGACCATTCACTGTGTCTATGAAGTTAAAATTATAAGATTTCGCTGGTATTCAAAAATATTCATGATAAACAAACACCTCATTTGACTCTGAACCAATATAATTATACCTATCAGTAGTAGAAAGCCCCATAATGTTATTTTCATTTTTATGCCTAGAATATGTTATAATAGGATTTCAAAGTAAGCTTCCTATACTTTCTTCCAGGTTCCAAGGCTTGTGTGCAACATTAATTGAAGTTGAGGCAAGGTTGGTTGAATCAAGAGACTTGACATTATCCACCATGTTGTTTTTATCTTTTGAAGATTGTCACAATATAGTTTATAATCTACAGATCTTGATGTAGGTAGCCATGCAAAGTATGTTGGAAACATGACAACGCTTTCTTCCTGATTAATATTCCAAAGTTTCACATAACCATCACTCATTTGCAATAAACCATTGTTAGGCCTTTTTAATTGCTTAGAAATGGGTTCTAGTATGTTGGTTTTAGATTTTATTCCATTATTTTGATAACATGTACTGCCATATCATTTTACTTCTTGCATTTGTTGAGAAACAATGGGCCACTTAACTTGAAGGGCTGTGGAAATTTGTAGTACCTGTGCATAATGATCCACCTATTAGATGAATATTTTAGTGATATCTTATTATTTTTTGGACTAATTTTTGGAGGTTTTCTATGGGATCTTACTAGTGAATTCATTTTGGTCCCTAAGCCACTTGCAAGGGGTCAAAACTTACTTCCACTTATACCCAAATTTTGTGTCGTAATATGAAGTGTTTTGTTATGAAGCCAGCGCAAAAAAAGATAGAAAAGATAGATCAACGACTTCAAAATAAGCCTCTTCAAGGGGGAAACCTTATTTACATTACACAAATGAACAATTATTGGATGATACAAATGACAAGACCTTCTCTCCATATATAGGAGTCTAAGAGGTCATAACATAATCAGAGTCGGCATAACAATAATAATGTAAGGGCACGGCAATAATAATAGTGGGCTTCTATGGGGCACACTAATAATAATATGGGGACTACATGGGCACAAAAATATAATAAGGGGGTTGCACTAATAAAAATAAGAGGTTACACTAGTATTATAGGGACCTAACATGCCCCTCTCCTTCAAAAAGTGTTGTCTTCAACACTTGAGTAGTTATGGATGCTTCTTTATAAAATTCTCGTCCTCCCATGTGGAATCTTCAGCGGGTAAGTTCTTTCACTTGATGAGATACTCTAGAATTGATCGATTTCGTAGCTATCGAGTGTTTTCGTGACTTCTTTAGGTTCCAATATAATTTTCTCTTCCCCCTCAAGTTCTAACAATATTGTTTGAACTGGGAGCTTCTCACCTATAACCTTATTTAAGCATGAAACATGGAAAATTGGGTGCACTCGGGAATATGTGGGAAGCTAAAATTTGTATGCCACAGTAATAATATTTTGTAACACCTTTTACAAACCATAATACTTTGGTGATAATTTATTATCTATCTTAGCTTGCTTGAGGGACATTTGTTTATATGGTTGTAGTCATAAAAATATCCAGTCACCTACATCAAAACTTCTTTCGTTGCAATGTTGTTTCATTCTATTCTACGTCAAAGTGAGGTTATCCTTTAAGAGTTTGAGAACTTCTTGTTGATGCTCGATGTGTTCCTCCACTTCTTAAACCTTGTAATTTTCTTTTAACTATGATGTGATGGATGGTGGATGATATCCATAAAGTGCCATAAATGGGGTCATTGTTGCTATAGTATGGAAGGAGGTGTTATATCACCATTAAGCCAGAGGAAACCACTTGACCCATTGTGTCTATTTATCAGATACAAAGGAAAAAAGATATCCTTCCAAAAATTTGTTCACTATCATAGTTTTCCCATCATATTCAGGTTGATAAGAGGAGCTATGATCTAACTAAGTACCCAAATATTCCACCTCTTGTACTCCAAAGAAACAATTGTATCTTTTTTAATATAATTGTTTCTCCTCCAATAGTTTGAGCACCCTGTCAACATGTTAAACATGATATTGAGTCTTGAAAATGTCATTCATTTCCATTACACTTTCACTATTATGTCCATTATATCACCTCCATTTCACCTCCATTTCACTACTATGTCACCACATTCATCTCACTTTCATTATCATTCGGCCACATTTATGTTTTTCCAATCTTTATTAATTCTAAGCATTTTAAGTGAATTTGTGGTTAAACATTAGAGAATAATGTGCATATGCTTATACCTAACAAATGGGTTGAGATTGTTGACATGTGTAGGTTGAAAGGAGGCTTCTAGAAGACCCTTACGTGGCACCCCAAGGCCAAATTCGAATTTGTTTGGAAAGAATCATGGCATCATGAGGATATGTGTCACATCTCCTAATTGTATTGCAACTCTAAAAAGACATGTGTCTTATCAGTTCCTATTTTGATTAGGACTTTGGAGGTAGAGGGAGAGATTCATGGACTATCATTAATGAGATGGCTCTCATCTTTTTGTATAAATAGGAGATCTCTCTCCTTCATTTGTTAGTCTTTTTAGTCCCTAGTTCTTAAGTTTGTAGTTCTTCCTTGATGGCTTTTGAAAGCTTTGGAGAACTTTGTTGTACTTTTTACTTTTGAAGAAATTGAATAAAGCTTTGATGTTCTCAACATGGAAGGAGATGTGAAGTAGATGTCATGGAGCATATTAGGATGTAAGGTAGAGTAGATTTCATTTTGTAAATATTGCTTTCTCGAATGTAACGTAGATTAGATTTTTCATTCATGCAATTTTAATTCATGCAAGTGTGTTTAATTTTGCTTTGATTTCATAGGTGGTAGAGGGCCCTTGCCTTGTATAGTTGTCATTTAATTTTGCATTTTATTTCACCATGTATATTAGCTGTACATAACAAAGCTTTTTGATTACTGTTGTTTTACATTTTTCTCATGTAAATTAGCTGTATATAACAAGTTGTTTTGATTACTATTGTTTTACATTTTTCTCATGTATATTAGCTGTACATAAATTGCTTTCAAGTTGATTGTAGAGTAGTGATGCACATAGCCTTTTAATGAACTAATGACATGATAGAATCATCTTGTCCTTTTGCTGAAGCAGCAAGGATACTGGGTCTCATAGTCATTAGCTCATTATTTGGTTATTGCATTTTATTTTGATTGAACTAGTTGTATATTTACACTTTTGTTTAAATACTAACTCCATCAATAACATGTTTTAAGTTCTTTTGAAGTGCTAAGTTTTGGAAATTACCATTAGGGACATAGGCTTTGTCTTGAAATCTTTATCCATACTTGTCCTTTTAAAGTACTCTTAAGACCTTAGAATAGGATTTCCATTTGCATTAAACACTTTAGAAAACCAACAAGAACAAAACCCCAAAAACAACATAAACTATAAAATAACGAAGTAAGAGAAAGGTTAACTAAGCACATATGGTGCACCACACTTCATCAGTTTACGATACCCAGATTGATAATTTATGTAGAGCAATTTAAGACGTTAAATTGACTAGACATTTTGGCGCCGCTGCCGGGGAAGTGTATTTAGGAGACCTTATTTCTTACATCTGAAAAAAAAAATTAACAATTCTTGAGTATGCTCTCCTCCTGAACTTTGTGTGATCTGGAGGATCAGAAAAATGATTGTTATGTAAAAAAAAAAAAAGTTAATAATTCTTGAGTATGCTCTCTTCTTGCACTTTGTGTGATCTGGAGGATCAGAAAAAGAATTATTATGTAAAAAAAAAGAAAAAAAAAGGAGACAAAATAAACTTCAACATTTCAATTGATTCAATAAAAAAAAAAAAAAAATGATGAAAAAATGAAACTCAACTGCTTTGATAGGTTCAAATTGTCCAAACTTGTCTGGTTATGGTTTGTAGTGGTCTTCAAAACACTGTATCCTATTCTAATAAGGTTTTGCAACTTAGCTGCGGAAACTACCTGATTCCGCAGCTCGCTGTGAATTCCGCAGCTGTTTCATGGTTTAGCAGGTTACAAGCATTCAATGAAAAAACCGACCACATGGGCATCTTCAAAATTGTCCCAACATGGATCCTATCCTAGTCACCTAGCTCAGATCTATGAAAAATCAGCCTAAGACCTCAGTCAAAGTCTTGTTTTTAGCATGTTTTTCTTGAAGTATTTGCTGCCTGAAATTGAAAATCATTAATCCTTTTTCTAAAATTTTACAATTTCAGAGAAGAAAAAAAAAAGAGAAAAGCAATCTATGGCTATCTCCATTCCTAGTTTTCATTGTGGCTTCAATAAAAATCCACCTCCCTGACCAAGCATTGGCCCTGAAACAAACCTGTAAGAACATTTGTTAAAAAAAAAAAAATAGAAGCTACAATCAGGAGACACTCAAAAGAAAGCTGCAGATAGAATAGGAAAGCCTAAAACCTTTCAGCGCATTCAACGAAAAAACGTGATATACTACAGATGCTTAACAAATTTCCTCATAAGAAGGAAAATATCAAAGTTTCTGTTGAGCCAGAAAAGCGTAGTGCACTTGAGCTATGCTCACGGGTTATGGAAGCCTTGGATGGTGGGTCAGTTCTTCAAAAGAAGATATTCAAATTTGGGGACAAAGAACTCCTGATTCTTATAACAAATCCAAGAGGCAAGGTCCATGTAAGGTTGACTACAGATATGGAAGGACCACTTACGCTACACTGGGACTTGTCAAAACATTCAGCTAGGGAGTGGACGCCACCTCCATTGGACATTTTACCTGAAGGGTTGAATCTTTTGCAATTAGCTTGTGAAACACCTTTTAAAGAGGGGTTTGCTGGAGATGCATCATTAAAGTCTGTTGAGATTGAGATTGACAAAAGTAGCTTTCTGGGAATGCCTTTTGTTCTGATCTCCTCTGGTAACTGGATCAAAGACAATGGGTTAGACTGCTATTTTAGTCTGAGAGAAAAAGATACAAAACCTGTAAAGCAGGCCGAATGCAGAACAGTGAACATAATAACTCAGAAAAACGTAAACACAGAAAAACGTCATATTTTAAACGTTCAATTTGACCCAATGGAGACGAATTTTAAAAAACTAAAACATGGGTTTTTTTGCCAGGTGGATTAATTAGATAACCCAGAAACCATTTGAAGAAATTTGTGGCGGTCTAGGACAAATCTTCGGTTCTTTGGAGCCCATTTTTGACTGCCGCGCGTGAAAAAAAACAGAACTTTCAATTAAATGAGCGGACAGTGATTTAATTCGGCTGTGTGCTGGCACCACCACGTCTTCCACCCTTTGCCACCACGTCTTCTGCCCTTATGCCACCCGTTTGCAAATCATTAATACCTATTTAGCAACAGTCTGAATTGAACACGGCACTGTCTAACTCCATTACATACGGCTCTTCACAGCAATGACGTGTCCATAAAACTCCGCCAAGCAAGAGGTGTTTAAAACTCATACGACTCCTCTCCACCGTATTTTGTGCAACCATTTCATCAACGTGTAAACGTTTCTCACACAGCCGTTCAGTTCAAAAAAAATCCAACTCCACTTCCCTACCATACCATTGTGTTAAAGTTGCACCTTATTCGCTACGTCTCCATTTCATTATGTGAATTCATCTCAGCTGTTCATCCTCTGTTTCTGCTTACAGATCCTAAACACTCCCGTACCCCTATCCATCTTCCATTTTCAATCATTATTCTTCCATAAACCTTGCAACATAGTCATCTTACCTCTGTTAAACCATCACACGTAGTTGAATTCTAGGTTGAATTTTAAACAGAGGAAAGGATGGGTTGGTTATTAAGGGCAGAACCGACAGGGCCAAATAGTTATGATCATGGTTATAGGCTGTTTGTCAAATTATAAGTCCATCAATAAAAATGTATTGCTCCATTCACAGAGTTCCTAAATGCAGACAATAAAAAAAAATTCGGTTGACTGTTTTAGCCACTTTCCGCAGCTAGCCCAGCGTTCTGCAGCTGGCCCAACTTTCCACAGTTGTTTTGTTAAACTCTAGGTTGCAGGTGTCATCAAGCAAAACAAGCCACATGGGTAGCTAAGGGAATGTCAGTACATGGATGGTGTCCTATTCATTCCGTCAAATTTGATGAAAAAGACCCCAGTCAAAGGGAAGTCAAGTTGAGTGTTATCACAAAGTCGCCACACTGAGTCGCCACACTAAGTCGCTACATGTCAAGAAAAAAACAATAATTTTGAATCAATGAAATGAACAAGTTATTTTCTCACTTTTCTGAAGGTATTGATTAATTTTGGATTGATGATGAAAAATGAATGGCTAATTTTGTATCCAAGGTTTTTAGCTATAGAACTGTGCACATTCCGCAGCTAAAGTCCAATTCCGCAGCCATTCTCCAATTTCGCAGCCAGAAAAACCTCATTGTTCAAATCAGCGTAACTTTTTCATACAAAATCAGATTTTGATGATTTAAGTACCATTGGAAAGATCTCAACAAGATCTACACAATGAGAAATCCATCATTTGAGTTTGAAATGGAAAATAATGAAATAAATTGCTGAAAGGAATAAACATTCAACTTGAGGCACTAATTTCAAAGCAGGTATAAATTCTTTTGATTTTTCCTTTGAGAACTTGTTTCATTAATACAAATTCTTAGTTTTGTGTGTAAATATCATAACTAGAGAGATTGATCACCTCTCTCCTTTGATAATCTTACATTCCATTGCAGAAGAATTATTAGTTTTTTTGCAGGCTCCAGGAGGAAAGACAAATGACTACAAGAGAATGGTGTCTCTCTAAGAGACCAATTTGTTTCATAAGAGGATGATCAACAACAAAGAGGAAATATGCTGATGCAAAATCAGATCCAAACACTAGAAAAACTTTCAGATACTATTGTCTCCATCACATCCATCGATCGCATCCATACTTCATAATAAACCATTCATCTCATTTTCCTCCATATTTTCTATTTACATTCACATACACTTTCCATCTCTTTTTGTCCATTCATAACCCACAAATAAAAGCAAGAGGCTCATTCATATGCTTATTGCCCATTTCCATTTCTACTCTCCATTGCCATTTTCCATTTTCATCTTCTATTTCCTGTCATTTTCATTCCGCAAATAAGCCCTGCTTCAATGCAAATTATTGAGTCCATAGTTCTTTGAGTCTAAGTTCTTTGTAAAAATACCTTGAGGCTTGCATGCCTTAATGGCAAGTTCTCATGCTGACAAACAATGGGAATACATTAATGTCCCTTGTTCGTTAGATCTTCTAGGTGACTCGACTTCAGCAAATTCATTCGTACCTAGCAAGATGTGTTTGGGCATCTTGACTCTCATTGTCATCAATGGTGAGAGAATCGTGAGAATTCCATAAAAAGCTAGAATGATAATTGTTGGAAAAACATTTCTCTTCCTCATTTCATAAAATTGCCAATACCATCAGTTGGGGGGGGGAGGGAATACATTCATATTCATATCTTGCCATGTCCATATCATATTCAGGGGCTTACATACTTCCAACATATATTAATTATTACATTGCTATTATGAGCATACAATGGCTTTTGAAAAAGTGCTTAAAGGATAAATTGAATACAAACAAAATCATGGTTGTCACACAAGAACCAACCATCATGAAATCCAATAAAGATATACTTTGCAACAATAATCAAAATATCATTATGCAAAGTTCAAAGATCAAAATAGGAGGCAACAACAAAAAAAAAAAAAAATGGTTGTAACACAAGAACCAACCATGTTGCAATTCAAGTGAAACACTTTGCAGAAATATGAAGTTATCAAATGATATCATGCAAAGTTAAGCCAAAGCTCAAGGATCAAAAGAGTTAATGTAATATATATTGCATGAGGACATGCAATAGCTTCAGTTGGGGGGTATGTTGAGTCTTGAAAATGTCATTCATTTCCATTACACTTTCACTATTATGTCCATTATATCACCTCCATTTCACTACTATGTCACCACATTCATCCCACTTTCATTATCATTGGGCCACATTTATGTTTTTCCAATCTTTATTAATTCTAAGCCTTTTAAGTGAATTTGTGGTTAAACATTAGAAAATAATGTGCATATGCTTATACCTAACAAATGGGTTGAGATTGTTGACATGTGTAGGTTGAAAGGAGGCTTCTAGAAGACCCTTATGTGGCACCCCAAGGCCAAATTCGAATTTGGTTGGAAAGAATCATGGGATCATGAGGATATGTGTCACATCTCCTAATTGTATTGTAACTGTAAAAAGACATGTGTCTTATCAGTTCCTATTTTGATTAGGACTCTAGAGGTAGAGGGAGAGATTCATGGACTATCATTAATGAGATGGCTCTCATCTTTTTGTATAAATAGGAGATCTCTCTCCTTCATTTGTTAGTCTTTTTAATCCCTAGTTCTTAAGTTTGTAGTTCTTCCTTGATGGCTTTTGAAAGCTTTGGAGAACTTTGTTGTACTTTTTACTTTTGAAGAAATTGAATAAAGCTTTGATGTTCTCAACAAGGAAGGAGATGTGAAGTAGATGTCGTGGAGCATATTAGGATGTAAGGTAGAGTAGATTTCATTTTGTAAATATTGCTTTGTAGAATGTAAGGTAGATTATATTTTTCATTCATGCAATTTTAATTCATGCAAGTGTGTTTAATTTTGCTTTGATTTCATAGGTGGTAGAGGGCCCCTGCCTTGTATAGTTGTCATTTAATTTTGCATTTTATTTCACCATGTATATTAGCTGTACATAACAAAGCTTTTTGATTATTGTTGTTTTACATTTTTCTCATGTATATTACCTGTTCATAACAAGTTGTTTTGATTACTGTTGTTTTACATTTTTCTCATGTATATTCGCTGTACATAAATTGCTTTCAAGTTGATTGTAGATTAGTGATGCACATAGCCTTTTAATGAACTAATGACGTGATAGAATCATCTTGTCCTTTTGCTGAAGCAGCAAGGATACTGGGTCTCATAGTCATTAGCTCATTATTTGGTTATTGCATTTTATTTTGATTGAACTAGTTGTATATTTACACTTTTGTTTAAATACTAACTCCATCAATAACATGTTTTAAGTTCTTTTGAAGTGCTAAGTTTTGGAAATTACCATTAGGGACATAGGCCTTGTCTTGAAATCTTTATCCATACTTGTCCTTTAAAAGTACTCTTAAGACCTTAGAATAGGATTTCCATTTGCATTAAACACTTTAGAAAACCAACAAGAACAAAACCCCAAAAACAACATAAACTATAAAACAACGAAGTAAGAGAAAGGTTAACTAAGCACATATGGTGCACCACACTTCATCAGTTTATGATACCTGGATTGATAATTTATGTAGAGCAATTTAAGACGTTAAATTGACTAGACACATGATCCTTCCAAGAGTCGATGTATATTAGTATATTATCAAAAAATACTAACACAAATTTTCTAAGTAAGGGTTTGAAAATGGAATTCATCAAACCTTGAAATGTAGAAGGTGCATTGGTAAGTCCAAAAGGCATGACCAAAAATTCATAATGACTCTCATGAGTTCTAAATGTTGTTTTTGGAATGTATTCAATCTTCCTTCTAATTTGATGATAGCATTAACGAAGGTCCAACTTGATGAAGTAAATTTCTCCTTGTAATTCATCTAATAATTCATCAATGACATGAATGGGAAATTTACCTTTAATAGTAAGCTTGTTGAGCTCCCTATAATCTGGACACACGCACCATGATCCACCCTTCTTGTGTACCAATACCACTAGAGCAGAGAAAGAACTTTGACTAGGTTGAATTATACCAACCTCTAGCATTTCTGCAACCATATGTTCAATTTCATTCTTTTGGGCATATGGATATCTGTAAGGCCTGATGTTCGGGGGAACATTTCCTGGAATCAAATGAATAGCATAAGCATGATCATGAGTAGGAGGTAGGCCTTTGCGAGTCTCAAATACCTTGGAATGATTGTCCACAACTTTTTGGAGATCTGGACAAATGGATGATTTCAATGTGGGTACATCTAGTGAAAATAATTGTGCAATTTCATCCTATTGTTCTTTCTTTAGAAGCTTTGTCATCCTGTTAGAGTTGATTATCTTTCTCGGTTTCCCTGCGATACCCCTTAATTCAACCTCCTTTCCTTCCCAAAAAAATTTCAAGAAAAGTTCTTGAAAATTAAAAGCTATTGTAGCCAAAGATTGTAGCCATTGAACTCCTAGTACAACATCCGCACCACCAATTGGGATGGAAGGAATTGGAATATTCAAGACATATCTCCCATGGATAGCTTGATATTATTGCAATTTCCAAAGAAATTTATGGTTCCTCCATTTGCAGCCATTACTTGACACTCTGGTGCTGGATATAGGAAGTAATTCAATTCCTTGGCTATCTTACAATGAATAAAATTATGGGTCTACCCAAACCGATCAACAATGTTACCTTTTTCTTCTTCATATGCTCTTCTATCTTGAGAGTTTGAGGAGTGGTAATTCCTGTCAATGTACAAGATATGGTCATATTCATTTTTTGTTTCTATGGGATTCGTTCTTGGTGTATATCCTCTTCTTTTGATGCTTCTTGTTCCTTTCCTTTCTCCTCTTCCCCATCTATGTAAATTAATTTCTTCTCAACACAATTATGACCTTTAGTGTATTTTCTATCACAATTGTAACATAGCCCTTTTGCACTTTTCTCTTCCAACTGTTGTGGTCTCAACCTTGTAGGTTGTGAAAGGCTAGGAGAAACAACACTTCCATCTTTATAGTTATGAGTGGTAGGCTTCATTGTTGCCATAAGTTTGCTTTAAATTTTTCTTACCAACCTGTATGCCTTCTCCAATGAATTAGGTTCCCGAAGGTGAACCTCATGTTGAATTTTTTCCTTTAAACTCCCTATCAATGCATCAATCCTCTGCTTCTCTAGAATATCACTTAACCTTGTATTTAATTTTTGGAAGTCCTCAATGTGCTCTACCATTGAACTCTTTTGTTTGATATTTATCAATTGGCTAAAGAAGGTGTTCCTCCGTGTATCCTCATAATGTGCTATCATTTCCTTCATAAAAATTGACTAGGTGACAAGTGGTTTACGAGAACAAATCCCTTTATATCATAAAAATTGATTTGGTTCTAAATATAAAGATGCAATATGTACCTTTTGTAACAGTTTCACATCATGTAGATTAAAATATTTCTCCATCTGTAGTATCCATGTTATGGGATCCTTGCCATCAAACTTCCTCATATCGATCTTTGGAATATGGTGGATCTTCAATCTAATGTTAGATTCTATGAAATTATGATTAACATTTATTTTCTTCTCATCATGACTTTCCTCTACTACCTTTTTCGTCATTAGGAGGTCTTTCTTGTAGCAATTTTGTCCCACCTTCCTTCAAACCTTCCACGTCTTTCTTCAACTCTTCCATGAATTTCCTCAAATTTGTTTCCCTACCATCAATATTAGCTTCCATAAGACATATAAAACTATTTGTCTTAGCTTCAATTGCTTTCTTTAAATCCTCCATCCAATTTTGCTTACTGGGTGTTTCTATTTTCTTGATTTGAGTCATTCTTTTTCTTTCTTTTAGAAGCTCAATATTGAATCCATTGTATCTCTGGAATTTCGGATCTCCAAGGCCTGAAATTTCGACATGAATTAGCTCTGTCTATCCTCTTTCCAATGCCATTAGTCTAATCGAAATTGGTTTCTCCAAGAAAGAGTTATGCCTAATCTCCCAAGATGACGTGCTTATATACTTTTTTCGATAGAGAAAACTTGTACAAAGTGCCACATGTTACTCTTTCGACCATAGCACTTGAAAAAATGCAAAGAAAAGTACAGTCTCTCCTCTTTATGTAGATTCTTACAAAATTTCAATCTAATGCTAACAGAGAACGTTATGACGATTTTCCCTAGGTCACCTGTTTGTAATATAATTCGAGAGCTTGCTGAAACCCTACATGTCTTGGTTTGTATCTCTGAAAATGTAGTGAAACAAGATTTTAAATTTGGGCCCAGGCTTCAACATGATTTTAGCTCAGATGGGTTTTAATTTCATAGTCTTAACCTTCATAGAAAAAAAAGTATAGCAGAAAAGTCACGATGACTTGTTTGAGATGGAATTTTGGAAATTTCAGAAACCCTAACTTCCTTAGATCATATCTCTGACAATATAGTGAGACAAGATCTTAAATTTAGGCTTGAGGTTCAAAATGATTTTGACTCAAATGTTTTTTTTTTAGCCTCTAAAACTGCGTAGAAAACAATTTATATTGGAAATGCCATGACGACCATTCTGGAGTAGCGAAACCCTAGAATCCAAAGCTCTGATAACAAATGTTATGAAACCAACTCACAAAAGGATAGAAAAGATAGATCAATGACTTCAAAATCAGCCTCTTCGAGGGAGAAACCTCCTTTACATTTCACAAATGAATAATTCTTGGATGATACAAATGGCAAGACCTCCTTTCTATATATAGGAGTCTAGGGGGTCATAATATAATCAGAGCCGACATAACAATAATAATGTAAGGGCCCAAAAATAACAATAGTGGGCTTTTATAGGGCACAACAATAAAAATATGGGGACTTCATGGTCACAAAAATATAATAAGGCGGTTGCACTAATAACAATAAGGGGTTACACTAGCAGTATAGGGACTTAACACGTTTCATTTTTTTACATGAACTAATTGATTTATAGATGTATCGGTGCATCTATAGGTGTGACTAAAATCTAATCTCATTTAGCTATTGGTGGATTGAATTGATGATATTGCCTTACCATATAAATACAAAGCAATTAATTGTTGTTATCTCTTTCTTAGGAGGAGAGATGCTTGCCTAGAACAAGCTAGAATGAAATTAGTAGAGGGAGATGTTAAAGGTGCTATTGAACTCTTCCAGGTATTTTTTCCATCAATAAAATTATGGATTTGAAGTTCTTCTTAACCACATTCATTTTTATTGTCACTATTTATAAAAAATATAGCTTTCTTGTGTTGAAGTTATAGTTGCCTAGAGTTAGTGATATTCCACTTCATTTATTTTCACAGAGGGAAGTACATATTACACCATCCATGGAAAATGAACTAATTCAGGTAGTTCTTTTGATAATCCCAGAAATGTTCACACATTTTTCTACCATCTACATTTTTGTTGGAGATGTTGCTAGTTTGAAGCTTTGTGTTGATTCAAATTTTGAACTCTTCCTTGATTCAGATCCTTAAGAAAGAAGGAGTGGAGTTTGTTGTTGCATGTTTTGAAGCAAATGCTCAACTCGCTTACTTGTCTAGGTTGGAGCCAGAGAAAGGTGGAATAGTAGATGTTATCAGTGAGGGAAATTATTTAATGGGATATTGATACAGCATGGATTGTTTTGTTCCTAAATGTACTATATAAAATAGTACATCCATTTTTCCACTTTCTTTGGACAGGATAAATTTTTTTCATTTGGAAGAGTTTATAAATAATTTAACTAATTATTCTTCAACGGAAGATTGGTTCTTTTGAATTTAATAATTCCACTTTTTGAAGGTGTTGTAAATAGGTTATTCACAAACTAGATTGGTATGGAGATGGAGAAGATGTTATGATGGACAAGGTGTTCACTAGTTTAATTGCACCTATTCGTGAGCTTTTGTTTAGATGTTTCACTTAAAAATTATTCACATGTTATACTTCTAGCATCATAAACTCAGTTGCTATTTTCTTAGGGTATCACTGTCTTAGTAAGGACAAGTATTAAATGTTTTTTACTACATACTACAACTATTTAACCTCGTTGTCCTTTATTTGGCCATGCTAAGACCCTGTTCACTTTATTTCAGGTTTAGGTTTATGGTAGTTTGTATCCCTAAGTTCACCTCACATGGGACAAAAGTAAGAATTATATTGTTTTGGTGATTACTCTCCCCTCATTTTGTAATCTTGTTTCTTGCCTTGATGATCGAGAAAACAGTTAGCTCCATTGTCTTGAGCACATAAAGTTAATTAACAAAAAGAATGGTTCCTTGAATGACAACGACTTAAATGTCCTCCTTGCAGGCATGTGTGTCCTTTCAGGATGTGACTTTCTTTTATTATTCCCTTATATTGGGATGAAATGGGCACATTCATTGGCGTTAACATATAAAAACATAGATCGGGCAGCTCATTTTACTTGAGTGAAATGTTGAAACTTTGTTAAATTTTGACTAAGTGTGTATTTGTATAATACTAATGGATTTAATAGCAAAGGACCAACATCATTTCTCCCCGCTCAACATTGATGCTTGAACTAATTAGAGTAATCAACATCTTACAAACATATGGACTTTCACCTAGTTCCTTCGCACTCTGCCGAAAAATGATGTAAAGTGACATACTCTATTGTAAACCAACATTAGAAAAGTCAACATGTACCAAAAAATTGACACTACTGAAAGCCAAAGTATAAAATCCCACAAAATTGAGGCATAACTTCCAAGTCCACAAGTCAAAGATTATTTAAAAAATTAAACCCACTCGAGGGCAATGACTTGTACTGTAAACGACACCTAGTTGTCTTGGTGGACGATTTTCCACTTTGGGTTGTTCAGTACCCCACCTTGCAACCAAATTTGTTGTTCACACCCTATGCTGAATGATCTCTTAGATTTCTAGGTGGAACAATGTAAACTTTGAAACGGGAACTTTAAACTCAAAACAAGAACTCTAGCCAAAAAAAACCCCAAAAACATGAAAAAAGAAACTCAAAAATGAAAAGTGTTAATGTTGGAATAACATTGTTTTTTCCTAGGGTAAATGTTCTACATGTTTTAAAAATGGCAGTGAAAACCATCTTGTTTTCGTGTAAAACGCTCCCAAAACAAAAAGTGTTGTTGTTGAAATAATTTTTTTTTTTTTTTTCTTTCCCTTCACAATAAATTTTCAACATTTTTAAATATTAGTGTAAAATATTTTATCATGACTACGAAAAACCTTAAAATTTCAGAAGAAGAATGAAAAGAAAAAGTTACAAAAAAAATAAAAAAAAATCAAAACAATGAAAAAAAAACAAAAATAGGGATGATGCGTGGAAATTGAGTAAGAGCTCGATTATTTCCCCCTTTCCTCTTTTTTTTTTTTTGAAAGAAATTTTGACCCCTTATGTTTTTATTTATAATTATGTTTTCATGTATATTTGAAAAATAAAATAAGTAAAAATAAATAAATAAATAATAGATAAATAATAGTTTAATATTATTAATGAATAATTTCATACATGTATAGGCAATTAACAAGTTAATTTTGAGCAACTCTTCGATAACTAAAAATTAATAAATATTATATTTATATATTATTATTTATTTATTTATTTATGATAAAAAAGGGCTAATTTGTTAATTAATAAAAATATGTTTATGATATTTATATATTATTATTATTATTTATTTATTTATGATAAAAAAGGTTTAATTTATTAATTAATAAGAATATGTTTATGATAAATTATTAACTATGATCCTTTTATAAATAACTTTGTTATTATAATTTAATAGATAATATACAAATAATAATTTAATATTGTTAATAAATAATTTCATATTTATATAAACAAATAACGACTAAACAGTTAGTCTTTAATTAAAAATTAATAAATATTATTTTATTAATTAAATAACTAATTCCTAACGACTAATTTTGGACTTTGACGCATCCTTGTTATTTATTCTTTACAATCAATGGACTTTTTCACCT
Source organism: Pinus tabuliformis (assembly GCA_031772625.1). Taxonomy (NCBI): domain Eukaryota; kingdom Viridiplantae; phylum Streptophyta; class Pinopsida; order Pinales; family Pinaceae; genus Pinus; species Pinus tabuliformis. The sequence continues at coordinate 1,386,225,934 of CM062820.1, read as the reverse complement.
TTGTCTTTAGGATGGACCACATCACATTAGTTGGTTTGAAATTTCAACCAAATAATAATGATGTGATTAAAAAAAATGAAAGAAAAAAAATAAAATTAACAAATAAAAAATACTTTATTGGGCAATTAAAAAAAAACAAAATAAAAAACATTAAAATAAATATATAAATAATACATTAACGCAACACATTTAAAAAAAATCAATAAAGTGATTTTTTTAAAATAAAAAAAAAATAAAAAGAAAACATAATAAAAAAGTTCAAAAAATAAAAATAAAAACAATGAATAACTTCGAAAAAAAACAATTATAAAAAATATTTAAATAAAGAAGAAATAAAAAAACATTACCAAAAAATAAATTTGAAAATTTTACTATATAAAAATATTAAAATAACAAAAAAAAATTGAAAAGATGAAAAAAAAACCATAAAACCAAGAAAACTTATAAAAAAATTAATAATTATTATAAAAAAAAATCACAAAGAAAAAAACCTTGGCGGGCTCAACCTGATTCTGAGGATTAGGTTAGGGGTCAACCTGATTCTCAGAATCGGGTTGAGCCTACCTAGGGGCTTGAAGGAACGTCACCCTAGGTGGCTGGATCTGCACGCAGCTCCACCCACATATAAAAACATAGATCAGGTAACTCATTTTACTTGAATGAAATGTTGAAACATTGTTAAATTTTGACTATGTGTTTGTTTGTATAATACTAATGGACTTAATAGCAAAGGGCCAACATCATTTCTCCCCGCTCAATTTTGATGCTTTAATTAATTAGAGTAATTAACATCTTATAAAAATATGGACTTTCACCTAGTTCCTTCGCACTCTATAGAAAAAATGAAGTAAAGTGACATACTCTATTCTAAACCAACATTAGAGAAGTCAACATGCATAAAAAAATTGACACTACTGAAAGCCAAAGTATAAAATCACACAAAATTGTGGCATAACTTCCAAGCCCACAAGTCTAAGATAATTAGAAAAATTAAACCCACTCAAGGGAAACGAGGTGTAATGTAAAAGACGCCTAGCTGTCTTGGTGGACGATTTTCCACTTTAGCTTGTTCAGTACCCCATCTTGCCACCAAATTTGTCTATGTTCACACCCTACACTGAATGATCTCTTGGATTTATAGGTGGAACAATGTAAACTTTGAAACTGGAACTTTAAACTGAAAAGGAGAATTCTGGCCAAAAAAAACCCAAAAAACATGAAAAGACAACTTGAAAATGAAAAGTGTTAATGTTGGAATAACATTGTTTCTTCCTAGGGTAAATGTTCTACATGTTTTAAAAATGGCAGTGAAAACCATTTTGTTTTTGTGTAAAAAAGCGCTCTTAAAACAAAAAGTGTTGATGTTGAAATATTGAATTTTTTTTCCCTTCACGATAAATTTTCAACATTTTGAAATATTAGTATAAAAGATTTTATCATGACTACGAAAAACCTTAAAATTTCAAAAGAAGAATGAAAACAAAAAGTTACAAATAAAAACAAAAATAAAAACAATGAAAAAATAAAAGTAGGGATGATGGGTGGAGATTGTGTAAGAGCTCGATTATTTCCCCCCTTTCCCCCTTTTTTTTGAAAGAAATTTTGACCCCTCATGTTTTTATTTATAATTATGTTTTCATTATATTTAAAAAATAAAATAAGTAAAAATAAATAAATAATAGATAAATAATAGTTTAATATTATTAGTGAATAATTTCATATATGTATAGCCAATTAAAAGGCTAATTTTGAGCAACTGTTCTATAACTAAAAATTAATAAATAAATATTATATTTATATATTATTATCTATTTATTTATGATAAATAAAGGGTTAATTTTTTAATTAATAAGAATATGTTTATGATTTTATTAACTATGATCCTTTTATAAATAATTTTGTTATTATAATTTAATAGATAATATATAAATAATAATTTAATATTGTTAATAAATAATTTCATATTTATATAAACAAATAATGACTAATTTATAACAGTTAGTCTTGAATTAAAAATTAATGAATATTATTTTATTAATTAAAAAAGTAATTCCTAACGGCTAATTTTGGACTTTGATGCATCCTTGTTATTTATTGTTTATGATCAATGGATTTTTTCACCGTTGTCTTGAGGATGGACAACATTACTTTGTTCAAAATGTCGACCAAATAATAATGATGTGATTAACAAAAAAAATGAAAGAAACAAAAAATAAGTAAATAACAAATAAAAAGTACTTTATTAGACAATTAAAAAAAACAAACAAAATAAAAAACATTAAAATAAATGAAAAATAATGCACACAACACAGTTGAAAAAATCAATGAAATATTTAACATAAATAAATAAATAAATAAAAAGAAAACATAACAAAAAAGATAAAAAAAATAAAATAAAAAACAATGAAAAAAAAAACAATTAAAAAAAATATTTAAATAAACAAGAAAAAAAACATTACCAAAAAATAAATTTGAAAATTTTACTATATAAAAAAAATAACCATAAAACCAATAAAACCTATATAAAATTAATAATTATTATAAAAAAAATTAAAAAATTACAAAGAAAAAATAGTTGTGCCCCTCGGGCCACTTGGCAGGCTCAACCTAATTCCGAGAATTTGGTTAGGGGCCAACCTAATTCTCGGAATCGCATTGAGCTTTCCTAGGGGTTCGATGGAACATCGCCTTAGGTGGGTGGATCTGCATCCAACTCCACCCACCCAGGGCAATGGCCACTTAGGCCCCTGGGTAGACTCAATTCAATTCCAAGAATTGGGTTAAGACCTAACCTGATTTTGAGAATCTGGTTGAGCCCGACGAGGGGCCGGTCTAAATCTGATTTCAAGAATTGGGTGAGCCCCTAGCCCGATTCTCAGAATTCGTTTGATCCCGCCAAGGGGCTTGAGGGGAGCCAATTTTTTTTTTTTTAATTTATTATCGTTTTTTAAATTTTTTTATAAGGTTTATATTTAAAAAAAAATGTATTTAATTTTTTATTATTATTTTTTTTTTTTTTCTAGGTTAAGACTAAGCTAAGTACCCACGGGGAATTGAACCAGTGACCTATCGCAAGGAGTGCCTTAACAGCGCACCCATTCACCATCAATCCAAAGCCCCGTGGGCAATTTTTTATTATTATTACTATATATGGTCTTTACTTTATTTTTTCGTTTTAATTATATCTACTCTTTTATTTATTTATTCCAATGTTATTTATTTATTTATTTCTTTTTAATGGTTTTTTTTTAATAACTTAATTGTATTTTTTATTTTTAAATTTTTTATGTGCAAGATTTTTATTTTTTTCTTTTAAATTCTATGTTTTAAATATTATTTATTTATTTTATTTCTACTTAAAATTTTTCTGAATTAATTTTTTTTGGAATTTTTATTTTTCATATATCATCATTTTCTATATAAAATTCATAAAAAATTTTATTTTTCCTATTTTTTTATTCAAGCTTTCCACAATTTATTTATTTATTTAATGTGTCTTTTTTGACAAAAATGTCCTAAAGTACATATTTTTTTTATTATATCTATATGCAAAATTTGTATTTTTGGTTGAGTTTTTTAAATTATTATTTTTTATTGACAATTATTTTATATGTATTGAAATGTTAATTAACGATATATAAGTATAAAAAAAAATTAATCTCAAAATATTCTTTTTATTGTTTTTTTAAACTGTCCAAAAAATGTAAAACTTTCAATATAAAAAAGCATTGCAAATGAAAGCAAAAGACCTTTAAAAATGTGATATTCTAGGACAAAAAACATGAAGAAGAATAAGTGAACTTGAAAAATGGTTAAATAATCAACATTTAAAAGAAATATGTATACTTAGGACATAATAAAATTTAAAATGTCAAAAATATGCATTAAAAAAAGTATTGATGTTTTTTCTAAATCTGAATGAAATCACCAACATTTAAAAAAATTATCCACACTTAATATATTAGAAAATTTATAGTGTCAAAAGAAAGTCCTCTAAAATAAGAGGTTGACGCCACATCAACACCATTCAAAATTAGCTTGAAAATAACTGACATTTAAAAACAAATGTTCATACTTGATACATAAGAAAATTTAAAGTGTCAAAAATATGCTAATATATATATATATATATATATATATATATATATATATATATATATGAATCAACACTTTTCCAAATTAGTTGATATTTTTGCTACCTCAAAAAACGGGTAATTATATTAGTTCCCATTTCAATGTTTGCATCGTTCTGGGCTCAATTGTCTACATTTTGTACTTATGTAGTACCTATTGTAGATCACTTCCACGATACCTTCTATTCATTGCCACATGGGGGCCTACACACCCACTTCGCCTGCTCTACTTTTGTCTTGCTGAGATGGTGGATCTTTAATTGTAGTATAAGGGGCTTACTCCTAATTCTCTAAGAGCTCTATCAAAACTCCATCTTGTACTTTATTTGCCTTTGTACAAGTATGTAGAAGGAAGATGTATCCCATCTCCATCAGATCAAACAAAACTTTGGGAGAGCCACCATAAATATAACATTTTTATAAGATTTACAAATGCAACCAAAAAATTCCACCCTTATAAGCTACCTCACATAATTAAAAAAGAAAAACATAATTATTTTGTTTTAACTTTTGCAATAGAGCTTAGCAAGGTTCATCAACTAGATAGATGTGTCTAAGAAGTTAAATAGAAGAAACTAAAAAAGCTCAATCACAATAATTATAAAATATACAAGTAAAAATATATCTTATTCCAATGTTTTAAATACCTATAGGTTTGTGCTTTGATTCTTCATGGTACTTAACATATCCTAGATTAAGATGAATCTATGTTGATATAATTTGTTGTTAAGTTGGCATTTGTGTCATTTTTCCATAACTCTAGAGTCTGATGGTAATTAATATTGATTTAGCATCATTTGTTTGTGATTTGGTTACTAAATGTATGCAAATACAGGTTTCAAAGAACTGAAGTTCTTAAGAAGCTTGTTTGTTTCTTCTTCTAGAATTGGAAGGAAAATGCAGGATACATGATAGTAGGGGAAATTAATATTATTTAGGGATTGGTTTGGGAAGGTTCTTTTTGTGTTACAACTAGATAAGAAAATTCATATACCTGAAGGTTATGTTAATTTATTCAAATAATCAAATGAGGTTTTTGATCATAGTGTAGGTTCTCTAAACTTGGTACATTAGTCCACATTTGAAGTGATCTTTATTTTCTTTGGTGCATCAATAAATGTGTCATAATATGAAAGCTACGTCAATGTTTGACTCGTATGGTTATTTTATGAAATTCCTCTCATTTTTGAAGCCATTACCAGAAGGATTCTCCTAGGAATTTGATGGAATTCTTGATTTCCTTGGTCTGTATCCTTACTTTGGTTTCAATAATTCTTTGGCTTATTTTTTGATGATGTATAAACATTGTTATCCACATCACATAAACGTTGGATAGCCCAAATTCCTGGTAGCCTATAGAGTTTTTCACGATTGCATATGATGTTCAAAATTTTCCATAACATATATTCAGAGAATTTCCATAACCTGTGAGCTAGCCAATACTCAATACTTCTAGCAATTCCTAAAAAGGTAGATATTAGATCACCATTATTTGGAATATCAAAGTTATGATTTCCAAAAATGTTGCAATACATACAAATTTTAGGTGCAATAAATAAAAAGATTTCATTTTTATGTGATCATTGAGATAAAACTTGAGAACCTGTTCCAAGATTGATAAGACTAAGGTGACTACCCATATAAGCATCTAAAGAGATCTAGACAAAATTTATAGGAAAGCGTGTCATTGTCATAAAATTCTTGTTTTCAGTGCAACCTTGAGTTTACATTTGTATGGATGTCTTGAGATAGTTTTCCATTTATAATATAGATGCAGGAGCTGGAGGATGGTAATGATTTTGCATGGTATTTATCACACAAAATCAATATTGCAAGGCCCCAAAGAAAACTAAATTCTTGTATTCCCAATTGAACCATGATACGACCCAGATGTGTTGGTATTCTGTGAATTCATTTCTTTGGTATTTTGGGTGTAAGGGTTTCCATGCCCAAACTTCGTTGGGGTTGCATCCAAACTGCTAGATTGAAGAATAATTTGTTAGATTTCATGTCGATATGGTAGCACAATTGATACAATGGCTATTGATTGAGTTCCATCAAAAAATAGCTTGTACTCCTTTTATGGCACACACATATGTAGAAGTGTATGATTTTGGAGAAGCTAAATCCAACATTCTTCAAGGAGGGTTGGCTATTTTGACAAAAATGGTACATTTAATACATGATGTTCTATAATGTTAGGCCTACCCTTCATGCAACAATATGCATATTCCTTGACAACTACGTGAGCTACAAGAAGTTTGATTTGCACCTTACATCCAATATTTTTTACAAATGAAGGGTAATAGCAACCTCCAAATGTTAATAGTGGTGATGCAACCAAATTTTGGGTCTGCCCTCTTTAGCACACAGAGGAAACCAAATGCCCATCAACATCACATACCTCTTGACCATTCATTAGGTCTACACAATTAAACTTATAAGATGCCACTGGTATTAGAAAATATTCATGATAGACAAACACCTCATTTGACACTAAACTACTAGAATTATAGCTATCAGTAGTAGAAAACCCCACAAAATTATTTTCATCTTTATGCCTAGAATATGTCAAAATAGGCTTGAAAAGTACACTTCCAGTAATTGTTGCCAGGTTCCAAGGCTTGAGTGTACCATCAATTGAATTTGAGGCAAGGTTGCTCGAATCAAGAGAATTGACATTATCCACAATTTTCATGTGATGTGCAAAAATGCACCATCATTTTTTTGTCTTACGATGATCGTCAAAATGTAGTTTATAATATGCAGATATGGATGCAAGTAGCCATGCAGTGTCTGGTGGAAACTGAAAAGCATTATCCTCTTGATTAATATTCCAAAGTTTCACATAGCCATCACTCATTTGCACAATGCTTATCTCCAATAAACCAGTGCAATTTATGAGACTGTTAGGCATTTTTGATTACTTAGAAATGGGTTCCAATGTGTTGGTTTCAAATTTTATTCCATTATTTTGATAACATATACTACTATGCCATTTTACCTCATGCATTTGTTGAGAAACCATGAGTCACTTAACCTGCAGGATTGCGAAAATTTGTAGTGCCTGTGTACAAGGATCCAAATCTTGTGGATTATCATATTGTAGCTTCCTTTCCTCCAAAACGTCTATAGAATGGCCCACCTTTGTAGCCAAGCAATCCTGAGAGAGATTACAACCTCCCATTTTAAGAAAATATCTTCCCTTTCATCGATCATAAAGTATAATTGTGCTGTGAGGTAATTGAGTAGAAGGATTTTGGCTATCAAATAGTGACACTAATTCATTTGTTGCCAAAAGTGATAGGCCATTTTTGAAAATGTCTGTCCATTAATTTTCTTCAATAGGATAAATTTCTCCAAATTTGTCCTTGTTTTTCACTTTAATTTACTTCTACTTAAAATAAGCGGCAGGAAATAACTACTATCTAGCACTTTTTTTATTTTGAATCCTGTGGGTTGAAAAATGCCAAAATATCTAAAACCCAACCTGCAATTCCAACTAAAGCACCAGAAAAATCCATGTACCTATGAAACACCAAGAAAACTATATAGAGCCCATTAATGTCTGAACTCAAACACTAGACTAATCAACAACGACATTATCGCTCATAAGGCATAGACATCATGTGTCGGACCACAAGCCTACTTCTATGGTGTCAAAGGGAAGGAACTTACACAATTTGTCTTCCAGTAATTTATATGAGGTTTTCATGAAGTTTATTGCCTTCCACAAATATATCGTAAGTACCCAACATAGTGATATTGATTGATCAGGGATCGATATTTTAGCTAACAAATGAAAGTGCTCAAAATTGCTTCAGACCTAAATGAATACATAGAGTTCGTCACCATAATTCCAATGCTATGAATGGTTCCAAAAACCGACATCATATGCAGAAGTTAGAGCTTCTGAAAGTTTGGTAAAAATAATGCCCCCCTCTGGCCAGACCCTTCTCCATGTGACCTCCATCACATGACCGAGGGCCAGAACGGAAGCAGGATTAGTGCCATAATCAGGATTAGAATTTAATTAATCTATAATTAAATTGGCGGAATTTATGGCGGAGCCACTAAATCTGGAACCGCCACCAAACTTGGTGGACTTAACTGGAGTCTCTCCAGATTGAGGTTTTTTAGGAAAAACTGTTTGAGCCATAACTTACTCAATTCACAGCCAAATTTCGAAAATGAATAGTCATTTTTGGCTAATTGGCATCCTAGGAACTCATTGGAGTAGGTTGTAGAGGCAGAAGAGGCCATTTGTAGATGATTTTTTCATTGTGTACTTGGATGATATCCTCATATTCAACAAGTCAAGAGATGAACATGTCACGCATGTAAACAAAGTACTTGATGTATTGAGGAAAGAACAATTATTTTTAAAGATGTCAAAGTGTGAATTTGGTAAGACTTATTTGATGTATTTGGGACACATTGTTGGAGGAGGTGAACTGAAGATAGACCCCTCGAAGGTTGAGGTCATTTTGAATTATCCCAAGCCCAATATAGTTACAGAGGTAAGAAGCTTTTTTGGGGCAACACAATATTGGAGAAAGTTTATTGCTAATTTTTATTCTATTGTAGCTCCATTACATGCATTGACAAGTGTTAAGAAGGTCTTCCATTGGGGAGATGTACAGCAAAAAGCATTTGATGCTTTGAAGAAAAATATAAGTTCAACACTGGTATTCGCACTTCCGAATCTTAGACAGCCATTTGTGGTTCAGAAAAATGCAAGTGATTATGCCATGGGAGCATTTATATTGCAACATGGTAAGCCCATTTCATTTTATTCTAGAATTTTTAATGGAGCTGTAACTAACTATCCCACATATGATAAAGAAATTTATGCATTGGTACAAAGTGTTAAGAAATGGAAGCACTATTTGATGGGGAAGGAGGCCATCATCCGTACTAACCATCAACCATTGCAGTATTTACAGTCATAGTCAAAGTTGTAGCAATCACGCCATTTCATATGGATGGGTTTTCTACAACAATTTCATTTGGTTATTAGGTATGAAAAGGGAATCTACAATAAGGTAGTTGACATGCTTTCAAGGCCTATTGTAAATTCTTGTTATACTCAGGCATAATTATGTTTTGCATGAAAGTTATATAGAACAATATGAAATTGATAGTGACTTTCAAGAAGTATATGCAAGCTTGAGTCAGGGAAACCAAATAGAAGAGTTGGATTATGATGTACATAACAATTTATTGTATCACTTGCGCAAGTTGTGTATTCCATAAGGATAAAGAAACAATATCATAAGAGAGGTGCACACTTCATTGATTGTTGGACACTTTGGTGTAGGGAAGACACTCACGAATCTTCAAACATATTGTTATTGGCCATGCATGTTGGATAATATTTCTCGTTTCATAAGAGGATGTTCTTTATGTGCTACAAGTAAGCCTTGTAATAGGAAACTTGGTTTATACACTCCACTCCCAGTACCTTCACGTCCATGGGAGAGGATCTCAATGGATTTTGTAGGAGGTCTTCCAATGTCAAGAAAAGGTCATGATTACTTGTATGTAGTTGTAGACAGGTTCAGCAAGATGTGCATACTAAAACTGTTAGGATATTCCGACAAATAGGATATAGTTAAGTTCAACTTGGTCTAGTATAGAGTTAGGTTAGAGTTAGGTAAAGTGTGTTTCTTTACCGTTGTACATTTTGTAACTTACAATCCGACGGTCACGATATGTAGTGATCCGACGGTTCACTCTCACCTCGGTATTACCGACACTTGATCCGTGGCTTGACACCCGATTGGTCCATGAGTTCTATTTAAAGCGCATGGAGGGTCATTTTTCGGGTAATTCGTGCATGAGAGAAGCTTATGTAAATTTTCATTCTTTGATTAATAAATTGTCTGTACCCACGTTGGGACAGGCCGTGGACTGTTTCCCTCCTTGCACTCTGAGGGTTTTAACCACGTCAAAAATACTGGTGTATTGATTTGAGATCTGGTTGTGAGCGGTGTCCTCTTGGTATTCTTTCTGAGGAACTTACCCTGTAAATTCCTACATGGTATCGGAGCTATTTGAGGGCCGCGTCCGTTGGTGATCCAAATCTGAAGCCGGTAGAACTGCATGCGGCAGTCGTTTCCTAGATCTGCTATTTCTGACTGCTTTCGGGCCGAGAGGACTGCTCTGTTGCGTTCGGAGCATCTGTTTCAGTGAGGAACCCCTTTCGTTTCACGCGAAAAGGTTTCCGGTAGCCCTAGCTGCGTCATTTTTCAGATCGGGAGGTATACAGTGTTTTTTTTTTTTGCAGTTTACTGTCATTTTCTCTCTGCTTATTTCGGTTTCGGTTTATTTAGCCTTTTTTTTCCGGATCTATACCTTTCATTTCTGCGTATGCTCTTTGCCCTGCGACTCTGTGCGATCTGGGCAAATCAGAAACAGAAAGAAAGGATTTTTCTCATGCATATGCTCTTTTCCCTGCACCTTAGTGTGATCTCGGAAAATCAGAAACATTGAGAAAAATATTTAGTTTTTCGGCTAAAAGCTAACTTTGAGATTTTTTTTAAAATTTCTAGTTTTTTGGCTAAAGCTAACTTCGAGCCGTAAGGTTCGTTTTTCTTTGGATATTCGTGTTGGGTTTTGTGTTTTGTGTTTTGTAGGGGAAAAGAGTCTTCCCAAGGCAAGCACGCAAATCGAGGCCCCCCCCCCCCCCCCCCCCTCTCTCTCTCTCTCTCTCTCTCTCAAATATTTTGTATAGATCAATTGGTTCAAAGACCTTTTAAGAGAGTAGAGGTCTTGGGTTCAAGTCTCCATTTTGTGGGGGCGGATTTTTTCATTCCCGCACATTCGCGCACTTTGCCGGCAACGTCAACAATTTTTTTTCAAAAAGCCATAACTTCTTCATCCGGAAGCCTTTTTCAGAGCCGTTTTTTTTAAAACCGCCTATTTTTTCGAGATCTATCCATTGGACCACTTACTTTCAGCATCTTCAGCTTCAGTTGTTTTTCAAAAAATGGAAAGTCCATGCCAAGTCATTCTTGACAGCACTAACTACTTCCAATGGGTAGCCTACATGGGAGATTTACTTAGAAGTAAAGGTCTCTTCAGAATAGCCACAGACCAAGAGAAGAAACCCAAAGATGAAGACAAGGTCGAAAAATGGGAAAATCGACAAGATCAAGCACGTGGTTTGATAGGAATGTCTGTTTCTCCTGATCTTAGATTCCACATTGCAGAAATTGAAACTCCTCATGAAGCATTAGAAAAACTTGCTAAAGTTTTTGGGATTAAAAATGAAATTAGAGCCCATCAACTTGAGAATGAGTTGCTTACTTTGGATCCTAATAATTTTTCTTGCATTGAAGATTTCTTGTCCAAATTCAAGACCCTTAGATATCTCTTGGAAGGTGTTAAAGTTAAGAAAGAAGATGGTAACCTTATTTATTCCATCCTTACTAAGTTGGGACCAGCCTACTCTGTATTTGTTTCCACTTTCCATTCTACCAGGGAAGCTTTCATTTGTCAAGGCAAAGACTACAAGCCCCCTTCCTTTGACTCCTTTTGTGATTCCTTAATAAGAGAACAAGAAAAACTCTTACACCTTGGTCTTCTTAATCTTGGAAACTCTTCCTCGAAAGCGTTAGCCGCCCAGCAGCAACCAAATTCAAAGAATCCTAAGAAGTCTTATCCTCAAAGGAATGGTCCTAAACCAACTCAGCCTCAAGATGAAAGATCATTTCACCAATATGACAAGACCAATAAAAACAAATGGAAGAAGACTGACAGACATTGTAACTTTTGTAATCGAGATGGCCACTTAGAATCTAAATGCTTTAAGAAGATGGAAGCCTTGGAAGCCGCAATGAAGAAACATAACATCCATCTGGAGCCTACTTCAACTTCAACTTCCGGAACGGCATTTTCTGCATGTCATCGTCAATCATCTCAGTCTGGTTATGCATTAAATGTATCTTCTTCTTCTTCTCATTCTCATGAGTGGCTCATTGATTCTGGAGCCTCTTGTCACATGGCCAAAAACCAAGCCATGTTTTCTTCTTTAAATGATTGTAACACCAAAAATATATATGTTGGTGATGATAGATCTCTTAATGTTGTAGGGACTGGAACTGTTCATCTAGACAATGGTCAGTTCAATGATGTATTATGTGTTCCAAACTTATCCTGCAACCTTCTATCTGTCTATCAGATAACTCATTCAGGTGAAGGTAAAATTGTTGAATTTTCACCTCATGACGTTGTAATCAAGGATCTAAAAGATCCTAAACAGATTCTAGCTACTGGTCTTGCTGATGATTCCAAAAGGTTGTATAAGTTTCACAACTTTGGGTCATCCCATCTTCCCTCAGTATTTGTTGCTCATAATGATGAAGTGAGCAAACTTTGGCATGAGCGGTATGGTCACTTAAACTATCGCTCCCTTCAGCATCTATGTAAAGAAAACATGGTGACAGGTCTTCCTATGGTATCTTGCAAAGATGGTGTTTGTTCCGGATGTGTACTCGGAAAACACCATCGGGACAGTTTTGACAAACGTGCCTCTTGGCACGCCTCAGCCCCTTTACAGCTTGTGCACAGTGATTTATGTGGTCCTCTTCCTGTTGCTTCATTCTCTGGCTGCAAGTACTTCTTAACTTTCATTGATGATTTCTCCAGACGCACTTGGGTATACTTCTTAAAACTCAAGAGCGAAGTATTTACCACCTTTTTGGCCTTCAAAGCATTCGTTGAAAAACAATCTGCACATCAAATTCTTAAGCTAAGAACTGATAATGGTGGAGAATATGTTAAAAATGCATTCATCAACTTTTGCACCGAAAATGGAATTCAAATGCAACATACTGTTCCATACACTCCACAACAAAATGGTGTAGCTGAAAGGAAAAATCGCACCTTAAAGGAAATGGCTAATTGTATGCTGCAATCTAAAGGACTCAGTCTTAGTTTTTGGGCCGAAGCAATTAATTGTGCAAATTATATAATCAATCGCACTCCTACTAAGGTTCTAGAGAATATCACTCCAGAAGAAGCCTGGAGTTCCATTAAACCAGATGTAAGTCACTTTCGTGTGTTTGGAAGTGAAGCATGGGCCCATATTCCAGATGAAAAGCATAAAGCCTTAGAACCTAAGAGTGAGAAATGTACTTTTGTTGGATATTCTGAAGATGTAAAAGGCTATAGACTTATTCCATTTAAGTCCAAAAATGTTATCATTAGAAGAGATGTAAAATTTGATGAAAATAAATCGGCCTGCGAGCCTAGTCCGGCGGATGTGCCACCTCTTCCTATCTCTTCTATCTTTGAAAACATTTCTTCTTCTGATGATGAAAGCGAGGATGATAATCCTTCCCCACCTTCTCAGGATCCTCAACTTCCAAGATGGGTCCGTGCTACTCGGGATGCAGCAGGTGATCTTGCCGGTGATCCTACAGATCAGCGACGTACACGTTCTCAGTTTGAAAGAGCCTCTTCTTTACTGGCTCAAGCTCCAGTAAATCATGATCCTGACACTTTTGCAGAAGCTTCAGGCCATCCACATTGGGAAACAGCTATGAATGAAGAATATCATTCATTGATGACAAATGATACATGGGATCTTGTTCCTCTACCAAAGGGACGCAAACTTGTTAGATGCAAATGGGTTTACAGAACCAAGTATGGACCAGATGGGAAAGTTGATAAACATAAAGCTCGTCTAGTTGCTAAGGGCTTTTCACAGGTTGAAGGCATTGACTACACTGAAACCTTCTCTCCAGTTGCCAAAATGAACTCTATCCGCCTTGTTCTTTCCCTTGCTGCCTCTTTAAAATGGGAAGTCCATCAAATGGATGTTAAATCTGCCTTCTTGCATGGTGACTTGCAGGAAGAAATCTATATGGAACAACCCATTGGCTTCATACAAACAGACTCCAGCCTCGTTTGTCGACTTAAGAAATCCCTTTATGGCCTCAAGCAAGCTCCTCGAGCTTGGTATGCCAAAATGGATAGCTTTCTTTTAGAATCTGGCTTTTCTAGGTGTCATTCTGACAATACTGTCTACACCAAGAAAGTGGGCAACTCTCTCATCATCCTTGTTCTTTATGTTGATGATCTTATTCTTACTGGTAGTGATCCCAACCTTATAAACCATGTGAAGTCCAGCCTTAAAAAGAAATTTGAAATGACAGACTTAGGACACTTACACTATTTTCTCGGTCTTCAAGTCTTGCAATCCCAAGAGGGTATTTTCCTTTCCCAGTCCAAGTATGCTTGTGATATTCTTCGTCATTTTCACATGGAAGACTGTAAGCCAGCCACTTCTCCCTTTCAGTCTGGAGTCAAACTTTCAGTCTCTTGTACTTCTCCTGAAGTTGATGCTACCTTATACCGTCAACTTGTCGGAAAACTCTTGTATTTAACCCATACTCGTCCTGATCTTTCCTTTGCTGTTGGCCTTGTTGCTCGTTTTATGCAAAACCCCCGTGAAAGTCATTGGAAAGCAGCTAAAAGAATACTTCGTTATGTTTGAGGTACAGTACAGTTTGGGATTCATTACAGTGCCAAAGCAGCTCCTCTGTTAGTTGGTTTCACTGATTCTGATTGGGCTGGTGACCTTGATGATCGGAAGTCTACTGCCGGTTATGTCTTCACTCTTGGTTCAGGACCTATTACATGGGCTTGTAAGAAACAGGCTGCCATTTCTCTTTCATCAGCAGAAGCAGAGTATCGTGGTGCCGTGGAAGCTAGTAAGGAAGCCTTGTGGCTTCGTCAGATCCTATCAGAGTTTGGCTTTGAGCAGCAGCATCCAACCACACTTTGGTGTGATAATCAAAGTGCCATTCAGCTATGCAAAGATCCAGTCCAGCATCAGCGCAGCAAACACATTGAACTACACATGCACTTCATCAGAAAGCTCATTCATGACCATGTTCTTGAAGTGCAATATTGTCCAACAGATGATCAGGTTGCAGACATCTTCACAAAGGCTCTCACAGAGGCGAAGTTCACTAAACTTCGATATATGCTTGGAGTTCAGGAAGTTGTCACTAAGGGGGGATAGGCTCTAGTGCCTCCTTCCTTCTCCTATTGTGTCATATTTGTAAATCCTTCAATCCTATCCCAAGTTGTTCTTAAGGGGGGATGTTAGGATATTCCGACACATAGGATATAGTTAAGTTCAACTTGGTCTAGTATAGAGTTAGGTTAGAGTTAGGTAAAGTGTGTTTCTTTACCGTTGTACATTTTGTAACTTACAATCCGACGGTCACGATATGTAGTGATCCGACGGTTCACTCTCACCTCGGTATTACCGACACTTGATCCGTGGCTTGACACCCGATTGGTCCATGAGTTCTATTTAAAGCGCATGGAGGGTCATTGTTCGGGTAATCCGTGCATGAGAGAAGCTTATGTAAATTTTCATTCTTTGATTAATAAATTGTCTGTACCCATGTTGGGACAGGCCGTGGACTGTTTCCCTCCTTGCACTCTGAGGGTTTTAACCACGTCAAAAATACTGGTGTATTGATTTGAGATCTGGTTGTGAGCGGTGTCCTCTTGGTATTCTTTCTGAGGAACTTACCCTGTAAATTCCTACAAAAACCATGTAAAAAGAAAATTACAGTTGAACAAACATCTCATCTTTTCTTTCAAAACATTTGGGTTCATTTTGGTCTTCCTACTTCCATTGTAAGTGATTGAGATTCTTGATTTGTTGGGAATTTTTGGTCAAATTTATGGGACATGATGGACACAAAGTTGAATAAGAGTACAATCTTTCATCCACAAATAGATGGACAAACTAAGGTGGTTAATAGAACAATTTTTCATCTTCTTAGAGGATATTGCAGCAAACATCCCAAGTTGTGGGATGAACAGTTGCATTACATACAACATGCATACAACAGGGCAAAGCATTCTTCCACAAACACATCACCATTTGAGGTATGTTATGGATATTTGCCAAGATTGCCATTGGACCTCATCTTTGAGAAAGATGTTCATATCAAAGGTCACAGTGACATCGATAAGGAAAGGAAGTTCATTGAGAAAATTCAGTTGATACGTCATACAGTGCAAGAACAACTTGAGAAAAGTCAAAGCAACTACAAGGCAAGGCATGAAAACCACTAGATTGATCACAAATTTCAAGTTGGCGATGAAGTTTTCTTATATATTATCAAAGAGAGACTTCAAGGGGAAGACAAAATGATGAAACCAAACCATTATGGTCCTTTTAAAATTCTGGAAAAGATTGGTAATAATGCATTCAAGCTTGATTTGCCTCCTTACATGCAAATGTAATCTGTTGTTAATGTTGAGAATTTGAGATTGTCTGAGCCTCCTTTTATTCATAAGCAAGGAGATCATGTTTAGCTACCATCGATAGATGATTTCTCCCAGAATATCTAGACGAGCTTCATCAAGATCTCATACTTGACAAAAGAACTAGAACTTCAAAGGGAGGGGATGTCGAATACCTTAGAGTGGGGCTCAAGGGACAAAAGCCTTCTCAAATCAAATGGTTGCAGACCAAAAAGGTGAGGGAGATGTACCCTCACTTTTTGAACAATTGATAGTATCTTTTGGGGTCCAAAAGGCTTTTAGTGGGGAGGAATGATCAGGGAACAATATTTTAGCTAAAAAATGAAAGTGCTTAGAATTGCTTCAGAACTGAATGACTGGATAGATTTCATCACCAGGATTCCAGCATCATGAATGATTCTAAAAAGTGACATCATATGCAAAAGTTAGAACTTCTGAAAGTTTGGTAAAAATAAAGCCCCCCAAGGGTCATCCCCCTCTCTATGTGACCTCAACCACATGACCGAGGGCCAGAAGGGAAGCGAGATTAGTGCCATAATCAGGACTAGTATTTAATCAATCCTTAATTAAGTTAGCAGAATTTATGGCAGAGCCACTAAATCTGGAACCGCCACCAAACTTGGCAAATTTAACTAGAGTCTTTCTAGATTTAGCAGAGGTTTTCTAGGAAAAACTGTTTGAGCCATAACTTGCTCAATTATCAGCCAAATTTCAAAAATTAATAGTCATTTTTAGCTAACTGGCATGGCGGGATCTCATTGAAGTAGGTTTCATAGGCAGAAGAGGTCATGTACAAGTGTTTTTGGTCACTTGAAATTTTTTTAAGCTGAGGGACACTATGTGTTGGAGGCCATTCCCAGAGTAGCTGCTAACCAGATTGAGTAAAAATATACTCATTTATGATAGATTTGAATTTTTTAAACTCATTGGAATAGGTTCCAAGAGCATTGGATGCATGTAACATCTATTTGATCGCTATTGAAGATAATACAAAGGCCCACACTATGAAGCTGGATCAAGGAGATGTAGCCCAGGAGGGGTGAACTCCTTCAACAAGAAATTGTGTAATGAGCTCTATTATTTGTGATTGTTGTGTTTTTATATGTTGTTGTTCAGACATTTAAATTCATGCTTTTAAGTTCATGGAAAACACTAAATTTCACCAAGTTAGATGAATTGACAATCACATGCTCATGGATAAACTCTTTATGGATAAGCAAACCAAAGAAAAGAAAATTTTATATCTAGAAATGATACTAGGACAACATTAGCTAGCAATGAAATTCAGATCATTGATGTTCTCATCAATTTTTCATACTATAGAAGAAATGTTGTTTGGTTTTAATTCAAAATAGTAGCAAACCATATATCCAACAATGAGAACCATTATAGGCATTTCTTATACTTGCAATGTGGGTTTTGTTTCATGGAACATTAAATAATATTTAGTTTCATGCACTGTCAGGCGGAAAGAGTTGATAGTGCGGACACAACCAACCTCCCTAGGAGCCTAAGACTCTCTAGTGACAAACAAGACAAATAAGAGCAATCCTTCTCTAAACATGCATTTACTATATAAGAAATCAAGTGTTTAGATCCTACCTGTAATCCAACGCTGTTGTAGCAGTCCAGCCTCGCTGATCCGGATGAGCTCCTCCTTCACTTTGAAACCTGCGTTCACTAATAATCAAACGATTAAATAGCACTTGATAATCCCATAAAATAAAACATATTTAACACATAGACCAAGGAGTACATGAAACAACTCATAAATAACAAGTTATTGAGAAGAATGGACTCATTTGCATTAATAGGAAACAAAAGGAACAATTACAACCTGAGCCTTGGTGTTGTGCAAGTCCCTCCCAGGGTCCATCAAGAGTTCCCCTTTACTTTGACAAAGCTCATCCACTTCCAAATAGAACAAGCAAAGATGGTAATCTCTCCTCACAAGCTTCTAAATGGGAGTCCTAATTCCAGCAGCATCTACCCTTAGAAATGTTTAGCTTTTGAACCTCTCCTCCTTCTGGCCCAATGCCTGTATTTATAGTGCTCAAGAGGAAGTTAATCAGGTCCACCATCAATGGGATAATCCCCTCTTTGGATGGGATAGCTCCCTTATTGATGAGATAAGTTCCTCTTTGGTAGGGGTACATGAACCATCTGGAGGCGCTCAATACACATCCAACAACCTTCTAGAATGCTCTAGAAATGACCACAAGTAACTTTTTAAAGATGAAACTTGCGCATTTTGACCTTTACAGGGGTACGCACCTACCCCTTTACATACAGAGCGTACAAGTACGCAGCTTTTGTGAACATTAGGTGCGTATCCGCAGGTAAGGTTGAGAGAACCTGCGTACCCAGAGATAAATACATTTATAAAGACTTTCTCTCTTTTTGGAGTTTGACATGGAGAGCAGAGGCATAAGACTTGCCCAGGAGGATAGCATGACTGTTGATAGAGCCATACTGACTGTAAATAGTCATGGTGACATTTTTTAGTGTAACAGATTGCCCCCTAAAGTGCGAAGCCTGTAGTAGATTAGGGTTTTGTATTATCTAGGAAGGGTGAAGCGCTTTATCATTTCAAGGATTATCTCATGGAGAGCCTGGTCAGAACCTGCAATTTTCAACACAAAATACATGTATAAGATTATATCATCGCTGAGGTAGGCATTCCCATACTCAGATCAAAACTTTAACTAACAGACTAACTATTCTGATGCAGGAATGATCTTGCAGTACATCATAATCATAGACTTTTGTAGACACAGTATGGGCGCAGCCATCTGTTTATGATTAGTCTACTTAGATAATGAATACAAAACTCCTCGCAGCCTGGATGGTGGAAACTAGATCCAGGGTCTTCATTTCTACTTCCCGAATTGGTACGATTCTAGCCATGCGAATAAATGAGTTGATGTCGAACATGGTAGAAACCACTTGATTACCAGTCGATGATGTAAACTGTTAACAAGTGTGAGAGAGACCACCAGTAATGTCAATGGTTCTCAAAGTACCCAGTACAATCCATGAGATGTGAATGAATGAGTTGATGTCAAACATTTCACGGAATCCTTCGATCGAAAGTCAATGATGTAAACTGACGTCAAAGGCGAGAAACCTGCCATTGATGCATGCAGACTTCAAGGTACTGACGATTTCTAAGTCATCTCTCTAGATAATGTGCTGATGTCGATAGAAAGCGACCCGTTGCAGGCAAGCCCACAACACAAAATCATTGTTCAAGTTGAAGAAATGTTGCTGTAAGGACTAACTCAGGGATGGTCAAATGGATGACAAGTATTTTGCAGATGAAAGTTTTGCTTGCAGACCTCTTGAACACATAACGACACAACAGATGGCTTGGTGATAAATGACTCAAAGTTAATCCCCGGAACCCGGCTGAAGACTTTCAATGTGGTTTGATCAACTGTGAGGTAAAGGATTTCCCAACCCAGGTGAATGAAAAGTGTCGTGTTCAAGAGTGTTAATAAGGTTTCTTCTGAGACAAAGGATAACAAATAGGCTCATTCTTCTCTCCTTTCCCCACCATTTCTGGCAAGTACCTCTTTATTTTTAACAAGCTTGAGGAGGATAACATATGCTTGATTATAAGCTCATCCTTCGGACGAGTCCAACCTAGTTTTGATTCGAACCCTAGGAAGGAGTGGTTCGTTCCTGTTTGTAATTGAACAGGTCCTTTACTGTGGAATTTTAACGAGCCCAGTATAGGAGAAACTCGGCGTTTTTCAATTTTAGAGAGTCTGAAAAACTTAAGAAGACTCCAGGTTGAACTTTTTCGTAAATTTGTGTCCCCCAAGCCCGAAAAAGTATAAAATAATACCTGGGAGAACCGCTTGATCTTGCGACCAAGGAGTACTTTCATGATTAGTGTCTCTGACCTGAAAAGTAAAAAGCGATCAAGGACACGCCGTTTTATTTCCATATCGAGTTTGAAACGACAAAAACCCGGCAATCTTTTCCTGTTTTTACGGTCAGAAAAGAGCTATAAGGGGACCATCTTTTAATTCCGTTTTAACGAGTGTAAAAGAAACGCTCGGCAATCTTTTCATGTTTTAGGAGTCAGAAAAGAGCTTAAAAGATGACTCTGATGTTTTGGTTCATGAAAAATGATGATTTTACTCTAAAGTCCTTTTGTCCTGCACAAAAACAACACATTACTCATACCTGTTTAAGATGGGTAAAAATACATTGAAAAATGTCCTTTCATGGTGAAAAATAAACAAACTTAGCATTCATTCATCCAAAAAACCTATAAAAAGACTTTTTACCATGTCATTTTTACCATTTTACTGTTGAGGTTGAAAAAAGGGCTTTTGACAAGAAACTTCCCGTGGAGATTGCGGAGAATCCGACCATCAGAATCGAACGTCGTTTCACCAGGTATTCTACAACACCCCTCTCTTGTTTTCCATCCATTTAGAATTCATTTTTAAGCTTTTATTTGATTTTTTGGGGGTCTTGGGGTTTCAATATGCACACTTCGGGGTACGCAGGTCATGCACTGCTGACCTGCGTACCCCGATATTTTCCCAATGGGAAAATTACGGGGTGTACGCACCCGGCCTTAAGGGAAGCTGCATCCGGGCGCTTGTCCCTAAAGGCCGGGGTGCGTACCCTGCAAAACACAAATTGAAACCCTCATACCTCCAAAATAGACCAAAATTTTTAAATTTTATGGATCCTAACTGATGTTTTATGATGTGCAGGGAGCACACCATGCTTGATTGGCGTGAAAGAGAGCACGAGGACGTTGATTTGGCCGCAGTAGGTCATCAACCTTCGATTGATGCATTAAAAGCATGCGGACTGTACAAATACTGGGCCATACCTGGCATGAGGGGCCAAGTGCCTTTTCTTGAGTGGCTGGTTGAAAGGTGGAACATTCAGGAGCAATGTTTCTACATCGGAGAGCACCAGCTCGAGATAGAGCCCTCCGACATATATTTTCTCACTGGCTTGCCTAACAGGGGTGAGCAACTTTCTCTATTCGGGACTAGGTCGGGTGGCCAATCCCTTGCTAGTCTCCGGCTAGAGTGGTGCAACAACCAAAACCATGAGAAGGGGATAGAAATCAAGTACATATCCTGACCTGAACTTATGGTGATAGCCTTTACTGTTACCAGACTTTGCGGCGCAGCCGCTTTGCACCAAGCCACCGGGTCCCAAATGCGGATGGCTATAGACTGCTTCCACGACACCATTTTCAACTGGTGCGATGCTGTGTTGGCTAATTTAAAGGGCCAACTAACCAGGGCAAAGAGAGGACAACTGAAGACCTTTGGATATGGGCCTATAGTCGTGAGCTTTGCCTTAGAGAGAGTTCCAATGCTGGTCCCCCAGCATCTTACAGTTCCAGTTGGGGCGCCTCGGGAGCCTAAGTTGACGAGATGGGTTGCGGTAATGGCCCGGCATCCTGATGAGGGCGCAGCAGTTGTTCGATTTCCTGATGGTTATTTTCACTGGCTAGAGAGCCAGGTCTTTGCTATTCAGGACTTTCCTTATGCCGGAATGGATTTTCGGAATGATCCAGACATGGTTCTTCCACAGGGAGAACAGTGGGACGACAGAGGTATTTCATTTTTCCCGAGTTTTCAAATTAGGTATATATATTTTTTTGTTTTTATATATCGCCTCAAAACTGACAGCACAAATTTTCAAAAAGCAGATGTAGGTCCACGGCGTCCAGCCAACCTCCGGGCTTTTGAGAGGAGAGTACTAGCTGTACCAGCACCAGCCCCACAGGATGCGGCCGCAGAGACCTTAGCCGAGCTGGAACAGGATCTAGAGCGTCTGACGGCGGATATACCAGAGACCACCATAGATGACATTCCCATTCGACTTCAGCGCTATGTGGTCGCAGTCCCAGGACCTTTTAGGAGGTTCTTGTGTAGGGTAGCGCGGGCAGTGGTCTCGTATAGAGAGCACCACCAGTGATTGGCTAGTCACTTTTGTAGACACATATGACATTTTTGGTTTTTGTACTTATCATTTTTGCCGATCATAAGGTGTTTTTCAACCTATGATCGAAGACGATGTATATTTTTGACACACTCCTATCTATATATATATCATTATTACCGGCTCATTTTGTTTAACATATGTGATGAAATGTTTTTAAATTTACTTGCATGATTATCGTAAATGTCTGTCCAACATTCGAGAAGCAATTGCATCTGCTAATGTATTTAAAGACCTTGGAATATGTTGATATTCAATGTAATCAAATTCACGTTCCAAGAGACGCACTCTCAAAAACAACCTTAATAACACAAGATTTCTAATGGCATATACTCTATTAAGCTGTAATACAACGAGTTCAGAATCTAACCTCACTATCAAACGTCGAATTCCAAATGAAATAGATTCAGACAATAATTCAACCACTGCACTGTATTCTGCAATGTTGTTCGTCGTTTGACCGAGGCTCACCCCATGCATAGAAACTAACTCGTCAGAGGGCGAATAGATAACCCAAGCTGCGGAAGAGATATTCCGTGTACTACGACAAGCACCATCAGCAAATCCAATGTATGTTTGGAGAGGCGTCGACATCTGCAATATCAAGAGTAAAACCAAGATAAGCCAGAATAACGACGAAAAACACACTTTCTAAGCTAAGCACACTATCTAAACTAGCAAACATACTAGCTAGAAGGAAAACCTAACCTAACTAACATTCTCCATACCCATCATTTAAGCATAATACCTCTTAAGGTAAAGTCCATTTCTGGGTTTACCCAAAGAGTCCCCATCAAAATCTACCAGCTCATAGGCCATGTAGGGTCCATGCCACATAGGAACGAATTTCCCAGCACCTAGCTTATCGTTAGCTTGATCATATAATAGCACTAGGTCTCCCTCCGAAAAACTTCGAGGGGTCACATTTCTATCATACTGAGCTTTCATTTGCTTCGCGTGAGTCTCGATTGCCAATGCAGCGTTACGTCGAGTCTCATCTAACTGAGCTAAGTATAATAAACGTTTCTCCTCTTCGGAAGTGGCTGGGAGTAATTCGACAGCCATTTGAAGTGATGGGATTTCGCATTCAATGGGTAACACAGCTTCCAAGCCATAAACTAGTTGGAAAGGAGTGAACCCTGTTGAAGTTTTCACTGAAGTTCGGTATGCCCATAGCGCTGAAAATAACATGTTGTGCCAATTCGACCGATGAATACCAATGGTTCGTCGGATCATGATAACCAGAACTTTGTTGATAGACTCAACCAAACCGTTGGCTTGCGGATAATAAGGAGTAGAGCTATCGTGGTGCAAACCAAGCTGGCTTGTAAGCTCAGTCATCATGATGTTTCGAAAATGGCTCCCATGGTCAGTGATGATTGCTTATGGGACACCAACCTAGTTATAATATGATTGAATACGAAAACTGCAGCTGTTTTGCCGCTTGCGTCGAATGTAGGCATCGCCTCGGCCCATTTAGTAAAATAATCAACCGCGAGGATGATATACGCATGCCCCCCGGCCGAGTGAGGGTTACAAGTAATAAAATCGATACCCCATTTGGCAAAAGGACCAACGGCAATTATAGGATGGAGAGGAGCAGGTGGTGCACGCATCTTGCGATCAAACACTTGATAGTTGTGGCACTTTCGGACCGCAATGATACAATCTTTAAACATGGACGGCCAGAAATAGCCAGCGCGCAACACCTTCTGAGCTGTGGCATACCCAGACATATGACCGCCACATGCTCCAGAGTGACAATCATTCAAAACCCTCTCAGCCTCTTCGTGAGTTAAACAACGTCGAAAAACTAAGTCTGCCCCCCGGCGGTAAAGTGTATCTCCAATAATCTTGTATTGCTGGGATTGAAACCGAATTTTTCGACGTTCCGACTTTGAAGCTTCAGGCCGAAAGGTTTGGGTTTGGAGATAGATGATTATATCCCCGTACCACGGATCTAAAGTACTGATAAGAAACAAAGATTCGTCCACAATGGACTCCTCTGCCACAGTTTCTGTGTCAGCACGCGGGAAATCACACATCAATTCCGCAAAAACTAAGGATTTCTTAGACTTGGACTTCTCAAACTCCAAGTCGAACTCTTGCAGGATAACGATCCATTTAGAGTACTTGCCCCCTAGCAGTTGTTTTGTCAAAATATAAATCATAGGGTTGCAATCTGAAATAAATGTAGTTTTACGGAGGAGAATGTAGTGACGAAAACGCTGGACAGCTTGAACGGCTGCCAGGGACAATTTCTCCACATGCGAATATTTTAGCTCAGTGGGGTATAATGTCCTACTAAGATAATATATCACATGTTCCGCTCCGAATTCATCTTCTTGAACTAACACCATTCCAATGGTGGAATGTGAAGCTGCGAGGTATAAGAAGTAGTCTTGGTTGTAGTTGGGAGGATGCAACAACGGTGCATGGGTCAACGCGTGTTTAAGTGCATCAAAAGATTGTTGGGCAATCTCATCCCAAAAGAATTGAGCGTTCTGTTTCAACAACCGTGTAAAACCTTTAGTGACCTCGGCGTAGTTTGGAATGAATCGGCGTAAAAAGTTTGCTTTCCCTTGCAAACTTTGGAGTTGGCGCAAACTCGAAGGAGGAGGCAATTTGATGATAGCTTCTACCTTCGAGGGATCGACGCGAATGCCGGCTTTTGAAACAACAAATCCCAACAATCGACCCGTCTCTATACAGAATACACACTTGTGGGGATTCAACCGAATTCGATAATGCCTACACCTCATAAAGATTGCTCGTAAGTGGACAAGGTGATCAGCTCGATGTAAAGAATGAGCAAGCAAATCATCGAGGTACGGTTGCACAATGTGCTTGATGTCATGAAATGCATAAGACATCGCCCGTTGAAAAGTGGCTCCGGCATTCTTAAGCCCAAAAGGTAATTTGCAGTAAGAAAATGTCCCCCATGGACAAATGAATGTCGTTTTTGGTTGATCGGCAGGTAGAATATTGATTTGATTATAGCCCAAAAAACCATCCATAAAGGAAAACATTTCATTTCCGGCACAATCATCAATTATTTGATCGATATAAGGCGTTGGATAGTTGTCTTTTGGACAAGCTCGGTTTATATCCCTATAATCGATACAGATTCTTATTGTTCCTTGTTTCTTGTTAACCGGAACAATATTCGATACCCAATCCGTTAACGGGATTGGATAAATGAAACCTACTTTCAACAGCTTCTCGACTTCTGCTTTAATCGCAGCCGCTTTCCGTGGGTGAATCTGACGCAACCGTTGCCGGATGGGTTTAGCGTCTGGGTAGGTCTTTATTTCATGAACAACAATGGCAGGGTCGATTCCCAGCATTTCCTCGTAAGACCAGGCAAACACATTGCGGAATTCTTGGAATAGGGCCTTGTAAGTTCGAATTTCATCTTCTGTACATGAGGCACCTATATGAATGTTTTCCTCAATTCCGGGCTTCACTGAAATGTCAACAGGAATAGTGCGAGAAATATTCCCTAAATTCAACTCTGAATCAGAATGTTTCGTTGGATTCTGAGCGTCTTTGACATATTCGGCGGTAAAGATAGATGAAAAATCATTTTCAAAAGCATCATCCTCAGGTAAAAACGAAGATCTATGATGAAGATCTTCCCATGGTAGATCGTCTACACTTAGGATTTCGCGAAGTTGCTCGTCAGATGACACGACTTCGGGAAATGTTATCCGTTCTAAGGTTGATGTGAAAAGTGACTCTTCACTGACCACATTCATTTGGTCGATTTGGGTTGAACGCGAGTCGGTAAAAGACAAGACGGCTTCATAAGCAATTTCATATGGACTCAAAGGCATAGCATCACCGAATGAGTCTATCTCAGATTCAGATGGGACAATCCAAGGATCATCGTGAATAATGGTATCTGATGTAATCATATGAATTGATGCAAATGAAGGGTCTGCGTTGATTGGAGGGAAAGGAAAAGTTCCCAGTAAACCAGAATCTTTAACTAAACCTACGCCAACATCCCTATAAGGGATTGTCGTCTTACCGACATGCTGGATACTCTCTGAAGAGGCTGGGTCGGATGAAAAGTATGTCAGCTGATCAATTGTCACGATCTTACCGTTATGTGGAAACTTTATTACTCTGAAGACCGATGAAACGACCGCTGTCATAGCATATGACCAAATTCGACCCAAAAGAAGGTTGTAGTCTAGAGGGGCATCAACCACCTCCACATCTAGACTAACGGTTTTCCCTTCTACCCCTATAGGCAATTCCTGTAGAATACCAAACGGACGGAACCCACGGCCATCAAAGGCCTTAAGGATGGTCGGGGATTGGTTCAGCGAAGGAGAACCAAGCGATCTCCAACACTGAATCGACATAATACACGTAGAAGCTCCCTCATCAATCACAGTCCGATGAATAGGCCTGTTTTTGACTATCACTGGAATCTGGAAAGCCATTTGATGGGGTAGACACGGTGTACTATTTTCTAGATCGAAGATTATCAGATTCGGGTCCTGAACATCAACAGCTCCGATAGCCGACAAAAGTAATTTCCGTTGTGCTGGGCATGATTGCAGCACTTCTAAAGCCGACATTGCTGAGGGTGAAATAGCTAAGTCCTCAACAATGTTGTAATTCTGGTCCGCTCTCGCATGTGGATTGAAAGCAGACCTTCGAAGTACACCCTTGGCGGGCGGTTTGATTACTATGTCCGGGTTAGGTTTTTCGATCTGTAGTGGATCGGAACCAGGAGCTGAGGTTGATGGATTAGAATGAGAAGATTCTGCTTCCTTACCATCAACAGGATTCTTACTACCATAATCTTGTGACCGAGTCGCAATCCTCACATGAGACATCATCAAAATGGGTTCTTCACTGGCAGTCGAGGAAGAACCTATCATCTTACTCTCCTGCTTTGGAAATGGATCTTTCAACACAGCAGAAGTGGGAGAACCTTTGACTATTTTCACAACCTCGGCCCGATGAGGGCAATCTCTTTTAAAATGATCCTCTTCACAAATAAGACAAGGATATCGAGGTTTGCGCTTTTCGTCATTGGTTTCCGACTTTTCTGTTTTCTCCTTCGGAGCCTTGTCTGCTTTAGCCTTCTTCTTCCCTTTCTTCTTTCCACCATTTTTTGATTTGGCCGTGGATGACTCTACAGCGTGAATATCGGCGGAAAGTTCAGGAGAAGACTCTCCTGTCGGGGAATCAGGCAAGGTGATTATAGGAGTAGTAGAACTCTTGGAAGACTTCTTCTTGCTCTTTGTGTTCACCGTACCAATCATACCATCAGCGGCATGAGATCCCGAAGGAGCAGTAGCGATTTGATTCGATTTTGGAAGATCTGGAATCTTCTCGTGTAACGTACCCGACTGAGTATAAACTAATTCAAGGTACTGCGCCTGAGCAATGACTTGCTCCTCAGTAACTACTCCGGCCTTAGCTACATTTTCAGTAATCTTCGGTAACAATGATTTAACAAACCATTCAGCTAAGATTTGGTCCGGGATAAAAACTTTCACTAATCTTCTTCGACGTCTCCACTCATGAATGTGATCGGAAATATACGTGGACGTCGATTGTTTTAGTGAAGTTAATAACTCCGTGCCGTTATCGTATCTGACCGGCAACTGAAAGTGAGTTAAGAACGAGGTAGCTAACTGGCTAAAATTGTAAAAAGAGGCCCGTGGCAACTCAATGTACCACTTGGCCGCGAGACCAATGAGTGTACGCTGGAAAAGACGTAAGCGGATTGAATCATCCGAGATAGAATTTGAAGCACACCAGAGGTGGTAAGTCATCACATGATTGGACGGATCCTCTCCAGGCTTACCTTCGAACTTGGGTATATCACTGGGCAACTTATTTGGCATTGGCGGCCAGAACTGAAGATATTGAATTGAATCATTCGTTAGGCGCGTCAAATCTGGTAAATCCAAAGTTGCGATAAACGGTAATTGCCAGTTAGGATCTCTAAAACTCTGGGTCACAAGACCAGTCCCAAGAGGAGGATATCCAGGATAACTAGGAACAGGAATCGCATTAGGGATATTATATCCTCCTGGAAAACCAGGATTAACCGGACCGTACTGGGGTTGTTGAGGTTGTTGATAAGTGTACCCAGGATACGGTTGATACTGGTAAACCGGCTGTTGGACAGCTTGCCCTTGTTGGTACTGTCCCTGGTACGGTTGTTGAACAAATTGAGGTTGAGTAGTGACAACCGTACTTATACCAGGCTGACCTATAGGCATCTGGACCGTGGTTTGAATCGTAGATCCAGACAACGGTAAAGATGCCTGAGGAGTGGTTGCAGAGACAGGAGAAACCAGAGCTGTCGATACTCCAGAAGTAAGTGCGGCAGATGTAGCGGTAGTTGCAGCAGCCGTTTGAGATGGAGTACTAGGTGCAATTGGCGGCTGAGTAACTACCAAAGTTACAGAAGTTTGAACATTTGACTGGACAGGTTGCGGTTGCTGGGGTGAACCAGAAACTACGGGTTGTCCAGCTTGAGGTACCAACTGTATACTTGGCTGCAACACCTGTTGACCCTGTGATGGATCCCACACTAACATCCCGGGGTATTGACCCGTAATAGGTTGAGAATACGGAGGTCCATAACCGGATTGAGGATAGGATTGATAACTGAAAGGTACAGTTCCCATACCTTGAACATATGACTGACCTTGAGGTGGTTGATAACCTTGACTCGATTATTGACCTTGAGGTTGATAACCTTGGGGTAAATACTGATACTGGGGTTGACCTTGACCTTGAGGTTGATACCCTTGAGGTTGATACCCTTGAGGTAAATATTGGTACTGAGGTTGACCTTGGGGTACATATTGAGGCTGGGGTTGACCCTGAGGCATGTATTGCACCATAGGTACATACTGACCTTGAGGCTGCCCCCCAGACACAATTTGTGTACCTTGAGGTTGCCCCCCAGGCGTTAACTGAGGCTGCCCCCCAGGCGGTAATTGGCCACCTTGAGGTTGAGAAACGGGAACTGAACCTGACATCATGTAAATGTCCCCTATACCCAACAGTTTATTACCATTGTTTCCAGCTAATAACCCATGATCGACGGGTTGAGGAGATGCCCCCGCAAAGGTACCAGAAAGCGACTGATACCCAGTGGCAACAGAAGGACCGCCGTGTAAGAAAGATTCAGGAGTTTGAGTAAACACGGATGACTGACCAGACATATTTACAGGAGTATAAATACCTCCAGGTGGAAAACGAGTACGAGGTGTAGAAAAACCTATCCTTGAGTTGTCTAAATAATTGGTTAATGAAAGGTACCAAGTAGTACTTCTAGGAGGACTGTAAAAGATAGATTCACGCTCCCTGAGGTCAATAGTAAGTTGACCTTCAAGGTTAGAGATGCCTATTTCTTCCTCTGGAGCAAGTTCTTCAATAGCAATCAAACCAGTAGGAAGATTTTCGGTGATAACTCGTTCTACTCTTGGTGAATCTGGAACACTAGAAGTCGGAGTAACAGGTTCAGATATTTCAGGTTCTTCGCCTATATCACTAGTAGACGAAAAACTACCAGCAAGCTCAGAAACTGTAACAGCTTCGGGATTATAACCTGTCTCTAGACTTTGGTAATCTGGATGGACTACCAAGGAAGATTCTCCTTCTTCAGGTGAACCTACTCTACTGCCACTAGGAGGAGTTACAAGGACCTTCAATCCTTCGTACTGACCCGGGACATCTTCGGGAGATCCACCCCGTGATCTACGGAGTTTCCTCAACAAATCAGTTTCGGTAACAATCTCAGGTGACTTGCCCCGAAGTCTACGGGATTGTCTCGGTAATTCCGCCACAGCCAAAAACTTTTAACTACTACACACGAAAACAAAGTAAAATCTCAAATCAAACCACCTAAAGTCGCTAAAGAACCAAACAAATTTGAATCACACGCCTAAAGAATCTAGGGCGTCAAACCAAGCACAAACAGTAGCCTTCCAGACCAAAAACGCTAGTTGGAGATGAAACCCAACATCGACGGATTCAATACAGAAGTGGCGGGTGGAACAGTTACCCCGGCAACCTGCTTAATGAATAGACTGGCACAAGTTCCTCCACTTTAACCGTCTCGAGTGAAGTGAACCCCCCGAAAAATCTAAGTGAGTCTAGCCGACGTCTGCTCCAGGTACAGTGGGATCTTCCCTCCACCGTCACCTCGGTAGAATCCTAAAGATAATGGTCACTAAGGTTACCAACCGCAACAAATGCACCTGGGGGAACAGTCTACACTCCGACAGCACGCAAGGGCAGAGTATCAAGCTCAATCCCCTTGCCGGTTCCTTGACAATAATCCAAGGTTTACCGACAAGTGACCCCTGGCTCCTCGACAATGGTTAATCCGAGGTTTACCGTTTGTAATACGTGCATGTCTGGCGTCGTTCCCAATGAGGGAGGATTGATCCCCTCACTGGTTCAGACATGAGCTCGTGCTTCTCCTTTAAGAGGAGCTTTCCCAGAGTACAAATGAGACAATTGGATTTATTCTATCACAAGATAAGCTACTTGTTTGGTTTTGTTGTCTTGGAGAGTTAATTACTCTCCTACTCCAAGACACTAGCCTGATCTAAATTGGTGTTTCAGAGCCTTAGTAAATAAAAGTTACTACGTTGATTTTACTTTAAGCGTTAATTTTATGGTTTTCCTTAAAGACAAAAGGTAGCGGAAATGAAACCAATGGTGTGTAGACTCGACTCAAACCACTACAAAGATGCACCTAAGATGATTTACGCTACTTTTCTCTTTCGATGAAATTCCTAACTAAGAGAGTTGGAAAATGAAAATTTTTATAGAAAACAACTTTCTTAGTAAAGACAATCAAAGAAACAATTCTCTTTATCTTTCCAAGCATACAAACATGACCACTCCTTACGTGCACAAAAAATTCTTTTTCTTTCAAAATGCCTCAAAGCTACTTGAAACAAAACTTTTCAAAGGAGATGTTTTTGTATTTTTCTTATTTAATAAAGCATATAAATCTATTTTAACAAAAATCAATCTCAAAATCTATAAAATCTATGAAAAAATGACTCACAAGCAAATCAAAAAGAAATTTACTCTAAAGCAAACCTAACGAGGCAAAAGCCTACAAAGATGATTCTAGGTTGTTTTACTTGACCAAAATCAAGCCAAGGACCAGCTAATACAGAATCAAAAGACCAGTCAAAACAAAACTCAAATCTTTTTGTTCTTTTTGTAAAAATGGAATTCAATACTCAATCAACAAGCACTTCGAAATTTGCCAAAGAGACCACTCAAAGGTAAGTTGCTCTCACAGGTGGACTTTATGACAGGTCCGACTTCTAAGAAGGCTGACAAAACCAAAGAGATCTAAGGCTTGACAACTTCTACCGCCAAAGTCACTACAGGACCTATTCAAAAATCAAACCCTAGGGCTTAAACTTCTATGAAATCCACTAAAACACTCAATGCTATCGAAACAAGTTTAGGTGAAGATCTTTGACAAGAGACTAACGGATCTGGGCAGTAAAAACTAAGAAAAAGCAAAATCTAAGAGGAAAAATGTAAAAAATGGAAATTTCTTAATTTTTAGCAGGGTACGCAGGCAACCTGTTAAGACAGGTGCGGGCCCGCTCTGTGCACACAGCAACAGTGCGTACAGGTACGCACTGTGCAATACTCAGAGGGTGCGTACCACTGAAAAAGCCAAGAAAAACTAAATTCAATCTAACCCTAAGCTAACCCACCCAAATACAAAGTCACTGAGCCAAAAACCAGAAAATAAATGACTTTTCTCAGATCAAAGTTGCATACAAAGGAAAAGACTTTCACATCAATGGATTCCCCAGCGGAGCCGCCATTTTGTCAGGCGGAAAGAGTCGATAGTGCGGACACAACCAACCTCCCTAGGAGCCTAAGACTCTCTAGTGACAAACAAGACAAATAAGAGCAATCCTTCTCTAAACATGCATTTACTATATAAGAAATCAAATGTTTAGATCCTACCTGTAATCCAACGCTGTTGTAGCAGTCCAGCCTCGCTGATCCGGATGAGCTCCTCCTTCACTTTGAAACCTGCGTTCACTAACAATCAAACGATTAAATAGCACTTGATAATCCCATAAAATAAAACATATTTAACACATAGACCAAGGAGTACATGAAACAACTCATAAATAACAAGTTATTGAGAAGAATGGACTCATTTGCATTAATAGGAAACAAAAGGAACAATTACAACCTGAGCCTTGGTGTTGTGCAAGTCCCTCCCAGGGTCCATCAAGAGTTCTCCTTTACTTTGACAAAGCTCACCCACTTCCAAATAGAACAAGCAAAGATGGTAATCTCTCCTCACAAGCTTCTAAATGGGAGTCCTAATTCCAGCAGCATCTACCCTTAGAAATGTTTATCTTTTTAACCTCTCCTCCTTCTGGCCCAATGCCTGTATTTATAGTGCTCAAGAGGAAGTTAATCAGGTCCACCATCAATGGGATAATCCCCTCTTTGGATGGGATAGCTCCCTTATTGATGGGATAAGTTCCTCTTTGGTAGGGGTACATGAACCATCTGGAGGCGCTCAATACACGTCGAACAACCTTCTAGAATGCTCTAGAAATGACCACAAGTAACTTTTTAAAGATGAAACTTGCGCATTTTGACCTTTATAGGGGTACGCACCTGCCCCTTTACATACAGAGCGTACAAGTACGCAGCTTTTGTGAACATTAGGTGCGTATCCGCAGGTAAGGTTGAGAGAACCTGCGTACCCAGAGATAAATACATTTATAAAGACTTTCTCTCTTTTTGGAGTTTGACATGGAGAGCAGAGGCATAAGACTTGCCCAGGAGGATAGCATGACTGTTGATAGAGCCATACTGACTGTAAATAGTCATGGTGACATTTTTTAGTGTAACATGCACATCCTTAGTCACAGTGTATTCATTTGCAAGTGTTTCTTGACATCTCACATTAAACCCAAGTAAAGAAAATGATTGGGGGTTGATTGAGGGATAGAGAAAAATTAGTAGCATACATAGAAGAAATAGAAGAAGGATGTAGGACATGTACACATACATGTTTTGGGTTTTACCAAGAAATTTGGGTGATATCCCATTGTTGGACAATTGGCATTGCTTGGATGGTGAGTGGACTGGTAAAGGCATCTATAAAGTGTGTTGGCATTGATGCCAATAGTCATGCTAGGGAGATTTGTTGGGAACTTGGCATTTCCTAATGGTTGGAGGGAATGTTGGCATTGATGGCAACTAGAAAATCTCGGATGCTAGTTGCAGTAGATGTTGGTAGTGATGGCCCATGAGGATTCATATGATAGCTACAAGATTTAAGTAGAGAATCATCATAACATCAAGTTTAGTGCAAAATCCATAAAATAATGAAATATTGTGCTGGTCAGGATGGAATTCCATGGAAGTTTTAGGCATAATTTAAAGGATCACCATGGTGGGTGTGATTTGTGTTGTATGGAGAGTCAAGGAGTAGAATAATGTCAGAGAGTTTGGAGCCATATTAAAGCTAGAATATGGGCTCAAAGACTACATTTGAACCTCTCCATTGGAAATTGATCTAGAAGAGATTTCAAACTATATGTCGAATTCTAGAAATGGATTCTGAATTCAAATGTTATGGTCTGCTGAAGTTTAGTGATTTGAAGCCTTAGGTAGGGAAGAATATCGACATATCAGAGGACAGGGAAATTCGTGATTGCAATTAGAGGTCGGAACATTGGCATATGAACGATCTCATATCAAGCCATATAAGTGATCATAACGCTAAAAGTCAAGCCATATCGGTGATCACATATCTGAGGTCGAGGATACCATTGCATCGCAACATCAGAGCCCAACATGTCGATGATCACTATTAAATATCGGTGCATTGTTGCATCAGGTGATCGACACATTGGTGGAATGGCACATTATAACATCAGAGATTGGAACATCAGTAGTCACAATATCAGAGCTTTCCAAGTGGTGAACCATTTAAATGTTGTGACAGGGTTAAAATGTTGATAGCATTAAAACTTAGCAAGGACGTCGATAAGGAATTAACAAAGGATTTTGGTGTAAAACCAAATGTGTGTGAACCCCTTTCTCTCTCCTCCAGTAGGACACATGGCATCATCGAAGTTCAAGAAGATTAGAGCATCAGAAGATCGCATATCGCCAACTAAAACTTCTTTATGTGAACCCTTTAAAAAGAGTTGTGATATGTTAAAACGTCAATTGCGTTAAAAGCTGCTCCAAATGCCAAAAGAGAAATAACAAAGGAATTCATTATAAAACCAGGGTAGGTGACCCCTTTTTCTCTCTCCTCTCGGAGGACATGTGGTGGCATATGATTGGTCTAAATGAGGACACATGACAACGTCTGTTTGGCCCCGATAATGGACTTGTGGTAGCTAATATGAACATGACGTGGTGGTATGGAAGGACACATGGTAGGAAATTTCGACAATATTGGGTGGCCTAATGGGCCATATTTGAGTGACATGTGTCACCACTTAGGAAGTACTACGTCGTAGTTATGATGTCATATCGGAAGTCGTTGATCAGAGGATTAAGGCTATCCACACTTGGTAACAATTGAGAAAGTTTGATGAGAGGAGCTCGTATATGTGTTAGCACATGGTTAAGAGGAAACCAATAGAAACAAACACATAGAACTTAATAGAGGAAAAATTCCCTCGATAGAGTGCTAAAGGAATTAACGCCTTAATGCTAAGCCCCCAATTACTGCACCTTGTCCTATGGTGAAAGATGCAATAAGGATCTAAACAAAAAAAAGGGCAAAAGGCAAATCAGAATTCATTATTTTCATATGTCTTTTAAGTATAAAGTTTTAAAAAGGAAAAGACTATGATATTACATTGTTGTGTAAAAAGCTTTGATATAGCAGCACAGAGGTGTTAAAGACGTATGGGTTGGTAGCTGAAGAGTAAATGAAGTAGAGGAGTTGGTCGCTGAAATGAATGGAGAATGTCAAAGATCTCTCAGATGAGGAAACAAGGACAATGTTCCACAGAAAGAACATGCCTGAGTACAGAGAAGTCGTGGTGAATTATTGTCAAGATCTATGAGCCATGAATAGGGATGGAGAGTCTCACTGATGGGAGAGTAGCAAATAGAGAGGATTGTACATGGTATGAGTAAGCAGGTGGACTGAGAATTAATTCTCAGTATAGAGAAAACAGTCAGGTGCCCATTCTTATAGTGAATGCAGTGGCATACACAACAATAAAATCAAAGGGTCATGTGAAGGTATAGTGCGCAGTATGGATGCAAACAGAGGTGCAACGTTGATCAGGGAGGTAGCAGAGGAACAAAACCTAGGAGCTCGAATGAGAAATTGGGGGAAGCAACATAGTTTCTAGAGAGTTAAATGGAAAAAGATATGTGAGAGTGTGCATTGCTGTGTAAGGCTGAGTGAGATATTTTTCTATAGAGTGAGGCTGAGAGTGCCTATGTAGATATAAAAAGACCCTGAGAGCTGCATTTTTTAAGTAAAGGTTGAAGTGCATATGTGATTTGTTAACAAGGCTAAAGTTCTTGTGCACTGTGTAAGTAAAGGCTAAAGTGCCTATGTGTTGTGTAAGCAAGGATGAAGTGCTTGTGCATTTTGAGTAAAAGTAGAAGTTTCCAGTCTGCGAGAAAGGCTGAGTGTTTGATGTGGAGGGAAAAACACTGAAATCTAAGGGACTGCTGATGAAGAGCAGAGAACATAGCACGTGGATGGTGATCAATAACTATTGTCAAAGTAGATAAGTGTGTTGTTGCAGAGTGCTACAGAGTTGTTATCATGCAGAGTGGCTACCAAATTATAGTGGAAATTCAATTCCTATTTTAATGTGGGTTGGTTCCTGCATATAGGAAGTTGGTGCTTCCATTCCCTAGAGTGTGCTTGAGAAAACTTTGGGGTTGATGCATCCTGCAATTTGGTGCTTGGATAAATCCAATGAACTACAAGTTGGTGCTTCCAACAAATATGAGGTCGGAGCCTCACATGGTGCTTTTGGTAAGCTAGACAGGTTTCTATAAATATAGGTAGTTGGTGTTTCCTGCTAGTCGGTGCTAGCAAATAATCAAAGGGAGTTGGTGCTTCCTGTGAGTGGGTGCTCACAAAAAATATTGATGTAAGAGAGTAGGTGCTCTTATTTTACATCAATAACAACAATAAGATTTTTGGTTTTTTCCCGAAAGGGTTTCCATTTAAAAATCTTGTGTCTCATGTGTATGATGCTCATGGTGTGTAAGCTTGTTTGTTGGTTTCATGTTGTTTCCATATTACATATTTCTATTGAGTATATGGATGATTTCCAAGTTTAAATAAGAAAAGTAAATTGCCAAAAGGAAGTGAAAATTAGCCTTAATACTTATTCACCACCCTCTTAGTATTCTCATTTGTTTCCAACAATTGGTATCAGAGCTAATTTCCTTTAGTAATAACTTAATCACTAGAATGTAGATCAAAGAGAAGCAATGGATAATAATGTTTGGATAACAATAGGAGGAGTCCCATTCTTAAATGAATCAGACCATGGTTTTGACTATGAAGTTCGGAAGGTTAGAATGGTGGGCTATTTGGCACTTTGGGACGATGATATGTATATGTCTGTAGTGTATAGAGAAAAGAATGAGAATAATGAAAAAGCCAAGGAGGTCATCATGAAAGGGCTATATAAGCTGGAATGCAGCAGTCCGAGTTTTGAAGACAAGAACAAACAA
The DNA here is from genome assembly GCA_031772625.1 of Pinus tabuliformis. Classification (NCBI taxonomy): domain Eukaryota; kingdom Viridiplantae; phylum Streptophyta; class Pinopsida; order Pinales; family Pinaceae; genus Pinus; species Pinus tabuliformis. Next base: position 1,386,188,777 of record CM062820.1, on the reverse strand, counting down.
TGGAATTGGAAAATATAGACTTGTCTTCAGTGCTCTATGTCAAAAGAGAAATATGCAAAGAGGAGGAATAGATAAGGAGAATGATCCTCTTACTTGTGTGATGGATCTCTCTATAAGACAAAATGGCATCAAAAGGATTTGGGTGAAGAAAGAGAAGGTAAAATAGAAGATTCCTATACCCATGTGCAACCGAGAAGAAACCCAAACAAGGGAAAAGAAGAAGCTGAAGAGCATTGTTTCGGTCATGACTTGACCATTGAAGGTGTGGAGGAAGAAGGAGGATGATATTCTCAGGGGAAGTAGATCCTGTGTTTCTCTTTAGTGAAGGAAGAGAATGGCCTCAAGGGAGGCTGAATAAGTTAGATGCAGGAACCCAAAAAGAATGAAAAGAAAGGTGCATCTTATTATGAAGGTGTGGTTGTGTTTCTTTTCTATTTACAAGAATAAATTGATTTATTTTGAATGTATCAGCATTGAAAAGGAGAATTTCAGCCAACATGAAGAGTACACAATAATATCTTATGCTGTGGGAAGAATATGGGCTGTAGTGGAATTTTAGAATGACAGGAAGCTCATAGTCAAGTTAGGTCCACAAAATTAGTCCCCATGTAGAGGCAAGAAAGCATTTCCAAGAGATGAAAGAGAATTGACTCAGAGGGAGTTGCTTTGATAAGCACTAGAAAGCAACAATTTGTATCCCCAGAAGGGGATATTGTTGAGCAAATCAAAGATTTGAATCTTTGGTGAAATACACTTATTTCATTTAAGTTGTAGTTTTGATTATGCATAGCAGTCTTGTGTTCATGAAACATAATCAGTGTAATATTTTTCATCTCCTTTAATCCTTAATTGGTATTGGTATGTCAAATGGTTGTGTTGGGCTCATGTTGAGTAACCTTGTGTGCAAATGAACATTTCTTCTTGGGAAAAGAAATATTATAGTTTTCCTAGTACATTGTTCCATTTGTATCATTTCTTCTAGTTAGATTGGTGTTAGTTGTGATGTAGTCCCTATTGTATGATAATGACCTCAAGGGGAGAAGAGAAGATGCTAAAATAAGGTGACCACAATCTCAAAAGCAGCAACAACAATGAAGTCTAAGAAGAAATTCATCATTATTAATTGGTATTTGGAGTAGTAACAATACCATGAGTAGTTTAATTGGTATCAATATTTAATTGATAGAAAAGATTCATTAGTGGAGAAAGTGCTCAACTAACAGCCATATGGTGTCCAAAACTGAATCCATCCAAATCATAGGTAGTATATGTTCAGGGGGAGCATATCACAGATGCCTATTTTATGGAGCAGCACCAACGATAACCTTAATAGAGATGTCTCTAAAGAAGAATGCACATCTCAATAGATAGACTCTTGTCATCAAAGCCAAGTGATTGCATGGGGAGAGAAAGGCAAATTTTAGCCCCTTGACATTCATGTCAAAGGGGGAGAGAATTGTGGAGAAGCTATGATGGTCTGTGCAAAAGAAAGAAGGCCATTACTGTCTCATGCAAAGAGATGTGTTCAATTAGCATGAGGTTTAGCCATCACATGAAGAGAAGGATGGAGCGTTGCCATCAATGCAAAAGCAGAAGATTGTTGGACAGTTGGTGTTGTTTGGATGGCCAGTGGCCTAGTGTAGGAACCTGCAAGGTTGTTGGAATTAATGTCAGAAGTCATGCTCGGGAGATGTGTTGGGAAGTTGCCATTGCCTAATTCTTGGTAGGATTGTTGGCATTGATGTAAACAAGACAAAATCAAATGCTTGTAGCAGATGTTGGTAGTGATGGCCCAGGAGGATTCCTATGATAGCTACAAGCATTAAGTAGAGAATCATGAGAGAAGGAGGCTTAGCTGAAAAGCCATAAAATGATGGACTATTGTGCTGGTCAGGATGGAAGTCCATGGAATTTGTAGGACTCATGAAAAGGGTCACTATGGTGGGTGTTATTTCAGTTGTCTAGAGAGTTAAGCTGTAGAATAATTTCAGAGAGGTTGGAGCCATATTAGAGGTAAAATATGGGCTCAAAGACTACATCCGACCCTCTCTATTGTAAGGTGATCTAGAAGAGATTTCCAATGATATGTGGAAGTCTAGAAATGAATTCCTGGCTCAAAATTTATGGATTGCTAAGTTCAGGGATTTGAAGCCTTAGATAGGAAAGAATATCGGCATATCGGAGGATAGGGAAATCAATGATCACAACCCCAACAATCAAGAAATATTGATGATCGTATATCAGAGGTCGGGCATACTAGTGCATCGCAACATCATATCCCAACATAGCGGTGATCGCAATTGGATATCGGCGCATTGGTGTATCGACAGATCAACACATTGGTGGGTTGACACATTGTAACATCAGAGATCAGAGGAGATCGAAACATCAATAGTCACAACATCAGAACTTTCCATGTCGTCAACCATTTAAATGTTTCTCCATGGTTAAAACACTGATATCATTCAAAGCCACCAGGGATGCCGATAAGGAATTAAAAAATGATTTTGATGTAAAACCAAAGGCCTACAAACCCGTTTGTCTCTCTTCCATAAAGACACATGGAAGAATTAAAAATCAGGAAAATCAGAGCATTGGCACATCCCATGTCGGAAATTAGAACTTCTTCATTTGAACACTTTAAAAAGGGTTGCCATATGTTCAAACATCGATTGCATTAAAAGTTGTTGGGAAATACAAAAGAGAAATAATAAAGGAATTGATTGTAAAACCATGATAGCCAAGAACTTTTTATCTCTCCTCTAGGAGGACACATGATGGCATATGATTTCTCCTTGTGAGGACACATGGTAGCGTCTAGCTGGCATCGATAAGGGACAACTGGTAGATGATGTCAGCATGACATGGCGGTATGGAAGGACATGTAGCATGTAGTTTCGACCATATTGTATGGCCTAATGTACCATATCTCAGTGACACATGTCACCACTTAGGAAGTGCCATGTGGTAGCGATGACGTCATATCATAAGTCGACAATCGAAGGATTGAGGTTGTCCGCACTTGGTAACAATTGAAAAGGGCTGATGAGAGGGGCTCTGGTATGTGTTAGTGCATGGTTAAGAGGAAACAAATAGAAACAAGTGCATACCACTTAACAAAGAAAAAATGCCCCCAATAGAGTGCTAAAGGAGTTAGCACCATGAGGCTAAGCCCTTGGTCACCGTAACCGGTCCTATGGTGAAAGATGTGATGAGCTAAACAAAAAAAGTGCTAAATGGCAATTAAAATTCATTGTTTTCATATATCATTTAAGTATAAAGTTTCGATAAGGAAAATACTTTAATATTACTCTATGGTGTTAAAATATCTGATATAGCAACATAAAGGCTTTAAATATCTTTGGGTTGACAAATGAAGAGTAAATGAAGCCAAGGAGTTGGTCGCTGGAATGAATGGAAACTGTCAAAGATCTTTGAGACCAGGCAACAAGGAAAATTGTCCACATAAAGGCAATGCATGAGTACAGAGAAGCCATGTTGAAGTACTGTTAAGATCTATGAGCCATCAATAGGAATGGAGAGTCTTAGTGATGGGAGAGTTGCAAACATAGAGGATTGTACCTGGTTTGAGTAAGCAGGTGAACTGAGAATTAATTCTCAATATGGAGAAAATAATAAAGTGCCCATTCTTATAGTGAATGAAATGGCAGATGTAGTAGCACAATCAAAGGGTCATGCCAAGGTACAGTGTGTAGTAGGGATGAAGAACAGAGGTACAACATCGATTAGGGAGGCAACAGAGGAACAAAAACCAAGAGATTGAATGAGAAATTGGGGAAAGCAACATGGTTTCTAGAGAGTAAAGTGGAAAAATATCTCTGAGAGTGTGCATTTCTGTGTAAGGATGAGTGAGAGCATGTTCTACAATGTGAGGCTGAGAGTGCCTATGTAGAGGTAAATATACCCAGAGAGCTTTGTTGTGTAAGTAAAGGCTAAAGTGAATGTGTTTTGTGTAAGAAAGGATGAAGTGTTGTGCACTGTATAGGTAAATGTTGAAGTGTCTATGTGCTGTGTAAGCAAGGATGGAGTGCTTGTGCATTTTGCATAAAGGCAAAAGTTTCATGTGCTACAATAATGGTTGAAAGCTAAGGGACTACTGATGAAGAGCAGAGAACAAAGCAGCATGGATGACGATGAGTAACTGCTTTTGAAGCAGATAAGTGGGTTGCTGAAAAGTGTTGAAAAGTGAGCAGGGATCAAAGTTGTTATTAAGCAAAGTGGATGCCAAATTAGAGAGGACATTCAGATCCTATTTGAATGTGGGTTAGTGCCTGCATACGAGAAGTTTTTGCTTCCATTCTCTAGTGGGTACTTCAGAAAGCTTGGAGGTTGGTGTCTACTACAAGTTGGTGCTTGCATAAATGTAAGGAGATGCAAGTTGGTGCTTGCAACAAATCTATGAGGTTGGTGCCTCACATGGTGCTTCTGGTAAGCTGGAAAGTTGTCTACAAACAGAGGGAGTTGGTGCTTTTTATGAGTTGGTGCTCACAAAATAGATTGATGTAATAGAGTAGGTGCTCTTATTTTACATCAATAACAACAAAAAGCTTTGTGGGTTGTTCCCAAGAGGGTTTCATCGTGAAAACATTGTGTCTCATGTGTTTGATGCTCATGGTGTGTATGCTTGTTTTTTGATTTCATGTTGCTTTCATATTACATATTGTTGTTGAGTATAGGTATGGTTTCCAAGTTTAAATAAGAAGTGTAAATTGGGAAAAGGAAGTTAAAATTATCCTTAATACTGATTCACCCCCTCTCAGTATTATCATTTCTTTCTAGCAATCCCATGAGGGGGATTTCAAGGCTATTGTCATTATCTTTTCATTCAATACAAGAAAGGAAGTTGAAGTTTCCAGATTTAAGAATTAGGAAATGGGAGTGAGAAGTTGGATTTGTAACGTAGTTTTTTTGGGTTTTTTAGAAATGGATATCTATGGTTTCATATTCAGAGTCTCTAGGTGCTGAGGATTAGAAACATGTGGAAATTTCTTGAGGAAACACTAGCTATGAAGGAAAATGAAAAAAATAGATAGGGTTGAATGTGGAGAGATGATCGAAGATGGTGTTGGGCATATGGGTGCTATTAATTTATATGATTCCAAGTTGGAAGATAATAGGAAGGGTTTGAGTTTCTCGGTCTAATATTTATATGTTTTCAATCAAATCTAGAGAATCTAGAAACGTGGAGGATCCAAAGTCGATGTGTTTCTTGATCCATTAGCTCCTGTTGTTTTTGTAGGGCTTGGGATTAAGGTAATGGATAGTCAAGAAGATGTAAGGTTGTCTTTTAGGTACTTCATATGGGTTTTGTGAACAAAGCACTTGAAAAAGAGTTGGGATTTTCACATTTTGATGATTTCCATTTTGCAGGAAAGTAAAAAATCTTGGGCTGCTTGGCAGGTACTAAAAAGAATCAAAGGAGAAGCGAAGAAACTTTTCTTTGCACCTTTTATTGTTATGATGTTAGCACATGGGAAGGTGGGTATGGTGGAAAAATTAATAAAATAATTTACCATAATGAAGAAATTCTTTTGCAAAGCTCAAACCCTCACCTCGAATACTCTCATTTACATTCTTTTGACCCACCAAGCCATTCAGATAACAAATGTTCTGTCCCACCAGACGTTGAAGGTAGGTTTCTGGCCTAGCCTTTACACTTTCAACATCCTCCTTGATGGTCTCTATAAAGAAGGTAAGGTGGAGGATGCCCTTGCACATTTTGATGAAATGACTGTGATCCCCTATTTTTACTAAAATACATTTTTTGATCAAATTACTGCCATCCCCTGAAATGACTAGGTATCCCCTATTTTTACTAAATAAATTTTCTATAACACCCATTACATATAATTTCTCCCAGATAATTGCAATATATCCACTTTATTTTTTAGAATTGTAAAACCCCTTTATGAATGAATGTTTTGAGATAATGGTCAAAAAGGTGAAGTACTTGTGAACAGCGATTGGATATGTTTGTTATAAAAACTAGTTTTTGAACTTCAAGGAATCCATTGGAAATAAAAAATATAATGCTTGAGACCTAGGTATAGGCTTTGATGATTCCTATACATCATGTCTCCTCGTATGCAATAGGTGTTCTTGTTGATGTGATGGAAAACTTTTCCTCCTCCCTTATTAGGGTAGATATTTGTGGAGATATTTCTCATGGTATTGTTATTAATTATATGATGAACTCCAATAGTATGAATGTAGATGGGTTGGTAGCTAGAGCCTTAGCTCATATTTGAAATCTAGTAGTCTTAGACATTACCTTGGTCAACAATTTTGAATTACTTTTCCACTCCCTGAATGACCATGTCCAAAATATTCTTGTTGTCAAGCCTAGGAGTTGAAGGGGATACCAATGAATTTACATCTTTGACCCCGTTGGATTATGGATGAGAGCTAATCAACTCACAAACCAACATGGTCACTGTTATGGTCCTATAATATAGGTAATCAAAGTTTGTCTATCCAGTTATTTATTTTGTCAATCTACTGGTAAAGTTTAGCCTATAAATCCATCGGGTCTTATAGTCTAAATTTTCTTTGTACATAGGTCCTTAAGGGGCCATCATTGAGGGGTCACGAGTTAGTTGTTAATAACCCTTTCCATTGCTAAAAGGTGAAATTTCTCTGAAGTTATTTTTAATAGTTTTTATTTTAAGTGACATTTAATTTTATAAAATATATATAACTATATTTTTTATAAAATTATTTATTAAAAATATTAAACTTAATTAAAAAATGAAAAATCAATCCAATCTCTAAACCATAGTAACCACATTTATTATCATACGTCAGTCTCAAGTCAAAATAAAAAAGTCAAATTAATTTATGACCCCGCCATGCACTTCGTACATTAAAATTCTATGTCTCGAGATGAGTGAAAATTAAATCAATGGTCATCGATGGATTTCGTGGAGGGGGGGTTGGGGGTTGCCTATTTCACTTTTAACCAACCCCCCTTCTAAACCATTTACTACCTATCTCCATGAAAACCATTATTTAAAATGATTTAAATATTATGAAATATGGCGGGAAGGTCTACGAAGGATATGAGAAATCTTATGATAAAGGAAAGGATCCTTTTACGATGATATATTTATGAAATGAGTTTACAGGTGAAAGTAAAAGAAGGTTGAGTAAAACCCAAATTTTACAGAGAAGAGAGATGATTTTTATTATGGTATAAAGAGGAGAAATGCAAGGAACATGAAATTTGGATAAATACTTATCCAAAGATTTTGCAGGTGTTAAAGGGGAATGTAAGAGATACTTTACCAACAATTGAAAAACAAGACATGGTTTTTAAAATCCATGGGAAAGAAATCAATGGATGGTTTTTATAAAATATGTTTATGTATCCCATTTGTTCATTAATATATAAATTCAGGGAAACAAGACATGGATTTAAAAAACAATACATGGATTTAAAAAACATGGCAAGGATTTAAAAACAAGAGGATGGATTATAAAATTATTTAAAGAAATATTTTGAGATTTTATTTATGTAATTCATTTACAAGTTTAAGGAAAATATTTCGAAATATTTATCAAAATATTTTTTTTCCCAAATATTTTGCATCAATGATGAATAATTCAATAGATGATGAAGTAAATATTTTGTAATAAGACTTATGAGGGGTTGGAGTATGAATGAAAAAAAGAGTTGTATATTGATGTAAGCCATGGATTGTACTCAAAGTGATCAATTTAGAGAAATACAGAGAAACTTATTCTAGGATTCCTGTGTCAAACAACCGGTGATGTGTTTTATTATGTTAAATTGTTTCTTTTCTTAGTTTCCATATGTCTTTCCTTGTTTATTTTTGCAAGAAGATTAAGGGCCAAATTTTCTTCAGTGTACTATGCTCTAGCTTGTTAACAAGATCAATTCTTTCTTTCTAATATTAAGTATAAAATTGATCTCAGTATTATTTATATTTAATTGAACTTAAATCATATTCATCCTATTCACACCCCAAGCAATCTATAAGATATAAGGGTTTTCCTATCTGGTCATGTTACATCTACTCTGTTATTTTTATAATTGATTACTCAAAACTTTTTGACTCCATGCCTAATGGAATTTTTTAGCATATTTCAACAAAAATTTTGAAAAACCCTACTCAAACTTAAATAATTAGCCTAAGATCTTAAAAACAGAAATCTAAATCATATAAAGAGATCCCTCTCTGAAGCTAGGAAGGCTAGATCCCAGCTTTAAAAGTGGTTTTATGGTTACCTTTGTAGTTTTCTTCCTCAATTCAGGAAAACTACGGAGTGACAACATTCTGGTGACCATACTGGGCAACAAAAGGTTTAATATTCCCCATGAAACACTATCAAGATTCATATTTAATTGTTGATGGTGGAGAGCAGTTAGACGCATATAAAGGCTGAACCATTCACTTGGTGACTCCATTGCCTAAGAATCTATATTGCAGAAACACTCATGGCGACTCCACTATCCGAAGAATGCATAGCTTTAATTGCCTAATCTAAATGACAAGGTATATGACAAACCCTATTTCTATTAAAGTTTTCAAAGAATACTGGGATATTTGTGATGATGATCAAATGGAGGAAGATTTCTTCAATTTACCAGCTTCTTTATGTGAGGGCATGCAAATGTAGCTCTGAAGCTAAAGCAAAATTCTTAGAAGAGTTTTCTGATAAAATTGAGAAGGACATTCAAATATTATATGTTCGAATTTAGACTTAAAATTTTCAAGATCAAAATTAGTTTTTTGAGGAACTTTTACAGTTGAAACTAGGGTCTGATTTAAACAATGCATATGAGTAGTCACATTTTGACAAACAAATTACATAACTTTTGGATGATCAACAAATGAAATGTGTTTTCTTTGATCCCATTTTTGTTTATATGGAGGAATTTTTCACTACAAAGTTCCAATTATGTTTTTGTTGTGAAAGAAAAGTCTACAATCAGTTGTCATTGCACTTACATTTTCTAGTTTCCATTTTTCTGAAATGCAGTATGAGAATTACATAAAGGATGTAACTACTCTATTGGTTGTTTCGGCATTTTTCTATTACTTAATTTTTGAGGGGTATAAGCATCCTAAAGTAGGTAGGAGTGTGAATAAGGTCAACATTTTGAGCATATCTTTTTTTTCAAACTTCAGTTTGCACCAAAGTTTTCAGTTTTCATTGTAATGTTCATATTACAATTTGAAGAATGGATTTGGTTCAGTTTGAGGATTGGAACAAATTAGGGAAGAGCATGTTGCAGGTTTGGGATCAGCCCAATGGATTGTGCTATGAGTATACAATGTTCTTGGCACCTCAGAGTGAGGATGTCATCCCCATTGGAGCCATTGTCAGGGTCCTATAATGTAGGTAATCAAAGTTTTTATGTCCAGTTATTTATTTTGTGAATATGTTAGTCAATTTTAACCTATACATCCACCAGGTATTATAGTCTAAATTTTCTTTGTACAAAGGTCCTTAAGGGGTCATCATTGAGGTGCCATGTGTCAGTTGTCAACAACGCTTTCCATTTCTAAAATATGAAAAATCTTCAAATTTATTTTTAATAGTTTTTATTTTAAATAAGATTTAATTTTCTAAAATATATATAATTATATTTTTTATAAAATTATTTATTTAAAATATTAAACTTAATTAAAAAATGGCAAATCAACCCAATCTCTGAACTATAGGAATTGCATTTGTTATCATACTTCATTAACAAGTCAAAATAGAAAAGTCAAATTAATTTATGACCCCACCCCGCACTTCATACATTAATATTCTATGCCTCGAGATGAGTGAAAAATTAAATCAATTATCATCGATGGATTTCATGGGGGCTTGACTATTCAACTTTTTACCTACCAGCTCTAAAAAAGTTGTTTCATTTTTGCTGTGTTTTACATCTGTCACCTTCTAGTTCATTTCAGACACCCCCACTCTCGTAAACCATTTATGACCTATACCCACCACGAAAACCATTTTTTATGATTATTTAAATATTATGAAACATGGAGGGAAGGTATACGAAGTATATAATAATGCTTATGATAAAATAAAGGAGACTTTTATTGTGATATATTTATGAAATGAGTTTACAAGTGAAAATAAAAGAAGACTGAGTAAAAACAAAATTTTACAAAGAAGAGAGACATGGTTTTTGCTATGGTATAAAGAGGATAAATAGATAGAACATGAAATTTGGTTAAATACTTATCTAAAGACTTTACAGGAGTAAAAGGAGAAAGTAAAAGATACTCTACCAACCACGGCAAAACAAGACATAGTTTTTAAAATCCATGGGAAGGAAATCAGTGGATGGTTTTTATAAAATATGTTTATGAATCACATTTATTTATCGATATATAAATTTAGGGAAAAAAGACATGGATTTAAAAACAATACATGGATTTAAAAAAGGAGACATGGATTTCAAAACAAGAGGATGGATTATAAAATAATTTAAAGAATATTTTGAGATTTTATTTATGAAATTCATTTACAAGTTTAAGCAAAATATTTGGAAATACTTATCAAAATATTTTCTTCCTAAGTATTTTGTGACGTTGATGAAGTATTCAAGAGATGATGAAGGAAAAAACTATGTGAGAAATTTTCAACACATAAATTTGGTTTAAATCCAAAATACAAATAATTTATTGATCAACTAGGTGAAAAACATAAACAGGCATGCAATTATTTTCATATTTTTGACATAGAAATAACAATCAAAGAGACAGCTAGTTGATGCAGGTGGAAGAGTTAACCAATTTTTAAAGGGAATCTAAGAGGTTTTTTGAAAACACATTCAACCACTCTAGATTCCAAGGAAGAGGATCAACATTAATGAACGAATTTCCATATTTGAAGGCTGAATAGTTTCCAATAGTTCCAGATTTCCTGCAGTTTTCCAGCGATTGTTTTGTCTTTAGTTTATTGTTCATGCTTTTTCCATAAATCATTAGATATTATTTTGTAATCAATTTCTTTTTGGAATCTAAAGTTAGTTCAATAGGAAGTATATAAATATTTTGTAATAAGGCTTAGGAGGGGTTGGATTATGCATGAGGAAAAAGTTGTATATTGATGTAAGCCGTGGGTTTTACTCAAAGTGATCAATTTACATAAATATAGAGAAATTTGTTGCAAGATTCCCGTGTCAAGAAATTGGTGATGTGTTTTCTTATGTTAAATTGTTTCTTTTCTTAGATTCTATATGTATTTCCCTCTTCATCGTTGCAAGAAGATTAAGGGTCGAATTTTCTTAAGTGTACTCTGATCTCGCTTGTTAACAATATCAATGTTTTTCTTTCTGATATTAGGTATAGAATTCATCTCAGTATGATCTATATTTAATTGAAACTAAATCATATTCGTCCCATTCCAACCCAAAACACTTTATAATATCTAGGAGGTTTCCTATCCTTCCTTGTTACAACTACTCTATTATTTTTATAATTGATTACTCAAAACTTTATGACTCATGCCCAATGGACTTTTCCAGCATCTTTCAGCCAAACTTTTGAAAATCCCTACTCGAACTTAAATAACTATCCTAATATCTTAAAAATGGAAATCTAAATCATATAGAGAGATCCCTCTATGATGTTGGAAGGGCTAGATCCCAACCTTTAAAAGTTGTTTTGTGGTTACCTTTGAAGTTTTCTTCCTCATCCTAGGAAAATTATAGAGTGATAATAGTCACATACAAATTTTCTGGAACACTTGGTTATGTTTTGACACATTCAATTCATGATCTTGGAGTTGGGTAGGTTTGAAGGCATTCCATCATATTTTCCATTCATTCATGTTCCTTCATGATTTGAGGAATCATCTACAAAATTCCCATTAATTGGTTTCCTGGTTCCTTGTTTAGGGAGTGCAGTGCCTTTGATTAGACCTTGTCCACTATATGTGATATATATCAGGTAGCCCAAGGATTCAACTTCCATTAAGTACAGAGTTTGGGTTAATATGATCTCTTGTTAGATAGATGTAATGTGCCCTACTTTTGTTTTCATTTTGGTGATACATAAAAAAAGGTAAAAGGATGAACAATTTCCTCATTAACTCAGAAAACTCAACAATTTGCCTTTTATAGTCGAGGAAAGACTTTCCATGTTTGTTATAAAAGCTAGATTCTCAACCAAGATAAATCTATAGGACATAAAACAAGATATAGCTTATAAGGTTTTGAATTAGATTGAATGAGAAATTTATAAATACCATATAAATAAGTTGTAGGAGGTAGACAAAAAATGAATCCAATACTCAAAACAACCCATCTTTTTCTTTGTATCAAAACTTTCTTTTGAGACTAGTCTATCCTTCCATGCTGTAATTTTAGTAACTTAGTTGAGTGATGAGAATTAGGCCTAGTTGATTTGGTCCAATATTTATGTAAGTTTATTACAATGAGGTGGATTAAAGATTATCACTCTCCTAACTCATAAAATATTTCCATCCACCAATTTTATACTCGTGTATATACCTAATATAGTATAGAGTGTAACTTTGATTTTTTCTCACACTTTCCTTCTTGTGTGAATGTTCTCATATCTATTTCAATTCATGCACATATCAATAATGTTTATTTCCTTGTTTCTATTGTAGTATGACTTTTGGTTTGGGTTTAGGTATTATTTTGGTTTTTTCTGATAAAGTGTATTCTTATTTATTCAGTTTAATTGTCTTGCATTCAATTCTTTCAATCAGTGGGTATTTGCTATAGGATCCACAACTAGAACAATGAAACTTGTTGATCTGTGCAATATAACCAATGCTTTGCATACCTTTTGTTGTCACAATATGTGATTTTTCTGGGTCTAATTAATTTGATTGTTTATGAAATTATCATCTTGAATTTCTATGATGTATGCAGAAACTTAAAATGCTATATCTCTTTATGTGGAGGTACTTCAGCATTGGAATGCAAATGGATTTCTTAAAATAGAATATAAGGGATTGAATATCCATTTATTCTTCTTAAAATGTATTGTAAAGAATAGTGTTTTCCTTTAGTATTTTCACTATTTTATTTGGTAGAACACATGTTAGATAATGATGCACTGCTCCTTTTCTCATTATGTTTGGAATTTATACCAGTTGACTAAGTGTTTTGTGTAGCTTCATTGTTCTTTGTTTTATACCAATAACTTCATTTCTTCTTTGTGTAGTTACCAATATAAATTAAGCTTCATTATACCAATAGAAATTAAGCTTCATTGTTTGTTTTATACGAATAGCTTCATTTTTGTTTTATACGAATAATTACTTTTGTGTAGCTTCATTGTTGGACAATGTTGATCATAAGAGATTGCTAATTCTTATTGTTTATGGAAAATATGGATGACCATTAGGATCTGGAGATATTGGGGTTGTCTTTGTTTTTGAAATGAATATCTTTTTAGGATGTAAATGAATATGAAAGAAGAAAATCAAGTGGGTACATTTGGTTAGATATATTGGAAAGGGGTATCAATGACAGTTTTAGGAGCAATTCCAAAATTCCATTTGTTTGGCATATATGAAATGTTTGGTAGGTATGTGGAGATAACATGTGAAAATGATAATATGGAGTACAACTAGTTAATGATGGACTTATTTTTATTTTTTTGACTCACAAAGGAGTGGAAAGGCCAAGATGCAACCAACCAATAATTATGTTAGTAGGAGTTTTACTTTCTCTGGAACCTAAGGATCATCTAATATTGGGACATGTTACCCACCCACATGTATGGGTAACCATATGAAATTTTTTTTCTTCTATGATGCAATTTCCCAACTAGTTGTCATACATTATTTATTATATGTTTTATTTTTCTTACCATTTGTTTCCACAAAATATCTACAACTTGATCCTTTTAGATTGTAACTTATCTAACCTGATTGTTATTAAGTTCCCAAGGTGTTCTTTTTCTATGGTGACATTTTATTTGTTTTGTTTATATGGGTCATCTGGCCACACAGTGGCCACTATCACCCAACTAAAGAAAACTTGTTCGAGTTTCATGCTTTTCTGGGGAGAAATGAGATTGACATAGATGATGTTGAGGTATATGACATATAAATCCTTTATATTCTACTTTAGTTTATATTCTAGTGTTCATCATATTTCATGTCTTATACTCTGCATTATATCTTCTTTCATTTTAGAAGAGGAACTCATTATTGATGGTCAAAAGTAGGAATTGAAGAAAGAGGAGAACAATAAAACTTGAGAAAAAAATGTAGAAAGAGAGAGAGAAAGAGAGAAAATAATTGGTCTAGTGATACCCTGACAATATCTTGCATGAGACACATAAGATTGACGATCAAGTCTGCAGAGTTGATGAATTCACGTACAATGCCTTGGCAACACAACGATAATGTTTGAAGTGATGAAACAATATTTCATGTGTAAATTGTAGTCTAACTAATATTAAGTTGGAAACTCGTATTGTAATACTTGACATTTCATATAATATAATTTATATGGATGAAATTATTTATAGTTGAACTTGATATTATTTAGTATTGTAATTAACATATGTAACTTTGTGTTTTAATATTAGATGAGCATGCACATTGTATGACATTTTTTTAATTTAGTCGCAAAATCATTCTAATTAATTTATGTTGACTAATAATGAACACATAAAATCAATCTAAACTACTAAATTAGTAGCTTATATTATTTAATTATGAACACAAATAAAATGGATATATGACTAAATTAGTCATTTATATTTATTATTAATGAAAGTAAATGAAATCAATATAAACTACTAAATTAGTCATTTATATAATGAATATGTAACTACCAAAAATAAATAATTCACTACTAGAAATGAAAAATTTGTGATTACAAATAACGAATAAAGTTTCCATATATACAATTATTAGTACCTAATTTACATTATCTTATAACACGAACAAAATTTAATCATATTTCTTTGGTCATTAATTGGTTTCAAACGATGACTAAAATTTGTATATATGACTATTAGTAGATAATTTACAGTATCTTATAACATGACCAACATTTTGGTCATATTTTCTTGGTCATCAATTGGTTTTCTCAAGTGATCATATAGTAATACATTTTTTTATTCTTTGGTAATTAATTGTGGCAATTAATGACTAAATCAATGACTAAATTAACGACCAAATTAATGACTAAATTTTCTACTAATGATAAAATTGAGATAACCAATTAATGACTAAGTTCAAAATGACTAAAAGTTGGTTGCGTTATAAGATACTGTAAATTAGCTACTACTGGTCACTAGCTGAAAAATGGTCATTTATATGAAAATTTTGGTCATTTTTTTAGTAACTAATTACCCATTTTGTACTAGTGAAAGATTATTCATATACAAGTCCTATTCTATTGGGTTATTACATCATATATTTCTTTATATTTTCTGTTTTGGATCACATATAATGTTTTTGTTGTAGGTTTTTCTTCTTTTATTATTGCAGATCTAAAGCGTAAACAACCACATATTGTTGTTAGGTTCACTTGTCACCAGTGTCATAAGAATTATTTTTGGTACATACATTAATAATTTTCATGCTAACAAATGACGCCTCCACTCAGTTTTTAAAGCTACATTTGTACATAACAAATGGCGACTCAAATGGTGTAGTAATTCAGATCCTTGGTGACTATCATTTTAGTGGTTTTGAATATTTTCTGTAGTTATTTTTAGCCTCTCGATTTCTATTTTTATCCCTCCTTTATTTTTCTATCAAATATATGGATTCTGGTGGTTTTCTAATTTTTCTGTAGGTTACACGTACCTGTTGATCAGGAGATGAAAAACGTTGTGTGAAATATGCCGACTAAGGGTCTTGAGAGAAAAGCACACTTTTTAGCTGGAGATGTGTGTTCCAAAATGCCCTTTTTGGCCAGTTCATTTCCATTTTCCACTAATTTTTCGGTAAAATTTTCAGAATTTTCCCATATTTACCGAGAGTGTTGTGTGTGGACTAGGAAGGGTTTCTTTCCTATTTTTTAGTCTCCCCTAGGCCTAATTTCTCTTAGTTTTTCTACTTTAGGAAGGACAAATCCCTCTGAGGTTTAGAGTACAACTCCTCCTTTTTAGGAGGAGATTGGATAGGTTAAGGAGTCTAAGATACAACATTTTCAACCACTAGTTTGCAGGGTCTTATACATTATTTTATAACCCTTTTGGAAAGGTTTATTCACACCTTTTATCCCTCTAGAGTTTGGGTTTTTCCTTTCCCCCTTAAGATTCTATTGAGTATCCTAGGTTTTGGAGCTTATTGCCTATCCTTTGCAGCATTTTTCACCTATAATTTTTGTTATGTTTTTGCACCATTTACAACATATTAGTGCCTCTAGATCACAATCCATTCGACGTTAGATATTTTAGGCCATTTATGTGTCTTTGAGTATCTTATTTTCTTGATAGGCTTATTGAGTGGGGTTTTATGTGCTTCATTTGTTGTTTATTTTTTTTTTCTTTTTCAACACTATTTATAGTATTTCAATGCTTTATTTTCAACAGCGCATGGCATCATAAAACATGCTCAATTAACTCATCCACTTGACGCATCATTTTCACACACTCACACCCTAAACGAGTGTGAGATTGGTTAACTTGGCCAAGCTTGGACTTGAAACACTACACCTTAATAATTCAACATACATAGATTAAGCCCACTTTGGCACCAGAGCCAAACAATCTGTATAGCTTAGGTTTAAGATTAATGGAATAATATTTCAATAATACCCATTTATCACTGACATTGAGGCATATAATTTGACATATTAGGGAGCTTAAAATCCTTCACCATCCCATGTTCCAAAGTCAAGGTGTATCAGAAACTTGATTTAGAGGGAGTAGGCTAGGTCATTATGTGATCGGTTCTGCTCAGGGATACTCAACATGTGGTAGGGAATCCCATGTGGTGGCTAATCACTAGGAAGCTCAAGACTTGACCACCCTCGTGGGGTGAAGGTAATCATAGTGACCAATATTAGGAAAACACACAATAGGACTCACTGCAGGTGGTAGTTGGTACTCCACCCCACCTTTCTCTGAACAACTCTACTTGCGGGGATCATATTCCATCAAGTAATAAATTCATTTGAAGGTCATCTAAAACAATAGATTTAGGACATATTTGCGAATTTTAATCACCTATAGGCTAGAGGTAATTTTTCTCTGATAGGACATGTTTTCTTGAATTAGAGTAGCATCTTAATATAGTTAGTTTACACTTGATACCACTCCACTAGTTGTTTTATTGTTGTTTATTGCTCTTTTTCTCCTATCATCAGCCTTTAGTTTATTTAGTCATATTTGTGTTGACATCATTCTACCCCCTAGGCATTGGTTTTGGAGACTTAGTGGCCTTCACCCCTAGTTTCATTTAGGAAATATTACTCCTCCCCATTGAGTTAGAGTTCATCCTCTTAGTCCTCCATTGAGTCCTCATTCCCACTTTGGTTCTTTGAATTATTTGAGTTCTTCCTTTCATCCCATGTCCTCCACACCCCGTATAACCACTATTTTAGGCACCCATATGGGTATAGGAAACCCAGGTACTAATCTTGGTAACCCCACAAGTGGAAACTCTACCAATATGGTCACTCCTACTACATTTATTCATTTTATAGCTAGTTTGAGCCTCGTTGATTTTAGCGAGCTCCTTAACAACCCTATTCTCCATGACCCCAGTTGGCCTGATATGCTTACCACACTTCCTTTAGGCATCCCTAAGTTTGAACCTAGTCCTGGAGAAGATCCCAAAATTCATCTTCACTGATTTAATATGTGGTGTTCATCGAAATCCATCACTGAAGACTCCATTCATTTTTGTTTATTCCAACACAACCTTACTGGAGTTGCTGCTAAATGCTATGTGGACCAACTGAATGCCTCCGATCCCACCTTCGTGACTCTAGTTTAAGACTTTCTATCATATTTCGAGTTACCTCTCCGATATTACACTGGTACTGAACTCTTGACCTCTTTTTGTCAAACTTCTATCACCCGCTTATCTGACCATGTTCAAGAATGGTGTAGAAGGAGGAGCATTTGTATATCTCAAGAACTCGAAGATGATGTATATAATGATTGGTTCTTTAGATTGCTTCTGGTCCCCATTACTAAATATTGTGCTTCCCACTTCCCTTATTCTAAGGAATATGCACCCAAATTAGCTTTGAAATATGACCTGATCCATGCACAATTAGCATATGTTTATAATTTCATTCTCGATTTGCCTCAACCTCAGCCTCGTATTTCTAATGTGTTAGGGGCACCTCATGCCACCGATGGTATTGTTGGATCCATTTCATGCCCTCAACCTCAACCATATTCTCCACATTTGATGAGTTATGGTAAAGCCTGGGGGGGTTGTTCCTCTTACACCTATCCCCCTCCCAATACTTCTTAGGGAAACACTTATCCATGTCCAAGCACGTCATATCCATATCCCCATCTGCATTATTTGACGTCAGTGCCACTTGTTGTTCCACTTATTTATACCAATGCTTTCCCCTCTCCTTGCTATTTGTATTCATTGCATCCTCCACCTTTCCCACAACATCACCCTCATCCTGAAGGTAAACTGTATGCTTAGTAGAGCGTAACTAAACCCCCAACCCAAAAAAATGGAATAAGGGTAAAGGTAACCAAAACCAGCCATCTCAAGGTAATCAAGGTAACCAAGGTACACCACTTAATGACCCTTAAGGAAACTAGCCAAATCCCGTAGCCTAGGAAAAAGGTGGCCACATCAAGAAAAACAAGGCTCTTCATATGAATAAATGTTTTGTCTATTGTGGTGTATTTATCCATTATACCCATGAGGGTCCACTTTTACCTTAGATGTGCCAAGCATTGGAAGCTCTAGAATTTGCTTCTAGAGGACCTCAATGCATGACTCCACTTCCTCCTCCTCCTACTTCATCTGAAATGATTTTTCTTACTAATCCTTTTACTCATTAGAGATATATTGTTGCTCAATGTGCACAAGGTCATGTAACTCCTCCACATTCAAAATTTGGTCCTAATGATTACCAGATCCTTATGATGAATTTTGACAAAGTCAATACCGAACATGTCAACCTTCACACTCAATCACACCAATATGACAAGCCTCCTGCAAACTGAACAAGTGATTCCCAAACTAAAGCTTCCACTAAGCCTCTATCATCATCAAATGGTGCCTTAGAGATCCCTCCGCCTAAGGTAGAGATTATCCCTAAGATCCCCAAAGGTCCATCACATCGAAATATTTCTTCTTCTAATGCTACCCATACATATAGCATAGTAGATGATTGGTGCAGTCTCATTTTGCCATGTCAACACTAGAAGTCCTCGAGACATTCCCATCCCAATGGAAAGCTCTACTATCTTCTTTAGGTGTTGGGGATCCTTCCGAAGATCATATGATTGTCTTTGACATTGACAAAGAAGGACATCCCCCCTTCCTTCATTTGTTTCCTTTCAAATACCATACTCCATAAGAAACACCATTGTTCAGTGGTGTATTGTAGATGAAGGCACCTCCACATGTGTGGTATCTACTAGCTTTTGAAGAAACTTGGTTCACATCACCTATCCCCATCCACCATCAGCCCCCGTAGTTAGGATGGTCATCCCTCACAACCCCTCGACTTATATTGCAATTGTCCAATTACCATTGCTGGAAAAATAGTCTCCATTGACATCGAGGTCATTGATGCCCCCTTAGATTATAACATTCACTTAGGTCGTAGGTATACTTATTCCATGTTAGTTGTTACATCTAAGGTCTTTCGTAAAATTTTCTTTCCCCATAATGGGAATATCGTTACTATCAATCAGTTAGCTTACATGATCCTAAGTCTCAGACTTCCCTTTGTCCATTATCTCATTGATGACAAGAAATAAGATTGTCTCATCCCTCCCCAATGTTTGTTGGTTGTGTGGGCTCTGACCTAGGTTCAACATTAGTTAGCAAAACAAATCCCTACACTACTCGCCGTTTTGGGATCAAACTGTGGAGCGCGGACCGAAGTCTCACTTGAAGCAATATGGGGGGATGCTAGAACCAAGTTTCCACACCCTGAGATGGTCGTGATGTCGGTTTATTCCTTTTGTTCTACTTTCGTGTGGGTCACTAAGCTTTAGAGCACTTTCAGTCTAGCCCTTTATTCCTCCCTTTAGTACCTCTGCGAAGGTGTACGATTAACCTTCGTGCACCCCTAACCCACAATCCAGGTACTTCTGTGCTACTATGACAATGAACTGTATAGGTTCCCAAGTTATCTTAAGTATCTTACTTATCTTACTAGTCAATCACTATTAGCACTATGTAAACAAATATTCTTACTTGCTTTCAATTAACAATGACAGTCACATACATTTACGCATCACATTAACATAGTAAATCAAACCCAAAACACAATATAACCAGATGTATTAATAGGAAATAAATACACAGAATTTGCAAAATACTTCTCTTTATTGATATATTTAGATTATTACAGACTCTATTTTCCCTACACACACAGCTGCAGGGGTCTGCACACTCATCTGTGAACTTCCACCGTAGGCCTCTGCGCACTCAGCTGCAGAGCCTTTGCCTACGCTAAGACCCAAAACACTTAGACTTCTCTACCAAGTCTCTTCACTCCATTCTTTGCTCAAAGACTTCTTACTACATAGAGCTTACTTACTTAGCTCCTTTTTATACAATCCCATGGTCAGCGGACCATGGGTGGATCCTTACAACTGACTTTACACTTTACAAAATAAGGGTGAACAACCCTTTATGACTCTTGACACCTTCACGCTCCGTGACCATAAAATGTGGAGACTTTACATTTTTATTACAAAATTGATCCACAACATTGGATTTTAGCCCCAAAAATATCCTTGGGGGATCCTGTTCCCAGCAAGCCCCCAACAGAAACATGGTGACTCGTCCTTGACTCACTCTACGGGTGCATAGATCTTAGCACAAAGACCTCCCAGCTCGACCTGGATGACTACAACCTCGACAGTGCACTGTGTGACTGCTTGCTTTGCTTCTTCAACCAACTACTCAGTTGCTGGTCCTGAACTGTCAGCCTGAAGCTTCTACTAAGTTGCTAGCCATTTTGTGAACTTTCCTTCAATAGAGGCAATGACTGCATAAGCCTCATCCAAATAGGGCTTCAAGCACACCTTCAGCATTGCCTCCTTATGCTGCATTGCATATACCTATTCTTTCGACTGCTTGGCCTCGTGCAGCTTTTCTAGTCTCTACGAGAGCGTGACGGTTCACACTGTACCTTTTAGTTCGTCATGGCACTACTGCAATTCTCATGCTTCTATCTCCAACTGCTATACATTCGGGTCCTCCTGCATGCTCATCAGGACCTCGAATGACTGTTCAAAAAGTTATGTGCAGTTTGCTACTGCATTTTCTACTGCCGTTATCACCTCTGTGACAGTGGTTGCATGTTGCTCCTTTACTCCTAGTGGAGTTGAAGGTTGGGCCTTCAACTATAATTATGTAAGTCATAGGTTCATCTCCAGCTGAATCCTACCCATCTCTATGCAAGCATCACACACCCCTATAGTAAGCTTGCGGATGCGCACCTCAACTGATTCTTCCTCACAAACGGCTAACTTAGGGACCATTCAGCATGCCTCCTCCACAACCTGAATTATATGCTTGTTTTGATTGGTTACCTTTGTCACGGTTGCGATGACACAGTCTCACTGTAGGGCCATATGTTAATTATTAATCCTCTTCTTGCTGATCACCTGTAAGGCGCGGTGTTCATGGGCCCTCAGCTCCGCGATCACTCCATCTTGGAATAGGTGGAGTGCCTTGCTAGGGAGTGCTGCCAAGTTCAACCCTACTCCTTTAAGGGTGCTGACAGTGGGCCTGCCAGCATAATTCTCCATGGTCAGTGCTCCATCTGGTAGCACTGTCATGCTAGAGACCTTTGCATGCAGCATCCCGGCAACTTCTGATGTGCCGATAGCGAGGATGGTGGACACCATGCCAGTCTGTGCTACATGGGTCTGTAGCTCCTCCAGACCTGTTTGGATGGCCCCTAATACTAGCTGATGCTTTTGTTCAAACTGCTATAGTGTCTCTGAAGTGACACCACACGTCGTCTCTCTAATGTCATGCAAATTTCCATCTTTGAGGGTGATTGGGTCCTGCGACGCCTTAGTGGCCTTGGATTTCTACCTCGACCCTCCTTTCTCTTGTTCCTGTGGACACTTGATGTGGGAAAACATCACCTATGGGTCCGAGCTGTGCTGCTCTATTTTCTCATCACTTTCCTCCTTTGTTTTGTGTGAAGGCGACCTCGCGTCTTTCTTAGAGCCTCGCTCTGTTCTGCTTGTCTTCTTTTCGGTCTGCTGAGTAGTATCGCACTCCACTTGGGCCTTGTTAGTAGCCTCCTTCTTCCTCTTTTCAGCTAGCTGCGCCATCTTGAGCTTGGCATCATCCTTTTTATGCTGCGTGACAGACTTTCTTGCCCCCACTGCCAAGTCTAATGTAGTGCACCACTCTGCCATCCGACGGTCAAGCACTACATCAATTGCATCCTCCATTGCCAAGTAAGGCAAGTCATACCATTTTTGTGCAGGGTCCTTCCATGCCCTGATCAACACATGGTGAAAATCTGGCTTGAACTTCACATATCCCTACAAGTTGGCAAGCACAGTAGGTGACAACCACAGTCTGTCATTGATAGCCATGTGGATGTTCATCTCCATCAAGATCGAGAAGATCTTGTTATCCTTGATGTGATGTGCATCCTTGGTCACCCACAGTGAAGTGTACTTTGCTTCTTTTGGCAGGTCCGACATGACCGAGTGGAATTGACTATCTTCCGACAACTCCCATGCTACCAACATAATAGATAGCAAGAGCCACGCATAGTGGAAGGTCTTTGCTGAGTTCCTGTTCCTCATGGTAGTTCGCAAGGAACTCACCACAGAGATAGTGTGCCCAATTGAACTGGAATCCTTTGGTGCATTGGGCTGCAAGACCAATGACTGGTGCTGAAACTTCATCTGCGTGACACTTCCTCATAACCTTCCCTACCAAAATCTATGTGGACACCTTGATTGTAGGTTCAATAATACTTGAGATGGCATAGCCTTGTGGTTTCTTCATAAGCTTGAATTTCTCCTTCATGAGCTCTGTGAGGGCCTATTTTCCACCTTTTTTGCCAAACATCATGGCCAGATTTTCTCCTATGTAGGGCAGCCGCATGATCCTATGTATCAATCTGTCAGTGATGGATATTGGCTCCTCCAGCCACAGACACCCATCATGCACCAAGCATAATAGTTTCTTGATGATAAAAACTATAATGGGGATGTAGTTATAGTGCGACACCCATAGTAGGTTGAGCAGACCTGCTTGATATACTCCCCCCAGCCACATCCATGGTTCCAATGCAGTCATCCCAGCAGTTGTGTTAATATTGTGGCACATCAGCGACTCTATCGCTAAGTACGGGAGCTTCTCATGGTCAGCTAAGTCACAATCTTCTAGAATAGAGGAACCTACCCCAAGCGTGGTCCTTCAAAGACAATGTCGTCTGGCAAAAGAAGGGTTTGCAAGGGGACCTTGCTCTCATCAATTTCCTTTGGCACCTTGGTCTTGCCCTTGCACGGACGGATGTACTAAGGCAACTGAGTGATAGGGTCAGCACCCTGGACATCAACTTCCTCCACATCTATTCCCATGTTCTCATCATCCATCAGGATGTCTTCAATTTATTCCTCCTCCGGCTCTAGGCTAATGGCTTTGCCCTTTTCCTGTGTAGTGGGCTTTTCCTTCAGTGGGTTCCTTCTAGGTGACGTGCACACTGGTATTGCAGGCTACTTTCCCTTTTTATCCTTTGCACTCTCCTTGGTTGGCATCGGCTTCAGTCTAGGTGTCCGAGGTGATTTGGGAACTTCAGCTAATACTTCTGCAACCTCCAAGGCAACTTCCTCTACCTTCCTAACAACCTCTGGCACATCCTCCTCATCTATCACTACTTCAGTGTCCATAGCTTCTGCAGGTGTCAACAGGATGCTATTCAACATCTCCCCTATCACATGTGGTAATTGCTCAAACGTCGAACTCACCATTAGAGCTTCAAAGAATTCATGGTTCATGTGCACTTGAGAGCTCAACAACTCATTTCTCAAGATGCCAAGTGTTTTTTGTTGCCAGGCACTTGTAATTTATATGACATTTTGAATTTAAATTTGACCACTTCCCCCACATTCGATTCATTAATGCTGGATTTGTGGTAGATTTCCA
Organism: Pinus tabuliformis; assembly: GCA_031772625.1. Lineage (NCBI taxonomy): Eukaryota > Viridiplantae > Streptophyta > Pinopsida > Pinales > Pinaceae > Pinus > Pinus tabuliformis. Next base: position 1,386,164,486 of record CM062820.1, on the reverse strand, counting down.
AGGATCTTACCCATAAAGTTCATCTTAAATGCTAGTCGCCCACTCCATTTGGTCACATTTCTACCATCAAATCATGAACAGTGAATTTAACAGTCACTTTCTGGCTGACGTGCATGATTTTTCCCTGGGTAGTGCAACTCCCTTCACGTTGTCACGAACCTTATGACATTTCCTCGCTCTGCACAATCCTCCAATCGCACAGTTTCCCAACCCAAGCAGTGTAGTTTATAGTCCTATGCCTCCTTTTAGCTGCCTCTAGTGCTAAGACTATGCTACCCTCATATAGTCACATGGTCGGATCACCAGTGTATGGCCTCAATAGTCTTCCATTTGTTGAGTGATAAAAGGTGTCTTTTTAACTCCTAATTATCTTCATATTAATTGTCAACGCAGGGATGATTTTTTATTTCAAGAGTGTACTCAGTTTGAGGCGGTCACTTGCTCAAGAGTAATGTTTTGCAGTATAGTGCTTAAAATGCAAAAGTAAATGAATGTTTGAAATAAAATATAATTACAATTAAAAGAAACTTAACACTCTGAAACTTAAATCATTCACTCAGAAAACTACAACAATTTATTAGTCAAGGATGCAATAATGATAACTCTTTCCTCTATCAACTTATATAAATGAAATCAAACATAAACAGGATCCACAATCTAAGAACTTAGATAGCTATAGTCAGTGTCCTTTATAGTTGTTGATCTTTCAATCCACACTAAAGCAAATAACTGGAAATGGAAATTCAATTGGAAATGCTCACTAAAACACACTTGCTGCAATATTAGTTAAAAGGTGAAATCAAATCCTTGCAGAAAATAACAGTGACTAAGTCTATTGAAAAACTAAACAACAAAGCTTAACTTTAGTGGAAATGAATTAAACAAAAAATTTCATCTTACAAAAATCAAATATTAATGGAAAGGAACAGTAATACTAAATTATTGAAGATGCACAACAACGCTAAATGGAAATGAACCACAAAGCTAAATGAACAACAAAACTAAATGGAAATGAACAACACTACGAAATTAATAGAAATGAGCAGCAATACTAATTAAGCAACAAGTTGTAATGCACGACAGAATCTGAAGTGAACAGTGAAGCTTTATAACCAAAATGAATAGCATAACAATTTAAGTTGTAATGAATAATAATCTTGTTATGATGGAAGAAAATGGCAACATGATTCAATTTCAGAACGTAATCATTAAAGAAACCACACTTGCAGAAATCAGAAAGATATAATACAGAGTAGTAGCTTAATCCACCAGAGGCTGGGCCCTTAACCGCCAGCTAATGTTGCTGGGCTACTTCAGATAAGGTGAATGAACAACAACCTCCAAATTATATACTAATCATTGAACTTGAGTGACATTACAATATGATCGTGTTCTCTTGGCACCACAAGTCTATAAATCAAAATTACAATTTGAAATAATAGAGATCCATCCCATTTCCTCCTATCCTATCCTATCCTATCCTATCTCTAATCTACTGACCCATTCAATTCTCTCTCTAATCATCCATCATTAATCCTCCTCATCTTTGATCTCTGTTCTGATTTAAATACATAGAGAGAAAAGAGAAGTTACAACCATAATGATTACAAAATGATTTCTATTACAAAATTGGATTTTTCTCAACAAATTGATAAATAAGATCATATTTGAAATATCTTTCCATCACTCATTCAAGAGGAACAGGTCGAATTTGGCATTGTAACTAGGATAATTTGGAAAACAACCACAATAGCGAATCTGAGAAAAACGTCTTTAGAGAACCTTCTATTTCTCTTAGTACAAGCCAAATTTATGAAAATTGCTCATCAAAAAACTAATTTGGTTCGTTCTGAATAGAACCCAAGTTTTGGATTTTCCATATTCTTCTCCATTTTCCCGAACCGTTCAATACAAAATTGTCACTTATTATTCTAGCGAATTTCTGAGTTGGCACATTTAATGATCAAATTTTCAATCTGGAAAATATCTTGGAGGCTAAAATGGTGAACAAATTTATTAATAAGCCATCATTGGTAAAAACATGCATAATCATCAATTTATTAAAAAAAAGGGAGAAGAAATAATATTTATCCATAAGAGCATAAATAATTATAAGATAGAATTATATGATAGATTATGATAAATGATGTGATAAATAATGGTAGAAATGGGTGGAATAGGCATTCAAAAGTGATAATAATAATGACATATTAATAGCCCAACATCATTCACCTTTCCTGGGAAGGGATCTACATTCAATTTAACCAACTGAACTGCTCCACCATCGGTAATCTCCCTAATGTCATAGGTCCCTAACCAGTGCATTCTGAATTTCCCTGGAAATTTATCAAACTTGTTGTCACATAGAAAAACCAAATCATTTACCTTAAAGGTGTGTATCTTAATGTGCTGATCATGTCATGGTTTTTCACGCTGCTTTTGGACCTGTTGGTGGAATCTAGCTAGAAATCTCTCTTCCTCAAGCTCAGCTAGCAATGCAAGCCTCTCTTTTAGGGCTCTGGGATCCATCATACCCGTGAGTTGCACTATGCATAGCCTAGGCACAATGTATTCCATGGGCATCACTGCTTCAACACCATATACAAGCCTAAAGGGTGTCCGTCCATTCAACCTTTTGCATGTCGTCCGATAGGCCCATTGTACTGCGGGTATGCATAGGTCCCAATCACTTCACTGAGCATTACAAACCTTGGTCAGCGTGTTCTCCAACACCTTATTGAATGCTTCCACCATCCCATTAGCCTATGGGTGATAAGGCATGCTCTTCTAGTGATATACTTGAAATTCCTCTATCAGCGCACTGATTGTTTCGTTCAGTAAGTGAGTATCGCGATGGCTCATCAAAACCTTTGGACACCCAAATCGCGTTAGTACATACTCAAAGAGAAACTTCGTAGCAGTCATCCCGATGCAGTCCTTCATAGACTGTGCCTTTGCCCATCGAGTCAAATACTTAGTTGGGTGATAATGTATCATGCTCCCATCTTCTTTCCTTTGGGTTGAATAGGTCCCATAAAATCAATCACCCATTTCTCAAAGGGTTGTAATGTCATTTGTGGGTTCATAGGTAGCTCATATCTCTGTGATGGCCTACTAGTCCTTTGACAAACATCACACGCCTTGTAGTAAGCTTTTGAATCTTGATGGAGGGTTAGCCACCACAACCCTACGCGTAGAATATTCTACACGGTCGCTCTCCCTGCATCATGACCTCCCGCGACACCCCAATAAGCGTCCATGAGGATACTTCTCCTTTCAAACTCCAGTACATAGCATTGTAGTACTTCATCAGAGCCCATTTTGTATAGATGTCTGGAAATGACATAAAAGTCTGCCGCATGTACCACTAACTCCTTCTGCTGGATGTTGTAGCCTTCCGGGATTGTTTGTATTGTTAGGAATTGTATGATGTCTTCAAAGTAACCATCTGTGATGCGCACTACAAATAGTTGCATGCTAGGTAATCCCTCCTCCAAATTAGTGGGCTCTTCCCCTATTTTGATGCATGACAGATGGTCTAGTCCTGCGTTCAGTCATCCAGGCTTCATAATAACCTCAAAATCATACTCTTGGAATAATAGTAGCCACCTACAGATTCTCCCCCCCAACAGAGGCTTATTGACTAAGTATTTCAATGTGGAATGATCCATATACATTTTAACATGTCTAGCTAGAAAATAGTGTCTAAACTTTTGGAGCATGTATACCATGGCTAACCCTTTGTGCTCAATGGTGGAATAGTTCTTCTCCGCCTTGGATAACCTCCTGCTTGTGAATGCTATAGGATGGTCCAATTCTCCTCCACCAGCCTGTGTTAGTACTACTCCCAATGCTATACATGACACGTCTGCATGTACATGAAACTCATTCTTCTAATCCAGGAAGACTAAAATTGGCGTGGTCACCATTTTTTCTTTCAATACAGCCAAGCTTTTCTTATAGTCCTTGTTCCAACAAAACATGACATCCTTTTTCAATAACTTCTTCATAGGCGTGGTGATCTGGGCATAGCCCTTGATAAACTTCCTTTAATACTTCATATGCCTTAAAGTTGTGCACAACTATTTTACACTCCTCGAAGCTTCCAAGTTAAGTATCACCAAGATCTTTGCGGGATCTACCATCAGTCCCTGTCTATAAACCACATGACCCAACAGGGTCCCAAAAGGAACAAAAAACATGAATTTCTTCAACTGGAGCACGATTTGGTACCTTCGACAAGTATCTAGCATCAGGCACAAACTTGCTACATGGAATTTTACCATCCCAAACACAGTCTATTCATCAAAGTACACCTCTAAAAACATATGAATAAATTCCTCGAACACAACAATGACTACGAGCGAAAAAATCGCAGGTGCATTCTTCAATCAGAAAGACATTAGAGTGTACTGGAAACATCCCCACTCAGTTGCAAAGGTCATATAGTTTCTATCGTCTAGCACGATTTTGATCTAATGGTACCCAGAGAACCCATCAATGAAGGAGTACGCTTCCTAGCCACCTATGTTATCCAATATCTCATCAGTGAATGGGGTCGGGAAATGATCATGTACAAAAGCGTCATTCAACTTCCTGAGATATACGCATATCCTTATTTCATCCTTCCACTTTCGTTCCTCTACCATCATTGGGCTTACCCAATTAGATTCTTCTACGGTCTCAAGGATTCCTTCCGCGAGCATCTTGTCTAGCTCTAAGCGAACCTTCTCCTTATACCTTGGATTGAGATGGTAAGGTCTTTGCTTAACCAGCTTCGTGTCGGGTTTTAACGTGATCTTCATAAAATCCAGGTCTCCTATTATCCCCTTTAGCTCCATAAACTTGGTATGGAAAAAATCCTGGTATTCATAGAGAAATTCAGTGACCTTATTTATCATCCCGTCATCCCAGTAATCCCCAATCTTCACGAATTTGGGCTCTGCTTCTGTACTAATATTTACCTGTTTCGTCTTCAATGACGTGGTTATATTAGGATTCTCAATTTGTGGTCCTTCAACCTCGCGGTGACCCTCTGTTTTAGGGATGTTAATCTTTCGTGGATCCTCGTCTTCTTCTTCAGCAGTCACGTTATAGCATTCCAACACGTCACTCAACTAAGTAGTCCAATCAGGTTGAATCAAATCTAAAGGATCCTACGATATCCTAAATATTATTGCTTCACTTCTTATAGTGCTTCGTCAATAGAGTCAAACCCATTTCCAAAGCTGAACGTCACTATGAATCCTTCACGCAGAATATCCCATTCACCTGTACCATGGTGGAGCTCTGTTTCCAAGTACCAGTTCATCAGGATGACATCCAGGGTACGACAGAACAAGTGCACCCATTCAGGTTGGGGCTTCACTCTATAAGCCTTAGCCCATTTGGCCAAGTGTGCGCGTAGATCATTCTTCCCATCATATTTTTTTGTTATTCATACCTTTGGCTTCCCAAAGTGTGTTCTCATCATCCTCCTACACTTAGGCCAATCATCAAAGCTACCCTTGTGCATACCCCGCCATCTTGCGGGCGTAGCGCACAGTGCCCAGTCCAAAGCCTGGAAGTGCTACTTTTCTACTACTTCCCTCTCAAATGCATCCAAAAATACATCTACATCATTCAAGCCATCGTAAGTGGGCAGATTTCTTAATTTTGATGAAACACAGTGTAGCGACTGGGTCATCATGTTACAACTTAGCGTGGTTACTTCATGTAGCCGATTCTGCCAGTGCTCTAATTCTTCATCAGATATTGAGGTGCATGAACTCTGTCGTTCCCATATAATTCATCCATCCACTGTTGGATTCACCGAGTCTTGGTCTCGTGCTGTTATCTTATATATGCAATCCAAATCGTCATCGCTCCCATAATTGCAGACTGGTTCAGTATAGCACAATCCTTCAACAGGATCTAGGGGTACTATTATGTGAAGTGATTTCTTTTGAAATATCATCTTTCACTTCTTTAGGTTGATTACCCTGTTCATATCAGTAGCCCAATCAATGCCAAGAAGTGTAGGGTAGGGGTTGATGTCATCCATAATTTCTATTACTTCAAAGTCAGCCAATGCGCTTACGCCTTTAATATCTATAGTCCCTCCTTGCAGCCATCCCATGGGGATGATCTTCTGCTAATTTTCCATCCTTAACTGAATTAGAGACCACTGTAGCTCAAGCATTCCCATCGGCTCCCAAGTCTTCTTTGGTAAAACATTCGTGTCTAACCCCAGATCTAGAATAACTTGATCCATCCCATATTCTCCTATCTATGTAGTCATTCTCATCTCTCGTCCTATCCTTGCTTTCTGCTTACCAATCTTCCATACCACGTGTTGTTCACCTGTTGTGTTTTTGGCACATCTATTTATAAGCTCTTGTAATCTCTTCACAGCCTTACTATTGCACAACAACTTCATTCTAGATTCTAGAAAGGTCGTAAGCATAGAAGGGTCCATTTCCTAATCAGGCTTATCCTTACTCCCTCAGGTGGAGGTCTCAATGAAGCTCTTCTTTGCTTCCATGAATGTTTTTGCATGCACGCTCCAAATCAAATTCAGTCTCCTTCGCTGGAGCCTTGCGAACCCATGTGTTGTCTTTGGGTTGTTTCCCCTTATCATCACCCATTGCAATTCCACTTCAAAGCACTATATTCACGTTCATATCCTCCTCGGTAGGCTCATACCTCATCATCTGCAAGTTTTGAGTTGGCTGAGGTTGTAGCACCCCTTTGTCGCATATCCTTACTATTAGTGTAGGACAATCCTCTGTCTCAGGATCAAACTGAGTACAATATTTGCACGATGGTCGCATTGGGTTAGTGAATTCATGGGCATAGTGTCTTGGTCCTCCACTGTTGTAGCAGATTAGTTGTCCTTGACTTTTTCCAGGTCCTCCTCTACCTCGGCCTTGTCCATGCCCTTGAAATCCTGTTCGCGCCATCCTTGTGCTCTGGTCAAGAGGTCGTGTTTCTGCATTAACCCTATAGGAGGGTGTTCTATCCATCATCAATTCATAACTTCTGCAGTTTTTCTCATCTTGCCCTACCGACCTGCAGAGGTTACAGAACAGTTTTTGCAGTGTTTGTACAAACTTCTGCAGCAAAAGACAGTTATTTGTCGCATGTGTTCCTGCTACCTGACATATAGCACACCACAACGCAGGCCCCGCACTTGGTCTTGCTTGGACCTCTGGCTGCAAAGGCATTAGTCCTCCTCTTGCAATATCATTCACAAAGACCGGGCAGTGGTCTTTGTCATGCCCCTGACCTTTACATTTCAGGCATCATACCTCTTCGCACACCTTCGGTCGAACTGTTCTATCTTGGTTCAAACTTTTCATTTCAAGGCAAAGGTTTTGCAACTGTGCATGGATCTGTTGAACCCCTAGATTCAGATCTTGCATTAGTGTTTCATGCAGTCTAATTGCAATCATCGAGGCCTCCTCCTGGGTCTTAATCTTTTGTTGTGATAGTGCAACCCTTAAGTGTGGTAGAAGTGAAGCCATGAACCATTTGCGGTGTTGTCCATCTGTTAAGTTCATATTGGCTTTGCGGATTTTGCACTTCAACCTCTGATCCAATTCCCAAGGTGTCTTTCCTGGTTTCATCGCGATTTCCATGAACCCCAAAATCGATTGTTCCTCATATTTAGACCTACTGAATTCTTTATTTAGTGCGGTCTGGATGTCTACCACTTCAACGTTTGGGTTGTCATCAAAGTACTTTATGTACCAGGTTAGTGTACAATCCTTCAAAGAACTAACCAATGTTTCCTTCTTCATGTGATCATCTGTGACACCCTGAGCTTCCCATATAGCTTTCACCATGAACCAAAATTGGTCTAGGTCCTCATTTCCCAAGCCTTTAAACAAAGGAAGCTTTTTATGGTATGGTTTTTGAGAAACTAAATTCGGATATTCCACAGTCTTCATATTTAATTCATTGATGTTTCAAGTCTAGACCAAGACTCATCATCACTAGTCCTGATGATGAGTCTTGGTCTAGACTCGAAATGTCGACTAATTAAATATGAAGATTGTGGAATATCCGAGTTAAGTTTCTCAAAGGCAACTTCATTGAATTTGCCATCTTGAACTGTGGTGGAGGTGGTGGTGGTATGGGTGAAGTCGTAGGTGATGGTGGTGAAGTTGGAGGTGGTGTGGGTGGAGGTGGAAGTCGCAAGAATCCCTATCTTATTAACTGAATTTCACTTTGCAGAGAAGGTTGCGCTACTCCCTCTTCGTCACCCAATGGAGGTGAAATTACTGGGCTATACTCAGGACCCTTTCTTCCTTCATTTTTCTAAGTCTTTCCATTTCACGAAGCTCCAAACATCAAGGTAGTTGGATAACCCATTTTTTGCACAATAACATATTAATCCAGGTATTCAAAGGCTTCAAGTACTTACCTCGCGGACCTTTGAAAAGGTGTCACTCCGCTTCGCTAGAGCTAACTGAGATATCAACTGCGAACACAGTCACAAATCATCCTATGATGCAATTGAGCCAATGACTGACAACATGAATGATCTTATCCTTAGAGGCTTCCATTCTTTGTACAAGCTTCGGGGTCTAGACTATAGGACTATCAAGTCTCCACCTTCCTTGGCTATCCTCTAGCTTTGCGATCCACTCGTATAACTCAACTGGAAAGGAACATAAAAAGATCTCATGGATTTCTATATATAGGTACCTATCTAGCCACTATTACTTTGTCAGTCGTGGATTCATGTTCTCCTACTCTGTGAATTCGTGGATCTTCCTATCCAACTAGTCTTCGACCTCTTTCTTAATTGGATTCTAGTGATACAACATCACATATCTCTCATGCAGATTCTGGTCCCAGCAATGAAACCATTTGTTGGCTGTGTGGGGCCTGAGCCAAGTTCAGCGTTAGTTAGCCAAAAAATTCCCTACACTACTGGCCCTTTCAGCATCAGCCCATGGAGCGCGAACCGAAGTCTCACCCAAAGCAGTATGGGCGAATGTTGGAACCAAGTTTCTGCACCCTGAGATGGTTGTGATGTCAGTTTATACCCTTTGTTCTACTTTCACGTGGGTCACTAAGCTTTAGGGCTCTACCAGTCTAGCCCTTTATTCCACCCTTCAGTACCTTCGCAAAGGTGTATGATTGACCTTGATGCAGCCCTAACCCGCGATCCAGATACTTTCACGCTGCTATGACAACAAACTGTATAGGTTCCCAAGTTATCTTAAGTATCTTACTTATCTTACTAGTCAATCACTGTTAGCACTGTGTAAACAAATATTCTTACTTGCATTCAATTAACCATGACAATCACATACATTCGCGCATCACATGAACATAGTAAATCAAACCCAAAATGAAATATAACCAGATGTATTAATAGCAAATAAATACGTAGAATTTGCAGAATACTTCTCCTTATTGATATCTTCAGATTATTACAAACTCTATCCACCCTGCGCACATAGCTACAGGGGTCCATGCACTCAGCTGCGGACTTCCACCCTAGGCCTCTACACACTTAGCTGCAGAGCCTCTACCTACGCTAAGACCTAAAACACTTAGACTTCGCTACCAAGAATCTTCACTCCATTATTTTATCAAAGACTTCTTACTACTTAGATTTTACTTAGCTCCTTTTTATACAATCCCATGGTCCGCAGACCATGGGTGGATCTTTACAGCCAACTTTACACATTACAAAATAAGGGAGGATAACCCTTTATTACTCTTGACACCTTTGCGCTCTGTGAGCACAAAATGCAAAGACTTTACAATTTTATTACAAAATTGACCCACAACATGGGCTTTTAGCCCCAAAACTATCCTTGGGGGATCTCACTCCCAATAATGTTTCACATGGATTGTACAAATATTCCATGTTGCTTTGTTCTTATTACCTTGGAGCCTAACTCTTCCAATATTTGCATGCTTCATGCATCATGGGCTTCCCACATGCAGTCTGGTATGCCTTCATAGTAGCGAGCACCTTGGTAACCTACTACTCCCAACTAAACCCAGCCTTTAGGTATTACTCCTCAAGGTCCATTTCCTTCTACTCATATCTGTCCTAGTCCTTTCTATCTCAAAACCATCCCCCCAGGTCTTAACCATCTCAGAGGAGTTCTCGCAAGTCATTACCCTTCTAGTTAGAGACATTTATTAATCCTACCTCATGGAGTTTATTCTACACCTTTCATGGCTATGTTGATTTTAGCTAACATTACCTTGGGGATCCCAGTCTGGTACATTGGTCCTCCCGCAAACACTCCCTTACTCAACTCAAATCTTACACTTCTTTAACCCTGGTTCAACCTATTGTTCCTACCCCTTCCTTTGCTTCAGTTCCACTACCACCTCAACAGGAACCTCCTATTGTTGTGAAAGCATCTAGTGATGGGGGGAAATCCCAAAAAAATGGAATCAAGGACAAGGCACACCAACCAACTTCAACTCCTCCTAAGATGTCAAATCCTACTCCTCCATGTGCCATATGAGATGTTGTTGGACATTCCACTAGTAATTTTCTTAATCTCCCTCCTATCAAGAATGTGGTCTTTGATACCCTCCCTGACTTGAACATTCATGAGGTCCATGTCATATTACCTGAGTTAGCTAAGAACAATAGACCCTTCGCATGAATCACCCTTCAAATTTCAATCTGATTCTCAAACTTCCTCCTCGTTGTACCCTTAGCTAGTTCCAAGGCCTCCAAGGCAAACCCAACATTCATCGTCGGTTTATTCTTGAATATGCCACGACTATGCATGGGTTTATTATATTCCCTCAATCTAAAATTATATTTGTTTGGGATGACGAATCTCAATAGTCTTCTAATGCCCTCAAACTTGATCACTTCCGCTTCCTTGATAACTTTGAGAGAGATTTCTTCTTGTATATATTGTTGTCCACCTATTCATTCAATGGTGTCCTAATACAAGATGATGTTGTTGTGAATGATCATGTCATATATTATGTCAATAAGAACCTTAATGTTCCCCTTGTGTACTATTCACATGAAGAAAAGTTTGCGTTGGTTGTTGTGTTCACTGTTCAAAACCTTCGTCATTATATCTTTATGGGTATTGTTGTCCCTTAAGAAACCAATTTCTTGGTTGTCTAGAAATTGTTCTTAAGATATTAGTGTTTATTATTTATGTCACTTACTTGTATGATGTATCCTCAAGTGAAGGACCTGAAGGGCCTGACTTTTAACCCTTAATATTAAGCTGATATGAAAGTCTTAGAATGCCATTTGATTGCTGAATATAAATGTTGCGTGAAGAATGCTTTGAGAAGTTAGAGACAATATGTTGTTTTTCACAAAAACTATTATCTGTAACTTAGAAGAAATGTGAATAATGCTTTGAGAGGTTAGAGACAATATGTTGTTTTTTCACAGAAACTATTATCTGTAACACTTTGGGAAGTTAGAGACAATATATTGTTTTCCATAGAAACTATTATCTGTAACTTGTTAGAAATGTAGAAGTAGGAACTTTAAGTACGGGAGTGCTCTTTTAAGGAATTTTAACTTCATTGTTGTGGGGAAAAATCCCTATGCAGGACGATCCTATCCACCTAAGGTGTGACAGTGCCTTAGCAACAAACAGAGACAGCTATTCTGGTTTCTTCCTTTATGAAATGTGAAAGAGGAGAGATCAATGGACTTACCGGTGTCTTCCGTTTGTCCCTCAATCCAGATCCTCTTCTCTTTGGGTGTTCACAGCTACTTGCCTCCTCGCTCGCCCAAGAGAACAGCTACTTGATTCCTGCGAGATCACAAGAGAATAACTACTTGTGACAAGAGAACAGCTACTTGTGACAAGAGAAGAACACAACACAAAGGCAAATATTCATATTCATAAATGATTCAGGATTAGAAGTAAATCAAATACACTAATGCAATCATACATCAAAGATACATCAGTATATAGGAGAAAACCAAGATAGCTTTATTGATAAATAACAAGCTTCAGGAAGAGATGCAACCCAGAGGGCTCCAATCCAGCATCTCTTTCCCAACGGAATGGAATTCCTATCTTCACCTCCCTTCAAAGCATTAAGCACCCAATGATTCCAGTCTCAAACCAACAACAATTCTTTGCAATAACAAAATTCCAGCCTCTGGATCTCATGGAGGAGAGATCCATATATAGATGTTTGGAGAGAGGATGAGTCAGCTTGAGATCTGACTAGTGTCCTCTCCCTCTGTTAGTTCTTGAGTCCACTTGGAGGTTCTTGCTTCCACTTGGAGATTTGGAACCTCTTACTCATCACCAGTCGAATTCCCTGAGGCAAGTGTCATTTTGGAAGCTTCCTGGGTTTTGACACCTTGAGGAATGATCTTGCCACATGTCCAATCTCGCTCAGCGCAGGTAGCCAGTGTTGGCTTTGACATTCAGCGCAGGTAGCCAGTGGAGCCATTGACATTCAGCGCAGATGGTCAGTGGAGCAGTTGACATGATCCTCAATTGACTTGTTTTTGAGCAGTTTCACGTGGAGAACTTCTGTGAATTGTTGTGGTTTGATAGCCTTGTTCCTCTAGGGGTAGGAACAACATGTTTAGGGACTTTGGATCCCTAAGATTATGGACATTTCATGCTCAATGCTCTAAGGCACAAAAATGTCTATAACAGTTGCCCCCTAAAGTATGAGGCTGTTTATCGGGTGAAATGCTTTATCCAGGAGGGTCCGAAGTTCAAACAATTGCTGGGAGGAGACCTGTAATAAGATACAATACAATACATTATTTTTCATACTGCTTTCATGATCTAGCTGAGGCGGGCATCCCCATGCTCAGCTTTATAAATTCATTTTTCAGTACATAGAACAGACAATCGTCTGATCGTAGACTGATAATTCTGATGAAATTATCATCCTTTGAGTAGGATGATTATCTGCTGCAATGATGTACATATCAATGTCTTTATGTTTCCTGAATATATATCACAGCCCGGATGGATGAAACTAGATCCGTGGTCTTCAAACTCGTTCGATCTTCACTCTAAGTACAAGTCGATCCATGTGAGAATTGTTCTAAAGTCGAACATGGAAAGACATCGCTTGATTACCGGTCAATGATGTAAACCGTTAACAAGCGCGAGAGGAATCACCGATAATGATAATGACCCTCAAGGTACTGCAGTACAATTCACGTGGTGTGAATAAAGGAATTGGCGTCAAACACCACGTAAAATCTTTCGGTCGAAGGTCATTGATGTATACTTGTCGCCAAAAGTGAGAAACTTGCCATTGAGGCATGCAAGCTTCAAAGTACTGAAGGGGTTGTTCCTAGATCAACTTCTTGGATAATGAGCTGATGTCGACAAGAAGCGATCCGTCAAAGGAGGGCCTTAATGAATCCCACATCAGTGACACGGAACGGAGCTAATGATTTTGATGGAGGTGAAAACGATCTGTGACATACGATTCAGGGTGGCGGTCATGAATGGATGAAGGATAATGTATGGCAGTGGATGGGACCTGGTTGACTCTTTCTGAATGACTTCTCTTGAACATATGGCGACACTGATGCGATGGATCGGTAGCATTACCCCAATTATGGATGGTATGGCGAGACCATGGTGATGTGACCGGTGAATGAAACAACCCAACCCGATTGTGGTATGGATGAAAAGTGTCATGTTCAAGAGCGACCTGCTACCATCAAAGTTTTCTTTAGTTTCTCCCAATTTTTCCCCAGTCATTGCTGACCAGTACCTCTTTATTTTTGTCAAGCTTGAGGAGGATAACATATGCTTGTTCTATAACCTGCCCTTCGGGCAAGCCCATCGCTATGTTTTAACGAGCCTAGCGATAGTGAAACTCGTTCTCGTCTAAAGACAAGTTTGTCACTATTTAATGATTTTAACGAGTCTAACGACAAAGACGACTCGGTCCCTTTTCATTTTTAGAGAGTCTGAAAAGGTACATAAAGTTAACTCCAAAATTCCTTTTTCGTCATCTAATCCCTTAAGTCTGAAAAAGTATAAAACAATACAGAAGGGATGAGTTTTCGATCGTTTTAACGAGCCGAACAAAACAAGTGCTCGATCTTTTTGTGCAATAATCCCTCAGGTCCAAAAAGATTAAAATCTAGAGGAGGGATAGCACTTCTGGTCACTTTAACGAGCTGGAAGGCCAAAACTCGGCAATCTTTTCATATTTTACGAGTCAGTTGAAAAGAGCTTAAAGAAGACTCGTCTTTTGAGGAACGAGTGATAAACCGGGTTAGCAGCTGATTCCAGGTACAGGTTGGAATTTTCCAATCACGGCAGTGTCACAAGGATGGCTAGGTGTAATCACTCTTCACAGCTGTTCCTCAAAATGGGTAAACAATCATATGGAGGTGAACGATCGGCCAAATGAAAAGTGGAGGTGATGGTGCAAACACGACCAAGGCTTTGATGGCTGATGATATTACATTCACGGTAGTTATTTACCGGGTGGTGCTTATGTTTATTTTTTAACGAGCATGAAGTCCGCGTTAAAACTGCTCAAACTTATGTTTATTTTTTAACGAGCATGAACTATGTGCTAAAACTGCTCGGATCTTGCGTTTATTTTTTAACGAGCATGAACTTTGTGCCAAAACTGCTCGATTAACCCAGTCATATGATAAGAGTGTCTCATCAAGATTCTATTTTTTAAGGAGCTTCATCTCACTAAGCTTTGCTCTGCATCCTTTCTTTATGCAAGTTTGGAAACGGCTAATCCTACGAGTTTAAAGGGTTAGACCTACAGGTTTAAAGGGAGGACCTAAAAATTTAAAAAATAAATAGCCACCCCTTGCTTGCATTCCAAAAGGTTTGCATGCCCCCAAGCATAAAGTACAATTTCAAAGTTACCTCTACTTCTTTTCAGTCAAAACATTTGTTTTAACGAGAGAGGCTTACCTCTTTCAGGTTACCCAAAGATTGTCTCGTTCACAGAGCAAACAAAACATTTCTTCGGCGATGTCTACCGAAATAGACAAAGGTGAGCGACGTAGCCCGCCAACTCACATAACTTTGACAAAAGAATCTTATTCTAGAACAACCCTCTTCTTAGACGGACGGGGTACGGACTAGTCATATTCTCCCGCGGAAACCTACCCTATACCCAAAGTTCTCTGCCGAAGCAGACCAGGACGCATGCCCCCTGGGTTCCAGTCATATCCTCCCGGATTACTCGCGCTCATCAGGAGGACGGACCGTGGGTTGAGACACTTCTTGCGTGAATAGACCATTTAGGGATGGTTCATGACTATTTGCGATGCGTGATCTGGGGAATGAAAGTTGGTCCACGAGCTTGACCATTCTTCCTTCATGCGGAAAACACATTACTCTAAGGAGTGATGAGACGATGGCTCCCTTGCAATATATATAGTCTCGTCCAAGGAGTAGGTTATAATCCAAGGGTCCTTGAACGACCATCACGTTCATTTGAACGGTCTTCCCTTTCAATGTTATGGGCACATTGGGGAGGATCCCTAAAGGTCGACTGGTTCCTTTATCAAAGCCTGATAGATTTCTCATTTGAGGCAAAAGCACTGGCGAACCAAGCGCTTTCCAAGCAATAGAGGAAAGGATACTCAGAAATGCCCCTTCATCAATGATAGTGCCAGCCATTACCATTCTGTATATTTGGACGATAATTCTGAATGGTATGCTAGCTGGCAAGCGGGGTCTGCCTAGTTGGTTCCAGTCGAACGAGACAACTAGGTTGCTTGGCGGTGGGACCGAATAGACGGCCGGATATCGCTCTGATGAACTTCCTTCCTGCGATAAAGGAATGGTGGCATTGCCCCCTTGATCATCAGAGTCAGTGCTGATGAAGAGAATTTGGACGGTGTCGTCTTTATTCTCCTCTGTGATGGTGTCATTCGAAGATAGAGCCTCTGAAGGCAAAACCGGGTCAACTGCCGTTTCAACCTTTAGACTTTCGTCAGGTATGGATTCAGATGGTTCATCTTCAATGACTGGCGCTTCGCCTGACCACTTGAGCGGGCCAGCCGGGTTCTCAACTAGCGAAGGACTTGGCAGGAGTTTTTGATATCCAGGAGGAAGTTGCGCTCGTAAAATCGGGCGATCTTCCAGAACTCTTTTTACCTCATCTAAGAAGGGACAACGGTGGATGGCGTGATCGCCTTCACGCAGTTTGCAGGGAAATCTAGCGTTCCCTCTTTGTCCTGTGGCTTCACTTCCACTAGTCGACGGTGAGCAGTCAACATGGCTATCAGAGGTCGATGCTACCGAATTGTGCAAACGGGGAGACCAGTCCCTTAGTATCCGAGGGATACAGGGACAATCTCTGTGGAAGTGGTCTCCCTTGCATATGACGCATGGCGATTTAGGCCTTGCCAGTGCTGTGTGTGGATTTTTGTCAGACGACACTTGTTTGCCCCCAATCGCCTTTGGCTCCTTCTTCTTCTTTTCTTTCTTCTTCTTCTCCTTCTTCTCTTTAGGAACTCGGTTTTTTGCTTTACCAGTTCCGTCAAGCGAAGAGGAAGGAGGAGAGGAAGATGAAGTAGAAGGATGGTGGGAAACTCTGGTCTGGTCTAACTGTTGACTCGACTGTTAAGGAATGGTGGTGTTCTGAACGACATTGGTTGAAAAGAGCCAGACTGGTAGGCCAATTGTCAGTCCTAGAAGCGACAATGTGGCCATGTGGGGCGCACCAACTTCTCCCCAAGAGGAGAAAGGACTAGGATTTCCACTTAAGGGAATTCCTTGGTTGGTGGGCTCCATCTTTTCAACCTAAAGATCAACGCGGGAAAAAAGGGTGATTGTTCCGTTTAAAATAAATTGTTAACGACGCTTTAGACACAACTTGCTTTTTCACTTTTAAAGAGTCGAGAAAAAGCTAAAGATGACTCTAGTCTCCTTCGATGTTTTAACGAGCCCGAAGTGACAAATGATCAGATGGACTTTTTCTGTTATAGAGTCTGAAAAAGGCCAAAAGAAACTGCTCTAGAGTTCTAGGCAGAGGGTGTGCCAAACTTTTCGCAAAACCGCAGAATACTTTTTAGGGTACGGGCGGTCGATCTTCCTGAATGCTGTGTTCAGTGCATTGCGATCAGTAGGGCGGCCGACACGGCTTCCTAAGGATAAAGGATATATGCCTATAGGGGTCTCCCAAAATATACGCGACGGTACGTGGGAGCACAATCCGTACTAGCGCTATCGTCCCTCAGGAGGAATCACCCACCTTCCACGAGATCGACAGTCACTAGGCTTAACGACGCCGGAACACGTCTGTAGCCTAGACCTCTATGTTGTGCGTTATGTTGCAAAGCATTGTTAGGTTCATTCAGTTTATTTTAAGTTGATCTTTTTAGAATTTTTCCTTTCAAGGTTCACCACGAGATGTATGACACAAATTCCTAAATGCAGTCTAAAGATGATAAGCAAGCTTTATATCTTTTCAACTTTGAAAATCCTAGCTACTAAGGGAAAAGAAGGACACCATCTTTTCTCAAAGAGCAATCAGCACACTCTAATGCACTATTCCTAAATCAAGCATGCAAACTTATCAAAATGCAAATGCACAATGCAGGTGTTTGTTTTCCGCTTTCTTAGTATTGATGCCTACAAAGAAAGCTTTTTGTACAACTTTGAATTTGCTTTAAATGACAGATACAAACAAGTTTACTTTTTCGAAATCAACAAGGGTAGAAGAGATTACAACACTTTGTGACTTTCGAAATGAACAGCTTGTTTCGACACTTAAAAGAGACAAACTCAAACCAATAAGCAAAAGTAAATGTATAATCAACTGTAAACAGCCAATGAACTCTCTCCTAAGATCATAATCAACAGATCTGAATCAAGGGCTACAGGATGATTATTTCACTCATGCAAAGGAAAACTGTAAATGATGCCACAAACACATAAAAACACGCATAGTATTTTTGTACAAAAGGAGGCGGAATTTAAGCAGAGAAAAGGAGTTATCAGACTGGTACCTATGCTGGTTACAGGCTGCAAAAAACAGAGATCAAAACAGGGCAACAGAGAGCAGAGAACCCCAGCTGCACAAGGCCAAACTGGTTGAGTGCAACCTCAACACTGTGGTTTTGACATTCAGCGTAGGTAGCCTTCACGGGACCTACGTTGAAATGCAGAATGCGTTCACAGCAGTTGCGCTGAAGGAGAAACTCTCGTTTCTCACTGGGTTCTGGGTCACAGATTGCTCAATAATCAATGAAAGGGATGCTTTGAGAGGGTACTAAGATCTATCACAAAGGATCATCAAATCATTTGTGAGTCCATTGTTCAGATCATAGACAAAATCCAGTGAAGGATCAAGGCAGCAACTGTCTACTTTGCAACTGAGATTAGCAGAAGCAGTTCGATTGTTGCTGTTGAGTCTATGAAACAAACAATGATAGAAACACAAATAAAATGACTAAAAAAATCTCCCCAGTGGAGTCGCCAATTTGTTGTGGGGAAAAATGCCTATGCAGGACGATCCTATCCACCTAAGGTGTGACAGTGCCTTAGCAACAAACAGAGACAACTATTTTGGTTTCTTCCTTTATGAAATGTGAAAGAGGAGAGATCAATGGACTTACCGGTGTCTTCCGTTTGTCCCTCGATCCATATCCTCTTCTCTTTGGGTGTTCACAGCTACATGCCTCCTCGCTCGCCCAAGAGAACAACTACTTGATTCCTGCGAGATCACAAGAGAACAGCTACTTGCGACAAGAGAACAACTACTTGTGACAAGAGAAGAACACAACACAAAGGAAAATATTCATATTCATAAATGATTCAGGATTAGAAGTAAATCAAATACACTAATGCAATCATACATCAAAGATACATCAGTATATAGGAGAAAACCAAGATAGCTTTATTGATAAATAACAAGGTTCAGGAAGAGATACAACCCAGAGGGCTCCAATCCAGCATCTCTTTCCCAGCAGAATGGAATTCCTATCTTCACCTCCCTTCAAAGCATTAAGCACCCAATGATTCCAGTCTCAAACCAACAGCAATTCTTTGCAATAACAAAATTCCAGCCTCTGGATCTCATGGAGGAGAGATCCATATATAGATGTTTGGAGAGAGGATGAGTCAGCTTGAGATCTGACTAGTGTCCTCTCCCTCTGTTAGTTCTTGACTCCACTTGGAGGTTCTTGCTTCCACTTGGAGATTTGGAACCTCTTACTCATCACCAGTCGAATTCCTTGAGGCAAGTGTCATTTTGGAAGCTTCCTGGGTTTTGACACCTTGAGGAATGATCTTGCCACATGTCCAATCTCGCTCAGCGCAGGTAGCCAGTGTTGGCTTTGACATTCAGTGCAGGTAGCCAGTGGAGCCATTGACATTCAGCGCAGATGGTCAGTGGAGCAGTTGACATGATCCTGAATTGACTTGTTTTTGAGCAGTTTCAGGTGGAGAACTTCTGTGAATTGATGTGGTTTGATAGCCTTGTTCCTCTAGGGGTAGGAACAACATGTTTAGGGACTTTGGATCCCTAAGATTATGGACATTTCATGCTCAATGCTGTAAGGCACAAAAATGTCTATAACATTCATTCACATAAGTAAACAAGGACTTGTTGCTTAATTACCATACTTAAAGAAAGGAAGACACATGATGACATAGAACAAAGAAGTTACAAATCATACCCAACAATGTGTGGAAAACTTTTGATTCTTTCATTAATCATCAATTTTATCAAGAATGCAATAGCCTAGTTTCCATGTTCTTCAAAATTTGAACCCTTTTTCTATAATTTTTCCTCTTTTTATACATCATGGGATAGTTGGTAATCACCAAAACTGTCAAACTTCTTAACTATCTCCTAATTGTCTAAATTAAAAGTCATTACAGAATATTACATTCGAGGGTAAAAAGACACCTCATTTTTCTCAAGAAAACAAAATAACAAAAAGTAACATAAATTAGAATATGACTAGTGATGGCTGCTCATTGCTCAAATTTGTGGCTTGAGTATGTGATCCTGTAGATGTCCTGATGATAGCTAAACTTCTTCAATGCAGCAAAGCGACATCTTTACAAAATTTCGTGCATGGACCTATGGGTTATGCGCCGACGCATATATATCAGAAGTGTTATGATTGGCAGAAACATAAAGAAACCTGACCAATCAGCATCACCAGAACCCAAAAGGAAATAAACCCCAATTCATAACACATTGGGTTCGCTTTTTCCACAAACCTTTACCTTCCCCGCACAATCAAAAGGAAACAAAACTACAGTTTAGAGGTTTCTCGAGTCTGAAATTTATATTAAAACTCGTGCAATTTTTGATGTGATATCTGTCAGATCTCATCCCTTCTTAATGAGAAGCTGTGATCGATCTAGACTTCAACAAATTAAATCACATTCCATAAACCATCACGTCCATTTTCTAAATTAAACCTCGTCCTTGTTAATCATGCGATTACTGTCGAATCTGAATCCTTCAAGTAGACGACCCCAATTAATTGAGGTTTTAACTCAGTTTTATAATTTCTCGTGCCCGATTTGGAGTTATCCTCTGCACTTGTTAGAACATGATTACCATTAGATCTATTGCCTATCGATCGGAGGGCTCAGATCTTCTCCTGGGTTTCTCACATTCGAAAGACATCAATTTCCACATTCTCTTTTAATTTCATTAGAACAAAATATTTTATTTTACCTTATTTTTGTGATAAAAGTGAAAATGAAATTTAAATGACAATGGATGCTACAACATCTGGCTCCACTTGGGGATAGTGTTTTTGCCACAAAAGCACTAAGAACCGTAGACCAGTGCGTTCACCTCGGGCATGGAGTCACATATTACTTAGCCAATTTAAATTCTATGGAATTTGTATAATGAATTCACTCAGGTATCTACAATGATAGGATGATTGTGCTTCAGAACTAGAAATAATGTTTAAGGTACTGCCCATTGACAGGCAGCTGTAAAGTTCCACCAAAAAGATTCTCCAAGAGGAATGTATTATTTTCCCTTGCTTCTATGATTCTGAATGGGCCATACCAAAGAGGATCAAACTTCCCATGTTTGCCCTTATCTTCTCTTCTAGTATCCCACCTTAATACCATGTCTCCAACTTTAAAATCAATTTCTTTGGCCTTTCTAGCAAAAATAGCCTTCATCTTTGATTGATACATAATCAAATTATCTCTTACCTTATCCCTGTTTTCACTCAGCTCCACTACCTTATGCATCCTTCTTATCAGAGCATTGGGTTCTTCTTTTGCCTCCTAAATCATTGTAATCACAGGCTTCACAAGCTGACTAGGAAACAAAGCTTGAGTTCGATACACTAACTCAAAAGGTGATTTTCTTGTAGATCTTCTTGTAGTCACTAAGACAACCCATAGTGCAAATTTTAATTTCAAATCCTAGTCTTTATGATCCTCCGCAATAGTCTTCTTTAGAATTTTCATCAATGTTTTGTTAGTGGATTCAGCCAATCGATTTCCCTATGGATGGTAAGTTGTTGAATGAGATAAAATAACATTATACTTCTGAGAAAAAGAAACAAACTTACTTGAACTAAACACTTGAGCGTTGTTTATTATGATTTTGATAAGGCATCCAAATCTGCTGAAAATATTTTCCTCTAAAAAATTCATCACCACCTAGTCATTTTCCCTTTTAGTAGGTATAGCTTCTACCCACTTGGTGAAAAAATCAGTAGCTGTAAGAACCGACTTGTGTTGTCCACTTGAAGGTGGGTTAATTTTTCCAACAAAATCTAGTCCCCATTGTCTAAATGGTTCTTCTATGAAGACTACTATCAAAGGCAAGGGAGAAAACCTCTTCTTCTTAGCAAAAAGTTGACACTTTTGACAGCTTCTGACAAACTTATATATATCACCAAATAGGGTGGGCCAATAAAATCCTACATAGAGGATTTTATGCACAGTAGATTTCCAACAATAATGTCCACCACATAAATTCTCATGATAATATTTAATGGTCTTTGTAAATTCATCATATGTTAAACGTAAAAATAAAATTCCCACAGGATCCTTCCAATACAATCTGCCCTCAACAATCACATATGGTTGTGCTTTGATTTTTAATGCTCTATATTTTGTTCTATCCAAAGATTGAGGACAAGAGAGAAAACATAAATAATGGATTATGTGCTTGTACCATTCTGAACATAAAAAAATATATTGGATCTTCATACATGGGTTTGATTTTTCTTCACCTTCTTCAATTATTTCCTCATTTGCAGGTGTTAGCAAGTTGATTCCCAATGCTTTAAACTTTGACTCTGTCAACATCTTTGTTAATCCCTTCCCTTTCTGTTATAGACATTTTTGTGCCTTACAGCTATAAGCATGAAATGTCCATAATCCAAGGGATCCAAAGTCCCTAAACATGTTGTTCCTACCCTTAGAGGAACAAGGCTAACAAACCACAACAATTCACAGAAGTTCTCCACCAGAAACTGCTCAAAAACAAGTCAATTCAGGATCAATTCAGAGGCTCCACTAGCTGCCTGCGTTGAAATGCAGAGGTTACACTGGCTAGTTGCATTGCAACGCAGGTAGAAGCATTACCAGCGTGTGCTGAGCGGGAAATGACAAATGGCAGAGTCTTTTGTGCGAGGTGTAAAGACTGTGGAAGCTTCCAGAATCTTCCTCCATGACACTTGCCTTGCTGAGTTTGACTAAGTGATGAGTAAGAGGCTCTTAGTCTCCAAGTGGAAGTAAGAACTGACAGAGAGAGAGGACACTAGTCAGATCTCAAGCTGACTCATCTTCTCTCCAAACATCTATATATAGATCTATCCTCCATGAGATCTAGAGGCTGGAATTTTGTTATTGCAAAGAATTGTTGTTGGTTTGAGATTGGAATCATTGGGTGCTTAATGCTTTGAAGGGAGGTGAAGATAGGAATTTCATTCGCTGGGAAGGAGATGCTGGATTGGAACTCTCTTGGTTGTATCTCCTCCTGAACCTTGTTATTTCATCAATAAAGCTATCTTGGTTTCTCCTATATACTGATGTGTCTTTGATGTATGATTGCATTAGTATGTTTAGTTTATTTCTAATCCTGAACTAGTTATGAATATGAATCTATGTCTTTGTGTAGTGTTCCCTTCTTGTGATCTTGCAGGAACCTGTTGAAGCTGGGTAAGCGAGAAGGCAAGTAGCTGGGAACTCCCAAAGAGAAGAGAAAACCGGATCGAGGGACAAACGGAAGACACCGGTTAGTCCATCCATCTCTCTTCATTCTTATTTCATAAAGGAAGAATACTAGAATAGCTATTTTTGTTTGTTTCTAAGGCACTGTCACACCTTAGGTGGATAGGATCGTCCTGCATAGGCATTTTTCCCCACAACAAATTGGCGACTCCGCTGGGGAGATCTGTTTAGTCATTTTATTTGTGTTTCTATCATTGTTTGTTTCATAGACTCAACAGCAGCAATCGAACTACATCTGCTATTCTCAGGTGCAAAGTAGACAGCTGCTGCTTTGATCCAATCACTGGATTTGTCTATGATCTGAACAATGGACTCACAAATGATTTGATGATCCTTTGGGATAGATCTTAGTCCTCCTTCAAAGCATCCCTTTGATTGTACCTTGCTTGTTGCTTTGATTTGGCCTGAAACTGTAGATTAAATAGCAAATCGTGACACAGAACCCAGTGAGGAACTCTCATTTCTCCTTTAGCGCAGGCTCTGTGAAGAGACTCTGCATTTCAACGCAGTTCCCGTGAAGGCTACCTGCATTGAAATTCAGTTTCCCTGTTATACAGGTGCGCTGATCCAGTTAGGCCTTGTGCAGCTGGGGTTCTCTGCTCTGTTTTGCCTTGTTTTGATCTCTAATTTTTGCAGCCTGTAACCAGCATAGGTACCTGTCCGATAGCCCCTTTTCTCTGATTAAATTCCGCCTCCTTTTGTACAAAAGACTGTGAGTGTTTTTATGTGTTTGTGGCATCATTTATAGTTTCCCTTTGCAAGAGTGAAATAGTCATCCTGTAGCCCTTGATTCAGATCTGTTGATTGTGATCTTAGGAGAGAGTTCATTGGCTGTTTACAGTTGGTTATACATTCGTTTTTGCTTTTGGTTTGAGTTTGTCTCTTTTGAGTGTCAAAACAAGTATTCATTTCAAAAATCGTTAAGTGTTGTAATCTCTTCTACCCTTTTTGATTTCGAAAAAGTAAACTTGTTTGTATTTGTCATTTAAAAGCAAATTCAAAGTTGTGCAAAAAGCTTTCTTTTTAGGCATCAATATTAAGAAAGCGGAAAAACAAACACTTGCATTGTGCATTTGCATCTTGATAGTTTGCATGATTGATTTAGGGAAAGTGCATTTAGAGTGTGCTGATTGCTCTCTAAGAAAAGATGGTGTCTTTCTTTTCCCTTTGTAGCTAGGATTTTCATTGTTGAAAAAGAGATAAAATTTGCTTATCATCTTTTAGATTGCATTTAGGAAGTTGTCTATACATCTCGTGGTGAACCTCAAAAGGCAAACTTCTAAGAAAGATCAACATAAAATAAACTGAATGAACTTAATAACGCTTTGTAACATAACGCACAACATAGAGGTCTAGGCTAGAGATGTGTTCCGGCGTCGTAAAACCTGGTATCTGTTGGCCTCGCTGATGGTTGGGTGATTCCTCCTGAGGGACCAAAAGTGCCAGTACGGATTGTGCTCCCACGTACCGTCGCGTATATATTGGGAGACCCCTATAGGCTTAAAACCTTTATCCTTAGGAAGCCGTGTCGACCGCCCTACTGATCGCAATGCACCGAACACAGCATTCGGGAAGATTGACTGCCGTACCGTAAAACGTATTCTGCAGTTTTGTGATTGGTTTGGCACACCCTCTACCTAGATCTCCAGAGCAGTTCCTTTTGGCCTTTTTCAGACTCTATAACGGAAAAAGTCCATCCGAGCATTTGTCACTTCGGGCTCGTTAAAACATCGAAGGCGACTAGAGTCATCTTTTGTTTTTTCTCGACTCTTTAAAATTGAAAAAACAAGTTGTGTCTAAAGCGTCATTAAAATTTATTTTAACGGAATAATAAATCACCCTTATTCCCGCGTTGATCTTTCAGTTGAGAAAATGGAGCCCTCCAACCAAGGAATTCCCCTTGGTGGAAGTCCTAGTCCCTTCTCCTCTTGGGGAGATGTTGGAGCACCCCATATGGCCACATTGTTGCTTCCAGGACTAACAATCGGATTGCCTGTCTGGCTCTTCTCAACTAATGTTGTTCAAAACACCATTACTCCTGAACAATCGAATCAGCAGTTAGACCAGTCTAAAGCTGCCCACCAGCCTTCCACTTCCTCTAATTCTTCCTCTCCTCCTTCCTCTTCGCTTGATTGAGCTGGCAAAGCCAAAAGCCAAGCTCCTAAGGAGAAGAAGGAAAAGAAGAAGAAAGAGAAGAAGAAGAAGGAGCCAAAAGCGACTGGGGGCAAACGAATGGCATCTAACGAAAATCCACACACTGCACTGACCAGGCCTAAATCTCCATGTGTCATATGCAAGGGAGACCACTTTCACAGAGATTGTCCTTGCATCCCTCGGATACTAAGGGACTGGTCTCCCCGCTTGCACAATTTGGTGGCGTCAACCTCTGATAGCCATGTTGACAGCACACCGTCAACTAGTGAAAGTGAAGCCACAGGGCAGAGAGGGAGAGCTAGATTTCCCTGCAAACTGTGTGAAGGCAACCATGCCATCCACTGTTGTCCCTTCTTAGACGAGGCTAAAAGAGTTTTGGAAGATCGCCCGATTTTACCAGCGCGACTTCCTCCTAGATATCAAAAACTCCTGCCAAGTCCTTCACCAGTTGAGAACCCGGTTGGCCCGCCCAGGTGGTCAGCCGAAGCACCTATCATTGAGGATGAACCGTCTGAATCCATACCTGACGAAAGTCAAAAGGTCGAGGCGGCAGTTGACCCGGTCTTGCCTTCAGAGGTTCTATCTTCAAATGATATCATCACAGAAGAGAATAAAGACGACACCATCCAAATTCTCTTCATCAACACAGACTCCGACGAACACAGGGGCAATTTGCCCATTCCTTTATCGCAGGAAGGAACCTCGTCAGAATCATACCTGGCCGTATATTCGGTCCCACCACCAAGCAACCTAGTTGTATCCTTCGATTGGAACCAACTAGGCAGACCCCAGTTGCCAGCAAGCATACCATTCAGAATTATCGTTCAAATATACAGAATGGTAATGGCTGGCACCATCATTGATGAGGGGGCATCTGTGAGTATCCTTTCCTCTATTGCTTGGAAAGCGCTTGGTTCGCCAACGCTTTTGCCTGAAATGAGAAATCTGACAGGCTTTGATAAAGGAACCAGTCGACCTTTAGGGATCCTCCCCAATGTGCCAATATCATTGAAAGGGAAGACCATTCAAATGAACGTGATGGTCGTTCAAGGACCCTTGGATTACAACATACTCCTTGGACGAGACTATATATATTGCATGGGAGCCATTGTCTCCTCACTCTTTAGAGTAATGTGCTTTCTGCATGAAGGAAGAGTGGTCAAGCTCGTGGACCAACTTTCATTTCCCGGATCACGCATCGCAAATAGTCATATACCATCCCTAAATGGTCTCTTCACGCAGGAAATGTCTCAACCTATGGTCCGTCCTCCCGATGAGCACGAGTAATTCGGAAGGATGTGACTGGAACCCAGGGGGCATGCGTCCTGGTCTGCTTCGGCAGGAAAACTTTGGGTATAGGGTAGGTTTCCGCGGGAGAATATGACTAGTCTGTACCCCGTCCGTGGTTGGAAGAGGGGTTATTCTAGAATATGATTCTCTTGTCAAAGCTACGTGTTTGGTGCCTCACCTTTGTCTATCTCGGTAGACATCGCCGAAGAAGTGTTTTGTTGAAAGAATAACAAAACGATCTTTGGGTAGCCTGAAAGAGGTAGGCCTCTCCCGATAGAACGAATGTTTTGTCTGCAAATTGAGGGGTAACCTTGAAATCATATTTTATACCTGGGGGCATGCAAACCTTTTGGAGTGTAAGCAAGGGGCGGCTATTTATTTTTTAAAATTTTTAGGTCCTCCCTTTAAACCCGTAGGTCTAACCCTTTAAACTCGTAGGATTAGTCGTTTCCGAACTTGCATAAAGAAAGGATCCGGAGCAAAGCTTTGTAAGATCTAAGCTCCATAAAAAATAGCATCTTCAATGAGACATTCTTATCATATGACTGGGTTAATCGAGCAGTTTTAGCACACAGTTCATGCTCGTTAAAAAATAAACGCAAGATCCGAGCAGTTTTAACGCATAGTTCATGCTCGTTAAAAAATAAACATAAGATCGAGCAAATGTTTCCACCCGCGTTTAAGCTCATTAAAAAATGAACTATTCCAGTAAATGACCACCGTGAATGTAATATCATCAGCCATTAAAGCCTTGGTCGTGTTTGCCCATCACCTCCACTTTTCCATTGGCCGATCATTCACCTCCATATGATTGTTTACCCATTTTTAGGAACAGCTGCGAAGAGTGATTTCACTAGCCATCCTTGTGACACTGCCATGATTTGGAAATTCCAATCCTTCCCTGGAACCAGCTGCTACCCCTTTTTATCACTCGTTCCTCAAAAGATGATTCTTCTTTAAGCTCTTTTCATCTAACTCGTAAAATATGAAAAGATTGCCGAGTTTTGGCCTTCCAGCTTGTTAAAGTGACCAGAAGAGCTATCCCTCCTCTAGATTTTAATCTTTTTGGACCTGAGGGATTATTGCACAAAAAGATCGAGCGCTTGTTTTATTCGGCTCGTTAAAGAGATCGAAAAATCATCCCTTCTGCATTGTTTTATACTTTTTTGGACTAAAGGGATTAGATGACGAAAAAGGACTTTTGGAGTTAACTTTATGTACCTTTTCAGACTCTCTAAAAATGAAAAGGACCGAGTTATCCTTGTCGTTAGACTTGTTAAAATGCATAAAATAGCGACAAACTTCTCTTTAGACGAGAACGAGTTTCACTATCGCTAGGATCGTTAAAACATAACGATGGGCTTGCCCGAAGGGCAAGTTATAGAACAAGCATATGTTATCCTCCTCAAGCTTGACAAAAATAAAGAGGTACTGGTCAGCAATGACTGGGGAAAAATTGGGAGAAACTCAAGAAAACTTTGATGGTAGCAAGTCGCTCTTGAACATGACACTTTTCCTCCGTACCACAATCGGGTTGGGTTGTTTCATTCACCGGTCACATCACCATGGTCTCGCCATACCATCCATATTTGGGGTAATGCTACCGATCCATCACATAAGTGTCGCCATATGTTCAAGAGAAGTCGTTCAGAGAAGTCACCTGTGTCCCATCCACTACCATACATTATACTCTTTCATGACCGCCACCCTGAATCATATGTCATCAGATCGTTTTCACCTCCATCAAAATCATTAGCTCCGTTCCGTGTCATTGATGTGGGATTCATTAAGGCCCTCCTTTGACGGATCACTTCTTGTCGACATCAGCTCATTATCCAAGAAGTTGATCTAGGAACACCCCCTTCAGTACTTTGAAGCTTGCATGCCTCAATGGCAAGTTTCTCACTTCCGGCGACAGGTATACATCAATGACCTTCGACCGAAAGGTTTTGCGTGGTGTTCGACACCAAGTCCTCTATTCACACCACGTGGATTGTACTGCAGACCTTGAGGGTCATCTTCATTATCGGTGATTCCTCTCGCGCTTGTTAACAGTTTACATCATTAACTGGTAATCAAGCGATGTCTTTCCATGTTCGACTTCAGAGCATTTCTCACATGGATCGACTTGTACTTAGAGTGAAGATCGGACGAGATTGAAGACCCTGGATCTAGTTTCATCCATCCGGGCTGCGATATATATTCAGAAAATAAAGACATGGAAATGTAGAGCTTTGCAGCACAGATAATCATCCTACCAAAAGGATGATGGCTCTGTCAGAATCATCAGTCTATCATCAGACGATTGTCTGTTATATGTACATGAAAATGAATTTATAAAGCTGAGCATGGGAATGCACGCCTCGGCTAGATCATGAAAAAAGTATGAAAATAATGTATTGTATTTTATTGTATTACAGGTCTCCTCCGAGCAATGAAAGAACTTCGGATCCTCCTAATAAAGCATTTCACCCGATAAACGGCCTCATACTTTAGGGGACAACTGTTATAGACATTTTTGTGCCTTACAGCTATAAGCATGAAATGTCCATAATCCAAGGGATCCAAAGTCCCTAAACATGTTGTTCCTACCCTTAGAGGAACAAGGCTAACAAACCACAGCAATTCACAGAAGTTCTCCACCAGAAACTGCTCAAAAACAAGTCAATTCAGGATCAATTCAGAGGCTCCACTAGCTGCCTGCGTTGAAATGCAGAGGTTACACTGGCTAGTTGCATTGCAACGCAGGTAGAAGCACTACCAGGGTGCGCTGAGCGGGAAATGACAAATGGCAGAGTCTTTTGTGCGATGTGTAAAGACTGTGGAAGCTTCCAGAATCTTCCTCCATGACACTTGCCTTGCTGACTTCGACTAAGTGATGAGTAAGAGGCTCTTAGTCTCCAAGTGGAAGTAAGAACTGACAGAGAGAGAGGACACTAGTCAGATCTCAAGCTGACTCATCTTCTCTCCAAACATCTATATATAGATCTCTCCTCCATGAGATCTAGAGGCTGGAATTTTGTTATTGCAAAGAATTGTTGTTGGTTTGAGATTGGAATCATTGGGTGCTTAATGCTTTGAAGGGAGGTGAAGATAGGAATTTCATTCGCTGGGAAGGAGATGCTGGATTGGAACTCTCTTGGTTGTATCTCCTCCTGAACCTTGTTATTTCATCAATAAAGCTATCTTGGTTTCTCCTATATACTGATGTGTCTTTGATGTATGATTGCATTAGTATGTTTAGTTTATTTCTAATCCTGAACTAGTTATGAATATGAATCTATGTCTTTGTGTAGTGTTCCCTTCTTGTGATCTTGCAGGAACCTGTTGAAGCTGGGTGAGCGAGAAGGCAAGTAGCTGGGGACTCCCAAAGAGAAGAGAAAACTGGATCGAGGGACAAACGGAAGACACCGGTTAGTCCATCCATCTCTCTTCATTCTTATTTCATAAAGGAAGAATACTAGAATAGCTATTTTTGTTTGTTGCTAAGGCACTGTCACACCTTAGGTGGATAGGATCGTCCTGCATAGGCATTTTTCCCCACAACACTTTCACTAGCTTTGTGGGCTTTATGTCTAGGTCATACTCTTGAATCCTGGCTATCCATTTTCCTCTTTTGCCTTCCACATCACTCTGGACTAATACATCTTTTACTGAGGTATTTGGCACATAAGGAATGATCTGTGACTACAACACATAAGTCCTGAAGGCCTTTAGGGCTTTTACCAAAGCATATACCTGTTTTTCAAGAATATTGTACTTTAGTTCAGCATCTCTGAGAATCTTGCTAAAGAAAGAAACTGGTTTCTCCTTTTCTTCATTATTTTTCTATAACAAAATAACAGCTATTGAATTAGGTGATGCAAATGAAAAAGCATGAAAAGGCTTTTGATAATTAGGGCTAATTAAAATAGGAGCCACTTGTAATGTTTCTTTAATCCTAGATAATGACTCTCTAGCTTCCTTGGTCTAATGCACTTCATTTTCCTTCTTCAACATATTGGTAATTTCTTTTACAATTTCAACATAATTGGACACAAACCTCCTTAAAAAAATTATTTTTCCCAGAAATTTTTGAATGTCTTTCTTACTCTTGGGCAGGGGTTTTTTCTACATAGCTTGCATGCTTACTGGATCTATCTTCACTCCATCTCTAGAAACAATGTGCCCAGCGGTTTTCCCTCTTCTAGAGAAAAAATAGACTTCTTAGGATTTAAGGAAAGCCCAAATTTTCTACATTTCTCAAAAGTCTTTTTAAGATGATCCAGATGCTGCTCATTAGACTTAGAGAAAACAATAATGTCATCCAAGTATATCACTACAAACTTATCACCTACAAATGTAATGTCTATAGCCCTTTGAAATGTTGCACCTGCATGCATCAACCCAAAAGGCATTTCAGCATACATGAAGGTTCCCCAAAGAGTTCTGGTTGGACCCTTTTTTTGATCTTCATTATCAATGGCCACCTAGCTATACCCAGAAAAACCATCTAGCATTGACATTCTAAATGATCCTATTACCTTCTGTAGCACATGATCGATTTTAGGTAATAGATAATTATCTTTTAAGGAAGCCATATTTAGCTTTGTAAAATATACACATAACATTTTTTATCCATTTTTCTTCATTGCAGGCACTAAATTGGCCACCCAGTCAGAGTACCAGAGTGGAACTATTATGTTGGCATCAAGCAACTTTTTGACTTCTTTCTCAATTAATGGTAAAAGAAGAGGGTTTATCTGCCTCAGTTTCTGCTTAAATGGTTTAATCCCTTCTTTAATCCTGAAAAATACTTACATATATGTTTTGAGATCCACATAGGACCAAGAAAAAACATCAATATAGTCCCTAAAAATCTTAATATATCTCTCCTTATAATTAAATGGAATTCCATTAAATAATTTGGCTAACTTGGGCTCCTTCTGGGTTCCAATATTGTGATCTTGAATCTGCTCATCCTATGGAATTTTCTCTGAACTAACAGCTACATCATTGGAGTTATAAAGTATTTCAAGAGGCAGAATATTATCTTTCAATTGAATAAATTTTTGATTAACTATGGAATTTTTAAAACCATTTACTTCTGCACCTTCTGCTACTTCATCTTCATCTTGATCAATCTCGGTGCCTTGAAAATCTTCAGTCATTCTCAAGAATTCATTAATTTGCTTATCATCCTCCGAAACCTGCCTGTGTTTTATATTATCTGGAAAAGAATGCCTGTGCCTCATTTCAACCTCATATCTTAGCTTTGGATTTATAGGAGGCCTAAAAGTACTAGCAGCCACAACCAAAGAGTCTGCTAATCTATTCCCATCTCTTGGAATGAACTATATATTGAAAGCTTCAAATATGTTCTCAACCAAATCCCACACTTCATTTCTATATGCCCTAAACCTAGGGTGCTTTGTTTGACAATGGTTCTTTATTTTCTTTATAATCAGCTCTGAATCTCCAAAAATAGAAATTGACTGGACTCCCATTTGTTTTGTTGTTTGCAGAGCAATGATCAAGGATTCATATTCTGCCACATTATTAGTCGCTTCAAACTCCAATTTAAAAGAAAAAGGGATCATATTACCTCTAGGTGTAATTGGAAGGAAACCAACACCTGTTCCTTATTTATAATAAGCTCCATCAAAGAAGCCCTTCCACACCCCTTTTGCTTTCAGCACTATATTTACACTAGATGAAGTAAGCTGCCTCTGGTTATCTTTAGCCAACTCTGCATTGTCATGTAGCATGAAGCAAGAAAAGTCATATTTTCCTTGGCTATATATAGGTGAATTACTTGCTCCATTCTTTGTGATTATTTTTACAAATCTTGTTTCTCTGCACAGTCTTCTTTCTTCTCCACCAAAGTTATGTATGGTAGAATAAGTAAAATCTAGTTTCAAAACACCACCCAATTTAGCCCCCAATGACCTAGATAGCAACATTCCAAACCTAGCAGGGATATCTGCTACCACTACATCCATTACCAAGCTTCTAGTTGGGATCTGGGCTAGTGAGACCACCATATCTTTAATGACCCCTAGAAACTTGACTTTATTTGAATCAAACGAATACAAGTCTCTATAAGGTTTAGTAACTTGTAGGTTTAGTTGTTTCATCACTAATAGTGGCATAAGTTTATGCGAAGCTCCTGAATCAAACATACAATTATGCAAGAGGAAATCATGAATCAATAAAGAAATGTAGAAAGGAGGTGTTGAAGAATCTACCTCCTCCACATGTGGATGAAAAACCACTACCGGTTTATCTTCTTGCAGATTCCCAGTGTCATTTATATTCACATTTTGAGATAGATTGATAAACTCAACAATATCTCTTTGATAAACTGGTGTTTTGACCAACTCTATAAGGGGCACTTGAATTCTGAATTTTTCTAACTCTTTAGTGAGACAAAACACATGGACCTATTTAGTATTCCTTTCATTCTCATCTTCACTTTTCTTAATCATTGAAATCTCCTGTGGAATGGAAACAATTCTTTCTAGAGGAATTTTGTCACTTTTATCTTGAGAAGACTCACCTTGAAGTATTTGAGTCTTGCTATTTGTATTCTTCTATTGCTTTCCTTTATTTAATTGTTTTGAATGCTATGGTTCTTGTGGAGTCACCTTTTGTAGGGGAGCTAGAACTTTCTGCCTACCTTTGTTTTCTTGGATTCTAGATCTTTTCCTTGATCTCAAGTCATATTTATTATGTAATTCTGCTTGTTCAATAAACTGCTTCCAATACTCATCAATTTCATTCTCATCATAAATGGCATCTGTTTCAATTTATTCTTCTCCTTCAACACCTAGTTCATCTTCATATACTACATAAAATGTGGAAATATGATCATGATGGTCCTTGGAATGCTCTGGTACTTCATCAGGATCTCCCTCTAAGTAAAGTGGTGCTTGAACTCAATCTAGGTCTTTTCTCTCCTTTTGCAAAATTTGCAGAGGTTGTCTTCTATATTAAGGATTAAAATTTCTGCTCTGTTGTCCTTGCCTTTGAGAATTCTTACTCTCCAATTCCAATTTAATCAATTTATTAGACAAATTCTTAAGTACATTATTCATATCCTCTAGTGTTTGATTTTGAGAGGATTCCACTTTAGCCCTTCCCTTATCTTGGATAGGCTATGTCTCTGGTGCTTTACCTGCAACCACCAGATTTGCTTCTATTTCTAAGGCATCAGTTTGGATCTGATCAAGGGTTGTGGATCTTCTCTCCCTCAACGTGAACCCAAAATCTGTTTCAAAAGCCCCCGCAAAAAATATTTTTGCACAAGCGGGAGCAGGCTTGATTTCTACTGGAAGACTATTGTAAAGTTTATTGAACCTTCTGATGAACTCAACAACGCTTTCATCATATTTCTTCTTGATAGCATTAAACTCTATGAGTGAATACCATGGTCTATTTTCTCTCCCCATCTTTGGGTGAACAGGCACTCCATCTCTTCCCATGTAGCAATAGAGTTATTAGGAAGCCCTTTAAACCACTTTCTTGCTTCTCCATCCAAGGATTGTACAAAAATTCTCAAAACAACATCCAGGTGTTCAACATTGATATTTTCTACAAAATTACAAAACACTGCTATATGCTTCTCTGTTGTTTTTTCATCCTCCCCTGAGAAACGAGGAAGAATTTTTAAATATTCTTGAGGAATTTGATTCAATATTTGTGGCAACTGAATAGGTGCATACATATTCAACAAGAATGCAGGTGCTACCACGTTTGCTCCTAAACTTAATGAACCTTGAGCACCAGCAGATGTAGAACTTGACTGAGGAGTAAATGGAGTATGAAAAGGTAGCAATGTAGTTATAAGTTCAGGTTGATTAACTATAGCAGATACTGAGAAAGAAATAGACTCTAAAGACTTTTCTTGACAGTTGGGTGCTTGAAATGAAGTGGATGTAAAAGGTCATTCTTCGTCAATAAAAGATGAATTTTTGGATGAAAGATGTGGTGAACTACTTCCAGGTGTACACAGTGTAGGACTTGGTGTAAATGGAGTTTTTGGCCTTTCAACCCTCTTGGAAACTAGCCTCTCAAGGTCTGAAAGGGCTTGAGCTTTTGCTGTGAGGTATCTGACCTCATATGAGGCCTTTTTAAAGCTAGAGTTATTGTTTTCTGTTCAATACAACCAAATATTTCCTTCTCACTGAAAAACTAGAGGAAAATATTAAAAACCCAGGGGAAAGTGTTCTTGACTTCTCTCCCGAGCAGCGATGCTAATTAATGTTATCCCTTAAGAAACTAATTTCCTGGTTGTGCAGTAATTGTGCTTAAGACATTAGTGTTTATTATTTGTGTCACTTATTTGTATGATGTATCCTCAAGTGAAGGACCTGAAGTGTCTGACTTCTGACCCTTAATATTAAGCTGATATTAAAGTCTCAGAATGCCATTTGATTGTTGAATATAAATGTTGAGTGAAGAATGATTTGAGAAGTTAGAGAAAATATGTTGTTTTTCACAGAAACTATTATCTGTAACCTAGAAGAAATCTGAAGAATGCTTTGAGAGGTTAGAGAAAATATTTTGTTTTTTCACAGAAACTATTATCTGTAACACTTTAGAAAGTTAGAGACAATATGTTGCTTTACACAGAAACTATTATTTGTAACATTGGAAGAAATGTAGAAGTAGGAACTTTAAGTACAGGAGTGCTCTTTTAAGGAATTTTAACTTCATTCACATAAGTAAACAAGGACCTGTTGCTTCATTACCATACTTAAAGAAAGGAAGACACATGATGACACACAACAAAGAAATTACAAATCATACCCAACAATGTGTGGAAAACTTCTGATTCTTTCATTAATCATCAATTTTATCAAGAATGCAATAGCCTAGCCTCCAATTTCTTCAAAATTCTAACCCTTTTTCTATAATTTTGCCTCTTTTTATACATCATGGGACAGTTGGTAATCACCGAAACTGCCAAACTGCTTAACTATCTCTTAACTATCTAAAGTAAAATTCATTACAGAATATTACGTTGGAGGGTAAAAGACACCTCATTCTTCTCAAGAAAACAAAATAACAAGAAGTAACATAAATTAGAATATGACTCATGATGGCTGCTCACTGTTCAAATCTATGGCTTGAGTATGTGATCATGTATTCTGCAAGCTGTAATCCTGTAGATGTCCTGATGACAGCTAAACTACTTCAACGCAACAAAGCTGCATCTTTACAAAATTTTGTGCATGAACCTGTGGGTTATGGGCCCACGTATATATCAGAAGTGTTATGATTGGCGGGAACACAGAGAAACCCAACCAATCAGTGTCACCAGAACCCAAAAGGAAATAAACCCCAATTCATAACACAACGGGTCTACCTTTTCCATAAACCTTTACCTTCCCCGTGGAACCAAAAGGAAACAAAACTGCAGTCCATAGACTTCTTGGGTCCTAAATTTATAATAAAACTCGTGCACTTTTTGACGCAATATTTGCTGGATCTCGTCCCTTCTTGATGAGCGTCTGTGATCGATCTGGACTTCAACGGATTAAATCACATTCCATAAACCATTGCGTCCATTTTCTGAATTAAACCTCATCCTTGTTAACCTGTGATTACCATCGGATCTGAATCCTTCAAGCGGATGGCCCCGATTAACTAAGGTTTTAACTCCGTTTTATAATTTCTCGCGTTCAATTTTGGACTTATCCTCTGTGCTTGTTAGCATGTGATTATTGTTAGATTTGTTGCCTATCGATTAGATGGCTCAGATCTTCTCTTAGGTTTCTCAAGTTCCAAAGCCATCAATTTCCACATTCTCTTTTAATTTCATTAGACCATAATATTTGATTTTTCCTTTTTTTTAATGAAGCTGAAAATGAAATTTAAGTGACAATGGATGCTCCAACAGGTACCACCAGAATTTTGTCCAATTCAAGCTCCATGGCTGTAACACAATCCTCCCACATCTATGCAAGTAACCAGCCAACTAGGGTAAACATGTGACGAGAGGCTACTATGATGGGATTTAAGCTCCCATGTGACCTTAAGGAAGTGAATCGATGGAAGCACAACATGTATACCTTCCACATAAGCTATAGGACCCTAAGAACCATTCCAACCACTGAAGTAGTCATCCCCTTAGTCCCACTGAATTTTTTGACCACTTAACCTTAGGATTCTCCCATCATATATGCCTTCCAGCATTGAGGAGGCTATGGATGCTCTCATGATAAGGCATTCAAGTGTCTAGGGACTATTTTGGTCAGTGTTGTGCCAGTGTCCTCAGGATTTGAGCCACTTTTTTAGGCCCAAAGCCCAAGTCACTACCCAGAATTGAATGATACCTTCAGAATAGTAAGATATCTCAAAAACAATGATGCAAAAGTAAATACTTGAACAAGCCCTTAACTAGACCCCTACTAGCCATGACCAACATTTCGTCAAACATATCAAAATATGTAATCTATAGGTGTAAACAACAAATTTAAGCATAGGGATCTCATACTTATATGAGAATCACTAAGAACCATTGTTCCCTCATATCATTTGATGCATTATCATCTATTAGGTCATAGATAGATTGTCCATCATATACAAGTAAAAACATGATGAGAGCCATACATAGCCATTGTCATAAAACACATACATATCCAACATAATAGCAACAAAAATACCAATGAAATCACAACCATATGATCCACATATAAACTAGTATAATACTCATAGAAATACAAGGATAAATAACCTCATATTGATTATGCAAAATACAAACCCAAGATGGGACTTCCACGTTCCACCTGACCATAGAATGGTTGAGCCAAATCTTTCTTCAACCATTCATCCCTGTGCCATATTCTAAGCATGAATGTGCAACTCAAACCAAAAGAACCAACCATGGCATCTCGAGGCTAAACAACCTCACCGTCATCAATAGAAACTAGGCTTTACCGAAATCCATAGCGGATAACTATGCCAACACAATGAACATGTAATAGTATGCTTTGCCATGATCTCCACCCAATCACTAGGCCAAATAATCATGGATGCCACTGAATTTCTCCACCTACACCATGAGGAATTTTCTTGTCTCCTACTCTCTTAGGCTTTACCTTAATCCACACTAGATCACTACGCCCTAAACTGAGACCCACTTTCCAAGCTTTACCACATATCCCATCCTGAGATTACTAGGCCCAATGGGGAGAAATCCACCTCTTGGATTTACAGTATATCTTTCCATTCACTAACAAGGGTTCCTAGGCCCACCGAGGCAACTAAATCTTAGATTTACAGCAACCCACAGTTTGGCTCAGGGGTTACTAGGCAAGTGGATTGACAGTGATCCATAGTTCGGTTCAGGGACCACTAGGCCATGTGCTCTATCATTCGGAGATCCACCTTGCTCAACTTTGAATCCATTCGGCAAAACAGATCAACCAAAACATGATAACCCCATCACACCATGGCTATCTCGAAATGGGAAGGCTAGGATGAAAACATTATCACACATAGCAGAACCCATTCCATAACAACAAAAGAACCACATGCAATACCATGAATGCGAAATCTAGCAAGGAAAATAAATATGAAATTTGATACCTACAAAGAATGTTGTTGTAGTTTCTTGATTCTTCTCTTCCTTGCTTGAACTTTGCTTCCTCTTGCCTTCTTTGTCTTTCTTGATCCAAAGGCAAATATAAGCCAAATTCTTGCCAATTGATCCTCAGAAGCCTATGTATCAATTAGGCCTCTATTTTCTTCAATTTCCATTATTTTCCTTCATTTTCCTCCTCACATGAAACCATAGACCTTTAAACTTTGTTTTCTTGTAATTTCAATTATTTTCCTTGATTTTCCTCCTCACATGAAACCATAGACCTTTAAACTTCCTTTTCTTCTAATTTCAATTATTTTCATAAATAAAATGCCAATAAATTCCTCATGCCTTTCGAAAACCTTTTCCATTGCATTTGACAATTTCCTTAGGCATAATGAACCAAATGAACACATGCTAGGATGTTTTAACCACCATTCAACTTGGAATATGTGTCCCATCATCTGTGGTATTATATATTTTTACATCAGTTTTTAACCAGGGCTATTACAGAACCCTCCCCCTTGGGGGAACACCGTCCTCAGTGTTCGATGACACTTATAACAAACAAGACATTTAAAAAAAAACATATTTCCCATTAATACAACTCATTGGGGTATTTACAATGACCATTGCTTAAACATGACAATCATACGATTTATTGGATCTTTATAACACAACTCATTATGGTATTTTCAATAATAACCACATATACACAAATACACATTTGCTTCACTTAGAAAATAAGAATATTGTCTATGGAGCTTTATAAATCGAGCTCGATACAATATTTATAATAATACACATATATATGCATATGCACCTTTGCTCAGTAAGAAAATAAAAGGATATGATGCCTCCATCCACAACAAGGGAATCTAGAGGCTCACACCTCCACCCTCAAAGTAATGACAGGATTCACCTCCTTCCCAGGGAGTTGAGAATCCACTGCAAGGTTAAATATGCATCCAATGTCCAATGTTATACTCCTCTGCCACTTGTCCTCTTAGTGACCAGTTACTAGCTCATTGTTCCCCGTCACAGTCCCAATGTGAATTTGATTCCACGTGGAAATTGTAATGAACAAAAAAAATATGTCCTCAGCCTTCCATTCTCTACGACACAGCCCTTAGAAAAATCTAGTCACCCCTTCTGTGTAGTCACTCACCTTCCAAGTTCCTCGGCATCCCCTATCTCGAGAAATCCATCCCTTGGTAATTCTTCCTCACATCGGAAGGTAAAAAAACCAAGGCATATACCTACCTCAAAACCATCATAATGGTCATATAAAGCTCATGGAAATCAATGGATACTATTAGGCAGCACTGTCCCATAATGACCCTACTCCTGAAGTTCTTTACCAGCATACTACTACATGTTCCAATTTCTTTCACTATTGCCGCTAATTCTTATAGTCATTTTCAACCACCCAACCAGGCATTTTGGTGCTTTCCTGTACCAATCACATAATTTCCATTAGATTCAAAATAAATTGAAAAAAATTCACATCATACCTCATTGGTAGCTCGTCAATAAGCTACACTTGTAATCATGTTTTCTTCCTGTCACAACAAGTCAAACTAACTGTTTGATCAAAGCATTGTGAATAAACAAATCACATCTGGTTAGCTCAAAGTCAACTATCATAAATTAAAATAGTGAATATCATGAAATCAACATAAACCATAATCATAAATCACATATAACTATAACAAGTCAGAATCATAGATCACATGCATAATAAAACTAAAATAAAATATTGATACTTATCCTTCATCGATCCTTACTTCTACCCTTGTCCTTATTTCGTATGCACTCTGGATGGGTTGCCACACCAGAAAAACACCCAGTTCCTTCTTCTCAACCATGTACATGTACACATAGTGTGCATCATACACATACAACCACACATGGAATACATCACCATGCAATACATTCAACTACACATGACATATAACTCATACACATACACCCAGTGTACAATGCAATAGATACATACACCTATACCTGTGTACGACATAACACAATATATACATACACCTACACCTAGTGTATGATACAACACATACATACTCCTACATTCGGTGTGAAACACAATACACATACATACACATAGTACAAAACAACAAATACACATGTCACAATGACACGAATACATAAGGCACATGCATAGCATTGCATTCCTACAACACAACATGCACACAATACCACATGTACATCAGTACCATATGTACAACATGTACAAAGTACCACTTGTACAAAGCACCACCTACACAATGTGCACTTAACATCACATGCACAAGACACCACTTGCACAATGTGTATAGAATGTTGCATGTGCACCGCACCACCAGTACAGCATGTACACAATACCACATGTACACAGTACCACATGCATGACATGTACAGGACACCACATATACACAACGCCACATTCACGACATGTACACAACACCACTTGCACAAAATGCCACTTGTACAACATGTACATAGCACCACATGCACACAACACCACTTCTACAGTCATGCACACATAACCATATGTACATAGCACCACATGTATAACATTCTCGCAACACCACATGTACATAGCACTGCATATACAACATGTACATAACATCATATGTACCTAGCACTACATATCCAACATGCACACCACACCACATATCCCTCATGTGCACACTACAATATGTATACAACACTTCATATTCAACATGTACATAGCACCATCTATTCCCAACACTCCATATAAAATATTCATACAACACTGTTTGTACCATCCTGTATATAACATTGCATAAACATGTACACACACTAAATGTACACGACAACACATGTTCACAACATCACATATGCAATGTGTACAACATATACAACATATGCACAATAGTAGTACTGCACAGCCAAAACTGTACCGTCTCTACCAGACAACCTTGCTTCTAGTGTCTTATCCATGCTTGTGCCAACATGTTGTAGAACACACTGCTCTCATTTTGTTGATGTATCCCTCAATATAGCTTGTTTGTAAGATAAACATATTATAATAGCATAATATCGATTCATATCCACATGATACTGACCTTGTATATTTGTCAGAGCTACTCTTCCTAATTGATTCCTCATAAATGAGGAACCTCTTCATACCATCCACCTGCATAAGAAATCATTCCTCCACAATAACGATCCCTGTTGACTGTTTTAGATAATGGAATAGATACATACATGTATACATATAAACATCAATATAAAATAATCATGATCTTTAATGACTCCATCAGATAACAATGTACATACATACCTATATGCATATAAACATTCGCATAAAGAAATAATGATCTATGATGATCCAGTCATACATGACATACATATATATATACATATATATATACATACATACATATATATATATATATATATATATATATATATATATATATATATATATATATATATATATATATACACACACATGTATACATATATAGACATTAGCACAATCATGATCACAACATAACTACCACATATCATAAGGTCAAGGTTAAGAGAACTCCCTTTATCCATGCACAACATGCACAACATTTAGAACAATAGTTCCCAACATATCCAAGGCATATGATGCCTCAAATACATTCACCATACCTTCCATGTTAGCTTTCTCATGATTGTTCTGCCATCGCCCATTTACACCAATGGACCAAACAAGTCCAACTAGTTGTCATACTCTCACTTTCAACTACCCTTATGCATGCATCGAGCTTCATCCAGGTCTTACCTTACATGTTGAGTACCACAAAGCTCTCCCTGAGCTCCATTAACTTTCCTCTTTCCCCACTAATTCCCAAGACTCAAAAAATAAAAGGAAAGAAAAGAAACAAACAAGTAGAAAATCATGAAAATCAATAATAATATGACATCGCAAACAAAGTGCCAAGTCCTTGCACCAAATATCACAAAGATACAATCAAGCACAACTAAATCATAAATAACAAAAGCACAAAAATAGCAACAAACATCATGACTTAGTCCCCATGGTTCCCAGTGCTTCCAAAGGAAAGCTCAACCTATGCCTTCTTCAAAATTTCATGGCAATCCCTTTTCCATGCAATCCCCTGCATCATACTGCCATCAATACATAATTCTCAGTGCATAAATATACATAAAAATATATTGGTTACCTTACCTTGTTGTGTCAAGCATGTTGTCTTGCAACTGAACACATCCATGCCATCTCTCAAGGGACTACAATTCCCTTGACAGATCTAGCTATAACTAGACATCAATTGTTATACCTTTTCCATGCATATAGCACATACCCACATAATGTCAGATGAAATTAAGGTTAAGAAGAATTCATGTATGCAAAGCATGCATTCATTTGGAATTAGGGTTTTCAAACATTTCCAAAGGAATTCTTTCCCAATTCCTTTCTTATACCTTTTACTTTCTTGGAATCGAGGCTTACTATGTGTTGTCACATTACCCAACTATTAGTTATATAAAAACATGAACTATTACCTTGCCAAGCCAATACCAAGCATGTTTCCTGCAACTCTTCACACATGTCAATGACATGTTCCAAACATCAAGACAATCATATCTATCAATTTGAAATCAACGTTTACCAAGACTAACAATAATTTCATAATCTATAGTCAACTCATATTCATTAGACATAATGCTACAACTATCATCTACTACAATCAAGTACATATCCACTATCTCAACACATATATAATAGTACAATCATCTTAAAACAAGATCATTGGAACACATACTCATACTATGCAATTCGTTAAACTTTCAATCAACTTGCAAACATACCATATTAAATAAATCAAGTAGACGACATAATAGACACCAAACACTCAAACACCAAATAGACGTCATAATCAAACAGTCAAGCACAAAGTAGACGACATAAGATAGTTCATACCTTAGTGTATCTTAGGGAAGACAATCTCATTTGCACAATCAATCTAGATTATCATGATATAACTTCAAAACATATCAACTCAAACACAAATAAGATCATTATATCTATAATAGTCACCAACTAACATGTTCACATCATAAAATCATAAAATAAACCATTAATACATAATAATCATAGACAATCTAAATTAGTACAACACGATGTCCCAAATAAGTCGACTCATACCTGAATGTCATAACCCTAACCATTTGTATAGACCAATCCAACTTAGTACAATACATATAACGTCAAGATCTTAATGTAATAACCATAATAATCAAGTTACTAGCATATAACAACAACAAGTTATATATCATTCACATCAATAACTAGCATATAACGTAATTATCAAGCTAACTATCATCTATTAACAAGTTAACCTATAACATACTCATCAACAATATATAACATAATCATCAAGTTATCTAACATAAAAAAAAAAAAAAAAAATGCATACAAAAATAGGTTACTATTATTCATGACTATCCAACATGTGCATATGACCACACTAATCAACTAGCATCTATCATGTATGTAACCATAATAATAATAGTATGACAAACATTTCAGTAACCCTAATGCTTACCACAAATATGAATCAAATACCTGCATGACAAACATACAAACTTGTATGACGATCTACTCTTACCCCAAAGTCTAGTGTTGAAACTTCACTTCAATGGTATGCATATCCTGC
The DNA here is from genome assembly GCA_031772625.1 of Pinus tabuliformis. Lineage (NCBI taxonomy): Eukaryota > Viridiplantae > Streptophyta > Pinopsida > Pinales > Pinaceae > Pinus > Pinus tabuliformis. The sequence continues at coordinate 1,386,120,645 of CM062820.1, read as the reverse complement.
TTTATCTCATTCAACACATTAGCATCATAACATACCACTATCACCATGATAACCTAATTGCATACAATGACCTCATGCATCACAAACTTCACCATGAAAATGTATAAATAACAACATATAAATACTAACATGCATAACAAATGCATATAAAACCATATACTCATGATGACACATTCCACAACACACCATCAACCTTCACATGGAAAGATCACTAAAACCATGATCAAAACCATGAAAATGCAACAAGAACATGGACTACAAGAATATGCAACACATATGAAACCGACATCAATTCATGATCAACACACCACCCATCTAGTCTAAGAAGTGAACCATGCTCTGATACAACTCTGTAACACCCTCCTCCCACATCTACCCAAGTGACTAGCCAACCAGGGTAAACATGTGATGAGAGGCTAGTATGATTGGTTTCAACCTCCCATGTGACCTTAGGGAAGTGGAATCGATAGAAAAATAACATAGATACCTTCCACATTAGCTATAGGACTCCTAGGAACCACTCCAACCACTTAGGTACCTAGCCACTAGGTCCCACAAAAGTTTTTGACCACTTGATCTCTAGACACTTCCATTTTATAGGCCTGCCAACATCCAATAGGCTCTGGATTCTCTCATGACAAGGCATGCTAGTGTCTAGGGACTATTTTTCTTAGTTTTGTGTGAACATCCCCGTCATGTGATCCACTTTTTTAGGCCCAAAGCTGAGGTCACTACCCATAATTGAATGACACCTTCAGAATAGTAAGATAACAGGGAAACAATGATGCAAAAGTAAATACTTGAAGAATCCCTTAACTATACCACTAATAGATATGATAATAAATTCATCAAACATATCACAAATATGTAATCTATAGGAGTAAACAATAGATTTAAGCCTAGGGATCTCATACTTATCTGAGAATCGCTAAGAACCATTATTCCCTCATATCATTTGTTGTGTATCATCTATTAGGTCAGATGTACATTTTCAAATCATTTTAAAGTAAAAATATGATGAGAGCCATACATAGCTGCTATCATAAAACAAATACATAACCAACATAATAGAAATGAAAATATCAATGAAATCATAACCATATGATCCACGAATAAACCAATATAATACTCATAGAAATACAAGAATAAATAACCTTATATTGATAATGCAAAATCTAAACCTAGGATGAGACTACCATGTTCCACCTGACCATAGAATGGCTGAGCCAAAACTCTCTTCAACCATTCATTCCCATGCCATATTCCAAGCATGAATGTGTGACTCAAACCAAAAGAATTAATCAGGGTATCTTGAGGCTAGGCCACCTCACCCTCATTAATAAAAACTACGATCTACTGTAATCCATCCTGGATCACTATGTGAACACAATGAACATGTAATAACAGGCTTTACCATGATCTCGATCCAATCGCTAGGAAAAATAGGCATGGATGCCACCAGATTTCTCCACCTACACTATGAGTAATTTTACTATCTCCTAGTCTCTTAGGCTTTACCACAATCCCCACTAGATTAATAGGCCCTAAACCAAGAAACACTATCTAGGATTTACCACATATCCTAACCCAAGATTGCTAGGCCCAATGGAGAGAAATCCACCTCTTTGATTTACCATATATCCTGCCATTCACAAGCAAGGATTCCTAGGCCCACTGAGGCAACACAGTCTTATATTTACCGCAACCCACAACCTGGATAAGGGGTTACTAGGCCTGTGGCTTTAGCATGATCCACAGTTTGGTTCAGGGACCACTAGGCCCTTTTCTCTATCATTCAGAGATCCACCTCACCTAGCTTTGAATCCATCTGGAAATACAACTCAACCAAAACATGAGAACCCCATCACACCATGGTTATCTGCAAATGGGAAGGCTAGGTTAAAAACATTATCACACCTTGTAAAGGGCATTCCATAACAATAAAAGAACCACATGCAATACCATTCATGCCAAAACTAGAAAGGAAAATACGCATGCAATTTGATACCTCCAAATAATATTTTTGTAGTTACTTGATCCTGCTCTTCCTTTCTTGAACTCTGCTTCCTCTTGCCTCCTTTGTCTTTCTTGATCCAAAGAAAAATCTTAGCAAAAATCTTGCCAACTGATCCTCATAAGCCTCTTATCAATTAGGCCTCTCTTTTCTTCAATTTCCATTATTTTCCTTCATTTTCATCCTCACATGAAACCTGTGATCTTTCATCTTCCTTTTCTCCTAATTTCCATTATTTTCATAAATAGAATGCCAATAAATTCCTCATGCCTTTCCAAAACCTTTTCCATTTCCTTAGCGATAATGAATCAAATGAACACCCACCAGGATTTTTTTCCCACCATTCATCTTGGAATACGTATCCCATCAACCGTGGTCTTGTATATTTTTACATGAGTTTTTAACTAGGGATATTATAGTGGCTTTCCTATTGAGTTGATGAATAATCAACGTGAAGTACTCATTTTGGATCATTATCATTTAATAATTTGATCTCAAATTTGTGACATCCAAGAGTAAGAAAGGTTTAGCCCTTGCTGAATTCATTTTTGAATTTCCTACTCGTGTGCCTGATCCACTAGTAAATGATGATATTCGAGATGATTACTTTTTCTCCATTACCTCAGATGATCCTTGGTATGGCGACATCCTTACCTATCCGTGAACCCAAAAATTCACCCCCCATTTCACTCATGATTATCGACAACATATTAGACATCAAGCCCCTCACTATCTCCTCATCGCTGACAATTTTTATCATCGTGGCATTGACACTATCCTTTGTCATTATCTCAACCATGCTGAAGTAGAGCAAGTGCTCAATGCCTACCATGGTGGCATTGGTGGTGGTCAAATCTCTGGTATGTCCATTTTCCAGGAAATCATGTGGACTAGTTACTTTTTTCTTTCTCTCTTTAGGGATTGCATTGAGGTAGTCAAACATTATCACAATTTTCAATTATACACCCCTAAGGCATGAGCTCCACCTATTCCCCTCCATCCTATCATCATTACCATTCCTTTCTGTAATTGGGCTATTGACTTTACAGAGTGTCGACCACCATCTACTAATAACCATAAGTATATTAGCATGGTCATCAACTATTTCACCAAATAGGATGAAGCCATGCTCACATTCAATAAGATCACAAGTATTGTAGCACTTCTTTTTTTAACCAATTTATCACTCGATTCGGGGGTCCAAAACAATTGGTCTTTGACCATGGCCAACACTTTGAAGATGAGATCTAACATGAGCTATCCTCTTTGTTGGAATTTGAATGCAAATACTCACCATCTTACAACCCCGAACGCAATGTCCATGTTGAAGTTGTTGATAAAATACTTAAGACTATGCCTCAACGAATGATGAATAAACATAAGACCAACTAGCATCTTATGCTTTTCCTTGATTTGTTGGCCTATAAAACCTCTGTCAAAACCACCATTGGGTTCACTCCTTTGCACCTTGTTTTTAGAGAGGTGGCAGTCTTACCAATCGAGTGTGAAGTCCCCTCCCTTCACCTTGTCATCAAGATCCTCCTAGACAACCAACATTTAAAATAAAGAATCATCATTCTTGGGCATGCCAATTAAAACCATTGTGTTTCATTGCAAACCAATGAAGCGACCAAAAATGACCCAAAGCTTAGTATGACTGGAAAATCCACCCTCGTGCTTTTCACAAAGGTGACCTTCTTCTCATATCTAACCAAGCTCATGATGTCCTAGGGCATTGGATGTTTGAACCATTATGTCTAGGTCGTTACATCATCCATAAGTTTTTGAGCAAGGGGGAATACCTTTTAGAAGGTCCAAAGGGAGAAACCCTTCCTAACCCTTGCAATGCACTTTACCTCAAGAAATTTTACCCATAGGATTTCCCATCGAAATGCCTATATATTTCTATTTTTCTTTCATTTAGGTAGCTTTCATCCCCCATCATATCATTCGTTGCCTTCTTGCGTCCTTCATACGGATCCATCATCCACACCTCATATCAGTTATCCCGATGGTGCGTGTATCTTCTCTAGGAATCTAGCCTTGGTAGTTTGGGTTATTTTCACCCCTTTTCATTCGTTAGTCCAATCCAACGAAGTCTACATTGGATCTGCCACTAATAACCATGATGAATATGATTTTGTGATAGGTTTGTTATCTGATTCCCTTGATCATTGCATCTTTTTCCTTGATTTTTTTCATAATTCCTTACTACTTGTCATGCAATTGAATGAAGTTCATCATGTGCATAATCCTGTCCTATTTAGAAAATATCTATGAGTTAAGTTTTTGGCATTTGAATTTGAATCCATTACATTTAGTCATGTTCCTAGAGCACAAAATAACTATATATATACCATTGTGAATAAAATTCCAGATTTCCATTTATCACATGCATATACAAGAAGAAATCGATAAAATAAATCAATAGTGAACCACAATCATCACAAAAGATGCATAATCATATTATGTATCATAATATCCAACATATAGTTTTTGGAGTTGACTAGTATAAATACATCTGACACGCCCATAGCATGTTAAAAAAAAAATGGAGACCCGCATGTCCCTATGACTAACCACTGTCATCTGGAGGCTCATGAGCTAATGGCTCCATCCCACCAACCCATAAGTCTCAAGCTTCTTAACCATCCATATCTATTCACCTCGTCATACCTTGTTGTTTCGAGGGAACACCATTGCATTCCTTAGTATATCTACCTTCGAGGGAAGACCAGCCAATACACTCTCCACAAGCATTATCTGCCCCATAGAGATGTGATGAAAGGCATGACTACCCAAAATCCGCACCACTGCTGCAGCTATAGCTTGTGTCTCGAGTCTCTCTAAGTCACTGATTTGGATGGTTATTCCCTTTGCATGAACACCTGGTACATAATGACGATCAAAAAAGTCCCCTATATGCCCCCTATGAGGCAGCACTGGATGTATCTTCCCCACCTCCCCCAAGGGTGGAAATCTTGTCAAAAAGTATATGTCTTGGATAGTGATCTCAATCTTGTGCCTTTATACTACAAAGGTTTCCTAATATGGATCCCAATAGCTCACAATCATAGATAGGAAGGGCTCACCGTGTCAGAACCCATGTGACTTCTTGGTTCTTCTCAATCTCAGCTTGAAGAGTTTCCAAATCTCGTTCTTTCCATGACATGTTTAGCTTTGCCATACCTACAACATACCATTATGTCTTTTTAGTTCAGATTCAAAGACATGCATTTTTGGTTCAAAGCTTTAGCTCAACAAAGACCCCCAATCTTCCTTTTCCCCTTAGCCCACAACACAATATTTTCCCTCAAAACTAGACTAGATGCATTTATTGGCCCATTTTCTGCATTTCTAAATGCATAATAGGGTGTGAAAAGTGTGTTGCGACCATGAGGAAGAGGAGGGGTTTCCTCGAGTGAGATGAAGTGATAATATGAAAATATAATCCACCAAAATTAATGTGTAAGGTTAGGCCACCTACCTCCAACTCGTAGATCTAGATTCCGATGGTCGGTTTATCTATTATTATCTCCATAATATTTAGCTCCTTCTCCTCCTCTCAAAATTCTCCAACAACTCAATGTGGAAATGAATTGGATTTGGGGGAAAGAAGCCCTTTTATAGGAAAAAAATCTAGTTTTTTCATCCCCCATTGTGACCAAACCGTGGCTTAGTTTGATAAATTGTTAGCACCATTGGAAATATCTCACTGATCTCTATAATGGGTCTTTATTTATTTTTTGGTAATTTGAGACTTCACCACGAAGCCATTTTTTCCATGAGGTTTCACTTTATAACCTATTAAAATCGAATTTCTTCATTTGAGCCATTCATACTATGGTACCACTTTACCTTTGAATTAGTTGAATCACATGTTGATCTTCTTCATGAGTAGCCATCATCTACTAATGTTTTTATGGTCCCCTGCGGGCCTCCCCCATGTGGCAGTGTAATCGAGTCACCCTTTTTCAGAGCATCAAAGCTAAGTCACTCTTGCATCTATGGAGTCTATTCTGAGTCCCCTTGAGTCTTGATACAATATATCATCCATTTTTGTATCACATTGATCCCATTATGCTCATATTTAGCCTCTAGCTACACTACTATGTCTTTGAAAATCCCCCCTCTAAGTGATTGATCACCCCCTATGGAATTGAGTCAGTCACTACCAGGTCAACCATGCATATTATTCTCTAAAAAGGGGAGTCACCATCCCACGGCTCATCTTTTCTCCTTCCATCATCATCCCTGGTATCAGTCCATCAGTCATAATACTATGATCCCTCGTGGATTTGTTGAGGATTCCTTATTACCTTAACTCTAGTAGGCCCTCTTCTATCAACTTCAACACATTTATTCCACAAGTGTTGTCTAGAGGGCGGTGTACCTTGGTTCAAACCTTCATCCTTTTTGGTGCCTCATATCAATCCAAGGGAATCATCATTTCCCTTTGGCTTGGTTAATTCTCATGTGCTCGACGCTAACTCATTATCACATGATTGAGAATCATACATTTGATAGTCTGGTGATCCAGATGATTATACCAATGATTCCCGAGTGTGTGTGAGTTGTTCTAGAACTCATGAGGGGGTGACCCTTCAGGTAGCACCCCACGTGCCCAAATGTCCACAGATTTTGATCTAGCCTTAGATACAGTTCCAAAGATTTGATGGGTTTGGTTTCATTTGTTTGTAGGTATCACATCATGCATGTCTCCTTCAAATGACCCATTGATATCTTTAGAGCCCTATCTTGTTCAACATGGATTCTTTGGTTATGATCCACACTTGGCATGTCATCTTGAAGGGTATTATATCTCATGTACTCAAATGTTATTATATTCAGTCTGGGTCTTTATTTTTCTAGGCACATTATGTATATGAGATTCATTGTATTATTTTCTGGCCCATTGATGCCAACATATCATGTATCGTGTACTTTGTATCTGAGTACCACATTGCTGGGATCACCATTATTCTTTGTACTTAGTTATCTTGGTGGGTATGGGTATGCCTCCCGTGCCTCATTTGAGATCATGTACTCAAAAATAAAATGAGACTTATATTATTTTAGTAGGTCTCACCCCCTCCATTTCTTCATCCTTCCTTGCATTACTTCAATTGTATTTCTTTCTCTCTCTTTGACTCTTGTTTCGTGTCTCGTGGAAGTGTAACCTACAATGTATTTGGGTCATACGATTTTCTCTAGGAAAAAATATTAAATCATTGTTTGGGAATTACTACTTGTCACATTTGACTAAATCACCTAGGAATAACTAAATAAATCATTGTTGACTAAATATTCTTTAATTCTATTTTTGGAATAATTTTTAAATAACTATTTAATAATTATTTCAATTTCACACCATTCATAATCCTTGTGAAATAACTAATAAATCATTTTATTTGTTAATTATTTCTAAATAATGATATTTGATGTTAGGTCCCTATGGTACTAGTGTAGCCCCTTATTTTATTAGTGCAAGCCCTTTATTGTATTGTTGTGCGCATGTAGTCCCCATATTGTTATTATTGTGCTCCATAGAAGCCTACTATTGTTATTGTTGTGCCCTTTAAATATTATTTTTATGTCAACTTTGATTATATTGTGTCCCAATACACTCCTATATATAGAAAAGATATCTTGTAATTTGTTTCATCCAAGAATTGTTCATTTGTGTAATGTAAAGGAGGTTTCCCTTGTTGAAGACGCTTATTTTGAAGTCATTGATCTATCTCTTCTTCTATTTTGTGAGTTGGTTTCATAACATTTGGTATCAGAGTTTTGGATTCTAGTGTTTCGCTGCTTCAAACACATCATCGTGGAATTTTTACTATATCGTTTTTTCTACAAAGTTTCAAAAGTTGAAATTAAAACGCATTTGAACCGAAAGTTTTCTAAACCTCATGTCCAAATGTAAAATATTCTCTCGGTATATTTTTGGAGATATGTGCTGAGCAGGTTATGGTTTCTGAAGGCTCCAGAATTCCATCTCAAATAGGTCATCGTGGAATTTTAGCTATAATGTTTTTTTGACAAATCGATGGAATTTGAAATTAAAACCCATTTGAGAAGAAACTGTGCTTCACCTCATGTACAAATTTTAGAAATAGGTTTTCTATATATTTGTAGATACGATCCAAGGAAGTTATGGATTTTGCAATCTCCTGAATTCCATATCAAACTGGTGGCCTTGGGAAAATTGTCATAAGTTTCCTCTGAGCATCAGATAACAATTTCATAAAAAGTGAAAGAAATAGGACACAATGTAGGTTGTTTTCTATCGTTTTTAGGGCCTAAGGTTGAAACAGTGCCACATCAAACTTCATACAATTTCACTCTATTGAACGAGTCTATAATCATGTCATCGTAGGAAATTTCGCCTAACACTTTCTTGAAGAATCAAAACCCAATCAAACCTATGGGGTTGGAAACAAGACTCAAAGGGATACCACAGTGCATAATTTTAGAACATAGAGATTTTAAATTACAAAGTTACTGTCATTTCAAGATCAAGGTCCTAAAATTAAGAAAAATACATATCAGGAAGTTTGATGGAAAGGATCAGGTAACTTGGATACTACAAATGGACAAATATTTTGATCAGTAATATGTGAAACTGTTACAAAAGGTACGTATTGCATATTTATATTTAGAACTAAATTATTTTTTATTGTATAGAGGGTTTTGTTCTTGTAAACCACTTGTCTCCTCGTCAATTTTCACGAAGAAAATGATAACACATTATGATGATACAAAGAGCAACACCTTCTTTAGCCGATTGATAAATCTCAAACGAAAGGGTTCAATGGCAGAGCACATTGAGGAGTTCCAAAAATTGAATATAAGGGTAAATGATAGTCTAGAGAAGCAGATATTGATGTAAAAATAGGGACTTTAAAGGATAACATCCAACATGAGGTTCATCTTTGGGAACCTGATTCATTAGAGAAGGCATTCAGGTTCGCAAGAAAAATGAAAGAACAATTATGGCAATGAGGAATCCTATAACTCACAACTATAAAGATGGAAGTGTTTTTTCTCCTAGCCTCCCACAACCAAGAAGGTTGACACCACAGAAATTGGAAGAAAAAAGAGAAAAAGGGCTTTGTTATAGTTGTGATAGGAAATACACTAAAGGTCATAAATGTGTCGAGTAAAAATTATTTTGCATAGATTGTGAAGAGGAGGTAGAAAAGGATCAAGAAATTTCAAAAGAAGAGGATATACACCAGGAACCAACCCGAGAGAAAGAAGAAATGAATCTGACCATATCTTGTAGTTCATTGGCAGGAATTACTACTCCTCAAACTCTCAAGAGAGATGGACAAACAGAGATAGTGAACAAATGTTTGGAAGGGTATCTTATTTGCTTTATATCTGATAAACAAAAAAAATAGGTCAAGTGGTTACCTCGGGTTGAATGCTTGTATAACGCTTCAGCAAAAATGAACCCATTTATGGCACTTTATGGATGTCATACACCATCCATCACATCATCTTTAAGAGAAAATTATAATGTTCAAGAAATGGAAGATCACATCAACCATCAACAACAAGTTCTCCAACTCTTAAAGGATAACCTCACATTGACGCAGAATCAAACGAAGCAACAGGACGATCAACTTCACAGTGAAAGAAGTTTTGATGTAGGTGACTAGGTATATTTATAGATACAACCATACAAAAAAATGTCCCTCAAGTAAGCTAAGAAGGATAATAAATTATCACCAAAGTACTACGGTCCTTACAAGGTGTTTCAAAATATTGGTACTATGGCATACAAATTGGAGCTTCTTGCATCTTCCCAAGTGCACCTAATATTCCATGTTGCATGCTTAAAGAAGGTTATAGGTGACAAGCTCCAAGTTCAAACAATATTGTTAGAACTTGATGATAAAGGAAAAATCATAGTGGAACCTTAAGCAGTCACATAAACAAGAACTTGATAGCTATGAAATCGATCAATTTCAGAGTTTCTCATCAAGTTGAAGAACTTAACTACTAAATATTCTACATGGGAGGATGATAATTTTATACAGAAGAATTCAAAAATACTCAAGCATTGAGGAAAACACTTTTCAAAGGAGAGGGGCATGTTAGGTCCCTATACTACTAGTGTAGCCCCTTATTGTTATTAGTGCAAGCCCCTTATTGTATCATTGTGCCCATGTAGTCCCCACATTGTTATTATTGTGCCCAATAAAGGCCCAGTATTGTTATTGTTGTGCCCTTACACTATTATTGTTATGTTGGTTATGATTATATTGTGACCCCTTAGGCTCCTATATATAGAAAAGAAGTCTTATCATTTGTATCATCTAAAAATTGTTTATTTTTGTAATGTAAAGGAGGTTTTCCCCTTGAAGAGGCTTATCTTGAAGTGATTGATCTATCTCTTCTTCTGTGCATTGGTTTCATAGCATTTGACCATTTTGAATATCTTTTCTCTCTCCAAAAAATATAATAAAGTATTCCTAATGGTTAGATCTTGATTTGGTAAATGTTATTTTATTATTTTCCATTTTCAATATCAACCCAAAACTTTGTTATAAATAAGAGGGTTTTCCATTCATTCTTCACCAAGATCATTATCATCATCACCATTATCGTCTTCTTACATTTAAGCTCCCACTTGACTTTCATTCTTTGTTTTTCATTTTTCACATATTAAGAGAGAGAATAAATCGATGGAATACAAGGACATCAAAGGACCCATCCCAAAAAGGTGAATTTGCAAGGCAATGTTGTAGAACTCCTTCACCAGGTGTTTTTAATAAAAGATTATTCATATATAAGTATTATTCTATTAGGTTATTACATTAGATATTTCTTGCTATTTTTTTTTTGGATTCATACAATATTCTTGTTGTAGGGTTTCCTCATTTTATTATTACATACCTAAAGTGTAAACAACCACATGTTGTTGTTAGGGTCACTTGTCACCAGTGGATTAAGTGAAGTATTTTTGGTACACATGCTGAGAATTTTCATATTGATAGTTGTGTTGGTGACCAATAATTTACCGATGAAACAACACTAACCTTCCAATGAGAATTGGTAATTACATCCAGTTTCTCCGCTCGAGCTCCACATTTTCAGAATAGTCACTTAGAAAATAGTTTTCTCAAGTTAAATTGACTTGCATCAGGACCTCCCAATCCAGTCTAGAGTTTTTTTTTCCACAGACTAAGTCTGTATTTTGGTGTTTCCATTTGAACTAGTCTAGCTTGAGAATACTCCATAGGCAACATCCTGGTCCCTTCCTAGTTTCCCATTTAGGTTCCTTTTTCTTTTCGATGGCTTTTGGTCTTATTTTAAATTTCTCTCCTTGACATCCTCTCTCCCTTTGAGATGTGTTTCTTTCATCTCTTTGGAAAGACAAGAAAGAGATAACTACCGTTAACTCTTAACTATATGGTAATTGAGAACTTAGTACGGTCTCATCCGTAAATTCAAGGACTTGGCACAATTTCTTTAAACCAACTAACCTACTATTACATTTTTTTAGGAATAATCCAATTTCTCAACACTTAATACCTTAATATACTTTATAATTTACTACCTCCAAAATGTTAAAAGTAAGTAATAAATATCTAAAACACCTGGGATTTTCACATCTCTCCCCCCTCTAGTGGAACACCATCCTTGGTGTTTATTTATTTTCCTACTTCTTGGAACAACTCAGGAGATGCCTCCTACATAAAATATTTATCTTTCCAGGTGGCTTCCTTCGTGCTAAAGTGTCTCCACTGCACTTTAACTTGGGTGATATAGCTCACCTTCGTAATATTGTTTCCCTCTGGTCAACTATATTAAGGGGTTCCACCAGAAACTCTTCACCTCGTTCGACCTGTTAAAAAATCATGACTTAGTCATTAGTTTGATTCAATCATTACATTAAAACTTGTATTTATAAATTTACAACATATACATTACCTGTACATCTTGCCAATTTATGATGTTTCTAGAATCAATATATATATTTCTTTAAAAGAGAAACATGAAACACATTGTGAACTCGTATGTGACTAGGTACTGCAAGTTTGTATGGTACCGGTCCCACACTTTCCAAAATATTGAAGAATCCGCAATATCAAGGTGCTAATTGTGCACAACACCCCCATATAGGGGTGCGTATTTTAGCTTTGAATCATACATAAATATGGCCACCCACCTGAACCTCCCGATAAGTTGTTTTTTTATCAGCATAAGCCTTCTCTCAATCTTTAGCATCCTTTAAATTTTGTCGAACCTTTTTCACCGTACTTTCCATCTCCTCTAACATGTTGGGTCTTAGAATCATTCTATTCTCAGGATTATTCCAGTTAGAAGGTGTCCTACACCTTTTACCATAGAGTACATCAAAAGGGCTCATTTTCAGTGACTCATGGTAATTGTTGGTATAAGAAAATTTCACTAAATGAAGGTTTTCTTCCTGCTTACTTACTAATGCATTACAGACATATGCAACAAATCCTCTAATACTTGATTCACCTGCTCAGTTTTCCCATCTGCTTATGGGTGATATGTAGTACTGAAGTGTAATATGGGTGAGAACCTTCCAAAATGTAGAGGTGAAATTTACGTCCCGATTAGAAATTATTAGTTTTGGCTTGCTATGTAATTTGAATATCTCCCTCATAAGTATATCTGCAATTTGGGTAGCTTGGTAAGTGGCTTTGAGAAGGATGAAATGAGATAATTTTATAAATTTATTCACCATTACCATGATGGAATAATTTTGATTTTTAGATCTAGGTAATCCAGTTATAAAATATAAGGTAATTGTATCCCATTTCCACTCAGGACTGGGTAGTGGGTACAGCAAACCAGCAGGGTGTTGGTGTTCAACTTTGACTTGTTGACACTCTACAAATTTTGCTAAGTAGTCAACAATGTCCTTCCTCATTCCTGACTAGTAATAATTCTTTTTAATTGAAAAAAAAAATTATGATATTGAGGATGGGTGGTATAGAGACTTCAGTGGAATTCATCTAACAAAAATTGTTTAATCGATAGTTGATTAGGAACATACATTATTCCTTTGAAAATCAGTAAATTATCTTTGTTTATACCATATTCGGTTAGTTTTCCACATTTTTGTTTAAGTTTAGAGTGTTGCCATAAATATTTATAATCTGGACCTTTTAGGGAAGCTTATGTAATTTGTTTGGAAAAAATAAATTCCACTTCACTATATAAGATTTCATATACATAATGAAATATTCTACTCAACACAATGAATATATAGTTCTCTTTCCCCATAATATGTCTGATTTCAAAGTCAAATTCACTTAGAAACAAATTCCACATGGCCTGAAATGTGTTTAAGTTAGGTTTCTTAAAGAAACAAGTCAAACTATTATGATTTGTCACTAGTAGGGATCATTTTACTAGCAAATAATGTTGCCATACCTTCAAACCGTGTACTATCACAGTTAGCTCCAAGTCATAGGTAGAGTGGCTTTCTTCATGGTAGTTTATTTTATGTTACTCGTAAGAAATTATACTACCTTCTTGCATCAAACCCCCACACCCCCCCCCCCCACGCACTCCTGGAAGGCATCCATGCAAACTGTGAATTCCTTCTCAAAGTCTACAACTTTAAACATGGGAGCCGTAGTAAGTAAGTGTTTCAAATGTTCAAAATTTTGTTGACAGTCAGTTGTACACTTGAACATTCTCCCCTTCGTTTGGAAATGGGTTATAGAGTGAGAAACTCTAGAGAATGATTGTATGAAACAACGATAATACCCATAAAGGAACAAATATCTGGCACATTTATTGGGATAGGCCATTCCATGATGCTTTTAATTTTCTCTGCATCCACAGCTATATGTTCAGAGGAAATTATGTGTCCTAATAATTGAATTTGATCCTTATAGAAGTCACATTTGTTATATTTATCATAAATTTGGTTTTCTCTTAAAGTTTGCAATACTATCCGGAGATGCCCCTTATGTTGTTCCAAACTCCTAGAATAAACTGGGATGTAATCAATGAATATTAGAAATAACGTTTCCAAGTAGGGGTGGAAAATACCATTCATCAAGCTCATGAATGCTTTCAGAGCATTGGTGAGCCCAAATGGGAAAAAAAAAAAACTTGTAGTACCCATAACATGTTCTGAATGTTATTTTATAAATGCCTTCATCTTTTAACCTTATTTGGTGATATCCATATTATAAATCAATTTCTAAAAATACAATAGCACCCTTAACTTGATTGAATAGGTCATCAATTCTCTGCAATGCATACTTATTTTTAACTATTAATTTATTTAGTTTTCTATAATCAATACACAAGTGAAGAGTTGCATCCTTTTTTCTCACAAATAGAACTAGAGGTCCCCAAGGGGACACAATGAGGTGAATGTAACCTTTGTCTAACAATTCTTAAAATGGCATCTTTAGTTCTGCCAACTCAGGTATACTCATTCCCTAGGAGGCTTTTGGTACATGGGTTATTCCGGGAATTAGTTATATAGGGAAATAAATGTTCTTTTAGGAGGAAGCCCTGACATATCTTCCGAGAAGACATTTACAAACACTTGGATGACTAGTATGTTTTCTATGGCACTACCTTATCTTTGGAATTGATATAACCCACCTAAAAAGTGTTAATTTGGAACTATTTTTGGATGCACTTACCTAGTTGATTGAATGTGGTGGGGCATAACTTGATTTCTCTTCTAATGCCTTGTATTTATTCTCTAACACCCTCATCCATAAGGAATTTGAGAGTTTTATCCTTACAATTTACTAGGGACTAATGCTTTTCTAACCAGTCCATACCTATCATCACGCCATAGGAGCATAACGGTAATATATTAAAATTTTCCTTAACTCGTTGTCCAGTTATTTCAACCGAACAATCTTCAACCTTCGTTGTCACTCTTCTCTTAGCTCCTGTAGCTAATTGAACTAACTATGGATTTTTAAATTTCACACTTTTCATATGACATAAATCAATTATCTTCGGATTGATGTAATTGAAGGTTGCACCTTTTTCTGTCAAAACATAAATATGATAGTTGTCTATATTACCTTCGTACACCACCATTATGGGTTGATATTCAGCCTGATGATCATCTAAGGCTACATTAATCCATGGTATGCTTCTTTCCAGCTCACTGATTATAGAGGCATCTTGAATCTTAGCAGTTGGTTATGATCTGGTATGGTAAGGGAATTTTTTATAATATTGGGGTTACCCATAACCCTAGAACTGTAAAAGGGGCTTATGGGATTGAATGGGCTATGGTTTACTAGATGCTTTAGCTTTCCTACTCTCATTATGGGATCTAAAATTTTGTTGATTCTTACTCGGATGCATACTTGACAATTTTCTTTGTGCATTTTTAGCTCTAGTACATTTTGTAATTTCGTTGTTCAAAAAAAATTTCTACCCCTTTTTCTTTAACCACCCCTTGCACTTTCTCCTTTCTGCTTCATTTGTTGGTCGGGATTTTTGAATGGCTTTTTCCATTGTCTTTGGGTTGTCGAATTCCAACTTCTCTTTCATGAAAATTGGTAGGATGTTGATAAACATTGTACCTTGGCTTTCTCTTCATGGATGTATGGATCATATCTTATCATAGAGGTAAACCTAGTTATGAACTCATCCATGGATTTTTGTTGCAATTTGAAGTCATGAAACTCTTTTCATTTTTTGTCATAGAATCGCTCTTTCAAGTATTTATCTTTGAAATGCTTATGGAAATGTTCCCAAGTGATTTCCTACTCATTGACTCCTCAAGACATTTTAACCACTTCCCATCATAGTGTGTCCTTACCTTGCAATTGATAGATGGCTAGACTAGCTTTAAGATGATCATCATATTCATAAATTTGTAAGTATTTGTTCATATTTATCAACCATGCTTCAACAACTTCCTCAACTTCTCCATCAAAGGTAAGGGGTTTGATTTTCTTAAACTTCCCTTGTAGTTTAGTTTTTTGTCTCTTGGTCCCATTTCCACCCAAAAAACTGTTAGACTCTTCCTCATTACAATCTCAACCTCCCACAAATTTACGTTTGTCCTCTCGTTGTCTATGAAACTCCTCTCTATTCCCTTCATCTTAGCTACGACTTGGATTGCTTTCATTCTGCCTATCTGAGAGAATTTTCATAATCTTTTCTTGTTCCAACCACAAAATTTCATTATCTTCTCTTAGATTCATCATTTATTCTCATTGATGTTGAATGGTCTCTAATACCATTGCATTGATGTTCTTGATTTCTCCTCCCAGCTGAACCCTCATTTTTGGGTTGGGTTCTGTAAGAGGCACATGCCCTACTCCTCCCAATGTTCTTCGTGGTGGGTTAATCACAAATCCTCGTCTCATATTGTGTCAGCTTCCCTTCTGTGCACCATAACCACAATTTTTATTCCACATAAGCCCATACAAGACATAGTGTAGCAAGATAATTCTCTCATACCATTTTTCACATGCACACACCATCATAGCAATTTTTTTAATCATATTAATTAAATTTAATTTCCCTCTAACACACACACACATATATATAAAGCACTCTTGTTAATTATTATGGTTACTACTTATGTTAAACTAGAGGTTTATATGCTTTATTATTTGTTATGAAACCAGCTCACAAAAAGATAGAAAAGATAGATCAACGCCTTAGAATTCAGCCTCTTCGAGGAGGAAACCTCCTTTAAATTACATAAATGAACAATTCTTGGATGATTGAAATGAAAAAACCTCCTTTCTATATATAGGAGTCTAAGGAGTCACAATATAACCCAGCCAACCTAACAATAATAATATAAAGCCACAAAAATAACAATAGAGGGATTCTATGGGGCACAGTAATAACAATATGGGGACAATAGGGGCACAACAATATTAATAAGGGATACAACTACAATAGTAATGGGGTAATCGCTAGTATTATAGGCACCCAACATGCCCCTCTCCTTCAAAAAAGTGTTGTCCTTAATGCTTGAGTAGTTCTGGATGCTTCTGTATAAAATTCTCATCCTCCCATGTGGAATCTTCAGCGGATAAGTTCTTCCACTTGATAAGATACTCTGAAATTGATCGATTTCGTAGTTATCGAGTTCTTTTTTCTTTGATTGCTTCCGGTTCCAATATAATTTTTCCTTCCTCATCAATTTCTGGCAATATTATTTGAATTGGGAGCTTGTTGCCTATAACCTTCTTTAAACATGAAACATGGAAAACTGGGTGCAATCGAGAAGCTGCAGGAAGCTCCAATTTGTATGCCATAGTACCAATATTTTGCAACACCTTGTATGGACCATAATACTTTGGTGATAATTTATTATCCTTCTTAGCTTACTTGAGGGACATTTGCTTATATGGTTGTAGTCGTAGGAATACCCAGTCACCTACATCAAAACTTATTTCACTGCGATGTTGATCTGCCTATTGTTTCATTCTATTATGTGCCAACACAAGGTTATCCTTTAAGAGTTGGAGGACTTGTTGTTGATGTTTAATGTGATGTTCCACTGCTTGAACCTTAGAATTTCTCTTAAAATTTGATGTGATGGATGGTGGGTGATATCCATAAAGTTCCATAAATGGGTCATTTTTGTTTCTATATGGAAGGAAGTGTTATACCACCATTCAGCTAGAGGCAACCATTTGACCCATTGTGTTTGTCTATCAGATACAAACCAACAAAGATATCCTTCCAAACATTTGTTTACTATCTCAGTTTTCCCATCAGATTGAGGATGATAAGATGAGCTATGAGCTAACTGAGTACCAAGGCAAGAAAATAATTCTGTCCAAAAAATTCCAGTGAAAATGGGAACTCTATCACTTACAATAATCTTTGGTTTCCATGTAGCGTTTGAATTTTTTCCATAAATGCAGTAGAAACTGTACTGGATTTAAATGGATGTGATAATGCACAAAAGTGTGCATACTTGGTAAGTTTGTCAACTACCATGATGATGACACTCTTTCCCTCAGACTTGGGTAAACCTATGATAAAATCCATTGAAACCTCCTCCCAACATTGGTTTGGAATGGATAAAGGTTGTAATAGACCCAGTGTCTTAATTGTTTCAACTTTATTTTGTTGGCAGACCAAACATTCCGCCACAAAATTTTGAATATCTGATTTAAGGCCATCCCAAAAAAATTCCTTCTTAACCCTGTGGTAAGCTTTTAAATATCCTGAGTGCCCTCGTAAGGGAGAAGTGTGCAATTCCATAAGAATATTTTGTTTTAGTTGGGAATTCTTACAGAGGTATAAGCGATCTTTGTACCATAACAAATCATTTTGCCAGCTAAATGTATCAGACGTACTGGAATCTTGTTGTAACTTTTGAATAAGAGCCCACACTTCTTCATCATTCTTCAATTCCTCCCTTGCTTCATTTATCCAATCTGGTTGGATAATAGAAATGGCACACAACAATGCTTCCATGTCCTCATCCTTTCTTGAGAGTGCATCTGCTAGCACATTTTGATTCCCTTTTTTGTAGATGATTTCAAAGTCATAACCCAACATCTTTGTGACCCACTTTTGTTGCTCTTCAGAGGATAATATTTGTTCTAAAAAGTATTTAAGGCTATCATGATCTATTTTTACCTTGAAGTGTCTTCCCATTAGGTAGGGTCGCCATTTCTTAAGTGCATGGAGTATTGCCAACATTTCCTTCTCATAAATAGCTTTGTGTAAAAAATTTCCCTTGATTGGATGACTTTCAAAAGCAATGGGTCTTTCATCTTGCATTAAAACAGCACCAATTCCATTTCCTGAAGCATCACATTCCACAGTAAAGGTTTTTGTGAAGTCCGGTGTAGCTAAGACCGGTGCTTGGCACATTGCCTCTTTAAGATGTTGAAGGCCTATGTTGCTTCTGGAGTCCATGAAAATGCATCTTTCTTCAATAATGCTATTAGAGGTGCTACTATTCTCCCATAATTCTTAAAGAACTTGTGATAATACCCTGTCAACCCAAGAAATCCTCGCAGATGCTTTATGGATGTGGGGATTTTCCATTCCTTAATGGCTTTAATTTTGCTAGGGTCTACGTTAACTCCTTCATGAGATACAATATGACCCAGATATTCCACCTCTTGTACTCCAAAGAAATATTTGGATCTTTTTGCATATAATTGTTTCTCCTCCAATAGTTGTAGCACCTTGTCAACATGTTCAACATGATCCTTCCAAGACTTGTTGTAGATTAGTATATCATCAAAAAATACTAACACAAATTTTCTAAGGAATGGTTTGAAAATGGAATTCATCAAACCTTGAAATGTTGAAGGTGCATTGGTAAGACCAAAAGGCATGACCAAGAATTCATAATGACCCTCATGAGTTCTAAATGCTATTTTCGAAATGTCTTCAGTCTTCATTCTGTTTTGATGATATCCTAAACGAATATCCAACTTGGTGAAGTAAATTGATCCATGCAATTCATCTAGTAATTCATCAATGACAGGAATGGGAAACTTATCTTTAATAGTAAGCTTGCTGAGCTCCCTATAATCCAGACACGTGCACCATGATCCATCCTTCTTGTGCACCAATACTACTAGAGCAGAGAAAGAACTTGGACTCGGTTGAATTATACCAGCCTCTAGCATTTCTGCAACCATACGTTCAATTTCACTGTTTTGGGCATAGGGATATCTGTACAGCCTGATGTTCGGAGGAACACTTCCTGGAATCAGATGAATAGCATGATCATGATCACGAATAGGTGGGAGACCTATGGGAGTGTCAAATACCTTGGAATGATTGTCCAAGACCTTTTGGAGATCTGGAGAAATAGATGGTTCCAATGTGGAAACATCTAGCGAACATAATTGTGCAATTACACCTCTTTGTTCCTTTTTTAGAAGCTTTGTCATACTGTTAGAGTTGATTATCTTTCTGGTTTCCCTACAATACCCCTTAATTCCACTTCCTTTCCTTCCACAGAAAATTTCATGAAAAGTTCTTGAAAATTAAAAGCTATTGTACCCAAGGATTGTAGCCATTGGACTCCTAGTACAACATCAACACCTCCCATTGGAATGGAAAGCATTGGGCTAGTCAATACATATTCTCCCATGGATAGCTTGATATTATGGCACTTTCCAGAGAAATTTATTATTCCTCCATTTGCAACCATCACTTGACACTCTGGTGCTGGATATAAGAAGCAATTCAATTCTTTTGCTACCTTACAATGAATAAAATTGTGGGTACTTCATGAATCAATCAACACTATTACCTTTTTCTTCTTGATTTGTCCTTCTATCTTGATGGTTTGAGGAATGGTAATTCCTACCAATACATTACAATATATGGTCAGATTCATTTCTTTTTTATCTAGGCTTTGTTCCTGGAGTATATCCTCTTCTTTTGACCTTTCTTGCTCCTTTTCTTCTTCCTCTTCACAATCTATGTAGAATAATTTCTTCTCAGCACACTTATGACCTTTAGTGTATTTGCTATCACAACTGTAAGAAAGCCCTTTTTCTCTTTTTTCTTCTAATTGTTGTGGTGTCAACCTTATAGGTTGTGGAAGACTAGGGGAAACAAAACTTCCATGTTTATAGTTGTGAGTGGTGTGCTTCCTGGTTGCCATCATTTTGCTTTCCATTTTTCTTGCTAACCTAAATGCCTTCTCTAATGAATCAGGTTCCCAAGGTGAACATCATGTTGGATATTATCCTTTAAAGTCCCTATGAACACATCAATCCTATGCTCCTCTAGAATATTTTTTACCCTTATGTTCAATTTTTGGAACTCCTCAATGTGCTCCATTATTGAACCCTTTTGTTTGAGACTTATCAATTGGCTAAAAAAAGTGTTGCTTTTTGTATCCTCATAATGTGCTATCAATTCTTTCGTAAAAATTGCCCAAGTGATAATTTGTTTACGAGAGCAAATCCATTGATACCATACAAACTGATTTGGTTCCAAATATAAAGTTTCAATATGTACCTTTTGTGTGTTTTGCACATTATTGAGATTGAAAAATTGCTCCATTTGTAATATCCATGTTGTGGGATCCTTGCCATCAAACTTCCTCATATTGATTTTTGGAATATGGTGGGTCTTCGATCCCACATTAGAGTCTATGAAATCATGATTAACATTTCTCTTGTTCGCATCATGAGCTTCCTTTACTGCGTTTTCACCATTAGTAAGTATTTCTTGTAGAAAATTTGTCAAATTTGTCTTCAAATCTGCCATGTGTCTCTTCAAATCTATCTTCAAATGTCTCTTCAAATCTATCTTCAAATCATCCATCCTAGCTTCCATTCCCTTTATCTTAGATTCCACACCATTTATCTTAGCTTCTGTTAGCTTTTGTGAGATTGACATTAGTTGCACTTGGTCTTGTAATTTTGATATATCATGTAGCATTTCTTCCTCTTCTTCATGAGTCATGCTAGAGCTTTCAGGTTGCTTACAAGGTGTTTGCATTTTCTTTCCTCGGGGCATCAGTTATCGATAATAATTCTCTACTATGCCCTTTGAATTCCTTCAAAATAAATTTTCAAACCAAGCTTAAGCAAAAATTTAAAAAAAAATCTACACACCTCTTTTCACTTTGTAGGAGCTTGATATTGCCTCTGATGTATCTTTGTTCTTTCTAATCATCTTGTTCTAAAATTGTGACCTATAGTAGCCCTCTATGTCCTCTTTCCAATGCCACCAATCTGATCCAAACTGGATTCTCCAAGGAAGAGATATGCGAAATATCCCACAGTGACTTGATTACAGACTAGTTCAGTAGAGCGAAATTGTACGACGTGCCACGAGTCACTTTTTTGACCTTTGGCTCTGAAAAATATATACAAGAAACTACAGTCCATCCTCTTTCTGTAACTTCTTATGAAATTTCAATCCGATGCTCAAAGAGAGAGTTATGACAATTTTCCCCAAGTCAGCTGTTTGGAATGTAATTCAGGAGTTTGCAAAAAGACCAACTTCCTCAGATCATATCTCCGCAAATATAGTGCAAAAAGCTCTAAAATTCGGACCCGAGGTTCAGTGCGATGTCTTCTCAAATGGGTTTTTTTCTAGCTTCTGAAACATTACAGAACAAAATTTATAGTGAAAATGCCACGATGACCTATTTGGAGCAGCGAAACCCTAGAATCCAATGATCTGATACCAAATGTTATGAAACCGGCTCACAAAAAGATAGAAAAGATAGATCAATGCCTTAGAATTCAGCCTCTTCGAGGGGGAAACCTCCTTTAAATTACATAAATGAACAATTCTTGGATGATTCAAATGACAAAACCTCCTTTCTATATATAGGAGTCTAAGGAGTCACAATATAACCCAGCTGACCTAACAATAATAATATAAAGCCATAAAAATAACAATAGAGGGATTCTATGGGCCACAGTAATAACAATATGGGGACAATAGGGGCACATTAATATTAATAAGGGATACAACTACAATAGTAATGGGGTAATCACTAGTATTATAGGGACCCAACATTATTTCCTTGATCTCTCGACTTAGCATGAATTATTACATTAATGTTAGGTCCCTATACTACTAGTGTAACCCCTTATTTTTATTAGTGTAATCCCCTTATTATATTTTTGTGCCCATGTATTCCTCATATTGTTATTATTGTGCCCCATAGAGCCCACTATTGTTATTGTTGTTCCCTTACATTATTATTGTTATTTTCAACTCTAATTAGATTATGACCCCTTAGACTCCTATAAATAGAAAGGAGGTCATGTCATTTGTATCATCGAAAATTTGTTCATTTCTATAATGTAAAAAAGGTTTCCCCCTTGAAGAGGATGCTTTATAAGTTGTTGATCTATCTCTTCTATATTTTTGTGAGCTGGTTTCATTACATTTGGTCTCAGAGCTTTGGATTCTAGGGTTTCGCTGCTCCAAACAAGTCATCGTGGAAGTTTCACTATAACTTTTTCTCTACAAAGTTTTAGAAGCTAAAAAGAAAACCCATTTGCGTCGAAATCATTCTAGATCTTGGGGCTAAATTTTAAATCTCATCTAGCTACATTTTTGGAGATATGATTTGCAGAACTTACGCTTTTTGCAAGCTCTACAATTCCATCTCAAATAGGTCATTGTGGTAGTTTCGCTATAATTGTTTTTCTACGAAGGTTCAGACTCTCCAATTAAAACCCATTTGAGAGAAAATCTTTGTGACACATGGGTGTGAATTTGATATCCTAGTTCTT